>CM076989.1:23786277-24457943 GCA_039090855.1 Macrothele yani
GGACGAAGTTCATTTACTCTCTGTACTCTTTTCTCTCTCTCTCTCTCAGTCTCTCTCTCTCTGTCTTTCTCTGCTTGTGCCTCCCTCTATCTCGACCACCCATGTTCGGTTGACTTCCGCAAAGACAACAATTCGCCCTTCAGGATTACGGACAAATTGCGGACCTTCTTGAACGAACATGGTTGGAACTGGAATACCGTGACATTGCTGGAATAAAGAGGAGGATTACACACTCACTGCAGAAAGTTAATACGGACATTCTCGAACGAACATGGTTGGAACTGCAATACCGTTTAGACATTGCTGAAATAAAGAGGAGGATTACACACGTACTGGAGAAAGTTAATACGGACATTCTCGAACGAACATGGTTGGAACTGGAATACCGTTTAGACATTTCTGAAATAAAGAGGAAGATTACACACGCACTGCAGAAAGTTAATACGGACATTCTCGAACGAACATGGTTGGAACTGCAATACCGTTTAGACATTGCTGAAATAAAGAGGAGGATTACACACGCACTGCAGAAAGTTAATACGGACATTCTCGAACGAACATGGTTGGAACTGGAGTACCGTTTAGATATTGCAGAAATAAAGAGGAGGATTACACACGTACTGGAGAAAGTTAATACAGACATTCTCGAACGAACATGGTTGGAACTGGAATACCGTTTAGACATTGCTGAAATAAAGAGGAAGATTACACACGCACTGCAGAAAGTTAATACGCACATTCTCGAACGAACATGGCTGGAACTGGAATACCGTTTAGACATTGCTGAAATAAAGAGGAGGATTACACACGCACTGCAGAAAGTTAATACGGACATTCTGGAACGAACATGGTTGCAACTGGAATACCCTTTAGACATTGCTGACCTAAAGAGGAGGATTACACACGCATTGCAGAAAGTTAATACGGACATTCTCGAACGGACATACCTGGAACTGGAATACCGTTTAGACATTGTTCGGGTGACAAATGGTGCCCATGTCGAATGTCTATCAAACTTCAATTAACACAAGTTGTGTATTGAGGTCATTTATTATACTTGGCTTTAAAGTTAGTAAATTTAAACCTGTGTATGTAGATGAAATATTTCTAATTACACACGCACTACAGAAAGTTAATACGGACGAAATATTTCTAATTACACACGCACTGCAGAAAGTTAATAATATGTTAATATGTAATATTTCTAATTGAATAACGTAGTTTTCAATTATTTCTCTCATTACTGAATGAAACAAGTTCACATTTTGAAAATTAAAATCAAGTGCATCATAAATAATATAATTCCTTTGTCTGAACGTTTGAACGTTTGTCCCACTTTGTAGTGCAATGGAAAGAGCGCTTGCCTGTTTCAGTTGTCGAATCCCTTACTCAACCAATATACCTTTTTTTTTTTTTTATGGTTGTAATCTTCATGAAACGTACATTCACACTTGGACATCACAAACAAAAAGAATTTCTGGCTATTGAAAAATCATTTCACATATCTTATTTTCACCGTCATTATTGACGGGTTTTTAAACAACAAATATGCAATAACAAAAAACATTTTAGAACTTCAGATAACCAGTGAGAGGGAATTTCAGACTTTTCGCACTGTTTGCCAAGTGTAGGCTAGAATTGTGGGAAAACTGACATGTTTTTTTTTCCGGTGCTGCCTCTACCCTCCCTGGAATTAATGGCTCTAAATTGGGTGGGGGAAGGGGGGAGGATCGTTAGACTTCATTCAAAAATAACATTACTAACGAGATTAGCCGTCGAATTCTTTCACTCTTAATTTGTTTCCTTTTTTTTTTTAATCTATGGTGTTGTGGATGCAACTCTAAGACCCGCTACAGCGCCAGACAGGACGAAATCACTTTTTTTTATTGCTATTATAGCTCTAAATTCTGTTTCACACAACCGTGCGACTGCAATTACCTTTTATAGGTAATTAATTTCTTCGAAATGTCAGCGCTACAGCCAGCGATCGCCTGAAACGTGTCTACGAAACTTTTGACTATCGTCAATACTAAGAAAAGGGAGTGTGCAATCAGGTCAAACACGGCTTGTTCGTTGATGTTCTTACAAGAAAAATGTAGCTTTAGTGGCTGAGAACACTCCTGGCAAAGTTTACATTTCCTTTCCTCTCAGGAGACTACGATTGTCTTTCCGAAGCGGCAGCTGAATATTTTGCTTTTACTGCAGTGTTCAAACAAATGCTTTTCACTGAAAGAGTGTTCGCGGTTCTTCGTAATGTTTACGCAATGTTCCTGGAAACCGCGTGAGACAGATCGCGAAAATGCACATTTGGCTTTCCTTCCAGTCGAAACTGAGTTACATTCACGGAATTAAACTATACTTGCGTTCCTACATTTAATGATGAACATGTAAATCTCTATATTAACCGGCTGGAACGAATTAACTAGGCGCTACCAAAATGGGCTGAAATACACTGGCGGAAAGTGAAAAAAGAACACCAAAAAGGAATTGGCGGACGATCATGAAATTTACATATGTTGATGGGGTCGAGCTTAC
Source organism: Macrothele yani (assembly GCA_039090855.1). NCBI lineage: Eukaryota > Metazoa > Arthropoda > Arachnida > Araneae > Macrothelidae > Macrothele > Macrothele yani. Next base: position 23,788,813 of record CM076989.1, read on the forward strand.
GTGGGTGTGATGTTAATTTCGGGACCAACAGGTGAGCGCTTACGCCACAGCACGGCATAATATGCAAATTATTGTCGGTGGTATTTAAGGAGTACGGCGGAGTGAAGGTAATCAGTCGTCGGCGTACGGACACATGCGAAGACCCTGAAGAAGCTGCAGTGCCTGGACATGGAAGACATGTACGATTTCAGCAGTTATCGGACTTTGAGCGAGATCGTCTAGTCGGACTGTGCGAGGACGGGTCGTTGTATCGTCGTATTGCGGAGCGAATTGGACGGGAAGTGTCGGTGGTGGTGGTACGATGTTGGCGTAGATGGTCCGAGGAACATTCCCACACGAGAAGACGTGGAACCTGGAGTCACAAACGGACAGATGAGCGGACCGATCGACGCATAAGAAGAGCGGCGTTGTCAAGCAGAAAATCCACTGCGGCGCAAATCCGAGCTGCCGTTGCACCTGAGATGACTGTGCGAACAATCCGAAACCGTCTATTGGATGCAGGGCTACGTGCACGTGTGCCTCTGGCATGTGTACCTCTGACTCCAGCCCACCGCCAGAAACGGCTGCAGTGGTGTCACCTACGTCTGCACTGGAGAACGCAATGGCGATCTGTCGTGTTCAGCGATGAAAACAGATTCTGCTTGGCAGCCTCCGATGGCCGTATGCCTGTTCGCAGATGCACAGGGGAGCGTCTCCACCCTTCTTGCATCCGCCAGCGACACACAGGGCCTACACCTGGTCTTCTGGTGTGGGGAGCGATCAGCTATCACTCGCGTACACAACTAGTATTTGTACCGGGTACGTTAAACAGCACCTCCTACATCAACAACATCATTCAGCTCCTTGTTGTGCCATTTGTAAGGTCGGTCCATCGAGGTGTTTTCCAGCAAGATAACGCAAGCCCACACACGGCATGTGCAGCGCAACATGCACTTTAGGGTGTGAGACAACTTCCATGGCCTGCACGTTCACCGGATTTGTCCCCCATTGAGCACGTGTGGGATTTTATGGGACAACGACTTATCCGGTCTCCACGGTCCGCCACGATCATTCCCGATTTATGCGACCAGGTTGAGGATGCTTGGAGCTCAATACCCCAAACTTACATCCAACATCTGTACGACAGACTCCATGCCAGAATCGCACAGTGTGACGCAGTTCATGGCGGTTCAACCTCGTAATAACCGTGTTACATAGAAATGTTATTTTTCAGATTACCAGCAAATACAGCTGTATTTTGCCATAATGTTTTGATCACGTTATCCTCTGTATTCGGTTATTATGCTGTATAGATTTCGTTGGTATCAGACGTCTCCTTCTTGGTGTTCTTTTTTCACTATCCGCCAGTGTATGTTCGTGCGAATGTATTCGCTGTCTAAGAAATGGACCGAGTGAACCTGCGCATCAGAAAGCGTTGCTTCCCTAAGCTTAATTATCAAAGCTGTCATTTAGAAGAATGATTGACACAAATCCTTTCTGATGTCCTGGTAAAAAGGCTGTAACAATGGTGTAGGACCTATAACAGATAATTTCTACCCAATGGTGACTTCCGTATCAGCGGAACTAGTCCATTTGTTAGATCATGGAGCAGCAAAAAACAACAACAAAAAAACAAAACAAAAAACGACTAGATGCAAACGCTTATCACCTGTCACAGGTTTATTGTCGGTACTGATAAGATGAGAAGGGAAAAGTTGTTTTATCGCTGATTTCGTAAAACCCAGCCGCTGTGTGAACATTGCTGTTTGGGGAGATCAGAAAATTTTGAGCTACATTTGGTTTAGGTAAATCGGTTGCTTAAAAGCGCTAAGCCACTTGATGCAAATATTGGGTACCATTTTGTTCAGGTACATCGGCCGCTTGAACGGTTAAGCCACTACAAGATACAAATTTTCGGCACCATATGGTTCAGGCACAACGACCGCTTGAAGGATTAAGCCATTAGATGCAAATTTAGGGGGTTAAGCCACTAGATGAAAACTTAGAGGGTTAAGCCACTAGATGCAAATTTTGGGCACCACTTGGTGATAAGATGAGAATGTACATCGGCCGTTTGAAGGGTGAGAAGCCACAAGATTCAAATTTTGGGCATTATTTCGTTCAGGTAAATCGGCCGCTTGAAGGATTAAGCCATTAGACACAAACTTTGGAAGGTTAAGTTACTAGATGCAAATATCGGGCACCATTTGGATTAGGTACATAGGCCGCTTAAAGGGTTAAACCACTAGATGCAAATTTTGAGCACAATTCGGTTCAGGTACATCGGCCGCTTGAAGCCATGACCCTGATGCAAATTTTGAGCACAATTCGGTTCAGGTACATCGGCCGCTTGAAACCATGACCCTGATGCAAATTTTGGTAACCATGTGGTTCAGATACATCAGCCGCTTAAAGGTTTAAGCCACTAGATGCGAATTTTAGACACCACTTGGTTCAGGTACATCGTTAAAGAGTTGAGTGACTGGAGACAAGTTGTGGGCATCATTCGGTTCAGGTACGTCGGCCGCTTAAAGAGTTAATGCTTTACAAAATAATTACTATCATACATATTTTGAATTCTTTCAATTGGTATTAATGATACTTGGCAGTGAAATTCTTTCGAGCTAGTTAATTTTTTCTCATATCGATGCTGAAAAACACTGGCACAGGAAACTAAATCAAATTTCATTAAAATCTAGCAATACTTTCACTAAATAATAACGTAAGGAACTGTACACCAACTATATATAAGATAGTACAACTATACTAGTTATCCGAATTTATTGGCGTATATAAAATAAAGGTTTCCAAGCTTCCGCACATCAACCAGATGGCTTTTCTCAAGGAAGGTAGACAGCAAACTGTTAAAAAAATAAATATTTTCTTCTATTTTCGCTTAAAATTAGGTTTAAATGAGATTCGGTATTTAATCACACAGGTACATAGAAATGTTGTCAGAAGTCGTTAATCTGTGAGATACACTCAGCATGCAATATATATTTTCACTAACCTACTTTTCATTTGGACCACAGTATTATCAGATTGATTATCCAAATCTCTATTTTCACGAACTCTTCTCCTTGTACGTACAGCACAAAAACAATTCTTTTCTCAGAAGAAATTTATGGTGACAATTTCATAATTTTTTTTAAATAGTTTGTCGCAACTATTTATTCTCATTTTCCTAATTACTTTATTTTTATAAATCTTGAACCTTATAATACTGTTTTACACGTAGTCTTAGCGGACGAGCACCGTATGACTACGTGTGAAAACTACGCTTAGAAATTGCAAAACTATACAGAATCGACCCTCGCAAAAATTTCTCCTAAATTCTAATTTTTTTAATATGTACGATATTTCAACTGTCTCTGTACATACAGATTCAGAGGCATTGACCTTAACAAAAAAAATGACATGAAGACTCCGTACAACTCATAGAAACACGGACAGTTGCATGCTCGGTGTATCTAAGAAACATAAGTAACTCGTCGATCAGGAAAATGACAAGAGTGGATGATATCATGATCAAAGCAAAGACCCCCAAATGGAAGCGGGCTGGACATATTGCTAGAAGAACTGACCCACTAGACAGCTGAAATACTATACTGGATACTAAGGGTCAGAAAAAGACCTGGAGAACATGTGTAATGTAAAACATCATTGGTGAGAATTCACAGAAATAATGTACAGCAAAGTTGCCGGTTGGCCATAATTTTTTAACGAAATTTTCGTTTTAAACCAGCATTTTGACAGGTTTGCCGTTGTCAGTCATTGCGTTTATACAGAAATTTTGCAAAAACTACGATTTTCACCTTTTTCAGCCCTCCTCCCGGAGATTCTTTTCTACTGCACGAATCCCCTGTCCCTATGGCTCCTGGTGGGGATCGTATCGGGTGCGTCTTCAACGACAGCGAAGCGCTCTGCCTATTGACCTAGAAAGCCACGTAACATGATCACATATCAGGTAGAAATGAAGAACACTCTAATCGCGCGATGAAATGTTTTTCGCTATTAATACGAGTTCGTTAATCATTTTGTTTTTTCTATAGGAGCTTATTATTTTTCTGAATAGGTTTACAATATATTTTTTTTTTCTGTAGGGACTTCCATTTTTTCCCATCGTGATTTTTCGAAACAGAATGTTTTGGAACTCGAGATCTTTTTAAACTGACAATGACTTTCAATTATATTTACGAAAAGGTAAAATGCATTGTTTCATAGTGTTATTTTAAAAAAAACACTTCTAAATATAAAATTTACTCTTGATAACTATAATAATAGCTTTTGTTCTAAGGGGTTTGCGATTGCTACATAGACATCATACAATTACATGCGCAATAATTGAAGCACCCAAATTTTTTACGGTAACACAATATTCAGTAGCTGGTGTACTACATGGGGGAGAAGGAAAGGAATATATCCGTTGCCACAATAACCCAAATATCATGCGATATGCTATTCACAATATTCGATCTCTTTACAAAACTTCAAAATCAGGTCCTCCGACAGACGATTAAAATTTTACAGTTAACCAATCCTAGTATTTCCACGAATCGATCGTATTACCGAAAACTTTCCGTTATATGGATACGGAAAAAGTGACAAGAGCATTTTTCCGTTAATGTACGAAAGGAATTGCGGAAAGGTTTCTGAAAATTCGGAATTATCCTGGTGTGCAAAAAATCCATGAAATTCAGGTTTTCCCCCCGTTATTTCATGGTAGAAGGTTGAACCAGGAATGTGCTTAATAAATTCCCAAAAAGAGCAACTGAAAATGAAAAATTAAGGAAATTTTTTAGTGTGTGAGGTGGATGGATAAAATTCGAAAGCATGCCGAAATGACATGCAAGAGTTTGGTTCGAGTCGTGGAAGAGACTCTCAGAAACCATGTTGCACGGGATTTAGAATGGTTGATGATGATATAGATATTTCAACTAAATATCAATTCTGTTAACACATATTGAGTTCAAATTGTTTTCTGGTCGTAGAGCGAATCGTTTCATCGTAGCCCCACGAGTGAACAATCACTTCAGACGTCCAAATTGGACAACTTCCCGAAAGTGCAAGTCTTAGCTATAAAATTACCAAAGCATCCTCAGCCGTCCATAATATAATGAACCGAAGCTAAATACAAGTGCTGCAGATGCGTTTTTCACAGTTATATAACTTTTACCTGCAGCTCTAAAAGTTTTAATTCTATAGTTCTACGAGCTTTTTATTTATTGAGATAATTATTTTGGTTCAGTTTCGGGGACTTATAAAAATGTTTAATTATCTCCGGCCACTCTGCTGTTACTTATGAAAATTAAATGCTGAACGCGATTAAAAAAAGAAAAACATTAATATTTCATCGATGGGGCCTCTCCTCAACAAAACTTTATGGAAGATGGACTCCAAAAGAATCCCCTTCGCCCAAGAAAAACGCAATTTTACGCTGCAAAAATGAATTTACTTTTTGCATTCTAAATGTTCATTCTGTACATTCCGAATATTATCTCACTTCTGAAAATAAAATTTCGTTTTGAGAGTGTCTCCTTTCGTGCTTAACACGTCAGCGTGAATTGTTTTCTCGACATATATGCCCTTCATTCAGTATCCAAGTCTTCGTTCACTTTATATAACTCAAATAAATTTAGTTATTCATTTTGAGTTTAACTACCCCCCCCCCCCCCACGGGAACTAGTTTCCTGTCCCCAACTAGCTCTATAGAAGTGACAGTCAGCACCATCCATAGGACAAACACACCAATCACGCCTGAGCTCGGGTCTAACTCGGGCCACTAACGAATGAATTGAATTATAACGAATTAATTCGGGCCATTAAGGAATGAAAATTGAATGCATTTAATTTTTTTTCGAATGAATTTCTGTGTAAATGAAGTGCAGTCTCATATGTTTAATCACATCGGGAAAAACTTAACATTGACTTCTATATAGAATTTCACATTTCTATTCTCCTTCAGTCTGTTGAATTAGATAAACGTTTAAGAGTAATGTTATTCAACCGTTGTAGACTGAAAATAAAAAAAATTAAGAGAAACATATATTCACCAAAGCCTAATCAGTTATTTACACCTAAATTTTATACTAAAATGTAATATCCACTTCTTTTTCAGCAGCACAAAATTTCTGCCAACAATCTTAATTGAAATACAATAAATCTACTTACGTGATTGTGTATTCTCGACCCATTTGACACCTACTATGAGAGGATCATATTAAAGACAATATCCCGCTTCTTGAATTTTATCAGCGCAGTCCATGTCACACAAAAACTTGCTCCAAGTGCCGCTGTATTTCATAATGCATAACAGAGTGAAGTAGAACTGATCCCGAGGATTCTCCGTAGGTAAACTCCGAAGAAATGAGGATCCGAGGAACACTGGAACATCGGGAATGTTTGGTTGGCAATGGATGGTTGGAGCAGACGACGCCGAGGCAAATGAACGCAATGCCGAACCTACGCAGATGATCGGACGATCGCAGCGCCACGACGTTACTCTGCGATCAAAACGCAGCTGCCGCTCGTCGTCCAGTCGAAGACCGGACTCAACGCCGACGGAAGACGGCTGCGCATCCGCCTGGCAGACGGTGACCATGGAATCCGAAACCTGTTGCAGTTTTCATTACCTGTTTGAGAACAATAAAAACACTGCTTATTACTACTATCAAATGCAACAGCGCGGAATCACGAAGAAACCCCTCTCCTTCCCCGAAGCTCGTTGGATTAACATAAACAAATGCATTGTATTCCGTAAAATCGAGGAGTGCCAACTCTGTTGATCACATATACATACGCCGTTTAACACTTCCGCATAGCTTTTGATATCCGTAATTTTTAAATTGCAGTATCCGGTATCCCTTCGAAACAAAATGTGTACAACAGTGCACTTGATGACAGGAAATTTAAAAACACCGTGACGATAGCAATGATTTTTGCAAGTATCTCCCCAGTGTCTCAGAATTCGCACAGAACAGATTTCAATGCAGAGATGGTAAGGTTTATTAATTTCGATGAAATTAAAAATGTTCACCAAGAAGTTTTTCAGTTCTCACACTAAACAGCCATTAGGATAGAGCATACTTTTTTGCATTAAATTCAAAATCGCAGTGTCAGTAACTTTTTTCCCCCCTGATTTTTTCCTGATTCTAAAAATTCAAGTTAAACAGGCATTTGGACACACCTGAAATTATTATTATTATTTAATTGAGGTTTAACGACCACCGTGAGCAACTGTGCCGACGCCAGATCAGAACTGGGTGTGCTATTACGGGGTGCTAAGCATGATGGAGGGAAACATAAATTTTGAAGTGTTAGGCAGAAATTTTGGCGAAGAATTCCTTCATGCGCATTTTACCCGACGCTGAAAATGTTCACCCTAGTCAAAAAATACTGTACGTAGTATTTATTTAAGTTATGCATGCTATACGTAGTATTTATTCAAGTTATGCACACTGTACGTATTTATTCAAGTTATGTACTATGTAGTAGGGGACCACCTGGGGACGAACCCTATTGAAAATGGACGAAATGGGGTCAAAGGTGAGAACATAGGATCGGGATCCATTCCATCGCCCTTATCCCATACTATTAAAGGAGCAATTCTTGTATGTATGTAAATTTTATTTGGAAAACGGCTCTAAGGATTTTGATAAAAAGCATTAACCTACCGTTTTCTGGTACTAGAAATCGATTTAGCCTGATCTCGACTTTAGGAAAATTCGTTTAGTGGTTTAAATAAATACCCCGAATTACCACGTTTTTAGTGTCATGGCGTCATCCCATTAATGTAACCCATGCTTAGAAATGTTATGATGTCACAATCTCGCGATTGAGATGTTGGCGCGCGGTCGCGCCGTCTGTCTCATTATGTCACGCGTTCTGTGTGGATCCCTTTAAAGTTTTATGACGTCACATTCTTTCGAGCACATGGTCGCGATTTCCATCTGCCTGATTACGTCACGCGTTGTGCGCGTATGTCCGTCCGTCCGCACGATAACTCGCGTAACAATCGTTCGATTTCGATGAAATTTTAGTATGTGGTAGGGGAAAACCTGGGTAGGAACCTTAATGAAAGTGAACGAAATGGGGGTCAAAGGTCAGGACATAGGAGCGGGATCCATTCCACTGCTCTTATGCGTCATAACTAACGTAAAAAAGTTCGATTTCGATGTAATTTTAGTATGTGGTAGGGGACCACCTGGGGACAAACCCTATTGAAAATGGGGCGAAATGGGGTCAAACGTCAGGACATAGGAGCGGAATCACTTCCATCGCCATTATGCGTCATAACTTACGTAAAAATGCTTCGATTTGGATGAAATGTTAGTATGTTGTAGGGGCCTGCCTGTGGACGAATCCTATTGTAAATGGGCGAAATGGAGTCAAAGGTTAGGCTACAGGAGCGGGATTTATTCCATAGCCCTTATGCACCATAACTTACCTAAAAGTGCTTCCATTGCGATAAAACTTTATCATGTTATTTTCGATGTATACTGAACCGGTTCTGTTGAATATCATCGAAATGGGATCAAAGGTCGGGGCACAGGACCGAGATTTATTCCACAGCCATTATTCTCATAACTTTTTTTTTTTTGATTGGAGGTTTAGCGACCGTCCCTAATTTAGGGTCACTGGTTCCAGGGAAGGGAGAGAGCCAGTGCCGTAAGACAAACACAACATCCATGCCTGACGGGATTCGAACCCGGACCCCTTACGGACGAATAATCAGAGGCCAGCGCCTTAGACCACTGCGCCACCGGGGCGGCCTCATAACTTGAGTAATGATTTCTGGTATGTTGGAAAGCGTATTATAATCAATGCATTGCATGATTTTACTAACTTGTCTTTTATTTGCTGTCATAAGGCTGTTTACAAATTTTAGTTTGTAACCTTAAGAGGAATCCCTCTCTCTCTTATATTTTTTTAAATGTAATTATAAAAATGATGTGTTTCTACTATAGTACTTTCTTAGAAATTCGCTGCGAGGACTCCCATTTCACAGAAGTATAAACACTAAATTTAACAAAAATTTCATTTTATTTAACAAAATTTCCGTGAATTTGAAAAATTCAGGCATGTTTATCCAACTTTCTTAAAATCTTAGACGGTTCAGCTTAAACATTTGGGGGGGGGGTGGCTTTGGGGGGGCTAAAACGTGGGCTCAAAGAGTCCGCCCTGCTCACCCGTAGCGTTACGCCTGGTGTGCAACTCAGTGGGCTATATGCAGTCGGCTGTTTCTAATGTAGAGCCCCTGATTCCAGGGAAGGGAGATAGCCAGTGCTGTAGGAAAACACAACATCCATGCCTAACCGGGATTCGAACCTAGGCTTACGTCTGACATATGGTCAGAAGCCAGAGCTCCCCAGCGTCGGCATTGTTAATTTTAGATTAAATTCAAAAATGTTTCGCTTCCGAGTATTTTGCCATTTTCTCAGGTAAATCGCAAAACAGACTTTGGGAGGTAACATTTATTAATTTCGATCAAATTCAAAATTACGGTGACAGTTGTTCTTCCTCTTACGAATATTTTTTCAGAGTCTCGCAGAACATACTTTGGGACCATTGCGTTGCTCTCAAGTGGTCAGTTAAACCAACAACAAACAAACAAAACTCATACTATTTATTATTAATTTCGATTAAAATCAAGTTTTTTATGTTTTGGGATTTAATGACCATCGTGAGCGACTTTAAGGGCTGTAAGGGACTTTTAGAGCTAATTGGGACCACTGACTCCTGCTTCTTTGTCTTGTGCCTGGCGCTCTTTGGCCAAACATCGCCCTTGCGCAATAAAAATCCACCAACCAACCAACCAACCAACCAGTGGCTCCAGAAATAAGACAGTAACATTTACATGACCCATCAGACAGGCACATGACCCATGCCTCACACGAGCCCATCTTGGATAAAAGGTCAGAGGTCAATGCCTGAGATCACTCGCTCATCTATGACGGCAAATTTAAATTTACAGTGAGCGGCGCCTTTCATTTCCCGATTATTTTCCCAGTTTATCGGAGTTTTTTTTTTTTTAACAGGCTTTCTTTTTCATGGACATCGATTATTTCAGCTAAACTCAAAATCACGGTGAGACTTTTCTTTTAAGTGTTTCTTTTCTCAGATTCTCAAAATTCATACTAAGTAGAATTTTAGGCATACTATCAGTCAATAATTTACATGGAAGTCAAAATTTTAGTTAGGGTGAGAATGCCTTTTCCATTTTTTCCTACAGCTTTTACTTACGAACAATGGCGTATATTCCAGGCTAGCTTGACTAGCTGCGAAGCCCAGAGAATGCAAGAATAAAAGTCAATTAAATATACACAAATAAAACTCAATGATCAACGGTATTAAGATAAGTCGATGCTTTCGCTGCGAAAAAAAACACGTGCGGAATCACTTCTTTGACTCGGTCTGACGAGCGAAGACCAACTGTAACGTACCAGGAGATCTGACGTACCTGCCAGAAGGACGCACACGACATAAAGGCAGATAGCAATTAGAAACAAATGTCCGCGTAGCTTAATTGGTAGAGCAACTTGTTCCGGAATAAGCGGCCTCGGGTTCGAATCCCGGCGTAGACCAAAAATGACGGAGAAATTTTCTTCCTTATAATGGCGCCCGAACTATCCGGATGACGCAACCGTTCAAAATCTCGCATTGGTGTGATGTTATTTCCACACCGCGAGATAGGAAAAATATGAGCAGCACTTCGAAAGAAAAAGAAAAATAAGGGGGAGATGATGTAACGTACCAGGAGATGTGACGTACCTGCCAGAAGGACGCACACGACATAAAGGCAGATAGCAATCAGAATAAAATGTCCGCGTAGCTCAACTGGTAGAGCAACTTATTCCGGAATAAGTGGACCCGGGTTCGAATCCTGGCGCGGATAAAAATGACGGAGAAATTGACTTCGTTATACAACGGCGTAACGCAACCAGCTCTTCCACAGCCTCCGTTATTCAGATTCGAAGGCCTTCCAAATGATCGCCTGCTAGCGTTTCCATGACAACATGAATGAGCGGGTAGGGGGAAATGGACCATTGCTTTGGGCAACGGTTCTCTCAGAAAAGAGAAGAATTAGACTACCTCAGTCACTCGCATGTTCCCGCCCGTAACAGCATGTGTTTCGCGAGAGTTGTTTCAGTTTGTGTGAAATGCCAATTAATTGAAAATCAGGGATATTATATCTTAAATTCGTGGCTTACTTGGATTCGAACTGTTTTGATAAATTCTGTGAAAGCTTCCCTGGACATTACTGTCAGGACTTAAAGAACTTTATGCTACAAATTTTGATACAGGTCGACTAAAAAATGAACTGAAGGTGTTTTATTCCCTTGATGAATACAAAAACAAATCAGTAACAAGGAATTACTTGTTACATAAAGTTGAATAAATTGGACATAGCGTTTAGTGAGGCATACAAATTAGTACATCTAATATTAAACTTTCCATCAACAACTGCGGAAAGAAGTTTTTCTGCATTAAAAAGAATCAAGATATATCTTAGAGCTACACAAGGACGTGTGCATTCGAGCAACTTGGCTGTTTTGTCAATAGAGAAAAATATTATTTTTAAATATGAAAAAGTACTCGGAAGAAACTTTTTTATGAAAGCGTAACACTCAAGTTCACACAAAAGGAAAGAAGAATGGAATTCATGTACAAATAAGTGTTCAGATCCTAATCCTCATAATTATTTGGTATGTTAGCAATAGAATGTATACCTACAATTCAGAAAAAAAGTTACTTCTAATATACTTAACAATTAAAAATTAAACTACGCAATTTTAAAATAAAACAGTACTGGGGCGAAAGGGGGGGGGTGGGGTAAAATGGCCCAGATCTCGGACCCAAGATACGCCACTGCTTATGAAATTAAATGCTAAACGCGAATAAAAAGTAATTAACGGTGACACTTCATTTTGGAATGCATATGATAGCAGTCCTCACTGTATTCGTCGCTTCACAGTTTTAAACAACAAGTAGACGAAACCCGTCGGAAACGACGGTTAGGTTTTTTTTTTTTTGTTTGTTCTTTTTTTAAAGAAACTACTCATATGAAACAACAAATGTAAACTTTATTTGACTGACAAATTCATTCAACCACTTCGGTAAAGACAATAGTCTCCAGGTTCGTGATTATTTTTTATTTTTTTGACTGAAGGTTTAACGACCACCGTGAACAACTAAGTGTGCTATAAGCAGTCGCCCGTCCGCAATTTAGGGTCAGTGGTTCCACGGAAAGGAGAGAGCCAGTGCCGTAAGACAAACACAACATCCTCGCCTCACCGGGATTCGAACCCGGACCCTTCAGGAACCAATCATTATAAGCCAGCGCTTAGACCACTGCGCCACCGGGGCGGCAAGGTTCGTGATGTGAGGATCACGACTGCACCCTTTTTCAATGGTAAAATGTGAGGCGAAAGGCCACTCATCTCGATCGTTTTTTTTTTTTTTTATAGGTTGGAAGTCTAACGACCACCGTGAGCAACTCAATGGGCTATAAGCAGTCGCCCGTCCCTAATTTAGGGTCACTGGTTCCAGGGAAGGGAGAGAGCCAGTGCCGTAAGACAAACACAACATCCATGCTTCACCGGGATTCGAACCCGGACCCCGTTCGGACGAATGATCAGAGGCTATCACTTAGACCACTGCGCCACCGGGGCGGCCATCTCGATCGTGTGCAAAAATTTAACTGGATAGCGCACTCTTTCACTCTTATTTTCAGTCACAACAGTGTTTGTAAATGTTCTTGGAATGAGATTTTCGTTGCGAATACTCTTCACCCGTCGGAACCGACGGTTAGTTTTTTCTTTTTTTTTTTTTCTCTGAAAAGAATAAAATCACATTAAACAACAAATGTACACTTTAATTGATTAACAAAATCATTCAACCACTTCAGTAAAGACAATAGTCCAGGTTCGTGATTTTTATTTTTTTGATTGAAGGTTTATCGACCACCGTAAGCAACTCAATGGGCTATAAGCAGTAGCCCGTAAGTAATATTTTCACTAACAATGGTCAACAGAATGTTTCTTTACATCTTTACATAATGGGAAACGTCTTACCTACGTGAAGAAACTGGATCGAATGAATATTAAATTGTATATATAAATCACGCCGTCCGACGCCATAACGCAATCAGGTCTTCGAGACTGTTCGCTGTTCTGATGAGAAGAACTTTGATACCAATGCCTGCTAGCGTTGTTTTGCGCAACGGTTTGCTCAGAAAAGACTTCGGACTTTGGACTATCTCAGTCCCTCCATGCTCTCCGCCTTCAACAGCTCGTGAGTCAACAGCAGACGATCGAATGAACCGCACGCTTCTCCCATAAATTCCACGTGGGAACTTTGCCGCCCCACAACGCCCGAACGGTTGCCCCAATTTCATTTTTTTTTCTTCGATTGACACATCTACATGGTAAGACCTTTCTTTTGATACCTCAACCATACCTTTACGTTCAGCCGTTCTCTCAAAATAGGACTCACAAATAAAAAAAAACTTATAAGATTTAATATATAGATAGCTCTTTGTTTTCTGAAACTTTTATTTTAGAGAACTGATCATAATTGGGCATTTTACATCACTGCAATAAACACGCGATTTTCTTTTCTTTTATTTATTCCTGTCCGGTCATTTCACGTCTTTTAACTGGGAATGTCTTTTCAGATGAAATGTGAGAGCGGTTTATATTTGCCCAAACTAATTTATTCATTTTTTGGGAAGTAAAAGTGGGCAATCATCAGAATTTATAATTAGAAGGAACCGTAGGTCCCAAATTTAGGGTCACTGATGTCAGAGAAGGCAAGGACAGATCTTTCCTAGGATTTGAATTCAGATCCGATAATACGAAGACCTGCAGCCTGCATTGCAGATCCCTAGACGTAATAATACAATAGATCACGAAAAATTGTGTGGTTGCACTGTCTTAAACGATATAAACCCACAATATAATTAGAACGACAACTACCTTAAGGGTTCTCGAAAGGATGAACCGTGATGATTTATTGTTTTTTCATTGTGCTAGAGCTGCCAAGAAGAAACGGGAGTAATTGGGTAAAAAGTGTGTTCCCGGAACTTACTCAGGACAGACCTGATGCCCGAGTGCTGTAATACTCTAAATTAAATTAAATTTTGTCAACTTCATGGAGACTATTACAGTAGTTCAACATACATATTGTACGGCCTATTCCATTTACTTCGTGGTAAAGCTCTCTAGCAACCAGTTTTGTTTCCTATCTGAAAAAAAATACTACTCAGGCAATCATCAACCTTAGAGAGAGAAGGTTAGAAGCAATAAAGAAAGAGGGTTTTTCATACCAGTCTTGCTTCTTTAGACATTAGAGAGGCTTTCAACAGTGTCTGGTGGTATCTGGTACTTCATAGCCTTAAGCAGATAGATTGCCCTCGGAACTTATTACGATTAATAGCTGACTGTGTATCGAGAAGGCGAGAAGAATTTCACACAGGTCAAAGTCAGTATGAGAGGAGTTATTATAGGGGATGCTCAGGAACTTCCAACTCGGGCCCTTATGGTGAAACATAGCCACAGACTCAGCACCTTGGCGAGTCTGTCGAAATTCAAGTGTATGCGGATGATTTTGTCTTCGTGGTTTCGGCCTTCGGGAGACAGGTCATAGTGCAGGAAAAGGTACAAGCAACTCTTGGTGTCCTGGACAGTTGGAGTTAAGAGAGCAGGCTCAGCTTTTACCCTGAAAAACGACTTTACTAGCAATTGCTTAAAATGGGGAAATGACGACACCTTCCAAGTGTCAATTTCGTGGTAAAACTATTAAAGTAGTGAAGGAAATGACGTACTTTGGGGTAGCCACAGACTCGAAATGTTTTGGACTTTCATACCTAAAAGTTGTGAAAGAGTAACTTATCGCCGTACTAAACAGGTTGAATGGCACGCGGCTGTCTGGATCAGCCATATAGAGGCCATGTACACTGAAGAGCAATTGAATTAGAGATACCAGTCTAGTAACGTTTAGCTCCACTTTTCGTCCTGATGACGGCGCCGATTCGTCTCGGCATGGACTCGACAAAACACAGGAAGCTTTGGGAAGCTATACGGATCCACGACCCCTGAACAAGATCCCACTGTTCACGAAGATTTGATGGAGGGGGACAGAGCCCCGAGCATTTCTCTTGATGGAATCCCAGATGTGCTCGATTGGATTGAGGTCAGGTGACCTAGCTAGCCAAGGAAGCAAGGTCACGTCGGTGAAGTGTTCATTTAACCATTCGGATATAATTCGGGAGCGATGGCACGGTGCATTGTCTTGTTGCAGCATGAGGTCCCCAGTGGGATGTTGAAGACGCACAAACGGGAGCAAATGGTCGTCCAGGATATCCCGGTAACGTGGACCTGAGAGGGACGATGTCACACGTACCAGGGGTCCCATTTCAGTCCATGTAAACAGTCCCCAGACGAGAATGCCACCCCCACCAGCTTGAAGAGTACCCTGCTGGCAAGAAGGATCCATCGCTTCATGTGGTTTGCGCCGTACCCTTATCCTGCCATCCGCATGTACCAACATGAATCTCAACTCATCAGTCCAGGCAAAATTTTTCCAGATGCCTAGGGTCCAGTGGCGATCTTCTCGCGCCCATGCTAATCTTTGCACCTTGTCATGTGTGGTCAGCAGCGGTACCCTCGTGGGACGATGGCTTCTGTACCCCATAGCGAGGAGACGGTTCTAGATGGTGTGGCTGCTTACACGTTTTTGTGCACCAGCGTTAAATTGCCGAGTGATTTCTTACACTGTTGACCGTGTATACGCTGATACAGTGCGAGCTAGCCGACGATGACTCCGCTCATCCACACGCTGTTGTCCGCCGCAGTTTGCCTTTGCCGGGATGGTTTTACCGGATTCGATGTACTCACGGTGCACCCGTGACACAGTGGCTCGTGAAAATCCCAGTGCCTGCACGACTTCCGAGATGGAGTGACCCATTCGTCGGGCTCCGACAATTTGCCCACGATCAAATGCGCTTAGATCCTTCGTCTTACCCATACTGCGTCCGACTCTTACTGGCTCTCGTCGCATCACTCCTTATATTGTCGGATCACTGCATACATCATGTCGTTTCCGTTTACAGGGCCGCCCGCAGCGCCACATTTGCATAACGCCAGCTGTTTCTAATGCAATTGCTCTTCAGTGCACAAGCGGGGACTGGAAAGGATTCTAACGTATGCGTGTGAATCCTGGTAGACGGACACACTTTGGATCAACAGTAGCGTGCTACAGATACAGCGCGGCAGGCGTTACTAGGAATTACGCGATTCTTCCCACGACCTCCACGTTGGTCCCTCAAGTTTTAGAGGGATGTGAACTGACGGACCTAACAGCCGCAAAAGAGTTTCAGAGATGGTAATGTGAACTTTCTCGGTATCTCTCATTTCAGGCAGTCGAAATACAGCAGAAGTTCGACTGGACAGCTCATCCAGCCGAGGAGTGCTAGTTTTTTTTTTTATTATTATTATTGGAGGTTTAACGACCACCGTGAGCGACTCAATGTGCTATTAGCAGTCGCCCGTCCCTAATTTAGGGTCACTGGTTCCAGGGAAGGGAGATAGCCAGTGCCGCAAGACAAACACAACATCCATGCCTCACTGGGATTCGAACCCGGACTCCTTTCGGACGAATGGTCAGAGGCTGTCGCTTAGACAAGCGGTTCCCAACCTTATCTACAGTATTCCTCCCCCATTGGGGCTAGCTTGCAATGGCGACTACCCCCACCCACCCCTTCAGCATACTCACAGGTGTTCATTGCTCTATAATATATATTCAATTCAGTACCCTGCAGGCAGAAATTAATTAATCTTAATCACATAACACTTGTCCCTGCTCAATATTTTAGTGGAAGAAAAACAAGGAGAAAGCATAAAAAATCTGCTACAACATACATTTTCCTGATAAATTAATAATGTGAAATTTTTATCAACTGTAATAATAATAATGGTAACAATTTATAATGATAATAACTGTCATTCGTATGAATGAAATTCTGATAAGTATACGTATACCCCCCCCCCCCCAAAAAAAAATTGATTGGGCGGAATCATCCATACAAGGTCAATCCTTGAGGTGTGAAGTTCATACGGTTGTACCGCCCTTAATCAAATGCATTCCTACACTACTGACTACTATTACTAGGTTCACTTTGGTCTACAGATTCTGCATTACTCATAGTTTCCTTCAAATAGCGGTCCATTCTCGATATCAAGTAGATTTTTTTAGTTCTAGATAAAGTCGAACATATGGGGACAGTCAAAAAGAACGTTATTTGCGCGATGTCAGAAAACCAACGAGTGACGGAAAAGCACCATGTACGTGTAGAGGACTATCACATTGTACTTGGAGGGAGCTCCATTTTCATCCATAGGTTCCCAACCAGTGAGGCGCCTCCCCTACAAACGGGAGGCGCGCCTCACCGGTTGGGAACCTAGAGCTTAGACCAACTGCGCCACTGGGGCGGCCTGATAATTTTGCTGCGCACGCTTTTTCACACGACCAGAAACGTGCACGAGTGGAGTATGCGAGAGACATCCTGAAAATGGCTGCAGAAGCAATGCAAAATTTTCTCCAAAGCATTGTGGTAGGTGACAAGACGTGGAGTTTTCGTTATGACCCTGAAACGAAGGGTCAAAGCTGAGTGGAAGTCGCCACTCTCACCCAAAGGAAAGGAGATCAGGTTAAAAAGTCCAAAATTATGACAATGCTTGCGTGCTTTCATGAAAGCATGGGAATTGTGCAACAAGAGTTCATTCCTGAAGGTACAACTGTCACTGGCAATGCTTACACATGGAGATTTGATTGTTCGTGTCACGCGTGAGTGCAGAAACGGGAATTGGTTCCTTTTTCACGATAAGGCACCCCCACACACAGAGAGCAGTCACTTTTACAGCAGTTTCTGGCACGTAAACAAGTGTGCGTACTCAACCATCCCCCTATTCTCCAGATTTGCCACCCAGTGAGTACTTTATATTCCTTAGATTAAAGCTGCCTTTAAAAGGAAAAGCTTTCCAAGACATTAAAGACATACAAAGAACTGTGACATCAGCTCCTCACTCCAAACCAAAAGACAACCTCTTCTAGTCCTTCCTTCCTTTAGCTGACCGTTCCACTTCTTGTATTAACCCAGGAGGAAAATACTTCGAATAAAATATATTTACGTGTGTTTTCCTGCTCCTCCATTTTTTAAAAATTAATTCTCATTACTTAATTGCTCAGGGTGTGTACACTGAACAGCAATTGAATTAGAGATACCTGTCTAGTAACGTGTAGCACCACCTTCTGCCCTGATGACGGCGGCGATTCGTTTCGGCATGGACTCGACAAGACACCGGAAGCGTTGGGAAGCCAAACGGATCTACGACCCCTGAACAAGCTCTCACACTTCACGAAGATTTGATGGAGGGGGTCATCTCTCTCGATGGCATCCCAGATGTGCTCGACGGGATTGAGGTCAGGTGACTTAGCTGGCCAAGGAAGGGAGGTCACGTCGGTGGAGTGTTCATCCAACCATTCGGATACAATTCGGGAGCGATGGCACGGTGCATTGTCTTGTTGCATGATGAGGTCCCCAGTGGGATGTTAAAGACGCACAAACGGGAGCAAATGGTCATTCAGGATATCCCGGTAACGTGGACCTGTGAGGGACGATGTCACACGTACCAGGTGAACCATTTCAGTCCACGTAAACAGTCCCCAGACGAGAATGCTACCCCAACCAGCTTGAAGAGTACCATGCTGGCAAAAAGGATCCATCGCTTCATGTGGTTTGCGCCGTACTCGTATCCTGCCATCCGCATGTACCAACGTGAATCTCGACTCATCAGTCCAGGATTTTACCGGATTCGGTGTATTCACGGTGCACACGTGACACCACAGTGGCTCGTGAAAATCCCAGTGCCTGCACGACTTCCGAGATGGAGTGACCCATTCGTCGGGTTCCGACAATTTGCCCACGATCAAATGCGCTTAGATCCTTCGTCTCACCCATACTGCTTCCGACTCTTACTGACTCCCGTCGCATCACTCCTTATATTGTCGGATCGCCGCATAGGTCATGTCGTTTCCGTTTACAGGGCCTCCCACAGCGCCACATTTGCATAACGCCAGCTGTCTCTAATTCAATTGCTCTTCAGTGTATGTTTCTTAAGAAATCGTCGTACCACGATTGTACAGAGTTTTAAAGAAATGAAATTCACTACTGGCACAGCAGAAACAATTTCGCACGAAAAGGTAAGCCCAAGCAGGTTATATTACTGGAGACAGCACTCCTATCCACGCAGCATTGGCCGCCATAAGTTACCGTCTGTGCTGCACATGACGTCATGAGCAGGCACGACGCAACCGCAGAAGAGAAGCTGCTTTGAAACCAATGGAAAAAAAGCTTCTAAGCGTATAAACAGATAAAATGAGTAATTCAATAATCTTTATCAATGATACACAAGCTTACTGTGTGTTCAACGGTATAATTTAGTTCATTTTTGCCTGCTTGTGACGTCATACCCCAGATTAGCTGTGACCTATGGCGGCAGAGCCAGTGGTGTCTCCACTAATATAACCTCCTTGGGTAAGCCTAAGATATGCTCAAGAGTATTATGATTGGTCAGTATCATGCTAAAGAATTGATTCAGCTTATTGCTTTCTTTTTATCAGTAGTTAACGCCCACCAGGAGCATCGAAGGTCATTTAGAAATGGTCGAACAATTCGCAAAAAATACAAGATGACGTTCCAAAGCCGCCGTTTTGATTTTTTTTTTTGTTTTTAGGACTTTTCTAAGCATACGTACGTTAAGACCTATCAGCATACCTATTTTCAGATCTCTAGGTCGTTTAGAAGTGGTCGAATAATTCGCGGACGGAAACACTCAATTTTTTTTTTTTTGATTGGAGGTTTAACGCCCACCATGAGCAACTCAATGGGCTATTATAAGCAGTCGCCCGTCCCTAATTTAGGGTCACTGGTTCCAGGGAAGGGAGAGAGCCAGTGCCGTAAGACAAACACAACATCCATGCCTCACCGGGATTCGAACCCGGACCCCGTTCGGACGAATGATCAGAGGCTATTGCACTTAGACCACTGCGCCACCGGGGCGGCTCAAATTTTCCCATTTCCCCCACTTTATACATATACGTAATACCGCGAATTTTGCTCATATGGTGACGTTTTTTTCTCACCGAAAATTCTTTCAATTCTGGAGCTCCGATGCAACATCAAGCACATTTCAGCATGGCCTTCCGTTTTAATTATTATAATTTTTTTTTTTTCGTTTTGCGGCGAAATTGAATTTGGGTTACATACAACAAGTAAGGATGGTACTGTGTGTGTGTGTGTGTGTGTGTGTGTGTGTGTCCGCGCGCGCTGCGTATTCAGCTGCTTAGCAACATGCGAATATCAGAAAAGTTGCGTCATGCATGTTAATAAACTAAATAATTTCAACTCTGCGTTATTCACACCCACTTATTCAAGATACTTTGAGCTCCGCAATGGCGTGGAAATACATCAACATCCTTCAATTCCTTGCTGGAGTGGGTTCTTCGTTAAAAGGTCATTGCTTATACTATTCGGTATTATTCATCACGACGAACCGTCACTCTTCGCTTTATGAACGTTATCATCCTTCGCCTTATTTGTTTATTTCCTTTTCGTTTGTATATAATTGAAAGCATATTTATTTGAGTTTTGCAGTCTCATTCATCGTGTATGACACGCCGAACCTAAAGCAGAATTTAAAGTATCCTGTCGAAGTAATTATTTTTAGACGAAAAGATTTGTTTCATCAATTTGAGAAATGTTTAAAAATACAGTGCTGCCATAAGAACTTCTGTGCAGCATAATGTTATTCAAAGCTAATTTGACCGTTAGAGAGAAAGAGAGAAGCTAAGATGATCACGTTTAACAAGAAAAGAAACAAAATTTAATGAAATTCCACATGCAACGAAGAGGCAAAGGAGATTTGCTGCACAATCTCCTAGCATGGAGGAATGTAAGCAGTGGTTTACAGGACGAAACTGCAGCAGCGGAGGAGAACCCTTGGATGCAAGTGGAAGAATGTTGATAGAAAAGCAATGGGGGAGGGGAAGGGTACATCAAATGTTCAAATGTTCCACAAGTGAGTTGTGCAAGAGATCCTCAATCATTGTGTTCAAATGGAAGAAGGTTGATAGAAAAACAATGGGGAGGGAGTACATCAAATGTCCAACAAGTGTGTTGAGCAAGAGACTTTTTCCACCACCCAAGCATTGGGTGTATCCCGTCAGCATAGTAGAAAACAGTCCATCTACATCCAGAGGATGCGTGAGGCTCACGCACAGATAGTGGATTTCTGGGTAACAATTGCAGATAGGGACAGGGAAGTAATATAAGGGGGATGTCTCCCGAGGGAAAACAGGAGGTAACAATTCCTGGAATTCTAGCCATTGTCTCTTTCACCCTCCAAGTGAGCGTTGCATTGGGAGAATCTGTGCTGCTTTTGCTTCATGTATGTTGTGTACTTAAACAAGGGGCAGCCTCATGTGACGGACAAGTTGAATACAAAGATTTAATCAATTAACAATTGTACGGATGTAATTAATTAATTTAATCTTTCAAATATATCCAATTGTTATGGAAACATAATATAGGGGTACACATGCATATTTTAGCACGGTGGGAATTTTCATCCAAAAACAGACTTAGTGTGCGCCCGGATTCAAGGAAGGTATTCGCCATTTCTGAGCCCCTCGTTATAAGCGTGCTCTACTATATTTAGGATAATTGTTTTTTAATTAAATTTGTTTTATGTTTGACAAGCTTCAATTCGTTTGCTACAAATTAATGAAACACGTTTTCACCTCTAAGTCTGATTTGTGATTTATCATTTACGCTTTCCAACCGTAGGTTGAAGAAGCGTATATGCTCCAGCTTTTTCCGTCCGTCCGCCGGAACGATAACTCACGTAAAAATGGTTCGATTTCGATGAAATTTTAGTATGTGGTAGGGGACCACCAGGGGACGAACCCTATTGAAAATGGGTGAAGTAGGGTCAAAGGTCATGCCATAAGAGCAGGATCCATTCAATTGCCCTTATGCGTCATAACTTGCGTAAATATGGTTCGATTTCGATGAAATTTTAGTATGTGGTAGGGGACCACCAGGGGACGAACCCTATTGAAAATGGGTGAAGTGGGGTCAAAGGTCACGCCATAAGAGCAGGATCCATTCAATTGCCCTTATGCGTCATAACTTGCGTAAATATGGTTCGATTTCGATGAAATTTTAGTATGTGGTAGGGGACCACCAGGGGACCAACCCTATTGAAAATGGGTGAAGTGGGGTCAAAGGTCACGCCATAACAGCGGGATCCATTTCACTGCCTTTATGCGTCATAACATGCGTAAATATGGTTCGATTTCGATGAAATTTCAGTATGTGGTAGGGAACTACCTGGGCACGAACCCTATTGAAAATTGGCAAATTGGGGTCAAAGGTCAGGCAGGGCATAAGAGCGGAATTTATTCCATTGCCCTTATGCGTTATAACTTGCGTAAAAATGGTTCGATTTGGAAGAAATTTTGGTATGTGATAAGGAACCACCTGGGAACGAAACCTAATGAAAATGGGTGGAATCGGGTCAAAGGTCAGGACATAAAAGCGGGATCCATTTCATTGCCTTTATGCGTCATAACATGCGTAAATATGGTTCGATTTCGATGAAATTTTAGTATGTGGTAGGGAACCACTGGGCACGAACCCTATTGAAAATGGACGAAATGGGGTTAAAGGTCAGGCAGGACATAAGAGCAGGATTTGTTCCATTGCCCTTATGCGTCATAACTTGCGTAAAAATGGTTCGATTTCGATGAAATTTTAGTATGTGGTAGGGAGCCACTGGGGACGAACCCTATTGAAAATGGGCGAAATGGGGTCAAAGGTCAGGACACTGGAGCGGGATCCATTCCATTGCCCTTGTGCATCATAACTTACCAAAAAATGTTTCGATTGCGACAAAACGTTCTCATGTTGTTCCGGAGGTATAGTAAACCGGTTCTGTTGAATATCAACGAAATGGGGTCAAAAGTCATTGCACAAAAGCAAGATTTATTCCACAGCCATTATTCTCATAACTTGCGTAAAACTGCTTCTATTGCGACAAAACTTTAGTATGTTATTCTTGAGATGTACTGAACCGGTTCTGTTGAATATAATCGAAATGGGGTCAAATGTCAGGACACAGGAGCGAGATTTATTTCACAGCCATTATCCTCATAACTGGAGTAATAATTTCTGGTATGTTGGAAAGCGTATCATAATCAATGATACGCTTTCATGATTTTGCATGATTTTACTAACTTGTTTTGTTTAATCGGCACGCTTTTGTAGTTCAGCGAAAGATAAAGCTTTATACAAAGAAAAGATACACAACACGGAAGGCAGTGTGATAGATAAGATGTATGACTTGTTCATGTTATATTGAGAGAGGTAGCATAGTGTTTTCACTTAGACAACGCCCTTTTCATTCGACTTCAATCGCAACCGAAAGGAAATTTTAGAGCCAAAGCATACAGAACGGAAGAATCGAAGCCCCACTTCAAAAACAAGCGTCTGAAAGGATGTGAATTGCCTCTGGCTCCTCTCCAGAAAGCGTAGGGTGTAAAACAACAGTTAGGTAAGTTTGAGAGACAAGAGGACGTGTTGTTTACTTTGCCCTGAGAGGAAATAGATACCGGGACAGTGATGCCAGAAGTGAGTCATGTGTCGACACGTCAGCTTAAATGTAATATGATCAAGATGCCCTTGATTCTACATGCAAGTCAGCAAATTGGAAACTGGGCAATGAATTCCTAAATATTATTCTCGCCATCATAACGTAATGGTAAGCTTACTGAACGATCAAATATCCCGCAAAAGAAGTAAGTTACCTGCTAATCAAGTAAAGCAAATTGTAGACATCTCAAATACAGGATGTCCGAATAAGACTATGCACTGAATGTTCGAATTGCAGTAACGTAATAATAAAGAAATTTTGAATGGAATTACAGTGGAAGTGACCCGCTACATGGAAGTGCTCTGTGTTTGGTAACCCCCATTTCTCCCCATCCCGAGCGCTTGGCCGACGGAGCCAGACGTGTCGATTGATCACTCGTCTTGGTACAAGGCCAATGGTGTTGACGGTTGAACAGAGTGTTTTTGGCGGAACATGTCTTTCGCCATGATAACAAGTACACGGACGCATTGCACAAACCAGGAAATTTAAAGAAATTTTAGGAAAAAAGTGCAAAACTAGGAAATTTCGTGATGCAGACGTCCGCCACCTTAATGCGGTGCGTCAGCTCATAGCGGCAAAACGCATTACCAAATCACAATACATACCCTGAGAAAGGTCTTCACCAACATGCAGAAGCGTGTGCAGACATGTCTGGACGTCGGTGGGGCCCATTTCCAACACCTCCTTGTAGGAACCAGTTCGACATGGTAAGTGTTACTTTCAGTGCACAGTTATTTTTCGGACACCCTGTACAATAAAATCTCCTTGACGGACACTCTCGAATTGCGGACACTTTTGTGATCGCCAGTCCCGAGAAGTGCATACGGTTCTGAATATTTACCTCCAAATAGCGGACACACTGTATAACGGACAGTGATCTTGGTCGTAAGACAGTTAAAAATATGTGCGTTCAAAGGAGGAGAAATTGGCGAATTTTAGCCTCAGAGATTCTGCTTAGCTTTTTTGGACGGAAATGAGGAACTTTTTGCCCTCCATATCCCAATTACAAAAACTGTTGGTCTGTGGTTTCAATATGGCCGATCTATTTTTAGAAGTGTGGGCAAAACAGTTTCTTTCGAACAAAATAGGGTATTTATTGTTAATCCAAAAGAAAATGATTTTGACGCCATTTTCGAACAAATTACATGGAAATTCAAAATATTTCATTACGGTCGATGAAGATCTGTGTAATGAAGAGGCAACGAATAAGATGCACGAGTTCGTTGCTTTAAAAATATCGGAAGGAAATGATTTGATTGAGGACAAATCTGATCCAGTTGAAGAGGTGCGCGATTTTTTTATTAGGGTTTTCAGTGGCGTCGGAACTCTTTTTAGACAGCGGGGGCAAGATGTCGGTGAGCAAAATGTTTCACCCTCGCATAAAATTTATGTACTACTGTAAAAGAAGACGCCGTCCATTACGAAAATTTTCTGAATTTTTTTTTTTTTTCGATTAGACATTCATCTATAAAAAGACACTTTTCATATCCATATAGTTTCTCAATGTAAACTAATTGTACACATGAACGGCATTAAACTATAGATCTTGGTCTTCCGGAATGGTACGAATTTCGCAGGAATTATAGTCGTAGACGCTATAATTAAACATTGAAGGAACTTATATTTCATTCCTCGCCCTACTTCCATTTCCCTATTTATTTTTACTCATTTTTTTTAGAGGAAGACTAATTTTTTACACCTAATGAGACAAAACATTGCGGTCTTCAAACGGGAACCAACCCTCTGGACATTTCTTGGCGTCTCAGATGTGAGTGACATTAAAAATATATTCAGATTTCTAGATAGTTCATGGTAAAATATGAAGAGCAACACTCAATTTTTATTAAAATGGACTTAAAAAAACAAACAAAGAAAACCGAATGTTTGACATCTTCAATCACAAGCATGTGTAATTTGAAAAGGAAGAAAACTAAGGGAGCAAAGGTGAAGTTTTGCTCCCACACTCATTTTCATGCGGGGGAAACTGCCCCCTCTGCCGTCGCGATTCCGACGCCGCTGGGGGTTTTGTGACGTACTACAGAGGTGAAGCACGTGTCAAGACGACAAATCTGCAGCGATACATTCCGTCCGTGTAGCTCATTTGGGAGAACAACTTACTGCGGAGGATGTGAAAACACAAATTTGAATGACGGAGAAATGGGAGAGCAACTTACTCTGGAGTGGTGAAATCCGCCCCCTCCCCCAACTCCGGAGTAAGTTGCTCGCCCAACTAAGCTACACGGACAGAATGCATCGCTGCAGATTTGTGGCCTTGACACGTGCTTTATCTATGTAGTACGTCACAGTTTAACGACCACCTTGAGCAACTCAATGGGTTATAAGAAGTCGTCCGTCCCAAATTTAGGGTCAATGGTTCCAGTGAAGGGAGAGAGCCAGTGCCTTAAGACAAACGCAACATCCATGCATGCCTCAGCGGAATTCGAACCCGGACCCATCGCGGACGAATGATCAGAAGCCAAAAAAACGACATCCGGAAAAAAAAAAAAAGACAGATGTTTATTCTTTCTGCACCAAAAAAACAGAAGTATAACATTTAGGATCACAACAACCTGATGATTCAGTTCTTGTGAAATTGGATTTTCTAACGGCGAATTGGATAAACTTTATATGTACATACACTTCAGTGTACTACGAATATTTTTTGTATCCCCACTGGCTAAAAAGGATTTAGAGCCGCCACTGAGTAAAAGTACCTACGATTTAACTTCACAAGAACTACCTCTGATTTCGCATTCCCAGAAATGCCCACATGATCAGAGTAGTGGAACTACCACTGATTTCTCTTGATCAGAGCTACTCATTTGCTCACTTAATTGAAACTATATCTGATTTCATGTTACCAGAACAATTCGTATGCTTACTCTCGAAGTAAATCTTTGCCGTCTGTACACGATCTTAATGGAGTCCAAAATAAACCATTGAGAGGTTAAAATAAATTTAATTTAATACAAGGCTAATTTTAATATATACATTCAACATTAAACCTTTCAGGTCTACAAAGGACCTATCTCCTCATATGTAAGTAGTAAATTGGAACAAAACGATGACATTTTCTGCTTACATCTGAGAATGGGTCCGTCGCGGATCTGAAAGGTCTAATTGTTGAATGTATATATTAAAATTAGCCTTTTATTAAATTAAATTTATTTTAACCTCTCAATAGTTTATTTAGGACTCCATTAAGATCGTCTAAAGACGACAGAGATTTACTTCGAGACTCAACGTAAATACGATAGAACTTTCGTATGTTCACTTTAGTGAACATCTCTGAGTTCAAACTCCCAGAACTGCAAGGGCATTCACATTAGTAGGATTACCTCCAATTTCATATTACCAGATCTTCACGCGTCTTTATTTAAGTGCAACAACCTCAAATGTCACATTACCAGAACTACCTGCTCATTCATGTTAGATGGGTTGCTTTCGATTTCCCGTTACATGAACTAATGTGTTCCTTTGTTTTCGTAGACCTACCACTGATATCCTTTCTTCAAAAAGCTTTACTTTAATGGAACTACTTCAGATTTCAAGTTACAAAAACTACCAATGTGTGTTCACTTTAATAGAACTACTAATTTTCACATTTTCCGAACTACGCGTATGCTTGTTTTAAAAGAATTATGCGCCAAAATCATCAAAGAAACGACTTTGTTCCTTTGTTACAATATCCCAAGAAAATCTTCATTCACAGAACGTCTGAACTCCTGGTGCAACGATAATATATTTTAAAAGAGTTCAAAACAAATAATTATTTTTTCAATACGCCTTAATTTTTTTAAATCATGTTTGATTTCAAAAGAAGTTCTCCGACAGGCTCCCTTTGACAGATGCCGTTTTCGGAGTTTCGGAACTTCATGTTTCTATCAAATCTCTCACAAAAAAAATTTGGTGATTGCGTAGCATTAACCGTCAGCCGTAAAAAAACACACCAACATTTGTCAAATCAAAAAGCGATTCGCGATGAAACAAAGATAGCAGAATTTACTAAACATACATTACAGTAATAAAACACCTAATGGACCAACAAGGAGAAATCAAGAAGAAAAAAAAACGAAAGAAAAAAGGAACGGGGGAAAAATCCTTCCTCCTGGTTGCTTTTGTTTTTCTTAGCGTGAGAATTTTTGAGGCCTCCTGCAAAAGCTTGCCCCGGTTAAACGGAAATGCTTGAAAAAAATAAGACAAGTTTCGTCGACATTTTTCTATCGGAAAAATTCATTTTTTATGGTTCTTTGTGTCTAAATCTTTAAAAAAATGTATCAGCGTGCCAGTGTCAGTTTAGAAGAGAGCAGGAGAGGATGTTTAATGACTACGTCACGGAACTATCAAAACTGAACGCGGCAAGTTGGACATTAATTTGATTTATTGCCTTAGAAAAACACATTAAGTCAAAGTAATATTCTGTTCTCCGATAATCCGATCTCATTCCATGACGCATAAAGCCATTTCTTTTTTTCAAACTCATCGTGATTTATTTTCAACACATGGAATGAGCATATTCTGTGGTCACCCGATGAGTGTATAATGATTATAATAATAGCAGTAATAAAAATAATAATAGCAATTAATAGTACTAATAAACAAGCTCCAGCATTTGCAGAGAATGCGTCAAGAAATTTTAGAGCTTCAATTTTCATGAATTAATATCTATGTTAAAGGCACCAAACCCAGTACCCTTTGAACTGAAATTTCTAGAACACAATGGTTATGGAATTGAAACTTAAGAACTTTTTTACGCTATGGTCGTCTAGAGAACTTTAAAAAGATCTACAGATCTTCTGAGTTTCAAGTATTTGAAATGTTTGAGGTTAAAAATCCTTAATAATCGCTTTTTAAATCATTGTTCACGGTCAAAATATTGCTCTACGCCAATTGACAGGGTTCCGGAACTGTACAATCTTGACGCTGGTAAACGTGCGATATTCTATAAGAGCCAATTGCAATGGTTTCTTTCTGAAAAATCCTCGAGGTTGGTGAACCAGTCGAAAGGGTTTGGTTCCTGTAAACTACGCAGTCGGTAAACTTCAGATCTAACGGAAAATCCGATCCCTAAAACTGATATATTAGAAAATTAATATATGATAACTTTATAAACAAGAAAGATGACACCGAATTTTCTGGTGTACTAAGCACGTCTTTTGAATCCGTTCTGACGCAAATTAAATTTATCAAAGCTATTCAAAGTCAGTGGAACCGGTATGGAAAACAATAGTATCTGACGGAAGAAAGAAGTTTTTCAAGCGGGTTTTCAATCCCTCAGATATTGCTGTAAACGGAATCGTGAGCTTACGCCCTCTGGTTGCATACTTGTGGGTTAAGAAAAACATGAATTTATATAAGCAACATTTCGGACCGGAAACGCTCTCCGACACAGATAGAATTTTCCCAATCGCACTCTTAGAAACAGAGATATCGACAAAAATAAAATGTGACTTTACGTCCCCTATTGAGAAAACCATGCATTATTTTAGGAAGAAAGTATTCTCAAACGGGTTTTCCATATGAGCGGTATCGGTCCAAGAAAAAAAAAATTAGTCGAGTTTTCAGGTGCCCAGATTTTACTTCAAATACATCAGAAGCAGAAATTAACACTTATTCCCCCTGGTGGCCAAACCATTCTTTACCAAACATTAGAAATTATGTGAAACATATTTTCCATCAGCTCTTGTATGTGATACAGGAAGAAATTTTCAAATCGGAGTTTTAGAAGCAGAAATAACGCAGAAAACGCAATTTAGCACTTTGCCCCATAGCGGAAAGTCTATGACTTACTTGAAAATTTTTAATTTATTGGGAAAACATTTCGCATCGGAAACACTATCCAACAAAGAAATAATTTTTCAAATCGGACTCCAACAAGTAGAGATATTGACAAAAATAAGATCTACACCTACGCCCTCTGGCGTAGAAACCATGCATTGTTTCAAGAAGAAAATGTTCCTAAAAGGTTTGTCGACATGAATAGTATCGATCAACAAACGGCTTTTTTTTCAATCGAGATTTTAGAAGCTCATATTTTGCTGCAAATACATCAGTAGCGGAAATTAAGACTTACGCCATCTGGTGGCCAAACCCTTTTTTACAAAAATTAGAAATTATATGCAAAGGATTTCCCATCAGGAGCTGTATCCGGTGCAGAAAGAAGTTTTCAAATAGGAGATTTAGAAGCAGAGATGTAGGGGGAAAGCAATTTACATTTACGCCCCCTATCGGAAAGTCTATGAATTACTTGAAAATTTTGAAATTATATGAAAAACATGTCACACTGGAAACACTATCCAACAAAGAAGGAATTTTTGAAATCAGACTCCTAGAAGTAAAGATATTGACAAATATAAGATATACATCTATGCCCCCTGGCGGAGAAACTGTGGAATATTTTAGGAAGAAAATATTCCGAAAAGGTTTAAAGGTTTATCGATGTGAGTGGCATCAGTCCACGAGAGAATTTTATCAATCAATATTTTAAGAGCTCAGATTTTATGGCAAATACATCAGAAGCAAAAATTAACACTTACGCCCTCTGGTGGCTAAAATATTCTTTACCAAAAATTTGAAATCATATGCAAAAGATTGTCCATCAGGAGGTATATCCGCTGAAGAAAACATTTTTCAAATAGGAGTTTTAGAAAAAGAGTTATCGGGAAAAATGTAATTTACTTTTACGTCCACTAGCGGAAAATCTATGCGTAATTTGAAAAGGTAACTATATCTAAAAACTCTTCGACATAATTGGAATCGAAAAATAAAAGAATTTTTGCAATCGGATGTTTAGAGGCAAGTATGTGGAATAAAACGTATTTTTGAATTCGACATCATCTGCATTTTCGCCCTCTAGCAACGAAATTGTACATCGTGAAAAAAAAAAAACGAAATGAAAGATCATCATTCGCATATTTCAAGCTTCCCAATGAAAAAATAATTTTTCAGATCGGATTAATAGTTGCAGAGATATCGTGGGTACAGACGGACGAATGGACAAACCGGTAACATAAGCACGATCCTTTTTTTTTCTACGCTTTCCAACCGTAGGTTGAAGAAGCGTATATGCTACAGCTTTGTCCGTCCGTCCGTACGATAACTGGCGTAAAAATGGTTCGATTTCGATTAAATTTTAGTATGTGGTAGCGGACTACCTGAGGACGAATCCTATTGAAAATGGGACAAATGGGGTCAAAGGTCACGACGTAGGAGCGGGATTCATTCCATTGCACTTATACGTCATAACTTGCGTAAATATGGTTCGATTTCAATGAAATTTTATTATGTGGTAGGGGACCGCCTGGATACGAACCCTATTCAAAATGGGTGAATTGGGGTCAAAGGTCAGGACATAAGATCGGGATGCATTCCATTGCCTTTATGCGTCATAACGTGCGTAAAAATGGTTCGATTTCGATGAAATTTCAGTATGTGGTAGGGGATCACCTGGGGACGAACCCTGTTGAAAATATACGAAATAGGGTCAAAGGTCAGGACATAGGATCACGATCCATTCCATCGCCCTTATCCCATATTATTAAGGTGGACGTCAAATAATTTTGCTTCCTATACTTCCAATGGAAAAACTTTTGTACACATTTCCTTCACAATTAATGTGTTCCCAAGGATGAAAATTTGAACATCGGTTAAAATAATTTCTTAATATAATTTGGAATACTTAATATTTTCTAAAACATAACCATAATTATATTAAAAATCAATAACTTTTCCTTTGGTGATGGAGCCTGACTCCGTTTGATCATTTTCATTTTCATTTCACTTTTAACCATGGCTTCAATCATTCAGTGGAACTGTCGAGGTTTTCGGACGAGTTTTGATGAAGTGAAACATCTGCTTTCGTTGTACTCTCCGGTGTGCTTTTGTTTACAGGAAACAAAACTTAAACCATCAGACCTGCTTTCAGTTCGAGGCTACAGTGCGTATCGGACAGATAATACTTCGGGAGACATCGCCTGTGGGGGAGTGGCTATTCTTGTCCCTCACAGTGTCGCGGTCTTCCCCTGCGATATCTACAACTTTGCAGGCCGTGGCGGTTCGAATATCTGTGTCTGTGCCTCTTACTGTCTGCAGTGTCTATCTGCCGCCTGACGAGAACGTGAGCGTCTCTGTTCTGGAGAGCTTGGTTGATCAGCTGCCTTCACCCTTTCTTCTTTTGAGCGACTTCAATGGCCATCACCATTTGTGGGGTAGTGTCAGCATCAGCACGAGAGGTCGTCGCATAGAGTCTCTTCTGTCCTCGGCCTCTCTGTGCCATTTTAACACCGGTGCTGACACGTACTTCCATGAGCCGACAAGATCCTTCAGTGCGATTGATTTGACCTTGGGATCACCATCGATTATTGCTGATTGGTCGTGGACGGTGCGTAATGACCTCCACGGGAGCGACCACTTTCCGATTTTGCTCTCGCATCATGCGAACATGCCATCTTCTGCCTCCCGCCCTCCTCGGTGGAGGATGGAGCGTGCGAGATGGGAGGTCTTCACACCGTCAGCATTGATATCTTCTGCAATGGTGACCCAAGTGTCAATCGACGCAGCGGTTCTTGAAGTCACAAATTGTATTCTTCAGGCAGCTGATCTTTCTATACCAAAAACATCTACGACACTCTCCAGAAGTCCGAAGCCTTGGTGGACCCCTGAATGCGCAGCGGCTAGGAGAGCTCAACATAAGGCCTGGTCTACTTTTCGGCGTTATCCAACCGATGCCAACCTCGTTACATTCAAACGAGCAAAATCCTATGCTCGGTTGGTGCGTCGACGTAGCAAGAAAGAGTCTTGGATCCAGTATGTTTCATCTCTCACTTCACGTACCAGTTCGAAAAGTGTGTGGGACAAGATTCGTAAGATCCGGGGTAACTACAGCTCTCACCAGATCTCCATTCTCGAGAGTAACGGCTGCACATATGCTGAAGTCGGAGAGATTGCTGATTGTTTGGGGGAGGCGTTTGCCTCCGTGTCGAGAGAAATGGCGTATCCTTCCTCCTTTCTGAGGATTAAATCCACTGCGGAACACCAGAAAGTCTCCTTTGTGCCTTTTAACGACACAAGTTATAACTCCCCCTTCAGCATAGTTGAACTACGGGTGGCTCTGCATCGGTCCGGCGCTACATCTGTCGGTCCCGATGGCATCCACTATGACATGCTCCGTCATCTCTCGCAGTCGTCTCTCGAGAATCTCTTAATCTTGTACAATCGTATTTGGTCTGAGCACAGTTTCCCGGAATCTTGGCGAAAAGCTTTTATTCTGCCTTTTCCCAAACCTGGCAAGGATCCCAAGTCTCCCTCTAGTTATCGTCCAATTGCTCTCACTAGCTGTCTGTGTAAAGTTCTTGAGCGCATGGTTAATTCCAGGTTAATTCATGTTTTAGAATATCATCAAGTACTTTCACCATCACAAAGCGGCTTTCGCCGTCATCGTTCACCTCACGATCCTCTCCTGCACCTTGAGAATCTGTGCACGAGGCGTTTGTGCGTAGGCAGCACCTGGTTTCTGTATTTTTTGACATTGAGAAAGGCTATGATCGAGCGTGGCAGCACGGTATTATCCGTGACCTCCACGCATGCGGGTTGCGAGGAAATCTTCCAACCTATATTGTAAATTTTCTTCGCAATCGGGTGTTCCAGGTGCGCCTGGGTAAGACGCTCTCGGCACCGTTCCATCAAAAACAAGGTGTTCCTCAAGGTTGCATTTTATCTGTCACATTGTTCATCCTCTGCATTAACTGTCTGTTCACAAATCTTCCTCCTGCGGTTTCGGCTACTGTTTATGTTGATGACTTGCACATTTTCTGCTCGTCATCAAGCATGCATTTTATTGGAAGACAGTTGCAGTCTGCAATTAATCAGATCTTTAAAGCGGCGAATAGCAATGGTTTCGTTCTTTCTCCCGACAAGACAGCGTGTGTCCATTTCTGCCGGAGGCGTGGCCTCCATCCTGACCCAGAGCTGTATTTAGACCGTGCAGCCATACCAGTTTTGCCGGAGACCAAGTTCCTTGGTCTGACCGTCGACCGTGCGCTTACGTTCCGTGCGCACGTTCGGCCGCTCAAGATTTCCTGTCTGCGGGCTCTATCTATTCTTAAGATCCTTTCGAGAGTCTCGTGGGGCGCAGACAGGATGTCTTTGTTTCGAATTTACCATTCATTAATACGGTCAAAACTGGATTATGGTTGTATCGTGTATGGTGTATGGCTCTGCTCGTCGTTCCGTTCTCCGGCCTTTGGACACTACTCACCATCAAGCACTGAGTCTTTGTTCGGGAGCATTTCGGACATCTCCGATTCCCAGCCTGTACGCTGATGCAAACGAACCATCTCTCGAATTACGCCGTCTGCAGCTGTCTGTTCATTTTTATTTAAAACTTCGATCTCTTCCAGACCATCCTTTATACGATGCAGTTTTTCATCCCCAGCATGCTCGTTTATTCGAGAACCGGCCCTCGTGCATTTCAATCTTCGGTCTTCGTATGGCGGCCGTAGCCCGTGATGTAGGGCTCGACTTGTCACTTGTTGGAGAGACCAGGGGCTTTGGGGATCCTCCATGGTACCTACTTGATGACATGGTTGATACCACCTTTACATCTTACGACAAATCCTCAACCCCTGCGTCAGTGTACCAGCAGCTCTTCGCTGAGCACCGTAGCCCTCAGTTCTGCCTACACTCCTATTTTCACTGATGGCTCCAAGATGCATGGAGCCGTTGGATCCGCGGCTGTCTGTGTAGATGACGTTTCAGTAGCGCGGATCCCGGCTGAGGCCACGGTGTTTTCGGCGGAGATGCATGCTGTGTATCTCGCCCTTTCTCCATGTTCAGTCGTCGAGTTCTCATCATCGTGCTATGGTCTATACGGATTCCTTAAGTCTCTTGCAGTCCTTGTCATCTGCAGATTCCCGTGACCATCCTTTTCTCTTGAATGTGAGACAGTTACTTCATCGTTTGCTCGAGGCCGGTTTTCAGGTTCAGTTTTGCTGGATTCCTGGGCATGTTGGAATCTCGGGTAACGAGTGTGCTGATGCGGCTGCTAGATTTGCTTCCTCTTTGGTCGTCACACCCTTGCCACTATTTCACCGGGATTTCCGCTTTTTTCTTTACGAGCATATCAAGCGAACGTGGCAGGGTCTGTGGAACCAAGAGGTGGAAAATAAACTGCATCGTATTAAACCTAGTCTTGGAATCTGTAAATCCTCATATTGTCGAAACCGTAGGGAGGAAGTGGTGCTTGCGCGTCTCCGCATCGGGCATTGTCGTTTCACTCACCGCTTTTTGCTGTGTGGCGACACTGCGCCGATGTCTGAGGCGTGCAACTGTCGTCTCACTGTCCTTCATGTTTTGTGTACTTGTGTTCGTTTTTGTGATCATCGTTTTCGTCATTTTCACTCTCATCTGTTGGACGAACGAGCAGCTACGCTGCAATTTCTTATTGGTGAAGCCTGCGACGTGAAAGCAGTGTTTTCGTTTTTACAAGAAATTGCCTTTTTTAACCTCATCTAGGTTTTAACTTGTTCACTCTCATCTTTCGTTTTTACCACATCAGCCTGTTTTTAACCTTGTGTACGTTTTTTAATTAATTATGTTTTGTTTTGATGTCTTTTGTTTGGCGCTCTTTGGCCATCCATGGCCCTTGCGCCATTAAAATCGATCAACCAACCAACCAACCTTTGGTTGTGTTGAAACCAGAAAAAGGATGGCGCAACCTGTACTTTGATGACGTCAGTAGACAAAAAATGTTGGATTGCCTAATTACGGTTATGTTTTAGAAAATATTAGGTATTCCAAGTTATAAAATGAAGCTATTTTAATCGATGTTCAAATTTTCATCCTTGGGAACGCATTAATTGTCCAGAAAAAAGATGACGCGACCTGTATTTTCATGACGTCAGTAGACAAACAAATGTGCGGATCCTATTAAAGTTTTATGACGTAGCACTCTTTTTTTTTTTTTTTTTTTTGATTGGAATTTTAACGACCACCGTGAGCAACTCAATGGGCTATAAGCAGTCGCCCGTCCCTAATTTAGGGTCACTGGTTCCAGGGAAGGGAGAGAGCCAGTGCCGTAAGACAAACACAACATCCATGCCTCACCGGGATTCGAACCCGGACCCCTTACAGACGAATGATCATAGGTAAGCGCCTTAGACCACTGCGCCACCGGGGCGACACACAACGTCGCACTCTTGCGAGCAGTGGTCGCGATTCCCATCTGCCTCATTACGTCACGCGTTGTGTGCGTATGTTCGTCTGCACGATAACTCGCGTAAAAATCGTTCGATTTCGATAAAATTGTAGTATGTGGTGGGGAGAACACCTGGGAAGGAACCCTATTGAAAGTGAACGAAATGGGGTCAAAGGTCAGGACATAGGACCGGGATCCATTCCACTGCTCTTATGCGTCATAACTAACTTAAAAAAGGTTTGATTTCGATTAAATTTTAGTAAATGGTAGGGGATCACCTGGGGACAAACCCTATTGAAAATGGGCGAAATGGGGGTCAAAGGGCAGGACGTAGGAGCAGAATCACTTCCATCGCCATTATGCGTCATAACTTACGTAAAAATGTTTCGATTTGGATGAAATGTTAGTATGTTGTAGGGGCCTGCCTGGGGACAAATCCTGTTGAAAATGGGCGAAATGGATCAAAGGTTAGGACACAGAAGCGGGATCTATTCCATAGCCCTTATGCATCATAACTTACGTAAAACTGCTTCGATTGCGACAAAACTTCATCATGTTATTTTGGAGGTATACTGAACCACTTCTGTGGAATATCATCGAAAAGGGATCAAAGGTCAGGGTGCCGCCCTGGTGGCGCAGTGGTCTAAGCGATGGCCTCTGATCATTCGTCCGAAGGGGTCCGGGTTCGAATTCCGGTGAGGCATGGGTGTTGTGTTTGTCTTTCGGCACTGGCTCTCTCCCTTCCCTGGAACCAGTGACCCTAAATTATGGACTGGTGACTGCTTACAGCCCATTGAGTTGCTCACGGTGGTCGTTAAACCTCCAATAATAAAAAAAAAAAAAAAAAAAAATAGGTCAGGGCACAGGAGTGAGATTTATTCCACAGCCATTTTCCTCATAACTTGAGTAATAACTTGAGTAATGATTTCTAGTATGTTGGAAAGCTTATCATAATCAATGCATTGCATGATTTTACTAACTTGTTTACAAAAGACGTGCTAAAAATGTTTTATACAGGTTTGTAACTGGTAAAGGATTATAAAACACGACTTTGGCGTTTGATTTATTAGCGAAATTATATAAATAAGTGTAAATTTGTAAATAGGTTCATAACAATGTAAATACGTAATACAATATTTATGTTTTAACTGAAATTGTGAGTTTTTTCTGAAAGAGCATTTTAATAATGCGAAACGTTAGTGTTGTTGACCGTGCTTGACTCGCTACTGAGAGGACCGACGGTACATACACATGTGTATACGTGCATTATAGATGTTAACAAGTAGTCTTTCAGTGGTGGATATTATTACTGAACTAAGAAGACTAACTAATTAACTACCACCGAAAGTGTTCCGTTCCTTAAAACCTCAAAGCTGGCAAACTAAAGATTACATAAAACGTTACCAAGGAAGTTTCGTACTTCCTATTAGTAAATTAAAGGCACAACATAAAAGTTACTTGCTTTACTATTATTATTTTTACACTGCGTTCTCTTTCATCCCGAAAAAATTGGAAAAGGTATGAATGTCGCTTTCCGAGTTCATGCTGATGAAACGAAAAGCAGTTGTTCAGATCTGACTGATATGCAGAGAGGTATAGTGTCCACAAAAGGGAATATCGAGACATATAATATGAATTTTAATATTCACTAGGGTCGCTACATGCCTTTCTCAAAACTGTTTTCTTTACCAAAGCAAATTTTTCAGATAAATTTGTTATTTAGCAATGCGAAGCCCGCTATATCCAATTATTTGCGAAGTTTATTGAGTTGGTGCGAGTGAAATGTCCGGCAAAGGACGAGCACACGTGGACGGCGAGAACGGAAAAGTAGGGCAACTTGTCTAGGTAAAATGATTCCCTTCGGAATCGACACATAGTTGCCATCTGTCCGGCAAGGCCATGATCCCAGAACGAAAAAAGTCTTGTGGCTGGGAGCCGAAGAAGTCAGCAACTGCACGTTGAACCTCGTTGTCTGTCGTGAACTGTTTCCAGGACAGGAAGTGATCCAGGAGACGAAACAGATGATACACTGTCCGGGACAAGTCCGAGAAATAGGCAGGATGAAACAGTGTTTACTAGCCCAAGGCACATAGTGTCATCGTTGTGCGACATGAGGGCGAGCGTTGTCTTGGAGCAGAAGAACACCATGTCTGTTGACCAAAGCCGGTTGTCTCTGCAAAAATATCCAGTGCATCTGGTGTAATTCAGTACAATAACGTTTTGCAGTGATGGTTTTGCCTCTTGCCAAGAAACTACGATCAATTATCCTGACTGTGGACCACCAGACAAGGAGCATCATCTTCTTGGTGTGTAGGGGTGGCTTAAGATGCCATCGAGCAGGCTATGCCTTGCTTAACCATTGTGCAGATCGTTTCCGATTATCATAAAGGACCCACTTCTCGTCGCGGGTGACGATTCGAAGCAGTGGAAGTTCCTGTTTATTCCTGGCAAGCAGCGACGTGCAAGTCTTGTTAGCAGTTGTCAACTCATGCGGCAGCCACACGTACAGCTTTCTGACCTTACCCAGCGCAACCACACGCCGCACAACTGTCGTGTGGTGGACACCTACCTCTGTCGCTATCTCACGACACGTTTTTCGTGGGTCCGCTTCAACCACACGTAACAGAAAATCGTCAGAAACAGCAACAAGTCGGTGACCACGTGACAGGTCGGTCGTTTTGCAGGTCCGGATCTCCGCTCCGAAACTTCACAAACCATCGCCGAATGGTTCGTTCGTTGCTGTCTTCTCCCCAAACGCTTTGTTAACGTTTCGAGCGGCAATTCCTGCAGAATGGCCCAGTTTAAATTCATACAGGAAGATGACTCACAAATCCGGCGTCTGCATGTTTCCTTTGCAAGCCACGTTACGTCCAAATAAAACACGCCTGGACCTTGTTCTTCACACACGTGCTAGCTATTTATAGTAACTCTGTGACGTAATACCCTCAATACCTGTGAGTGGTCCCATTCCGCTGTGTTGGGGGCCTGTCTCCACTGCTCGTTTGCGCCGGACATTTGTTTTGCACCAACCCAATACTAAAGACTTCATCATCTAATGGCATTGAGCTATTTATAGTAACTCTGTGACGTAATACCCGCAACACCTGTGGGTGGTTCCATTCCGCTGTGGTGGGGGCCTGTCTCCACTGCTCGTTCGAGCCGGACATTTCATTTGCACCAACCCAATACTAAAGACTTCATCATGTAATGGCATTGAGCTATTTATAGTAACTCTGTGACGTAATACCCGCAACACCTGTGGGTGGTTCCATTCCGCTGTGGTGGGGGCCTGTCTCCACTGCTCGTTCGCTCCGGACATTTGATTTGCACCAACCCAATACTAAAGACTTCATCATGTAATGGCATTGAGCTATTTATAGTAACTCTGTGACGTAATACCCGCAACACCTGTGGGTGGTTCCATTCCGCTGTGGTGGGGGCCTGTCTCCACTGCTCGTTCGCTCCGGACATTTGATTTGCACCAACCCAATACTAAAGACTTCATCATGTAATGGCATTGAGCTATTTATAGTAACTCTGTGACGTAATACCCGCAACACCTGTGGGTGGTTCCATTCCGCTGTGGTGGGGGCCTGTCTCCACTGCTCGTTCGCGCCGGACATTTCATTTGCACCAATCCAATACTAAAGACTTCATCATGTAATGGCATTGAGCTATTTATAGTAACTCTGTGACGTAATACCCGCAACACCTGTGGGTGGTTCCATTCCGCTGTGGTGGGGGCCTGTCTCCACTGCTCGTTCGCGCAGGACATTTCATTTGCACCAACCCAATACTAAAGACTTCATCATGTAATGGCATTGAGCTATTTATAGTAACTCTGTGACGTAATACCCGCAACACCTGTGGGTGGTTCCATTCCGCTGTGTTGGGGGCCTGTCTCCACTGCTCGTTCGCGCAGGACATTTCATTCGCACCAACCCAATACGATAGACTTCATCATGTAATGGCATTGAGCTATTTATAGTAACTCTGTGACGTAATACCCGCAACACCTGTGGGTGGTTCCATTCCGCTGTGGTGGGGGCCTGTCTCCACTGCTCGTTCGCGCCGGACATTTCATTCGCACCAACCCAATATATAGAATACAAAATCTCTGAAATACGAACTTTTCAACATGATCTAGAAATTTCAAAATCCCTAAATACAAACTTTTCAGCATGATCTCCTTCAGCCTTTGGGTGCGCTACGTAGACGACACTTTCATTATCTGGGAAGGTGAAATTTCAACATTTCTTGAACTGTTACCAAAGATGAACTCGTTGGGCCCAAATACTCAGTTTACTTATGAATTGAAGCAAGACGAGTCCAGTACTACAATACACGGTGCAAAGATTCATTCATCACCACTGTTTATCGCAAACCATTTTCTGTTGGTTTACCGCCTCACGCAAAATCAATCGTTCCATCCAACTCACAACCAGTTCCTTTTATATACATATGTCTACCGAGCCTTAAACATCTGTCCTACAAAGGAGGGTCTTCAGTAGGAAATGCATTATATCAGAAATGTTGCTAACAACAGACGATTCAAACATTCATTGGATGACTCGGATATCAAAAAATTTGTTGAACCTCAACATAATCGATATCGATTTATGTTGAACCTCAATATAAATCTGTCCAAATTTCCAACGAAACTTGGCCGTTCTTCCATTCATCCCTGAAATTTGTTTCAAAATATCAAAAATCCTTAGGTCATCAAATTTCAAAGCGATTTTTACTCCTGTACCTAAGATGTTTTACTCTACAAAAAAGGACTCAATTCCTGACAAACTCTTGGGGAATCTATCGCATTCAGTGTGGCCTGTTGTACATAGGTCAAACACGGAGATCACTTAAATTCATATTAAAAGAACACCAATCATATATTAAAAAGTGCGAACTTAAAAACTCTTCCATAGACTAGCACTGTTGGGAAAATACCACCAATTTATGTTTGATGACGCAAAAACTGTTTGACAGACCTAAATCAATATTTGACCAAGACTTTTTAGAAGCCCTTCACATTTTTCAAAATCGTAATAACCTGGTAAACGATATATCTTCATCTCCACACCTATCGCACGCATTAAAAGCACTCATCAATCCGCAATCTGATGGCCACACGAGACGTTTGACACGTGAAACTGGTAACATCGTCACAAGCAAGAAATGAAAACGCTTAGTCCTGATGAAGTTGGACCATAGTTTCCAGAGAAACTATTGTTGACCTTTGAGTTATTAATATTGCATTCATAAACTTTGTTTTCTGAATTAAATTAAACTTACTAAGTGCTCAGAGAATTACAGAGAATGTTCACACATTTCTAGAAAAATTTTACAGCAACATAATTAATGTTTAAAATAAAACTATTCCTTTCTTAAGTGTTCCATCTCTGATAGTCCTTTCTCTTGATATGAACCTACATCTAGATTTCCAAGATGACAGGATATTTCTTAAGACTGGTGGTGGTATTTTATTGCACTCTTCTTCTACTTGCTTTCTATAGTCCAATCAATCATTGTTTCAGATCTGCGTTTCGAATGCGCTCTTTTTAGCAGTCCGAAGGCACAATAGTCCATCGATGACATATCAAGGGACTTTGAAGTAATAGGAGCAAATGGTATAGACTTGATACTAGTCGTTTTTTATATATTTTCTAGAAATAGAGTGATAGATTCAGATGTATCATTAGTAGCCTTATTCTAATGGAGTTCTACTTTTTGAAGGCTTTGTGGATAAAAGAATGGTACTTCCTCTTTAAATACAGGATTTAAAACATTGCTTTGGTAATATGCAGAATTGATTTTAACATTCTTTTCAACTTTTCTTAACTTTAATTTCCCATTGTACAAGAAACCAGCAATAATCATGAATCCTTTACTGAAACTTTCTTTGGATTCTTGGAACCACGCTTGTAAAGTCTTTTTCTTCTCTTTTGTGATAGTAAATCGCCTTTTTTTACAGTCATTTAAGCAGATCCATGCTTCATCAATAGTCACAATACGTTTCCATATGTCTTCAGCTAAGTGATTATCACAAAGAAGTCTACACAGTGTTCTGCGCTCAGCAACGTGCCTTGGCAAAAAGCGATGAAAATTATGTTTCTAGATTTTTTTTTCAGATTCAAATCTTTATTACCTTATTTACAGCTGATACAGAGATTTTTAACGACTTAGAGATTGTTCTTTGGGTCGGTGGATCTTCTTTTAAGACTGGAAACCTCACTTTTGAAATAGTCGTAAAAGTACGTACCTTCTTTGGATTTTCGTTTGGTGTTCTTTTTCCTGTTAAAAGCAATGCTTGACTATTTCACCATCTATTATTAATAATATTGCTTATTTTACATTTAGAAATGTTCATCCCATGATTTTCACAGCGTTTTTTAAATTACAGAATAAGAATATTTCTCTTCGTAAAGAGCAAAACATAACTTTCTGTCCACAGCTTGCTTATGTGCACCCTTTCCTCAGGAGATGATATTTAACAGCAGAAGATGTT
Organism: Macrothele yani; assembly: GCA_039090855.1. Classification (NCBI taxonomy): domain Eukaryota; kingdom Metazoa; phylum Arthropoda; class Arachnida; order Araneae; family Macrothelidae; genus Macrothele; species Macrothele yani. The sequence goes on from CM076989.1 coordinate 23,831,261, forward strand.
TCTTTCGTGCTCATGTAACGTGTTGTTGCCCGTTTCAATTCCTTGAACTTTTAATTTTTGCAATATCTTGAGAAAATCGTTCTAAAAATGTGTAAACATCCTCTGTACGACCACCCCTATGCAAATTGAGCACAACCTGTAATGGCGTAACGAGGAGGACGGCGTAGCGTGTATGCTAAAGGGGTGTATATTATAGCTTGGTTGTTCAGGTGAGAGCAAAGTTACGGACGTAATGGAAAAGCCAAGGATTTTTCGCAGTTTAAGAAAGGCCGCCTGCCTTGTGTGCGCAAGAAGAGTTTGTGTGTCCATTCTGGAAACAGCAAGGCAGGTGGGTTGTTCGAGGGCTTCCTTGGTTAAAGTGTACCTGGACTGGTGCCCAAATATCGAAACAAGCAACGGCCGACAAAACTGTAAAGGGCAGCGAACGGTTAGATTCTATAGGTGAACGGTTAGATTCTATAGGCGAACGGTTAGATTCTATAGGCGAACGGTTAGATGCTATAGGCGAACGGTTGAGATTCTATAGGTGAACGGTCAGATTCTATAGGTGAACGGTCAGATTCTATAGGTGAACGGTTAGATTCTATAGGCGAACGGAGGGTGCGTCGTCTTGCGTAGGATAATAGGAGTTTCGCAGTTAACAGCCCAATACAAGGTGGTTCAATCAGGAACAATATTCGATGTGGCTATGTGTCGTACGCAGGGACGGATAGGCTACAGAAATAGACGCCTTATACACCCACCCTCTCCGAACAACAATCTATCTACGTAAATGACTTTCCAGGTGCCAACAGCATGCGGATTGGACGACAGAAGATTGGCAGCAGGTGTGGTGGTCCGATGAATCACGATACATACTCTACTCTGCTGGTGGTCAAGTCTGTATTTCGTGTCACTAGGAAAAGGTAATGGATCCCTCATGCACGGTATATACAATTTTATTTCTTATTGGAGGTTTAACGACCACCTTGAGCAACTCAATGGGCTATAAGCAGTCGTCCGTCCTTAATTTAGGGTTACTGGTCCCAGGGAAGGGAGAGAGCCAGTGCCGTAAGACAAACGCAGCATCCATGCCTCACAGGGATTCGAACCCGGACCCCTTTCGGAAGAATGATCAGAGGCCATCGCTTAGACCACTGCGCCACTTTAGCTCGCATGAACTGAGACAACGTAGGATAATAGGAGTTTCGCAGTTAACAGCCCAATACAAGGTGGTTCAATCAGGAACAATATTCGATGTGGCTATGTGTCGTACGCAGGGACGGATAGGCTACAGAAATAGACGCCTTATACACCCACCCTCTCCGAACAACAATCTATCTACGTAAATGACTTTCCAGGTGCCAACAGCATGCGGATTGGACGACAGAAGATTGGCAGCAGGTGTGGTGGTCCGATGAATCACGATACATACTCTACTCTGCTGGTGGTCAAGTCTGTATTTCGTGTCACTAGGAAAAGGTAATGGATCCCTCATGCACGGTATATACAATTTTATTTCTTATTGGAGGTTTAACGACCACCTTGAGCAACTCAATGGGCTATAAGCAGTCGTCCGTCCTTAATTTAGGGTTACTGGTCCCAGGGAAGGGAGAGAGCCAGTGCCGTAAGACAAACGCAGCATCCATGCCTCACAGGGATTCGAACCCGGACCCCTTTCGGAAGAATGATCAGAGGCCATCGCTTAGACCACTGCGCCACTTTAGCTCGCATGAACTGAGACAACTGGAATGTATGGACCAATGTGTGAAGGCCGGTTACTACCAGGGACTGATTGCGGATGCGGTCCATGTACAGTCCATAATATTGGGCCTTCTCCTAAAGGGGGAGGGTTCTTCCAGGACAGTAACATCTCATGTCATCGTGCCCGCCTTGTGCAGGAACGGTTCTATGAACACAGTGCTGATATAAGACATCTCCTATACTCCCCCGTGCCCACATCCTCTTCTGATCTCAACCCATGTGAACATCTGTTGGAATTTGTGGAACGCCAGGCGAGGCAGTTGGACACACTCTTCCGCTTCATACCTTAACTGTGGACTGCAATACAAACAGCTCGGTTGTAGATCCCAACACGAATGTCCGTACACTTCACAGAGTCGATGGAAGGCCAGATGCCGGCTGTTCTCAAGGTGAAAGGACGGCTTATGAAGTGCTCTGTACGCAATCATAACTCAGTGTACTTTGAACGTCAAAAGTCGCGCTAAAAATTTACTTGTATCACATTTCGTTCTTTTTCGTTTCGAGGTATACTGCTTATAGTCCCATTACTATGGGGCTATACTATAAGCAGTCGCCCGTCCTATATTTAGTAACACTGGTTTAAAGGAAGGGCCAGGCCCACACAACACAATCACATCTAATAAACATTCATAAGACGTTCACCATGCTTTTTTTTTTTTTTTTTTGATTGAAATTTTAACGACAACCGAGAGCAACTCAATGATATATTAGCAGTCGCTTGTGCCTAATTCTAATTTAGGTACAAAATATCCAGGGAAGGGAGAGAGAGATCCCCAGTGCCGTAAGACAAACAAAACATCCGTGCCTCAACGGGATTCCCGAATAAACCAATCACAGACGAATGATCAGAAACCAACGCTTAGATTATTGCGCCACCGGGACAGCCTCCACCATTTTACGTACAGACGCTAAACGAACGTCCATCATACGTCATCAGAACATCTAATGGCAATTAAATGCCCCCCCCCATCACGTCCTTTTTTTAAGCAGTCGCCTGTCCCTAATTTAGGGCCATTGGTTCCAGGGAAGGGAGAGAGCCAGCTCCGTAAGACAAATACAACATCCATGTTTCATCGGGATTCGAACCCGGACCCATCTCGGACGAATGATCAGAACCCATCGCTTAGACAATTGGAGCGGCCCCCTTAGATCACGTCTTCGCCACTGGAGCGTCCCCCTTAGATCACGTCTAAAAAAACGTCCATTAGCCGTCTAAGTTACGCATCTAATGGCCGTTCAATGTCTTTCCAGATTATGTCCGTCAGACGTCTAGGTTTTGTCTGGAAGTCATCAAGATATCTGATGGCCGTCCAATGTTCCTCCACATCGCGTGTAACAGACGTTCGTTGGCAGGCAAACATGTTACGTATTGACATCCATGTAAGCCTAGATTGTCCATTAGACCTCCAAAAAGAAGTCTTCTAGATGGGTGCTACATGCACGAGTAAGAAAAAAAACTTGATATTTATAGATTACAGCATCAAGACTACAGCCAACTGTATAACCTTGACAATGTATTAAATTCTTATGACTTGAATTCGTTAGAAGTCTATAATCAGAGCACTTGGCAGATTGTACAGAACTGCTTCCTACCAATTTTTACTTTTTTAGAAAGCATGCTATACACACACACACACACACTCTCGAAGACAAATACGCTTAGAAAAAAAAAAGGATAATACCTAACTTACTGCTAATAAGTGAACAACTTCAACCGATTATTAATTTCTAACTTCTACACGGTTTGGCGCAGCTGTCTCGTATACGTTATTGTTTATTCAAGGTATGTGCCATATTCAGCAAACTGAAACTGTGGAAAAAGGATATTTAAGGTGTTTGCATGCACGAATAGCTCCACAATTTATCCATAGATGTTCTATGAATGATATCCGATGGACGTCTAGATGTGGTAGCTCCAGAATTCGTTCATTAAGGACGTCCATTGGATATCTATATGCGATGTCTATATTTCATCCATGATGTCTACTGAAAAAGGTGGATGTAATACAGACGTCAATTAGACGTTGCCGATTGTGTGTGCGTGGGGGTGGGGGAGGGGGGTCGGACAAGCACATTACCAATGCTACATCCGGGACTCAAGTCTGAGCCTAACTCAGACAAAATGGTCAAGAGCCAGGGCTTTACAGCATTCGGCCACCAGGCGGCCATACTTTTTTTGTCACCTTTTACGCAGCACATGGGCTTTGTGAGAATTGGTTGTAAAGGGCTCATACAAAATCATAGCGAAGTCCCTAAACTTTTACTTTGGCCTCCCTACTTGGCTAGAATGCAATCTCACTGTTTGTTGATTCTGTCAGACGAGGTAACACGTGTTCCGCGATTAGAGGCATCCCGTTAGAGTCAAGAATAGCCTAAGAGAATATTTCCATCACAGGATGAGATTGAATCCACACTTTTTTGAGACCCTATACCTCGCACAGGTGTTTCACATCGTTCTGTGACACTCTTCTGTTAAATGTACTAATAGTTGAAATAATTTTGTTGACAAAACAGTAAAAAGTGAAACTGAATCGAAGCATCGTTGAGCTGATAATTCATAGGCGAAAACTGCAGACCATTTTGTTTAGAAAACTTTCTCCCGATTCTTTTAAAAATGAGACTTGCAAAATTTTTATCTATCATCTACGTTAATATCACTAATGAATAGGATCGTAGATGCAACATAAGAAAGGCCGCAAAGCTGTGTCGCTACGAAACGTGAATACAATTGGGCAACGCCCTGCGATTTGCATCAATGATATCAATAAATCATCTTCCAGATATTTTATTTACATTTCTTTCCACTTGCTGACGCTGATGATGTTTGGTATAATCGTGCTTAAAATTACAGTTTATCTTCCAAAACTTTCCGCGAGTGGATCCCAAAGGAATTCCAGTGATTCGTATATCAAGTATCTTTGATATTCAGTGCTGGTAATTCAAATGTCTGCTAGATTTATGTACTTTAGATTTATTCGACTCAGGTTTAGTGTGCCCCATGTGAAAGTGGTCGTCAAAGATATCTTGGCAAGCATAGCAAATTAAGTATGCTTACATTTATAACAAGTTGACCTTCTCCTCACACCTACGTAGAACGGGAAACTTTGCTGCTAGCTACTGTCGGAATTGGATAGGTGCAAAGACGTGTGTCGGGTGGTTTGTCATGATCTCGAAACAATGGGAACCCATTCGTGGATGATCTTTTATTGAACGTCACCACACTAACAATCATTTTGACCGATTTGCACATCTAAATTTTTTTCCTGCCTGGGAAAGAAGAAAAAACAAGTCAAACGTTTTTTTTGTCAGATTTTAAAGAAATTAGCAGACGTGTCCTATTATTTAGATGCATTTTCTCGGAGGTAGATGTTTCTTGCCATATCTCCCGAATGTCCTGTCCGCCTCACATAATTGTGCAGCCTCAAACGGCATACTGACCAGGCTGTTCAAAACCGTACTCTGAATACGCTATTACCATCAGATCAAAAATATTCACTTGTAGACAGTTCACGAAATGAGCAGTCCTGAACAGCATGTGGAAGAGTCAGTTCCACATGATTCACTAAATATGCAGCCCTTAGCAGGTCATGAATATTCAGTCTCGAGAAGCTCACATAATCTGCAGTTCCAAACAGCTTGCTGAATATTCGGTTCGTAGCAGTTCACCAAATAGGAAATCCTTATCGCAGGTCACGAGTTTTCAGTCTCAGATGGTGCTCGTAAGTTGCAAGTAGTCCGAAACAGCAGGCTGAATATTTGGTTCCAAAGGGCTCCTGGAATATTCAATTCCTATCAGATTATGAATATTCAGGACACCTCACGTATTGTGCAATAGAGTTTGCTGAAAATTCGGTTCGAAATGGTTCACTGAATATTCAGTTCCTAGCAAGGTTATGAATATTCAGTCCCAGATGATTCGGATAACGTGCACTCCCAGACAACTATGTGAATATTTGATTCCAGACGTCTCATTGAATATTCAGTTCCTAGAAGGTCACGAATATGATATTCAGCCCCAGACGGCGAGCATAAAGTTCAGTCTCAAACAGCTTGCTCAATATTTGGTTCCAGACGAATCACCGAATATTCAGTTCTTAGAAGGTCACGAATATAATATTCAGCCCCAGACGGCGAGCATAAAGTTCAGTCTCAAACAGCTTGCTCAATATTTGGTTCCAGACGAATCACCGACTATGCAGTTCCTAGAAGGTCGTGAACATTCAGACCCGGGCACCTCATACGCGCAGTCCACGACATTGCACATAAATGTGAAGTCCAGGTGACCGGGATGAAAATTCTGTTCGAAACTATTCGCGGAATATTCAATTCGTAGCAGGTCATGAAAATTTTCTTGCCCAGGGCGCTCACACAATGTGCAGTTCTTTGTAGGTCACAAATGTTCTATCTTTCTACGAAACCATTCACGGAATATTTAGTTTGTAGCAGGAGTATTCTCAAGTCCTTTCACAAAGTGCGCAATTCGTAATAGAAATATTCTAAAGTACAAATTCACATGTAATGTGCAGTTCGTTGCAGGTCACAAATTTTCAATCCTGCTACACATGATGTGCAGTTATTTGCATAAATTTTCACATAATGTACAGTTTGCTGAAGGTCACAAATATTCAATCCCGCTACGAACTCACATAAATTTACGAACTCAACTATGGTATACATGGATATCAAAAATTTCAAAAAAAAAAAGCCTAGCAAATTTATGCAAATTTCTAAAATTGAAGGCTGCTGGTAAAAAGGAGACACTAGATAAAAATACAACAAACAGCGGAAACGATTTAAGAACGTGACTGTAAAAAAGAAAAAGGAATGAAAAGTAAATAGTAACACGAATTTCTGTATAAAATTAATAAGGATAAAATGACTATTAAACACTGTGGTACTTGCCCTAACTAATTTCCTCTATGGGGATTTATTGTGAGTAGATTTTCTGGCACTTTTTGTACTTGGTAGGTTTCAAACGCATGCTCAGTCTATATATCTAAACCCACCGTATGCACTTCACGCGCAAGCTGAAATATTTTATATATTTTTTTTTATTTTGATTGGATTATACGCGATTCTGTTTTACATGAATTTTCTGCAAAACATCATCTTCAGATTTTTTTTTCAATTAATTTTCATAATGAAACTCACCTGTTTTGTTCCTGAAAGACAATGTCAGTAAACGCAGCAAGCATTTTTTCCTTTTTCTAAGTACGATAGAAGTCCAGAACAATCGTCGACGAAACTATAGAAATTACCGAGAAACGAATCTTCACGAAGAAGCGATTTTTGCCTTCTGAGTTACGTTGCAAGCAGATATTAACGTAATATTTTTGGCGTGAGGTCTCCGATGTACCCATCTTTTCAGAAATACTTTTTCTTACAACTTCAAGTTTCAATGAAATATTTATACCGATAGATAAAAGTGGCCTTAATGAGCATTCAGCAACTGGCCGAGTATTAGGGAGGAAACTAGCGCTTTCTTGAGGGAGTAGAGGAAGAAAAGAAAAGGAAATCTGGGTCCAGCGTTTCAGGAAAATGGTTGGAGAATTCTTCTATGACGCAGAGGGTTTTCTTCGGATCACCAGAAAAGAGGGAAAGATGAGAGGAAATAAAGGTTGGAGAATGTCCGATGTGGAGATGACACATAAAAGCAAAAAAAAAAAAAAAAAAAAAAACAAAGACTGAAAAGAAAAACTTAGCAGCGTGGTAACCGAGGAAAGCAGCATAAGTAGGAACAGATTAATGGGTAAATACACTGAAATGCCAAAAACAAAACAACAACAACTGGGATAGCTCTCTAATACCGCGTTGGTCCTTCTCGCGATCAGATAACGGCAGCACCGCGGCGGGGCATGAACTCCAGGAACACTCTTTAGGACTGCAAAGACAGCGTACACCATGCTTCCTGAAGGACGTCCCACAATTCCTTAATATTCGCCGGTGGAGGATTTCCGGCATTGATGGCACGTTGAACAGCATCATCCTAAATGTGTTCAATGGCGTACAAATCGGGCAAACGAGGCGGCCAAGTCAGGATGCTTAACTCCGTGGTATGTTCCTCCAGCCATAATCGGGAGACTGCGGGCGTGTGCGGTGGTGCATTGCCGTGTTGAAAGAAGTCTCACTCGTTGGAGCGGTTGCATGACATGAACGGGTGCAAATGTTCCCCAAGAATGGTTACAGAGCTTCCACCGGTCACAGCGGTCTGCTGTATGATGGGACGTAATGCGCGCCAGCTGAAAACACCCCACACCATAGCAGAACCACCACCACCCTGCACTATCTCTTGTAGGTATGCAGCATCCATTGCCTCCAGGGGTTGTCGCGACAACCGGAGTCTGCCATCTGACCGAAACAGAACTTGGCTACACGCTTCCAGTCATCTTGCATCCAATGGGCGGTGTTTCCGGGTCCAGGCGAAGCGCATAGCTTTGTGTCGTCGGATCAGTAATGATATCGGGGTGGGTCGTCGACTCCGGAACCCCACAGAACACAGGGAACGCTGCACTGTCCGAACGCTGATGCTACTACTACCCCCCCCCAACATCAAATTGCGCTGTGGTTTGCGGCAATGTTGCATGCCGGGCAAATGTTACGATGCGTACCAGACGCTGCTGTCCACGATCGCTCACTGTTAAAAATATTGTGGTAGGTTGCACCAAAAAGTGGTGCTACTCCAGCTGCAACACTTTCTCAGAAAAGCTGACTGCTGTTGTAATAATGAAGTACCGGTTAATATTCCACAGCCGTGGAAACAAGTACTAAAAAGAACTGAACCTGATGAACATGAGTAACTATTCAAGTACTATTTATAATGAGGTATTTAAATGAGTTGCAATTGTTGTGCCCCTCAATTATTTAAATAAAAGTTTTTTTTTCTTTTTTTTTCGTGAGATAATGTGCTATACCTGTAATTTATGTAACAACTTGGACTCATACAACTTACTGTTATGACGTCATTTACTGTGGCTACATATACGATAATGTAACCCGGAGCTTCTTCCTTGTAATCGCGTCTGAGGATGAGCCCAGGCGGCTCGAAAGATCTCACATGTTTTAGTGTAAACTATATTTTTAACTATGCTAAGTATGTAATTAAGAGTTTAATTGATCTTAGCTTTGAGTGATTTTATGATTTTAATATCGTGCATCGACGGATTTTTTTAATCTTCTTCAGTATCTTACATTTGCACGACAATTAGACGAATTGAGGGCTATAAGCAGTCGCCCGTCCTTAATTTAAGGTCACTGGTTCCAGGGAAGGGAGAGAGCCAGTGCCGTAAGGCAAACACAACGTCCAAGCCTCACGGGATTCGAACCCGGACCCCTTCCAGACGAATGACCAGAGGCCATCGCTTAGAGCACTGTGCAACCGAGGTGGCCACAAATCTTCATGAAATGATTCCTGAGCTCTTCAGTACATCGTATGCATACGAATGCCGTTTTCGGCCGAGAGGTGCCTATTTTCATGGTTTTTCATGCAGCCATCTCTTTCGAAAGATGTCTATATGGGAAACAAAACGACATCCTTATAAAATTTATTTTCGCTTTGGAGAAAATGCTTGCTTTATTCACTGATACAGCGAGAAGAAACCATGAAAATGAAAGAGAAGAGATGCATTTTAAACAAAATTGAATTTCAAAGCCGGCACTGTCTTTTTTAATCAGCAGTGAAAAGAATGTTACGTGTAATAAAACCCGACGACGGGTAGGTTAAGTAGCGATTTTGACCTTCTAAATTCGATTTAAAGAAAGCAAAACTATTTACTACTCAGAGTGATCCAAAAAATGAGCTTATGTTGATCAATAGTGAAGCTGTTTACAATGTTAATTACGACGAAATGAGAAGAAAACACACATTTTAAGGGAAGTGAGATTTCGAAACCGCACTACCTTTCTCACTCTGATGTGAAAAGAACATCACGGTTAACAAATCCTTGAAGAGAAAAGTACCAATTTCGACCTTCAATTTCACTTCAAAGAACGCAAAATGTTCTCCAACTCTATAGAAAACAGATATTTAATTAAGAAAATTCACTAAAAAAATGAAGCAGTTCTCTGCATATTTTTAAGAACCTTTGAAACTTTGGTATCTAAAAATTAGGATCAGTGCGATCCTAAAGTAGACTCATGCTCAAAAATTAAAGATAATCGTGAATCACTGGAAAATGTTGCACTACACAAAGTGATTCGTCATGCAAACTACTTCATACCTCTTCCGGAATGACGAAAATTATCTGTGCCACTTCTGTGGCGCAGTGGTCTAAGCGCTGGCTTATGATCATTCTCCAGAAAAGGGTTCGAGTTTGAATCCCCATGAGGCATGGATGTTGTGTTTGTCATACAGCACTGGTTCTCTCCCTTCTCTGGAAGCAGTAGCCCTAAATTAGGGACGGGCGACTGCATATAGCCCACTGAGTTGCTCACGGTGGTCGCTAAACTCCCAATGAAAAAAAAACAGTTATCTGTTACTCCAGCATACCGATGGCGGCGCTATGAGCATGGCATGCGTCACGTAGCACGCGGTGGGTTATAAAAAGAGAAGTCAGAGCAGCAGAATAGAGCAAGCCGCGGATGGCTTAGTGGTTAGTGTTTCAGATTATCGATGCTGGGTCCCCAGGTTCTAGCCTGGGCTGATCTTTCAGAGATAGTGTGATTTACTAACAATCGCTGAATATCCGCCGTGCATCGGACGAGCACGTTAAGTGACGGCCCCCAGGCTGGACCCACTGGTTAAATGGGTATCCTTTCCTATGTCCTCCCTGAAATTCTCTCACCCATCTATGTGCAATATCGTACTTGTACGGTGGCGCCATCTACTGTACTCTAATCTCACTACAAACTGTTCTGTCAAAGTCGCTAGACTTGCTCTCATTCCTTTCGTTTCTGTGTCCTGCCCAAAAGGCGAACTCGCTGTAGGAGGCTGGGACCAAAACTCTACTCACTGTGGACGGAAGTCCTACAAGAAAATGACAAATACTGTAGAAGAATAGAGCAAGTGTTGTGCATTTCGGATGTGCAACAGTGTGCTGTATACCAATGTTATGGCTCAGCGAACCCATATCGATGATGCTATGCGGGGCAGAATCATCGGTCGACTCGAGGCTGGCCAAATCTAGATGGCAATGTCCCAGGAGCTGCATAGTCCACAAAGTATCATTTCTAGACTGTGGTGGGGGTTCCAATAGGATGAAAATGTATCTCAACGCTTCATCATAGGACGTCCGATGATCACAACGCCGCAACAAGACCGACTTTTGTGACCAACTACCAGTCGTCACAGGCAGAGTACAGCAGGGGATGTTGCTAGAGACAATTCAGCTGCCACAGCGACCAAAGTTTCAGGGCATACCGTGCACAAACGATTGATTGAATACTGCCTGTATGCCCAAAGGCCTTCACATGTATCCCGTTAACTGCTGCCCATCTAAGAGCCCGTGCAACCTGGAGCAGAGAACACCGTGCTTGAACAGCTGTCAAATGGGCCTGTGGTTTGTTTAGTGACGAATCGAGGTTTAGTCTGCACAATGATTCATGTCGTATCTGCATCTGGGACTTGGCACAACACTTCCAACATTCTTGAACATAATCGTTTTGGCAGCCGTTGGATTCTAGTGTGGGGTGGAATGACGTTGGGTTCACGTACACCCTTCTACGTGTTCGAAAGAGGGACCTTAAGAAGCCAGACGTACCGCGATGTCATTCTGTAACAATATTTCCGGCTATTCAGAGCTGCAATGGGACCTGGGTTCGTGTTTATGGATAACAACGCACGGCCACACCGAGCCGCCGTATTAGAGGAATACCTAGAAACTGAGGATATCACCCGCTTACAGTGGCCTGCTCGTCCTTCCGATTTACAGCCCAGTCAGCATGCATGGGGACACACTCGGGAGACCTAATGTAGGGCCATCCACCTCTTAGAACTCTTCTGGAACTTCGGGCAGCATTTGTGCAAATGTGGGAATCCATACCTCGAAAGAAGAGCTAGAAAGTTTCATGCTGAGTATGCCCAGACACTCAACTGCATGTGTCGCTGTGACAGGCCAACATACAACAGCTTTCTACATTTTGAAGTTAGTAAACCTCAAAATGTAGATTGTCTAAATAGCACATAAAAGTGAGTAACCTCAAAATGTAGATTGCCTAAATAGCACATAAAGGTGAGTAACCTCAAAATGTAGATTGTCTAAATAGCACATACAAGTGAGTAACCTCAAAATGTAGATTGTCTAAATAGCACATAAAAGCGAGTAACCTCAAAATGTAGATTGTCCAAATAGCACATAAAGGTGAGTAACCTCAAAATGTAGATTGTCTAAATAGCACATAAAGGTGAGTAACCTCAAAATGTAGATTGTCTAAATAGCACATAAAAGTGAGTATCCTCAAAATGTAGATTGTCTAAATAGCACGTTAATATTTAAGCAGTTATGTGACTTTTTTTTACATTTGCAATGCTGTATGAATATATGATACATCAGCTTTCTTTACCATAAAATATTTGTGTTCTGCGCGAGAGGTGTATTGTACATTAGCTTCAGGGAACTGTTTTTCATTATTTTGACCACTATGGCGGATTTTCTAGTGTTTTTTAGTTCTGAATTTTCGTTTAGTTCAATATACTCCATATCTAGAACATTTTGGTTATGGAAGAGTCAAAACTGAAATTATCGTTAAGTTTTGAGCATGAGTGTAGTAAGGGTCGTATCATTCGCGAGTATAGACAGTAAAAAATCCGTCAAGTGAAACTTATTACGTTTGATGAGCCCAATGAAACTAAGATTAACTCACTTAAGCAAGAGATAGTGATCTTATTCAAATGAAGACACGAATGATGTTATCCCTCGCACTCAAGATGAAAAGTGGCTTCTAATATTTCCTCCCGGTCGCAATGAAATTCCCTTCCTCGTTGGAAATCGTAAAGACGACTGCATTCACTTTGAATGGGTCGCGTCCTAAGGGAAGATGAATGACACAAGGGTCAGAAAAGGGTTAAAGCACTGCATGCAGCAGTTGTTCTCTCAACAGCTGGAAATCTCCTCAGTGATTAAGACGGCAATTCATGTACTGGATTAATAGGAAAATGAGTATTTTCTCGTTTTGAATAATGATCGCTTCATGGCATACGCAGGGCAACCCGGCCAGCTACAGCTGCTACAAGCACGATTTCTGCGAACTTGGGAAAAGAACAACATGATTTCCCATTCGGCATTTATCATGGTTCTGGCATTATCACTTGGAGAGTCACATTCTAGTTCTCCTCTGGGGTGAGTCTCTATTCTGTGATGAGGTTCGTCCTAACGAATACACTGGAAAGATCACTCAAGAGGTCAGGACAACTTATTTTGTAGGCGTGTAGTACAAGTGACCTTACAAGGTAAAAACAGAAAGAGACATATGAGACATGATTAGTGGAATAAAAGAAACGATGAGAGACAGATACACGAAGATAAATACAGTACTTCTAAGAAAAGAATGTCAAATGATCATCCGTCAAATAATAAGGCACGCGTAATCCGATTTTTCAAGGAAATGGAATTACGTATAGAAACATGCTAGATAGAATTTCTACAGTTTCGGAGCTACGTTTAGTGAAACACATTTCTACAACTATTTGTCAAACAGACCTCATTAGTGAAATCAGACCAAACTATTAGTAAAACAGACCTTACTAGTCTAAACAGACCTTATTAGTCTAAACAGACCTTATTAGTCTAAACAGACCTTATTAGTCTAAACAGACCTTATTAATCTAAACAGACCTTATTAGTCTAAATAGATTTTATTAGTCTGAATAGACCAGACTATTAGGGAAACAGATCTTGCCTTTTACAGATTCAGACACGATATTTTTTCGAGTTTGAAACGTATACTCTAATATAACTTTTCTTTTCAGTTCCTGTATCTAGTAAATTTAATTGTTCTTCTCAAGCCGTTTTCAACCTTAAAGTTCGCATTTTTTCTCTCGTCCGAATCTCTTTTTAGCAACAAGTATCGAGGTCGGAGGTTGTGTGACATATGTAAAAAGATTAGATAAGAAGGTTGTTTCAAATGTATCTTCTCTGGCTGTCTGGGTTACAAGCTGAAACGGCTGTCTTTCGTTGAGATGTCTTCCGTTAATCTGATTTACGTTAGATTGTCTTGTGTTAGGATATATTTCATTTTAAAAGTTTCGTTCAGCTAATTTTGTATTTACTATATCATCATCATCATCATTGTCAACCATTATCAATCCACTGCTGGACGAAGGTCTCCCCAAGTTTCCTCCACAACGGTCTGTCTTGTGCCAGTCTCCTCCATATCACCCCTGCATACTTTCGAATTTCATCCACCCATCTTCCATGTGGTCTTCTTCTGGGTCTTTTCCTGTCCCTTGGAATCCAATTTAAAATTTCGGCTGTCCATCGATGATCTGTCCTTCTGGCAGTATGTCCAGCCCATTGCCATTTCAGGGATTTAACTCTGATCATGATGTCTTCCACTCTTGTCATTTTTCGGATCCACGAGTTCCTCTTCTTATCTCTCCTGGTTACACCAAGTATGCACCTCTCCATGCATCTTTGAGTTGTCTGCAGCCTTTGTATGTCTCTTTTAGTTAAGGTCCACGTCTCTGCACCATACGTAAGCACTGGAAGGATGCATTGACCAAACACTTTTCTTTTTAAGACATAATGGCATATTGCTCTTGAAAATTATGCTGTTTCTTCCAAAAGCTCTCCAGGCAAGTTTTGTACGCCGATTAATTTCTTCATCAATGTGACCCTCACTTGTTATCTGCTGTCCAAGATAAACGTACGTGTCTGTTATCTCCAGCTTTTCTCCATCAATCGATAAATTTTCATTTCTTGTAAAAGCATTGAACATCACTTTTGTCTTCTGAAAGTTCATTTTTAATCCCACTTCTTTACTCTTGTCAGCAAGTTCCTGGATCATACTCTGCAGCTCTGATGGGGTAGTTGCAAAAATGACTACGTCATCAGCAAAACGAAGGTGGGTTAGATAATCTCCATTAATCTTTATCCCCTTGTTTTCCCAGCTCAGCGACTGAAAAACACCCTCCAATGTGGCATTAAAGAGCTTCGGAGATATGGTGTCACCTTGTCTCACTCCCTTTCCAATTTTTACGTGTGTTGTATTTTCAAACAGCCTAATCTTTGCACTTGCATTTTCATAGATGTTATTAATAATATTAATGTATGCATCTTCAATACCGCAGGTTTTCAGAGCCATTGTAACTGCTGATGGTTTCACCGAATCAAAGGCTTTTTCATAATCGATAAAAGCCATGCACAATGGAAGTTCATATTCCTCGCTCTTTCAATTAGTTCTCTCAGCACGTGGATATGATCTATTGTGCTGTAGCCACTCCTGAATCCAGCTTGTTCTCTCGGTTGAGCCATGTCCAGTGTTACCTTCAAGCGGTGTGAAAGAACTTTAGTGAAGATTTTATAAACTACTGATAGGAGGCTGATAGGTCTGTAGTTTCCGAGATCCTCAATGTCACCTTTCTTATGTAGCAGGATCATTGTAGCGGTGTTCCAATCCTCAGGAATCTTTCCTTCATTAAGGCATCGAGTGAAAATTTGGGCGAGTACTGTTTCGATTTCTCCACTTGCTTCTTGTATGATGTCTACAGTAATTCCATCTTCTCCTGGAGCTTTTCCCCGCTTCATGTTCTTGATTGCATGTGCAACTTCTGATGGAAGGACTGGAGGAACTCTGGTACTGGTATCTTTCATGATGTCTGGAGTGCATGTATCATCCCTTTCATATAATTTGGAGAAATCTTTCACTCTTGTCAAAATTTCGCCTCTATTTCTTGTTACAGAACCATCTTCTTTTCTCAGTGCCATAATCTGTTTTCTTCCCTTACTGAGATGTCCCTTTGCTATCTTTAGGCTTTGGTTGTTTTCAATTGCTTTCCTCACTAGTTCACAGTTGAATTTTCTTACGTCTTCAGTGATACTTTTTCTTACTGTCTTGCATAGCTCTATATATTCCACTTTGGAAGTCACATCTTCTTTAGTTGTCCTCATCTCTCTTCTTTTTGCATCAACATTCTCGTTTTTCCTGATAATTTATTTACATGCAACTTGTTCTTAGACCCAGCTAATTTTGTTGCTGTTTCCATAAAAGCTTTGGTTACTTTTCTGTTAACTTCAGAGATGTCCACTTCTTCCGATGTTAGGCCTTCTAAAGCAGAGAACCTGTTCTTCAGTTCCAACTTGAAGGTATTATGGTGTTTTTTAAGGTTGGTTATGTCAATACATTTTGTTTGTCTTATCAGCTTGCCACGTTCGAGTTTAGTGTTGAGGTTCATCTTACATCCCACCAATCTATGGTCACTACCTGTGTTGAACTTGTTTAGCACACTGCAGTCTTCTATGACGAATTTTTTGTTACACATAATAAAATCAATTTCACTTGTCGTCCCATTTGGATGTCTCCATGTCCATTTCCTGTGTGGCTTTTTCTTGAAGAAGGAGTTCAAGATGAAAAACCCTTCTGCCTCTGCAAACTCAACGAGAGTATTTCCACGCTGGTTTCTGTTGCCGTGACCGAATTTACCTACTGAAGTTTCATTCTGTTGCCGTTGCCCTATTTTTGCATTGAAATCTCCCATAATTATTTTCAAGTGCTGCTTACCTTTATTATTTAGATGACAAATTTCCTCATAAAATTCTTCAATTTCTTCTTCAGGATGACTTGTGGTGGGTGCATAAGTTTGAATAATCTGAGCCTGGTATCTTTTTGAGAGTTGGATAACAAGTCGTGCAGCTCTGTCAGAGGAACTTTCAACTTCTACAACTTTATCCTTCAGTTTCTTGTTTATCATAAATCCAACACCACTAGTTCTGCCAGTATCTGTCCCACGATAGTAGAAGAGATGTCCACTTTTCAGTTCGATGAGATCTTCTCCTTTTCTCCTTACCTCACTTAGCCCCACGATGTCCCACTTGATCCTTTGTAGTTCCTCTTCCAATTCAAGAAGCCTTGAATCAGAAGATAGGGAGCGTCCATTGTACGTAGCCAAGGTCAGCATCAGATGGCAGCCTAGTCCGGTCCTCCGGGGACTCTTGGCACCCTCTGCCTTCATGTCGCACTGGCCGCTGCCTTGGCCAGGTACATTCCAGCTGCCGGAGACTGAGGGCCAAGATTTAAGTTGTGGAATCATTTTGGAGGGAAGGTGCTTCATTACTGTGGAAGTGATATTCGTTATCAGATCACGTCTGTAGGAATTAATTGAATAAACAATTTTCTCACTCTTTAATTTCTCTCACTTTATATATGAATTACCACTGAAATTCTTGCAGTAACAGGAATTTTAAATTTTGTCATCGATGTTTTGCTGCTTTCGTAATTTCTTCGTTTTTCATAGTCTTGAAAAAAAAAATGGAATTTGGGAATATTTGGATTTCCTTTCTTACTAAAAGCGAAGGAAAGTTACAATTAATTCTGAATGCAGCTATCGCAATAAAATTCGCACACGAATGGAATAAAATCTCCGGCAGTTTGTCGTACAGAAAATACTATGGCTATTGCTTGGGAAAAGAAAGCGTTTTATTTTTTATATATAGATCAAGTTTTACTAGGGGTATCCTCAGCTGCAATCCAGAAACATGAGTAAAACCTTATTTTGTAAATACAAACAATACAATAATTACAAGAATTATCAGACTTTTTGCTAAAAAAGACTATTAAACAGGAAATGGTGATGTCAGCATACGGCTAATTTTAGGTTTGAGGCAGATTTTTTGCAAACAGCGCACTGCAAAAATCTGCTTCCAGGGCTGTTTGTGGATCGCCAGTTCGATACTGAGCGTTCGTATGAAGATCTGAAATTTACAACAGCTATTTCTGCAGATTTTTTTAGGAATAATAATTCCGGATACCTGTAAAATAATCTATGAGGAATTAAAAGAGCAATGCATGAAGGTAGGAATGATATTTTATACATTTTCTAACCAAATGTTATTATGTTGTTTTAATAAAGTCAGAGCATAAATAAGCTATTCTTAAAAATGACAAATGAATCAAAGCCGTATTATTATTTAATATTTTCTGGAGATCTAAAATTCATGTGGGAGAAACCGCGAGTCCCCAGGCATGCGTTCTTTTTTTTTTTTTTTTTTTTATTGGAGGTTTAACGACCACCGTGAGCAACTCAATGGGCTATAAGCAGTCGCCAGTCCCTAATTTAGGGTCACTAGTTCCAGGGAAGGGAGAGAGCCAGTACCGTAAGACAAACACAACATCCATGCCTGACCGGGATTCGAACCCGGACCCCTTACGGACGAATGATCATAGGCCAGCGCCTTAGACCAATGCGCCACCGGGGCGGCGGCATGCGTTCGAAACACTTGTAACGTACCAGGAGATGTGACGTACCTGCCCGAAGGACGCACACGACATAAAGGCAGATAGGAATCAGAATAAAACGTCCGCGTAGCTCAATTGGTAGAGCAACTTATTCCGGAATGAGGGGATCCGGGTTCGAGTCCTGGCGCGGATAAAAATGACGGAGAAATTCACTTCGGTATACACTTAAGATCTGTCGCGTTCAAACTGAAGTACGTACTTTGGTACAAAGCAAATTCTTTTACGATGTAGAGAAAACGCATTTCCGTAGTTCACGTGATGGTCGCAAATACTACCCGTTCCATCCCACCGTATCGTCAGCAGCTCCCTCACTCTTCTCCCCCTCCCCCTCATATGACCTCCCTTCTTTCTTTCTTTTCCCCATCCTTCAGCGTTAAGCCGGTCGCATTTTGTACCATTTCAACCCCGGTCGCATATACGACTGCTTCCTGAGAAACAGATACAGGGCAGATAATCACTATCATGATAAGAGCGGTAAACATTCGTGCAATTAAAAGAGCAATGCATGAAGGTAGGAATGTTTTCTGGGGAATGATATTTTCTACATTTTCTGACCAATTGTTATTATGTGGTTGTAATAAAGTCAGAGCATAAATAAGCTGTTCTTAAAAATGACAAATGAATCAAAGCCGTATTATTATTTAATATTTTCAGGAGATCTAAAATTCATGTGGGAGAAACCGCGAGTCCCCAGACATGCGTTCGAAACACTGAAGATCTGTCGCGTTCAAACTGAAGTACGTACTTTAGTACAAAGCAAATTCTTTTACGATGTAGAGAAAACGCATTTCCGTAGTTCACGTGATGGTCGCAAATACTACCCGTTCCATCCCACCGTATCGTCAGCAGCTCACTCACTCTTCTCCCCCCTCCCCCTCATATGACCTCCCTTCTTTCTTTCTTTCTTTCCCCATCCTCCAGCGTTAAGCCGGTCGCATTTTCTACCATTTCAACCCGGGTCGCATATACGACTGCTTCCTGAGAAACAGATACAGTGCAGATAATCACTATCATGATAAGAGCGGTAAACATTCGTGCAGCTCTTATCATGATAGTGTGTCACACGATAAAAACGTATGAAAGGGCTTCACAAGTCAGGTAAAATTTTACTAAAAGTTAAAATATTTACAGATACAAAAAGTCAGATCTTTCGGGATCACTGTCCCATTCTCAGACTACAATAGTATGTGCTAGTGTGCTCTATATATACATTGTCTAAGAACTTCCATGACATAAGTCCGATTTTGAAGAGTGCTGACCCCGCACTCTAGCGGAAATCAGTTTACAAGAGTAAGTTCGTCAACAAATTGAATCGACATGCTACCCATAAGGCAAGTTATAAATTTAAAAAAATTAGAAACTTATAGGGTAATTCCGTCTGATGTGGATACTCTCCTGGAAATAACAATTTCAACGGTTGTGGTATTTCACTAGGTAATAAGTCATTACAACAGACTTGTAACTGGGAGTAGATATACAACAAGCTTCATAACAAATCTTACAAATACGAAGTCGCTTTCTTTCGTTGTTACCGAATATATTAAAAAAGGAGGAACATAATCGGGAAAAATATAAAAGATAAGAACACAATCAGGGAAACAAATGAAGGAGAGGGAAACGTAGCTTTGTCAAAAGAATTTAAAATTCCGAAATCACGCAATATTTTCGTCCTAGCAGATT
Source organism: Macrothele yani (assembly GCA_039090855.1). Classification (NCBI taxonomy): domain Eukaryota; kingdom Metazoa; phylum Arthropoda; class Arachnida; order Araneae; family Macrothelidae; genus Macrothele; species Macrothele yani. The sequence continues at coordinate 23,851,070 of CM076989.1, forward strand.
TTTTCTGCCGGCAGACGGCATGAAAACGACCAAAATTAAGTAAAAAAACAGCGAACAAATAAGTCTTAGGATCTTGAAAACATGTTACATTTTACACAACTATTTAATAATATTATCGCACTGAGATTTTCGATTTCCGTAGTAGTATATTCGATGTTTCCCGTAGTCCGTAACGGAGCAACTACTTCCGTAGTGCGTACGTAGGAACCATAGGTGCATCTGTAATGGTAAACAGGAGACATGTACCAGCAAAAAAAAAATAAATAAATAAAAAAAAAATTAGTAATGATTAAAAAAAAAAAAAAAAAAAAAAAAAACGGACGTCACCTCCAGAAAATTGTATTCCGTAGGTTCAAAAACCGGGCATGAAACAGTTTAAATCGATACACTTGGCAACTATAATATCATATATATTTTTCAGTTAGTAGCACAAATACGTAATCTACGTAATATTTAAAAATTCGCGATGAGTAAAAATCAGGAACATACAGCGTAAAAATCCGGAAAATCAGAACCACAAGCATGCCTGGCTAAGTTCCGTTTTTACTGTCATTTGTACAATGTTCCGTGATTTTTGGAACTCCAAAATTTTCTGATCAAGTTGCGGTTTTTTGCCCCTTATTTCTCTTCCTAATTATATTCTTATTTTTATGTTTATATGAACACGTTCCTCGCTTTGAACATCTACGGAAAAAGTAAAAAAAGTGATTTCCTATTTTTTAAGAATTTGTTTTCTAATGAAGTGCATGCTTTCCTATTTCTAACAGTTTACTCTTCAAAACGAATTGGAAGAGCAAACACTTGGAAGAGCCCCCGTTCCCTTAATCTGTCTGCGAGTCAATCTGAGCCATTTCTGTTACCCCGTAAAATTGTTTTCACTGCAGAGTAAGCAATGCAGGCCGATTTTTGATGTTTAATTTAACTGAAAACGTCTTTTCCGATTCCTTAGTCACTTATTCCTGAATCAAGGGGCAGTGAAAAATCTTTATCCTTTTTTTTAAAGCGAAATTAATGAATGTTCTGAAACGCTACTGTATGCACCCTGCGCAGAGAAAACTAATTTACTGGGAACCACAGACTGCGACGAATTGTTGAAGTTCCGATTTTGAACTTAAATTTTCTGCAAACAAAAGAAAAAATGCCTGCACTTTTCGTCTGTTGATATATTAACAGAGACTTTGCAAACCATGAATTTTTACAGAAATTAAACCTTGAAAATAAATAATGCGAATTAATAATAAGAAATTATACACCAGTCATGTAGAAAATAGTAAAACTATATTAGCAATCCGATTGAATGGCGTAAGAATGTACAAATAAACGTTTCCAAGCTTTAGCACATCAACTAAGATGGCTTTCTCAAAAAAGGCAGACGAACTTTTATAACAAGGAAGGTAGCTTGGAAACGTTTACTTATACATATATTCTTACGCCAATAAATCGGATTACTGGTATAGTTTTACTACTTTCTATCGATAATGCGGTTTTGATGGTAAAACCAAAACTTGAAGTTCCACGTTTTCCGCAAACACACAGTGACAACTCTTTAAGAAAAGAGAAATCCCGAACTACAGTGGATATCAACAAAACCCTACAGAAAATCATAGGGCTTGTACCTACAGTCACAAAATTAGTGTTTAGAAATAAAGGCACCGGACAAAAAATTAGTCACCGGCAGCAATATATGTAACAGTTTAATATAAAATATTTCTGAGGTTGTAATTAGAATTTTATTAAAATATTTTTCGGTTATATAATAATAAAATACGTGTTATTTCTTTCTACAGGAAACATTTTAAGCTGACATTTCTGAAAAATAAAAGTCAGTGGGCCAAAAGATGTTAAGTGACCGACAAAATAGCTTTTGACCGGTCAAAAGGACGGAAAATCAAGGAAGTTGCTGAATTTGCAGGTGTTAGCAAAAGAACAGTTCTTCGTGTCTAAAAAGATTGGTGTAAGTCAAACTCAACTGAAAATAAAAGGGAAAACTGTGGACGAAATACCATTTTGACAAGTCGGGACCGGCACAGAATTTCTCGCCTGTTCAAGGAAAATAGATTTTAAACAAGGCAAGAACTCCTCTAAAGTGTTAATAAAGCCTCACACTTCTACATCTGAGCGAACATTCCGTAAGAAAATTCATCGAATGGATATCTGAAGTACAGTTGCAAGACTGAAACCAATGTTAAAACTTCAGCTCACAAAACGCTTGATTAGGTTTAGCCCAAGTCTAAACCTGATGCGTTTTATGTAAGGTTTAGCCCAAGGCTAAACTTTACATGACATGGACTCCCGATCAATGGAAGGCTGTCTTATGATCTGATCAATCCAAATTTTACCTATGCTCAAATGACGCAAGGTGTAGGGTCAACAAGGAGGCCTAAAATCCTGAGTGTGTTAAAAGATTTCTTGCCAAAGGAGGTAGGTCTGTAATGCTGCGGGGTTGTTTTAATGGTTGTGAATTAGGCCCACTAGTAGAGATGAAGAATACGATGAATCACCATGTTTACCGGGAAATTTTAGACAATCATGCTTCCCTCTACATAACATTTTCAGGATTCTCACCAAGTAACTTATCCGATTTACCAGGATGACAACTTTTGGATTCATAGAGCAAAACCCACTATGGATTGTTGTGAAAAGCATGATACAACTTTGGGGCACATGAATGGCCAGCTTAATTGTCATATTTAAATCTCATCGAGGATTTATGGAACCACCTTGAACGAAGTGTAAAAACCAAATTTCAGTATCGCATGAATCTCGATTATTTAAATGACTGTCTTCAAATGGTCAAAAATTGACTCAAGTTATTTAAATAATCTTGTTGAATCTCTTCCTGCAGGAATTAATGCTGTGATTTCTGCCCGTGGGGATGTAACTAAGTATTAAAAGTAAATTCATGGATGTGACTAATTTTTTGTCCGGTGTCTGTATAATAGGAAAAATCGGAGAGAGAGAGAGAGAGAGAGAGAGAGAGAGTGTGTGTGTGTGTGTGTGTTTTCGTATAGGTAATTCAGAAAGCTATCAAGTAAAAAAAAATCGAAAAGACGCGCCATGATTAACCTCGGATACCCGCTTCTGAAGTAACACAAAAACTCTTGAAAGTTTTCCCGATTGCTCCCTCACGGGGTTGGTAATTATGCATTTAAGAATTACTAGCACTATACTCAACCGAAAGCAGACCAAAGTATATTGCGTAAATGCTGAATGACTCGTTGACAGACAAACTCGTTCGCTCCGGAAGACATGTTTCATTTATTTATTTCAAAGACGTGTTTAAAGGCGTAAACTTTTAGAATCTGATGATGAATAACCCTGTCGTCATGCAGATATGACATATTATTACAATATTTTGCTGCAATTATTTTCGGTACGTCTGCCTGCTTAATTCTTGAAAATACTAGATAAGAATGTATAACCACTTCATTTTAAAATACAGCTGGTGGTAGCAGCACCCTTTTACTATCCAGGTCAGTGACATTTAGGCCGACAGCGAGAATCAAGGGTCTGTCTATGACGAGCACCAGTCATGGTCCACTCTTATTTAGTGACACACATTATCAGCTGTCTGAAGTACGGCTCTCTGTCACTTTCTTTCTTTTTTTTTTTTTTTCGCACTTTCCTTCTGTTGTTGATGATGAGACGTATCATTATCGTCGTTTGCATCACTCTGACATTCCACCAAATAAAGAAATCACGCCATGACCGTAGAAGGAAAGCTGTCCTCAAAGTTTTTACAAATGGCCAGACTTTTGAAAGTTGCAGGTTTTAAGGCTGTTCTCAAATCCAGAGAATAATAATTCCGATGCTGAATATTTACTGACACATACAACCAGTTATTCTGTTTCTTTTTCCTTCGTAATATCCACTTCTGACGGTTGTTAAATGTCAGTACATACAACAGCAATCCAGTTCTTAAGAATCAGTTTAACATCACCAGTTTTGAAGCCATTTACCTGGAGTTAGCCGTATAACAGAAGAAGAAACCAAACCATTGATTTATGCACACTGAGCATCAAATTTATTAGTACCAGTGGCGGCTCGTCTATAGGTAAACATGAACATCTGCTCTACCCACTATTTTTCAAGAAATTTTATTAGATTAACGAAAAAAATTACGGTTAAAAAGGTTCTGTGAGTGAGATTACATTGAAAACATTGAATTAATATGTTATCTGTACTGCAAAGCACCATTACGGTAGAGAAAACATCTTGCTTTTCCCTGCAGTTAAACATTCAAGGTTTTCAACGCACAGTTTATTTACAATTTTGAGTTCCGTCTCCTGTGAGAACAATTTTCTGCCGCTGGATCTCAGAGATATTAAAGCATGTGCAGTTAAGCCCTCTGTTGGAAGTTAGCCGGCGCTTGGCAGAAAAGCATTGGAGCACACTTCCACGGTGCCGATTCTAGTTGTTACCGGGAGGAAACGAAATCACTCTCTCTGCTAGGTATTGCGTTAGTTACCGGATTACTTTAGTGCCATTCTTCTCTTTCATCGGTGAAACAGCGTCAATGTGAAAAGCTAAATGTTTGGCTTCTTAATCATGAATACCGTTGATTATTTGCTGAAACATTCGCTTTTGGTCGTTCGCTGGAACGTAAATTGGAAATTAAAAGACTGGGCACACCTACGCCAGATTTTAATTTAGTGAAAATTTTTAAATATAGAAATAGTCAGCGAATCAGGAAGTTCAATTCCGAAATATATAATGAGTAAACATGCAGCTGTGACATAAAACTGCTGTAATTTTGTCGACAAAATTCAAGAACGTCCTCTGCACAGAAGAATGCTGAATTATTTAGGCTGTATTTGGTAGGGCAAACATAAGATTGCAACTAGATTATAATTACAGGTGGAAAATTCAAGAGTAAGACGAAACAGTATGAAACAGCCGACTTATGTTGTCACATCTTATAAATTACCGTTTTTGTGGCGCATCCGAACATGCTGTGCGAGAACATGATGAATCGGACACGGCGTTTAATCCCGGATCCTTTTTTCGTATCTTATTTCTTGAGGTACTTTTAATTTTGTTGTGAATATATCAAAATATTAATGTATTTCTTGGTTATGTGTGCTCTACGTGTTTTCTAAACTACCCAGTAGAACATTTTATAGAGATACGGAAATAGCCCCCCCCTTTGTTTCAGGTTTAAAACAATAAGAGGTTTAATGGTTGAAATAAGGCTTAAGGTTGTTTGACGAATTGCGATGCTTTTCTACCAAGAGCCTGCTAGCTTCCAGCAGAGTGCTTAACTGCGCATGCTTAAATACCCGTGACAACAAGCAACTAGACATTAATGCTCACGGAAGGCAGAACTCAAACAAGGAGGTTAGAATAGATGAACTAATCGCTAGATGTTTCCCTCGTATAATCAAACTGAAGCTACCGAAACGTCACGATCATGACGTCACAGCCAAGCACCGCTTCTGCCGCCATGTTGGTGAGACGACGGAAAATGGTCTATTCCCTATTTCCATAATAAGGTTAATAGACAGTAAGTTTGCTCACCCCGCCTTCCTCGCAGACGAATAATCGTGACGTCACTGTTTTAACATGTGAATCGTAGATTCGAATTGTAGCTATGAAGGAAGATGTTTTGTCAACAATTTTTGTAACTCAAACACAGAATTAAAGGTTATGCAAAAAGCACCGTAGATTTCAAAAGTACCTCCCGCACATTTTGTGTTACGTAAAGGGCGGGAAAACGGTTATACTTTTAAATTTTAATTTAGTAACAAGGATAATTTTTCTTGTTTTTATATAAATTTAGAAGGAAAATGCACAGCAGGACATGTTATTGTCATATAATAGAGACTTTCTTTACGAGGAATATTAAAAGCATCTCGGCAACATTTCCAAAAATTTTTAAATTAAAAATAGAAAACATTTCGCATTAAAAACTCTGATAGAATTTATGAAGATTATTCCAGCTGGTTTACGAATAATAATTCCGACACGGTGCTATGGTGCAGGTACAAAGAAACGTGGCGATTAGTTAGGCTTACGATGGTGGCGATTTGGACGGTGACGTCATAAAACAATCACCGGAAATGCATGATGAGCCTAACCGGTGGCCACGGCCTAACCTTGTCATCTTTTAATCTTGTTGCCATAATAGTGAAAAAGTACCAGAAATATCTCACTAGGCGTTGCTATCAGCTCCGCGTCGTCCACTCAAAACAGCTTCAAGTATGTGACGTCACCCTTACTCCAGCTACTCGAACCTCCTTGAACCCAAAGTTGTAAATAAGCTGCGGGTGGAAGCTATGAAGCTACTTGAGAAATCTCTTATGTTTTAATTCGCATCCTTGCTCGTGCAAACTGTAAACTTAAATAAGCATTGATAAAGTAACTAATTAAACATTTTAAAGAAACTGTACAGAATTCGAGAAATCGGCAGAAACAGATCACATACTAAATTTAATATCCACGTTTATTCAGGAGCGTCAAGGAAGAACAGTTTAGCAAAATGGAAATATTTCAAACTATTAACTCGCTATTTCTTAAAAAGACACAAGTAATGACTATAGCTTGCTCTAACCAAATGTAATCCACGTATATGTATTAGTTCAATATTATCGTTCACTCTTAATTTAACACGTAGCATATCGTACTCCGAACTTTCCAAAAAATTACTCTTCACATTGTTTAATTTACTTTTGACCACTGTCATGATGCTAACTTTGAAAAACCCGTCGGAACGAATAATGTATCGTTAAGTCAGGAAAACAGTTAACGAGAAGAAATCGAAATTTACAAAAGAACACAAACTCAAAAATGGATTATATTATTACAAAGAAATTTTCGGTATAAGGTCATGAAATTTTCAGTATAAGGTCACGCGAGTTTTAAAGACCACCATGAGTAACTAACTATTTAGATGAGTAACTAAGATTTTCGGCTTTGTGTTTTGCACATTTTTCGTTATAATAGCAGTATAACTTCCGTAATTTAGATCAACTGGTGCCAGGGAAAGGACACAAACATCACCTTAAGACAAACATGCCTTCCATGCCTCAACCGGAACTGGAACCAAGATACAACTCGGACGATTCTAAAACCTTCGGCTCTGACAACTTGGCCACCAGAGCGGCTAAACTGATACATCATACTGTCTTTACTTCACTACTGTCATGTGATCAAATAAACGGGAATAATCTTGCTAGTAGTAGTTCGTAATACGTCACTAAAAGTTATGTTTTAAGATTTTCGGCTTTGTGTTTTGCAGATTGTTTGTTTAAATAACAATAATTTAAATACTAAATGCCTAACACTAACTCGTAAATCATAAATAACGACCTCAGGATTCAATATAGCAAGAAATGGCATATTAAAAACTGGCTTACTCAGCTTTCGGGTTGCCGACTTACAACTCAACACTACGAAGAACCACAACGTTGTTCAGACATAAACAAAATTCCTTTTCAAACAACTGAAACCGCCTCCTCGACAAAATGATGTTATTAAAAGTATGCGGACACTCCTTTTGAGTAGAGGATTTACCTATACACGTCACAGTCATGGTCCATACAGGTATAAAGAGGCGCACATGGCCTGGTAAATATCATAGACGCATGAAGACTAGAATGTGCTGTACGGCAGAGCTCAGTGACTTTCAACGTGGGCGCACGGTTATGGGATGCCATCTTAGCAACAAGTCAGTTCTGGACATTTCTGCCCTTCTCAACTGTAAGTGTTGATGTTGTGAAGCGGAAACCCCTAGGAGCAACAAAGGCGCAGTCGCGACCTGGTACGCCACGTAAACTGACGGAGCAGATCCAACGGGTACTGAAGTAGGTGGTACGACAAAATCATCTGCCTTCAGTTGCAACACTCACCACCAAGTTCCGAAATGCGTCCGAAAGCAACGATAGATCCATAACGGTTCGTCAAAAGCGAAGCGAACTAGTTTCCATGGCGGAGCAGCCGCAAACAGGCTTAACATCAGCAAGATCAACTCCAAGTGTTGGTTTGAGTAGTGAAGAGTTTGGCCCGAGTGGACACGGTGGCAGCAGAAATGCGTTCTTTGCAGTGATGAACCATACTTCACCATCTAGCAGTCAGACGAATGAGTCTGGGTGTGGAGAATGTTCCATGATTTCCACTTGCCCGACTGAGTTGTGCCAACTGTGAAGTTTGGTGGAGGTGGAATCATGATCTGAAGTGATGTTTCGTGGCTTGGGCCCGGTCCCCTAGTTCCAGAATCGGGGAATCTTAACGCTGCGGCCTATAATAACATTCGCGACAATTCTGTGCTCCCAATATTATAGCAACACTTCGATGAAGGCTCTTTCCTTTACCAACAGAACAATGACCCCGTGTACAAAGCGAGGTCCATGCAGGAATGGTTTGATTTTATTTCAACGTATATATCATCCAGATAAAGTGTGATTCTACGACGGCTGTACCAGAAAAGTGGGCATAACGTCTTTATTAACTAACAGAGGTCGTTCAAATTGCACATGTTGGTAGAGCAACTTATCCTCTACAGTAACCCTTCTTCTTCATTGCAGGTAAATAATGGATTCCAAGCAGAAGCAACGTGCTGTCATTGAGTTCTTGGCGAAGGAAGGGTGCAGGCTGTCCGACATCCACAGAAGGCTACAGGATGTTTACGGAGATGACATCATTGACAAGAGCAATGTGCACAGATGGATGAATAAGTTTAAAGGGGAAATCTGCATTGAAGACAAACCACGCATTGGGAGACCATTACCTGCGACCACTGACACGAATCGTCAGCGAGTGGATGAATTGATTCGCGCGGAGAGACGAGCCACAATCCGTGAGCTTGTTGCACAACTGGACTATGTTTACAATACCATACAGAAGATGGTGGAAGGCTTAGGATATCGGAAAGTGTGTGCAAACTGGGTACCTCGGCACTTGACGCCCGATTTGAAGGAGAGAAGGGTACAAATCTCTGGAAGCGTTTGAAACCGATGAAGAAACGTTGTTTCCCGATCTGGTGACAGGTGATGGAACGTGGGCGTATCTTTACGATCCGGAAACGAAGAATCATTCCATGAAATAGCGTCACAGCTCTTCACCAAGGCATAAAAAGTTTAAGAAGCAGCGATCAGCACAGAAAGTCATAGTGACTGTTTTTTGTTTTTTTTGCGATGGCAAGGGTGCCATTCTTCCAGATTTTCCGGAACGTACCCGTATCGCGACCACCAAGTGGTACATAGAGACACTGAAGAAGCTTAGAGAAGCCATAAGGAGGAAGAGGCCGAACAAGAATCTGAATAGGATCCTCACTCACCATGACAAGGCGAGACCACACATATCTTTGACAACAAATCAGGCTATCAGCAAATTAAGCTGGCTGATGATCCTTCATCCACCGTACAGCCCAGATGCGCCCCCCCACCCGACTTCCGCCTGTTGGGTTCAATGAAGGACAGTCTCCTGGTGGAACATCGATTTGATGACACAGACGAGGTGAAAGTGGCTGTGAAGAAGTGGAAACAACAGTCTACACCTGAATTTTTTCAAAGAGGATTCGAGAGTTGGGTTCAATGAAGGTGCAAATATGTACATCGCTTGTGATGGAGACTATGTTGAGTAGTGCCTTTGTATAGAGAAAGAGTTACTCTACCAACATGTGCCTCTATTAGATGATAAAGTTATTCCCACTTTTGCATTACTTTCGGTACAACCCTTGTATCATCCAGATAATGTGCGATTCTATTTGTGGAAGAACTTGACTTTTCTGCACAAAATCCCGATATCAACCCCATGGAACACCTTTGGTACGAATTGGAATGCCGACTGCGAGCCAGACCTAACCATCGTGGATCAAAGAAAAGCTTCACTGCCGTAGTCCCCCTAACGTGTTTTGCTCCTGAATGTTAACTTTCCCGCAGAGCATATTACCTCTTAAGATGTGGTGGCGCTGTTGTCGCCTGTTTTACGTTATCTCTATGAGAGTAGGCGTTCTTCACGCGAAGCTTCATATTCTTTGGTCTGACTGCGTTGGTTCTCTGCTTTCCCTGGAGCCAGTGGCCCCAAAATTGAAACAGACCATTGCTCATAACCTTTGACGCTTATGATCGTCATTTGTCGTGTGCATGTAACTTAAGTTTCCTCAGAGTTTGTTTTCTTACATCATTTCGTTACTTCTTAGTTTACGGTTTTCTCACTGAACGGCACATTACTTCACTGAACAGCTTGTACTTTTTGGCAACGCTGGCAGTGAGTCAGCTAAATAAACTACATTGAGGCGATATAGCGGGAATAGAGAAGTGGAGTAATGGAGAGATGAAAAGGTTGTTGAAGATAATTCAAAAAGAAAAATACACCATTTAAATATATACTTCGTAAAACTAGAAGTTTTAATCTGTAAATTTATTGGTGTAAAAAATAAATATATACAACACCGAGCTTTCTTGTGTTTATTCTACACTGTATGTACACTATAGTTTAGAACTTTGAGAAAGCCGTCCGGTAGACGTGCGAAAGAGCTCGGTGTTGTATGTATTTATATTTTACACCAATAAATTTACGGATCGGCACTTTTAGTTTTACGAAATTCTTGAAGATAATTAATTAGGAAATAAATTTGTAGGTGCTAAAAATTAAAAAACAAAACATTTATTTTTATGTGCAATAATATCAAAAATATTTGCTAAAAATAAAAATATATTTTCTTTTTAAGGATAATACTCGTATAAGTGGTTACTTTCTGTGATATAAAGATAATTTTAGCACTCAACTTACTAATCACAGCATACATTTTATGGGAAAAGTTCTTTGGAGCTGCAGTGGGCAACAAATGTTCTCTAGAATTTCCATCGCAAATATATGCCTATATTCACGAAACAATGACCGACATCGAGAAAATGACCACATTACAGGGAGTCAGCTTCGCATATTTTGGTGTCACTAACACTTAAACCGCCAATTTCGCGTACAGTTAGACTTCCTAAAATTTGAACTTTATACACAGTTTGAAATCCCTTATTATCTTTTCTAATGCACATATGAATTTGTTTCTTAGGGCTTCTATTTCTGAAACCCGAAAGTTTGTTAAGTTGCCTTTCAACATCTATACTTCTTTAACTGTTTCAGACAGTAAGTTTGTTCTTGTTCCTAATGTTTTTATTGAATGATACAAGAAACTTAAATTAGCAGATATGTATGCCAAGTCTCTTTCTAAACTAGTATCATTCATTAAATGCTAAATAATCTCAGTTGAAGAAACATCGTGTTTATCCATTTCATTGAAAACAGATCTAAAGCCTTTAAAAATGGTCTGCACACTATGTATACCACGGCATTGAGCCAGCCAACCCTGCGTGTGACTACAGGTGTTGGTGGCAGTGGGAGATCAGGATTCTTCTTTTTGAAAAGACCGTTCCTTGTTGATTTAACAAATGCTTTTATCCCCATTCGATACTAACTTGTTTACGTTAGAATAAAGAGATCGGATATTTTCACAAAACCTGTGCAAAGCATGAACGAAGCGCGCAACGTGTATGATTTTCAGAAGGCTCTCGGAAAGACCAATAGCAAATTCCTTCATGCATGCCGCGGTCCATAAGGAAGAGTAATATATTATCGTACTTCACACACTATGTGACTACAACAAATGCATAGATTCCTTAAATGATCTAAGAATTGTGACATGATTTGCTGTGGAAATGTCCTTGCATCGTAGCAAAAGAACAAAAACAACTTTCTGAAAGGGTTTCGTCATTTGAGCACTTGAACACACTGACTATAACATTTCCCACTTTTCAATCACAGAAATCTGTAGTTTCACCAATGCGCACCCACATTTTTACATTTTCACACATGGACCTAATATATCCTAACAGTGGCGGACTGACGATACATAAACGTCCCTAGAAGCGAATTTTTTGCGTCCCAATGTTTGGGGAAATTATCAAGGGACCCAACCCTTCAAAGTAACGGTATGTCAGTATCACCATTTCCTGTTTAAACGTCTTTTCCAGCACAAGTCTAGAAATTACCGCAATATTCTTACTGAGGCAACAATTATTTACCATTTTACCCATTTTTATGCGCAGCAGCACGAGATATCCCAGTAAATTTAATGCAAAATGAAGCATTACTTCCTTTGCTGCAGCAATAGACATGGTATGTTCTGTGAAATATACTGTCAAATGTTTTATTCCACTGCTACTAATTTTATTCCGAAAGCTGAATTAAAAATTTTAAGTTTCTTCGCTTTTGGAGAGAAGGGAAATCCAAATGTCCAAAAATAAGAAGAAAAAAATAGCCTTACGAAATCGAAATTTTAACTGTCATAAACAAAATAATTACGAAACATGTTGTTTAAGAAATTGAAAAATTTGAGAATCGCCAGAATTTTAACGCAAATTTATGAAGTGAAAGAAAAGTACAGAGTCCGGAAATTGACGTTCATTTAACAATTTTTTTATGGAAGAAGCATTGTTGCTGTAGCTGAAATAGACTTTTCTAAACTGCAGTTCATGAGTTCGTGTAAGGCCCAAAAAGGAGCAAGTCAAATGCAAATCCAGTTAAAAAAAGTAATGAAAAGTAAATGCAGTAGAACCCCGTTTATACATTTCTTATTTATACGTAAAATGTCGCAGACCCCAAAATTCTGAATTGCCGTTAATGTTGAATTTTACTTGTTTCGTTTATACGCTTTTTTCAGCTATGCGTTTCTTTAATTGTATCCCTTGAAACACGTAAAAACGGGGTTCCACAACATTCGGTAAGTGAGTTTATTTTCTCTTTTATCGAATTGCTCAAAGCGGTAACCAAACATTGCCTTATCAACATAACTGAATATTTTTTACAAGCATTGGTAAAGTAAAAACAAAAACATGCATGAACATACATTTTTTGGGGTTACATAAGACCTACTTGGCCCAGAACAGGGCGGTCCACCGGGAATTTTACTGGTTTCCCGGCGACCCAGTCCGCACCTGTATCCTAATGTCTCGTCATTCGAATGATAATTTTTCCTTAGGGTCGATTCATCAGGGGTATAAAAGTTCGTATAGTTGATGAACTTTCTATACTCCGGAATGTCAACTTTATGTAGATGAATATTAGCTGAAACGAATGCCTTAAATAATAAATATGAATAACACTTTGAAGGGCTGGAATACGAGGATAGAACTGGCTGTCCTAGAACTTGTCTTGGTATCGCACACAAAGCAGCGACGATTTTCTTACTGACAGACAAGTGCTGTGTTATTCAGGAACGCTGATCTCCTTATATAGACTTCCTACAAGGAAGGGAAAATAACAATTTCCGTCGGTGGTAAATTTGTTTTTAAATTCCAGGATGTATTGCTCCAACAATTGATTTTATGAAGGAGATACGGGATTACGCCATGTAATACAAATTTTGAAGATGACAATCCGATGTAATACAAATTTTGAAGATGACAATCCGATGTAATACAAATTTTGAAGATGACAATCCGATGTAATACAAATTTTTGACAAGATGACAATCCGATTTTTGGATAAAAATCGGATAATTTGGGCTTTGTTTCATATCATATTTTTCTAAGCAATGTACCCGTTACAAAAGAATTAGACTGAGTACGTAAAGGAACGATATGGCCAGAACAAATCAAAACTTGCAAATGGTATAAACCTTCGTCTGGAAATCATGCATTCATTAAACAGACACTACTAACAGACATAAGAATTCCGAAGTAAAACTGCAAATTACGCAAAATGATTTAGCTTTGCGTTTGATATTAACTTGTTTTTCTTCTGGACGATAAGCACACATGATATTTCATCCACCCTAGTCTTTTTGATAGGATTTTGTTACATTTTTGTTATTTTTCTCGGGCTTCGGATTCGAAGGATCTTGTTTCACTCCCAAACTCGCGATGACAAGGCAAAACAACACAGAAATTGATTCGGCACAGTTATATAATATAGCTCTTACAAATAATTAACTCAGTACATCTTACAAGCGAACTGTGTACTAATATAGGAGCAGAATACTATCTCAGAAAGGAGAACATTCCGACCGCTGCAATTCAACAGAACCGCATCAACAACAATGACAACGCGAGCGGCGTTTTTATACTTTCCGAGATGGAGTTTGAGACATATCCATGTGTTACGTGAGCCTTCGAGGGTGCGGATAAACTTCCAGTTTCACTTCTCCAAGCGGCAAGAGAATACGTCATTCGTCAACGTACTGGGTCGATGAGAGAGTCCTCGTGGAGGGGGAGTGGGGCGTAAATTCCACACGCTCGTTAGAATACAGTTCCTTTTTTTTTTTTTTGTTGAAATATTTTTACTTCCGAATTTATTTATACTGAAAAAAAAAACAGAAGTAACATGCAAATTTGTGTATTTTTTACGGAATTTTGTAAAATATGTATTTACATAAGAACACATATTCTCGAAATTTTTGAATGTAAAACTACACCCAATGGATAAAACATTAGAGATACCTAATTAACAGCGCGTTGGTTCTCCACTAGCGCGAACACGCTGAGGCATCGACTCCACCAGATGCCGGAAGGTTTCCGGAGTTAATGCACGCCATGACTGTAACAGCATTATCCACAACTTCGCTCCGAGACGTTGGTCCAGGATCCATGGATCTGATGTTCCGCCTAACGGCATTACAGAAAACTTCCACAGGGTTTAAATCAGGGAACTTTCGGGGCCAATGGATGGTTCCAAACTCAGGTGAGTGTTCGAGTCATGCGTGGGTGGTGGTTGCTGCCCGGTGGGGTGACGCATTGTCCTTCTGAAACAGACCACCGGCCGCAGGATGTGGGAAGGCCGTGAAAGCGTGTCGGTCATCAGCCAGGGAATTCTGGTAGCGCACAGCGGTTAAGAACTTCTCCAGACATACTAAGGGACCTAATGTGTCCCATGAGAAGGCTCCTCAAACCATTACAGAGCCACCACTGCTTTGAACAGAGAAGACCTGGCCTCACGCTTCGACGCCACACCCGCACTCTCCCGTCAGTTATGTACAGCTGAAAACGGGATTCATCTGACACGCGGAGCCACCCTGCAGAAGTCCAATTTTGATGTTTCCGGAACCAGACAAGAAGTGATTTCCTATGACAAGCAGTCAACAGTGACACACAGGTACGGCGTCAGCTCGCAGGGTACGCAACGTGCGGTGTACCGTTCACTCGCTGACCCTACTTGAGCCTCCGATATTTAACCTGGATGTGATTTGCACGCCGTTGCCAAGCGGTCGGTATGTACGAGCCTGAATAGCCTACGTCGTTCCTGGTTATCAATGGCGCGTAGTCGGCTACCGCTTGCTCTGTGGGCGTTAGTACGTCCGCCGACGATATACATCCTTGATACGTTTGCCAGCGGGAACCCTAGGGTTCTTACACCTATACGTTTGCCCTCGGGAACCCTAGGGTTCTTACCCCTATACGTTAGCACGCAGGAGCCCTAGGGTTCTTACCTATACGTTTGCCAGCGGGAACCCTAGGCTTTTTACCCCTATATGTTTGCCCTCGGGAACCCTAAGGTTCTTACCCCTATAAGTTTGCCCGCAGGAGCGCTAGGGTTCTCACCTATACGTTTGCCTGAGGGAACCCTAGGGTTTTTACCCCTATACATTTGCCCGCGGGAACCCTAGAGTTCTTACCACTATACATTTACCCTCGGGAACCCTAGGGTTCTTACCCCTATACGTTTACCAGCGGGAACCCTAGGATTCTTACTCCTATACGTTTGCCCTCGGGAACCCTAGGGTTCTTACCCCTATACGTTAGCCCGCACGAGCCCTAGGATTCTTACCTATACGTTTGCCCTCGGGAACCCTAGGGTTCTTACCCCTATACGTTTGCCCGCGGGAACCCTAGGGTTCTCACTCCTATACGTTTGCCCTCGGGAACCCTAGGGTTCTTACTCCTATACGTTTGCCCTCGCGAACCCTAGGGTTCTCACCCCTATACGTTTGCCCGCAGGAGCCCTAGGGTTCTTACCTATACGCTTGCCAGCGGGAACCCTAGGGTTTTTACCCCTATACGTTTGCCCTCGGGATCCCTAGGGTTTTTACCTCTATACGTTTGCCAGCGGGAACCCTAGGGTTCTTACCCCTATACGTTTGCCCTCGGGAACCCTAGGGTTTTTACCTCTATACGTTTGCCAGCGGGAACCCTAGGGTTCTTACTCCTATACGTTTGCCTTCGGAAACCCTAGGGTTCTTACCCCTATACGTTTGCCCGCAGGAGCCCTAGGGTTCTTACCTATACGTTTGCCAGCGGGAACCCTAGGGTTTTTACCCTATACGTTTGTCCGCGGAAACCGTAGGGTTCTTACCCTATACGTTTGCCAGCGGGAACCCTAGGGTTCTTATTCCTATACGTTTGCCTTCGGAAACCCTAGGGTTCTTACCCCTATACGTTTGCCCGCAGGAGCCCTAGGGTTCTTACCTATACGTTTGCCAGCGGGAACCCTAGGGTTTTTACCCTATACGTTTGCCCGCGGAAACCGTAGGGTTCTTACCCTATACGTTTGCCAGCGGGAACCCTAGGGTTCTTACCCTATACGTTTGCCAGCGGGAACCCTAGGGTTTTTACCCCTATACGTTTGCCCGCGGGAACCCTAGGGTTCTCACTCCCATGCGTTTGCCCTCGGGAACCCTAGGGTTCTTACTCCTATACGTTTGCCCTCGGGAACCCTAGGGTTCTCACCCCTATACATTTCCCCACAGGAGCCCTAGGGTTCTTACCTATACGCTTGCCAGCAGGAACCCTAGGGTTTTTACCCCTATACATTTGCCCGCGGGAACTCTAGGGTTCTTACCCCTATACGTTTGCCCTCGGGAACCCTAGGGTTTTTACCCCTAAACGTTTGCCCTCGGGAACCCTAGGGTTTTTACCTCTATACGTTTGCCAGCGGGAACCCTAGGGTTCTTACTCCTATACGTTTGCCTTCGGGAACCCTAGGGTTCTTACCCCTATACGTTTGCCCGCAGGAGCCCTAGGGTTCTTACCTATACGTTTGCCAGCGGGAACCCTAGGGTTTTTACCCTATACGTTTGCCCGCGGGAACCGTAGAATTCTTACCCTATACGTTTGCCCGCGGGAACCCTAGGGTTCTTACCCTATACGTTTGCCAGCGGGAACCCTGGGGTTCTTACCACTATACCTTTGCCCGCGAAAACCATAGCGTTTTTACCCCTATACGTTTGCCCTCGGGAACCCTAGGGTTCTTACTCCTATACGTTTGCCCTCGGTTCTTACCCCTATACGTTTGCCCGCAGGAGCCCTAGGGTTCTTACCTATACGTTTGCCAGCGGGAGCCCTGGGGTTCTTACTCTATACGTTTGCCCGCGGGAACCCTAATGCCGCGGCCTGCTAATTATTATTGCCCTGAATATGGGTATTCTAAGCATGGGCTAATTAGAGTCCGGACAAACTAAGGCTGATCCAACCCCGTAAAGTGGAATCCTGGGACCTGCCCTTGTTTGGAAATGTCATCAGATTATGAGTCTGCGTTCTCCCAGTGTCGGGCCAACACATACTCAACCTCTGAGACGGGCGTTGTGATTCACACGCAGCGTTCTATGGGTATCATTGGGCTTACGCATGCCGCAATGTTTTACCAAGAGCGTCAATTTTGAACAAATATTCCTACTAAAAGCCTTTAACTTAGCTGAAATAAACGTAAAAAAATTCTGACCGTCCTTAGATGTGAAGTCCTTTTATTGCAAGAAATAAAGTTTCTGACGGTGTATTTCCTTTCTAAACTGAATCGTATTGTTACCTCTTCATCTTCTACTTCCGAACGTGTAAACATATGAGAAAAGATGCAACAACCCTGCGGTCCGCCTATTTATTGCCTGCGTTCGATTTGGGTACATTTCACTCCGCGCAGGGGATGCCCATGTCAACCGCTCATCACCTCTATCTCTAATGTTTCTCTACTGAGTGTATTTATTTACCTAAAATCAATTACCTAGTTATAACTATATGGTAAAACAAAAACAGCCCAGAATGGTGTTTCGAGCCAGTACAAGCTCGTGGGGTAGCGAATCCAGTGCTGGAAGAGCGAAATAAGATCAGCACTTTGTTAATATATATTAAGGTGATTCGAACTCGAGCTTCATTTGTGTGAGCAATCAGAAGTCCGTGGCTTAATTCACTAGACGACCAGGGTCTGCTAAAATACTGAATTGAACGCATTGGCGAATTTGTGCAACTCCCCCCCCCCTCTCTCTCTATCTCTCCTGCCATAAAATCATTATGCTTCTTGTTTATTGAAGACTGAACTTTATCTAAGAAGATAAATGAAGATTTGCTGAGACTTTCAGAAAGTCAAATTCAGATGAATTATTAAGAAGCTCTTCACTTTTGTCCAGTTCAGAACTAACGAGTTAGCAGCGAGCACTAAGTGTTTCCTTTGAATTCTTAAGAGGAAATTTCCCTCAGTGGAAAACAATCTGAATAGTTTACCTTTGGGAATTGTTCTTGTAAAACTATCGAAATAAAAACAAAACCTGGAAAAGAACAACGCTTTCGGTTGAACCATTATCTGCTATTTATTTTGATACGAGTGACTGAGTGTGGCTGTGAATCATGTCGTGAATTCAGTGAGCGGCACAATGGACGGCCGTCAGGAGATAGATGGTGACTTTTGACCCTTTCGCTTTGATCCAGATGAGCAGATACCTTCCCATCGGTCACGTGGAGGAGGGCCCTTGAAACCACGGGAGGCGGTCAAGCCACAAGATTAACGGCGAAAGGGGTTGAAGCCCGCAAATTAAATACCGCCACGATGGAAAAAAAAGTGAACAATTTTTATTCCTGGGAATTCGCGAAAGGCAACAAAGCTTCTTAGGTTGAAAGTGTCGTACAGTCTCAAGGAAAAAGGGGGAGGACGAAGAAAGGGGGTGAGGCAGAATTATATAAACTGACATAACCACTTTTCCTTGTTGTGTTATTCCTTGAAGGCGTTTCTTACACAGTGACAGAGAGGAATGCCTTATGTTTAGCGTCTCCGTCCGTTTGTTTGAAAGTGACTAACATTTTTATGGCTTCAATTGAGACTATTAATGCATCCTGCGAAGGATTAACTGCGATGCATGGCCAATTTATTACGAACAGTAGAACATTTTATGAAAATTAGCTGAAACATCAAATATCATTACTTCATAACGGCTACATAATCAAGTGAACACGAACGCTCGCACTAGTACACTGCCCTACATGGAAAATGCTACACCACGGAGGAATGAATCAAATCAGAAATTAAACGTACTATACATGTATACAAGTAGGTGCGAAGGAAGCGATTTAATTTTTGAGGGATTACATGAAGGTGATGAGCGAGGAAATAGCACTCAGCTGTCCAGGAAGTTCGTGCCTAAAAACAGCATGTAATAAAACCTGCAATCAACGATATACACGGTGGAGTCACATTATTGTGACCACCAGCTAATATCCAGAGTAAGCGCTGTGTGCAGCGAGAACAGCAGTTAGTCGGGCTGAGAGTGACTCAATAAGGTGCTGGAAGGTGTTCACAGGTACGTGCAGCCATGCTGACTGCAGTGCATCTAACAGATGCTGGAGGCTGCGTGGTGGAGGATCCATAGAGCGAACAACACGATTAAGGTGGCCCCAAAGATGCTCAATTGGGTTTAAGTGTGGGGAATTAGGGAGCGAGGGAATTAATTTGAAGTCTTCATCGTGTTTTTCCAACCACTCTCGGACATTTATAACTGTGTGACACGTCGCATTGCCGTGTTGGAAGATTCCATTCGCCCCAGGGAAGATAATCAGCATATATGGGTGTACGTGATCTGCAAGGATGGATTCATAACGAATTCGGTCCATAGTGCTTTCTACAGGAATGAGTGGACCCAGGTAATGCCACGAAAACATTCCCCAGACCATAACGCTGCCCTCACCAGCTTGTGTTCTTCCTGCAATGGTTGAAGAGTGTTTGTTCTCCGATGTTTCTCGCCTTATACGCCAACGTCCATCCGTTCGATGAACCAGAAAATGTGACTCATCGGAGGAGCCAATCCTTTGCCAATAAGCGGAGGTCCAATTCCGATACTGAGGTGCAAATGTAACCTTTTTCTGCCAATGAACCTTCGTTAACATAAGTGCAGTGACCATTCGTCGGCATCGGAGCCTCATACTCAGTAGGGTTTGCTGAACTGTCGTTGCACACACTTCCGGTAGCCCCATGGTTCATTCGGCCAGTGAGTTGCCCACTGTAGCGTGTCGATCGGCCCTCGCGCATTTTCGAAGCTGACGTTCCCCTCTCACATCAATGGCACGTGGTACTCCGCAGTGTCCGCGCCGCTTATTCGTAATGGTGCCATTTCTTCAACCAGGATACACTTTAACCACAACAGCAAGCGAACAGTTCACAAACTGCGCTGTTTCAGAAATACTGCCACCTTTGGCCTTAAAGCCGATAACTATCCGTTTTTGCAAATCGGGTAAATTGCTCTTCTTATCCATAACAGCAAAGAGTGATATGATTTCAGAATGCCAACAGCACACCTTTACATACCCTCCAAGCTAGCTTACGACACGTGCCTTCTTTCATTGGCTTCGCGCAGTTGACGTCAAAAGTAAGAGGTGGTCACAATAATGTGATTCGACTGTGTATGTACCCTGTTGTAAAACCTCTTGCAATAGGTCATGCAGGCTGAATATTCGCACCTGCCCAGGATTTCACAGGTTTCAGCGTAAAAACAAATTGGTCTAGGCAATCTTTTTTTTTTTTTTTTTTTTTTTTTTTTTTGGAGGTTTAACGACCACCGTGAGCAACTCAATGGGCTATAAGCAGTCGCCCGTCCCTAATTTAGGGTCACTGGTTCCAGGGAAGGGAGAGAGCCAGTGCCGTAAGACAAACACAACATCCATGCCTCACCGGGATTCGAACCCGGACCCCGTTCGGACGAATGATCAGAGGCCAACGCCTTAGACCACTGCGCCACCGGGGCGGCTAGGCAATCTTTGACCTGGTCCAATGAATCGAACCTCGCGCCATTAAGGGAATTCTCAAACGATATGAAAAGGTTGTATCTGAGGAGCAATGTCTGGAAAATATGCCTGGCGAGGTACAGGACATCTCACTCAAATTCCAACAACTTCTGTCGTGTGCTCAAAGGATCATCAAGTCTTGCCCTGTCTTGCTGGAACACAACGCCAGTCCTATTCGCTAAAACAGCAAGCTTTTTGTTATTATTATTATTATTGCTGCGTGCAGAACGTCCAGCTGTGATCAACACTTATCGCTGTTTATCATCAGGTTGTTCGGTAGAAGCTCCTAGTGCAGTACACCTTTACAGCCCCACCAAACACTAAGCAAAATCTTCTTGATCTTCTAAACACTAAGTAAAATCTTCTTCAATCTTCTTTGGGCGTGTTTCACCACATCGTTGGAAACGATCAATTTTTCATCACCAGTCACCAATCTCATCAAAAAAAAGGCCGGTTTCGTTGCGTTTGAGAAGCGTGTCACAGAAGGAAACTTGATCGAGCAAGTTTCTCTCGGACAAATTATGTAGGACAAATGCAAGGTAGACAGTAAGGTTCGCTCAACCCGCCTTCCTCGCAGACGAATAATCGTGACGTCACTGAGTGACATTTTTTTCCAGTGCCGTAAGACAAACACAACATCCATGCCTCACCGGGATTCGAACCCGGACCCCGTTCGGACGAATGATCAGAGGCCATCGCTTAGACCACTGCGCCACCGGGGCGGCTGAGTGACATTTTTTTTTTTGATTGGAGGTTTAACGACCACCGTGAGCAACTCAATGGGCTATAAGCGGTCGCCCGTCCCTAATTTAGGGTCACTGGTTAAAGGGAAGGGAGAGAGCCAGTGCCGTAAGATCTTTTTTTTTTTTTTTTTTTTTTTGGTTGGAGGTTTAACGACCACCGTGAGCAACTCAATGGGCTACTAGCAGTCGCCCGTCCCTAATTTAGGGTCACTGGTTCCAGGGAAGGGAGAGAGCCAGTGCCGTAAGACAAACACAACATCCATGCCTGACCGGGATTCGAACCCGGACCCCTTACGGACGAACGATCAGAGGCCAGCGCCTTAGACCACTGCGCCACCGGGGCGGCCCCAGTGCCGTAAGACAAGCACAACATCCACGCCTCACCGGGATTCGAACCCGGACCCCGTTCGGGCGAATGATCAGAGGCCATCGCTTAGACCACTGCGCCACCGGGGCGGCACTGAGTGACATCACCGTCATGACATGTGAATCGTAGATCTGAACTGTGGCTACGGGGGAAGATGTCAACAATATTTTTATAACTCAAACACAGAACTAAAGCTAAACGCACATTTACATTAAATATAGAAGAAATTCACAGTCATGTGAATATTTTAGTAACGGAGATTTCAAAAATACCTTCCGAAAATTTTTGTTACGTAGAGAGCGGGAAAACGGTCATACCTTTTAATTTAGGTACAAGGGGAACTTTTGCTGTTTTTATATAAATTTAGAAGAAAAAATACCCAGCGGGACATATCAATGTCATATAATAAAGAATTTCTTTATGAAGAATAGGAAAAGCATCAGAGCAACATTCCCCATTTTTTAAAATTAAAAATTGAAAACATTATGTACGAGTACATTAAAAAATCTGGCAGAATTGATGAAGATTATTCTAACTGGTTTACGAATAATAATTCCGACACGCTGCAATGGTGCAAGTAAAAAAAAACAAATGTCGCGATTACGTAGTCTTACGACTGCGATTTGGACAGTGACGTCACAAAGCAATCACCGGAAGGTGCAGGATGAGCATAACCTTGTCGTCTACTAACCTTGGGACTCATACATAATAATGACTGGCATAACCGAACTTCTGGTAGTGTTTATGGATGGTGGATTTCGATAAACTGATTACATCCACTAAATCCTGTGTTGTTCGACGAGGGTTGGCCCTACCTGTGCATGAAGCCGGTCCTCATCAGTGGCACATGATCTGCCAAGACGCCCTTAGTCTTCCAGATTAAAGTTTCACTTTGAAATCTGGCAAACCACTTGCGAAATGTTCTGTCTACTACAGCACCGTCCCTGTACACATAACATCTTCCGTGCAGCTTGCGTTGTGTCTAGTCCCTTATGGCAGAGGAAAAGCATGTCACATGTCTTAAACACAAGTGATTGTAGTTTTATTGTCGTACGACTTTACAACCACTTCCCTGTCTTTTTTTCGGCAGGTTCCAGCATAAACTGATACAGACTTCTAACACACCGTTTTATGTAGCTGCCTTATCTACATATAGTGACGATGGCACGTGACGCCCAATCATCAACATGCTACGCAAATTAAGCACGTACTTTCCAATACAGTCCAGCCTAAGTCAGTAGGTCATATGACCACCATGCTCGGCTATACATTCGGTAACAAGGCGTGGCATCGGGTGGAAAAGTCTCCACAGATGACGTCCTGGGGTATCACTGGGACTCAGTCTTTGACCTGTGTCCACAACTGTTCATTTTTTTTTTTTTTTTTTTGATTGGAGGTTTAGCGACCACCGTGAGCAACTCAATGGGCTATAAGCAGTCGCC
Organism: Macrothele yani; assembly: GCA_039090855.1. Classification (NCBI taxonomy): domain Eukaryota; kingdom Metazoa; phylum Arthropoda; class Arachnida; order Araneae; family Macrothelidae; genus Macrothele; species Macrothele yani. Next base: position 23,874,591 of record CM076989.1, read on the forward strand.
CGTCCCTAGTTTAGTGTCACTGGTTCCAGGAAAGGGTGAGAGCCAGTGCCGTAAGTCAAACACAAATCCGTGCCTCACCGGGATTCGAACCCGGACCCCGTTCGGACGAATGATCAGAGGCCATCGCTTAGACCACTGCGCCACCGGGGCGACCACACACACAAGTGTTCGATATCGCGAAGGCTCCGTGCGAAGGCGTTAAGTCGTCAGCCAATGACGCAACATATGTTCTTTAATGTAGAGAAGTCTGGGGATCGCGCTTGACTGGATAGCACCTAAACACTGCTGATGTTGGTAGTGTGCGGGCTGGCATTATCTTGTTGAAACTGGGAGCGCCCCAAACCATGACACCTAACTGAGGAGCCGTATGACGCTTATGGATGGGAGCAACATCTGCCAAGGACGTCTAGAAAGTACACGGTCATGACATCAGAGAAATGAGTTTCCCTCCGTTTGTGACGTCACTTTCGTGATATAGGGCCTGATACGTCGATGTCGTGTTTGATGTCATACAGGACAGCGTTGGAAACCAATCGGAAGCCTTGGCTTCCACGTGACGTCACTAAAAGCGGGAACTCATCTTTCGAATGTCATGGCGTTGGATGTCAGTGCTGTTTCATTAAATCAGTACCTGATACGTCGGTGTCGTGTTTGACGTCATAGAGGACAGCGTTGGAAACCAATCAAAAGCCTTGGTTTCCACGTGACGTCACTAAAGGCGGGAACTCATTTCTCAAATGTCATGGCGTTAGATGAATAAAGCTTGCATCGGCCATGGGCTTACGGTTTAAGTCTCGCCGTCCCAGATGAATAAAGCTTGCATCGGCCCTGGGCTTACGGTTCAAGTCTCGTAGTCCCAGATGAATAAAGCTTGCATCGGCCCTGGGCTTACGGTTCACCACAAAGAGTCCCCACGTCACCGCGAACGGGTGACCGAATAATAAAATGTTCTTCACACAGTATGACACAACACAATGAAGTAATTCTTACTTGTTTTAAAATCGACATACAGATTTAGTTATGTTGAAATCTGCAGAAAAAAGAGTTATAGGCATTTTCTATTAGGCTGAGATTACTTTGAAACTACAAAACAATCTGTTCACTAATTAAGCTTGGCTTCCAAAGAAAGAATGTACTGGCATCAGCTGGTGCCGTTTGTTTCACTGTTTCCACAGTAATTAACTACAAACAAAAATTTTTGAAATTTGAATTTCAGAAAACGGGCTCAGGCCAGAGACGTCGCCAAGGGGATGAGCTTGAACCCACTTTGAAATTTGTCTAGCCCACCCAGTTTAAAATGTGCCATTTTTTCAATTTACCAAACTTTGAAATATAATCTGCACTTTGTCAAGTAATAAGTCTTGTGTTTTATTTCATGTAGCCCTACGTATTTTTCCATAGGAAGTGCGTTGTTTACGTCTCCAAAAAAGGTATCAAAATAGCACAGCAGGGCCATGAAAATTCAGTTGTTCTTCACTCTTCCAGTTCTTAAGTTTCAGCCTCTTTTTTTTTACGCTTTCCAACCGTAGGTTGAAAAAGCGTATACGCTCCAGCTTCGTCTGTCCGTCTGTCGGCACGATAACTCGCGTAAAAATGGTTCGATTTCGATGAAATTTTATTACATGTGGTAGAGGACCACTTGGGGACAAACCCTGTTGAAAATGGACGAAATGGGGTTCAAAGGTCACGGCATAGGAGCGGGATCCATTCCATTGCCCTTATGCGTCATAACTTGCGGAAATACGGTTCGGTGTCGATGAAATTTTAGTATATTGTACGGGACCGCCTGGGAATGAACCCTATTGAAAATGGGTGAAGTGGGGTCAAAGGTCAGGACATAAGAGCGGGATGCATTCCATTGCTCTTATGCGTCATAACGTGGGTAAAAATGGCTCGATTTCGATGAAATTTTAGTATGTGGTAGGGGACCACCTGGGGGCAAACCCTATTGAAAATGGACGAAATGGTTGGGATCCATTCCATCGCCCTTATCCCATACTATGAAGGTGGACGTCAGGTAATTTTGCTTCCTATACTTCCAATGGAAAAACTTGTACATATTTCCTTCACAATTAATTGTGTTCCCAAGGATGAAAATTTGAACATCGATTAAAATAACTTCATATTATAACTTGGAATACTTACTATTTCCTAAAACATAACCATAATTATATAAAAAATCAATAACTTTTCCTTTGGTGGTGTTGGAACCAGAAAAAAGATGGCGCGACCTGTACTTTGATGACGTCAGTATACAAACAAATGTTGGATTTTATAATTATGGTTATGTTTTAGAAAATATTAAGTATTCGAAGTTATAAAATGAAGCTATTTTAATCGATGTTCAAATTTTCATCCTTGGGACTGCATTAATTGTGAAGAAAATGTGTACAGACGTTTTTGCATTGGAAGTATTAGAAGCAAAATTACATACTTGACGTCCACCTTAAAAGGAGCAATTCTTCTTTGTATGTAAATAAAATGATTAAGTCGTTAACCTAACATTTTCTGGTACTAGAAATCGATTTAGCTTGATTTCGACTTTAGGAAAATTCCTTTAGTGCGTTAAATAACCACCCCGAATAAACACGTTTTTAGTGTCATGGCGTCGTCCCATTGATGTTATCCATGCTTAGAAATCTTATGAAGTCACAATCTCGCGATTGATATGTCGGCGCGCCGTCACGCCATTTGTCTCATTACGCCACGCGTTGTGTGTGGATCCTATTAAAGTTTAGTGACGTCACACTCTTGCGAGCAGATGGTCGCGATTTCCATCTGCCTCATTACGTCACGCGTTGTGTGCGTATGACCGTCCGCACGATAACTCGCGTAAAAATCGTTCGATTTCGATGAAATTTTAGTATGTGGAAGGAGAACACCTGGGAAGGAACTATATTGAGAGTGAACGAAATGGGGTCAAAGGTCAGGACATAGGAGCGGGATCCATTCCACTGCTCTTATACGTCATAACTAACGTAAAAAAGGTTCGATATCAATTAAATTTTAGCATCTGGTAGGGAACCACTTGGGGACAAACCCTTTTGAAAATGGGCGAAATGGGGTCAAAGGTCGGGACATAGGAGCGAAATTACTTCCATCACCATTATGCGTCATAACTTACGTAAAAATGCTTCGATTTGGATGAAATGTTAGTGTGTTGTAGGGACCTGTCTGGGGACGAATATTGTTGAAAATGGGAGAAATGGAATCAAAGTTTAGGACACAGGAGCGGGATCAATTCCATAGCCCTTATGCATCGTAACTTACGTAAAAATGCTTCGATTGCGACAAAACTTTCACATGTTATTTCAGAGTTATACTGAACCGGTTCTGTTGAATATCATCGAAATGGGATCAAAGGTCAGGGCACAGGAGCGAGATTTATTCCACAGCCATTATTCTCATAACTTAAGTAATGATTTTTGGTATGTTGGAAAGCGTATTATAACCAATGCATTGCATGATTTTACTAACTTGTTCATGTTGGTATGACCAGGGGGCTAATGAAGAGGGTGGATAGGAATTCACTAAGGAGGTCACTGCTAAGTGCACTGTTTGTTTTCTTTACAAAATAGGGATTCCAGCACGAAAAGTGGAGTCTGAAGCTACACTAGCATCTTTAAGATTGCCAGTGAAAGTGCAGAAAGTGGCTGACGACTGCTTTGTTCGAAAGGAGTGCAAGACCAAGTCGCTGGCTGGAAGGAAGTTAAGGAGGGTTGGGGTATTGTGTCTGCAGGTCACAGCGTTAGAATTTGATTTAGATAAACAAAAATGACATTTTCTTTTAAATAAATTGTTCAAGACAGTACTATTTTCGTAAGCAAAAACGGAAAATTTTGAAAAGAAATTTAAGACAATGCATCCAGAGCAAGCAAAACGTCGAAGGCGACATTCCACCTACACTTGTATCTTACACCCGTGGCGTATAAGTTCCATGTATAATGAGCTTCCAATTGGAGGGGATCGGAATTGCACGAATTATTTTGTAGCCGGTAGTGAAAAGCACCGAGACCACCCCGGTGGCGCAGTGGTCTAAGCGCTGGCTTATGGCCATTCGTCAGAGAAGAGCCCGTATTCGAATCCCGGTGAGGCATGGATGTTGTGTTTGTCTTGAGGCTCGGGCTCTCTCCCTTCCCTGGAACAAGTGACCCTAAATTAGGGACGGGCGCCTGCTTATAATCCATTGAGTTGCTCACGATGGTCGTTTAACCTTCAATTAAAAGAAATAAAAAGCATTAAAAATGTAATCCTTCAGTGCTTCGTTAACAAAAAAATAAAAAATTGCTATGATTCTTGCCCCACCAAAAATAATGCTCGCCCAACCTGATTTCGAAGTCTAGCGACGTCCTTGGCTCAAACATGCAGGTACTTCTGCGCGTTTATGCCGAATTTCAAACCCCTGCGTTCCTTAATTTTTTTATAGGCAACAAAGACCGAATATTTCATTATTAAACATTGAATAACATTGATTTAAAAAAACTTATATTCTGTTTACCTGTTCCTTTTAAACAAATCCGTATGCTTACTCCAGTAGTAGCACGTATAAATCACAAATTAACTGCTACATGAAAATGGAGAGTATGGGCTCAAATAGCACAACTGGATCACGATAACCTACAAAAACTGATCCCGGTCAATTCATGTTAATAATCCCAGCGTGGAGCGAACAGTTGGCGGCTTATGTTCATCTAAGAGGGGACTGAATCGGAGTTTTGCATATAACACGTGTTAATGTTGTAGGAAGGTTTTTTTATTGCTGCAATAGCATGCATGATGTACAGTGAAATTATGGTGTGAAAGCAGTACATAAAATCGCAATATAACAAGACTAAACTTTAAAAACAGTACTTATTAAACTCCATACTTAACGCTTCTGTCCACTTCCTGTTACGGGATTTCTGTCAACAATGTTGATTTCTAGGACTCTTTCTTAATAGAATGCACGCTCAGTTTCCGTTCTGAAGCCATAACTAGACTTCGTTGCGTAAAATTACAGCGTTTTTGAAATTAGCCAACTTGGAAGACTTCCAAAACATTAAAAGCTCACATATCAGTTTCTTCACTTTGAAAGTAGCTTGTATCCTAGGCACACTTTGCGTAGTAATGGAAAAAAAAGACATACAATTAGAAATTAAGGAGTCTTCATAAAGAAATTACTCTTCACATCTCCAGTATAAGGAAGGCGAATACGGCTGTCATTCTCGGCAGAAAAGCTCCCAATTTTCACTGTTTCTCATATAGCAAATACGTTCAGAAAATCCGAAATCTGCATCTCACGATTTTTGTTCGATTATTCTAAGTTCTTCCAAGCAACTGACGACACGCGTCTCGCGATTTCCTACTCGAGTACGCTACCGTTTCACCACCCATGCCAACGAACTGGGGAGACCAACATTTCTAGATTTCCTTCTGAACATGCTACTGTTACATCACCCAGAAAGACGAACTTCCAACAAAGTCATAAAGGACTTCCAACAAAGTCATAAAGGAAGGATCTATAGAGTGGAAACAGACATAGGAGCCCATGGAAATTCCTCACATAGAAAGTGGCGCCCCCACGGACCTAAAACAGAAGCAAAATGTGACGTGACCCCGTGACGTCGGCAATAGTTGCTACGGCAACCCAGCGCTCGGAGATTATCAGATGAACAACAGACACGTAAAAACTCAAAAGTTATGAATTCTGTAAGGAAAAGTATACGATCAGTAAGTAATAAGCAAAATAATACCACTTATTAGAACGCTAGAGGAATTGAAAACCAAAAAGAATCTTAAAATTAATAAAGTATTGCGTGTATTCGTCTTAAACACTGCCGGATAGCAGTCAAAAGTCAAAGTAAAAACATTCGTTCGGACAAATATCACGTGGTTCTTGGGTGTTCCCTGGGAAACCAGCTGTCAATCAACTGTAGTTCTGTTTTAGGTTGCTGGTGCGCTGCAGTTGACTTCATGACGTCATGAGTTTCAGCTTTATACAGCCAGTGTCTTCTCTATATATCCTTCCTTTATGCAACAACGTGAACAGCAGCATCTCGAAATTTCAGTTTGAGTATGCTATACCGTTCTTCCAAGCAATGTTAGTCCAGCATTGCCCCCTTTCCGTTTGTGTATGTTACAGTTTCATCACTCAAGACAATGAACGTCCAAAGAACGGAAGACCAGCATCTCCTGATTTCCTTTTGGGTATCCCAGCAAAAAAACTGGTGGCCACCAGCTGGCAGTAATGGCTCACTATTGGCTGAAATCTGCCGCTCATCACGGTACGGTAGCGATCCGTTGGTGGCAGCGCCATCAGTTGGCAGCCATTCATGGCCCTGCATCATCACTGCGAATCACACGTGCCTCTTAAGCAAAGTCCACTAGTAGCTGGCAACCATAGCAACCCCAGCACAAAGTGGATGCAGCGAGAAAGCGCATGCGCAGAAGTAACACGTGCACAGTCTCTCGTGGTACCGGTTAGTTGAAGACGCCATCCCCGTCGTGTTATTTTAGTGGATGATAAGAAAAAAAAAAAGCCATATCTGTAGAGAGACGAATTAATTTCCTAATGAAATGCCGCGTCTGCGAAATTTACAGTCGGATGAAAACTATATAAATAATTAATAAATTGCAAGAAACCCCTGTATGTGTTAGAGTACCGTTTGGAGGCTTCAAAGTCATCTCCACTGATGTCTCTTCTAGAGATATTCGAATAGAATGCAAAAAAGATCATTTTTAAAAACCACCACTTTAAAGCGTTAGTAATGGTACTTTTCAAAACCATTATGCTTTGCCATTTATCACCATCCATCCATCCTATAGATAAAAAAGAATTAAAATGCGAAACAAACCAGGGAAAAAAATTATTATTTCTCTTTTAAAATGGGCTGACATTTCAAAGGTTACACCTTTTCAGAGAGAAAAAATACGAAAATCTCGGATTATCCTTTCATAGGTCTTAAATTAATGATAGTCTCCGGGAGGGGAAACATCTCAAATGAGTAAAAGTTTTAGCTAGTTAGCACAATAAACCTCTCTCTCCCAAGACCACGCCCTATCACGTGGGTGGCTGCTAGGCGCCAGACGAGTTAAGGAAGATTTTTGCATTGTCACTTCTCTTCAGTGTGAATTCTTTTTTAAAAACCCTGACGTAACAGGAAGGAAATGAATGAGAATAATTTGCATTTGGCGTTGTCAGTTATGAATTCTACGGCTTCCTTGTAGAAAATTTAATTCTTTCGGTAGCCGTTTGTCTCTTTCCTTTTACATCTCTAAAGAGGTGTTCAAAATCTTTGAAACATTTGAGCGTGGGCCAAATAATTAGCAAAACAGTTTAGTCATCATTCATCAAGCAGATGCTTAGCACAGATAAATTGCGTCTTAGACGTCCTCTACTTAACAAAAAGAGAGAGAAAAGGGTGACATGTAATATGCACACACTAAATAAACACCAGTGGAAAACAAAACGTTGTAAATTTACAGCTGTTTTATTTAAACATTAATTCCTCTTGCCGAAAACAGTTGTGTGTGCCCGTTTCTTTTAAATATCTAATCTAACAGCTACTTAACATATAAATTCAGTTTAAAAACATATTTTGAATACAAAACAAGAAAATTTCCTGTTTTTTACATGCTTTATTTAAACATGAATTTTTTGAATCAGCTGAAGCAATTCAAGAGGGATATGCAGTGCAAAAAGGATGCCAACATTCTTGTTAAAGGCATTTCTTCGAAAACTAGCTTTGCATTGAGTTTTCTAGGCGGCCTTTCAGAATATCATCGGTGTGGATTCTGTACTGCCAACCACTTCATAATTGCTTTGGCTAAATTTTTTCCCTGCGAGCTATGTTTTGACGATTGCAAAGTAAAGAATCTTAAGTAAAATGTTTGCTTTGTCAGTTTCACGTGGAACAAAGATCGAGGCAAAGCTCCAGTCTGTTTGCTCAAATAATTTAATCCAATATAAAGGGAAGAAGACTCTACAGAGTTTACCTGGGAATTAGAAATGGTTCAAATTTTATCTAAAACAAAAATAAGTGAGCAGTTTGTATATAGACACCAGACAAAAATTAATCACCTCATCAACTCGCTTCCGTGTAACTTTCCTATCGGGCACTCTAGCCCAAATTTAATAGCTTCCTAATTCTAAGGGTTGTTTAAGACCTGGTCAGACACTCCTTTCCTAAAATCCTCTACATATGATTTGATCTGATCTAGTCACTTCAAGAAATCTATTCTTAACACTTTGTTACATCACCACGTACAGAAATCACAGCATTAACTAGACGAAACCCGTCGAAATCGACGGTAATTTTTTTTTTCTTTGAAAAGAATAAACTCATATGAAACAACAAATGTAAACTTTATTTGATTGACAAATTCATTCAACCACTTCAGTAAAGACAATAGTTCAGGTTCGTGATCGATTTTTTTTTTTTTTTGTGACTGATGATTTACCGACCACCGTGAGCAACTCAATGGGCTATAAGCAGTCGCCCGTCCCTAATTTAGGGTCGGTGGTTCCAGGAAAGGGAGAGAGCCAGTGCTGTAAGACAAACATAACATCCATGCCTCACCGGAATTCGAACTCGGCAGACGAAACCCGTCGGAATCGACGAATAGTTGGGGTTTTTTTTTGTTTTTTTTTAAAGAATAAACTCACGTGAGACGTTTATCTTTACGTAATGGGAAACTTACCTACGTGAATAAACTGGATCGAATGAATGTTAAATTGTATATATACATCACACAGTCCAATGGCACAACTCAATCAGGTCTTCGAGTGTCCGCTGTTCCGATAAGAACTTTCAAAAACAAATTCCCGCTAGCGTTGTTTTGCCCAACGGTTCGCTGAGAAGAGAGACTTCGGACTATATGAGTCCGTTCATACCTCCGCCATCAACTGCGCGTGAGTCAACCGTAGGCGATCGGATGTCAACCGCATGCTTCTTCCATTGGCTTCACATGTGAACTTTGCCGTCTCACAACGCCCGAACCGCTGCCCCAATCTAATTTTTCTCTTCGACTGGCACATCTACATGGTAAGACCTTTATTTTAACACCTCAACCATATGTTTACGTTTAGCCGTTCTATCACAACTGGTCTTACAGTAAAAAAAACCTTATAGAATTAATATATAGATTGTTGCTGGGAGAAATTCAACAAGGTGATTTAAATAACTTGAGTCAATTTTTGACCATTCTAAGAACAGTTTGTCTAGCAGTTCATCGAGATTCCTGGGATTCTAAAGTTTGGTCTTTACACTTCGTTTAAGGTGGTCCCATAAATTCTCGATGGGATTTAAATCAGGCGATTTAGCTGGCCTGTCCATGTGCCTCAAAGCTGTGGCATGCTCTTCGCACCAATCCATAATGGTTTTAGCTCTACGAATCCTACAGTTGTCAACCTGGTAAATTGAATATGTTACTTGATGTGAATCCTGAAAACGTTATAGAAAACGAAGCACATGATTGTTTAAAATGTCTTTGTAAGAATTCTGATTCATCGTATTCGCCACCTCTACTAGTGGGCCTAACTCACAACCATTAAAACAACCCCACAGTATTACAGACCCACCCCCTTTGGCAAGAATTCTTTGAACACACTAACGATTGAATGTATCTTGAGACAGCCTGTGGACCCTACGCCTTGCGTCGTTTGAGTATCGGCAAAATTTAGAGTCATCAGACCATATGACAGCCTTCCACTATTCAACAGTCCACGTTCTGTTAGTTTTGGACCTCGATAATCCAGATTTTTTGTGAGCTGAAGTTAACACTAGTTTCCGTCTTGCAACTCTACTCCAGATATCAGTTCGACGAAGTTCTCTACATAATGTTCGCTCAGATGTAGACGTGCGAAGTCCATTATTAACAGATTGGAGGAGTTCCTGCCTTATTTGAAATAAGTTTACGTTGACTAGAAGACAAATTCTGCGCCGGTCACGACTTGTCAAAATGGTGTTTGGTCCACAGTTTTCTCTTTTATTTTCAGTCGAGTTCGGCTTACACAAATCTTTATAAATACGTAGGACTGTTCTTTTGTTAAAACCTGCAAATTCAGCAACTCCCTTGATACTGTGTCCTTTTGACTGGCAAAAAACTGTAACACCTTCCTGCCAGTCACTTATATCTGCCTTTCGAACCATTGATTTTAATTTTTCAAATATTTCAACTCAAAAATTTAACTGTTGAATGTCATAATATGTATTTTATTATTATATAACCCAGAAATATTTAAATAAAATTCTAACCATAACCTCAGAAATATATCATATTAAACAAAGATCAATAAACCAGAAGCCCATCCTTACTAACTTTCAGGGCTACGTAAAAACTATTTTCTTCCGAGTTACCCCGGAGCATTTAACCATTCTTTCCAAGCATACATGGTATGTTTTACAGTGGGGGAGGGCACCTACACTCTTCTATATAATTCTGTACGTACCCTTTACCTACGCATTAACCTAATGATGAACTTTATAGGTGGATGACCACGGTAAATTGTGTTTGCCGGTCATGGGCACCAGTCAGGGTTAAGGTAGGTCTATTTTGAATGTTTAAATTTGTTACTTAAGTTGATTTTAAAGTATATTTCCTGACAGGTAGGGAGGATGGGATCTCCAGTTTATTTTTATTTGGTCGGGGTTGCTAAATCAGGACGTCCGCATGAAATCCTGTCAGAAGCTCAGCCGTCGGGTGCATCCTCCCTGAAGATTGGCACCCGGTGGCTGACCTTATATTATTTATGATTGTCACATATTTAATTGAGTTCTATTGTGTTTGTGGTGTCTGCGTTATTTATGTATTTTATATTAAACAATTACATATATTGCTGCAGGTGACTCATTTTTCGTCCCGTGTCTTTCATCATCGTCATCATCCACAACAACCATAATCAATCCTCTGCTGGATGAAGGTCTCTCCAAGTTTCTTCCACAAAAGTATCTTGCGCCAGTATTCCTCCCTGTCACACCTGCGCATGCTTTCGAATTTCATCCACTCATCTCCCATGTGGTCGTCTTCTTGGTCCTATCCTGTCCCTTGGAATCTAGTAGTCTAGAATTTCGGTTGTCCATTGGTGGTCTGATCTTCTGGCAACATATCCAGTCCATTGTCATTTTAGAGATTTTTACTCTGATCATGATGTCATCCACTCTTGCCATTTTCTTTATCCACGAGTTCCTCTTATCATTCCTGGCTACAACAAGCAAGCATCTGTCCAAGCTTCTTCAGTTGTCTGCAGTCTTTGTATGTCTTTTGTAGTTCAAGCCCACGTCTCTGCACCGAATGTAAGCCCTGGAAGGATGCATTGAAGAAATACTTTTCTTTTAAGACAAGACGGCACACTGCTCTTAAAAATTGTACTGTTTCTTCCAAAAGCTCTCCAACCAAGTTTCATGCGACGATTAATTTCTTCATCGATGCAAAATTCGCTTGATATCTGCTGTCCAAGGTAAAAAATGTAAGTATCGTTGTCTCCAGCTTTTCCCCATCAATTGATAAATTTTCATTTCTTGTAAAAGCGTTGCACATCAGTTTTGTCTTCTGAAAGTTCATTTTTAATCCTACTTCTGTGCTCTTGTCAGCAAGTTCCTGGATTATACTCTGCAGCTGTGAAGGGGCAGTTGCAAAAATGACTACGTCATCAGCAAAACGAAGGTGAGTTAAATAATCTCCATTAATCTGTATCCCTTTATTTTCCCAGCTCAATGATTGAAAGACATTTTGCAATGTGGCATTGAAGATTTTGGGAGATATGGTGTCACCTTGTCTCACTCCCAGGTGACTAATATTGCTGCAGGTGACTAACTGTTTTGTCCGGTGTCTAAAAAGTTTACATTAGTATCATCATCACCCATTCTCAATCCAATGCTGGATGAAGTTCTTCATAAGTGTCTTCCGCAACTCTGTCTTGAGAGATCCTTTTCCACGTCTCTCAGGAATGTTCCAAAATTCAACAAATCATCTCCCACGTGGTCTTCTGAGTATTTTTCTGTCCCTTGGTATCCGGTCTAGTATTTGAGTTTTCCAACGGCGTTCAATGATGATGATGTTATCCATTCAGTCGGATCGACTCATGACGATCCTTTAGGCTGCTGCCCTCCATGCATCCCGGTCTTGGGTTCTTTCCCTCAGCTGTTCCTTGTCCAGCCCAGCATTCATTTTGATTGTGTTCAGCCAACGTGTTCTCTGCCGTCCTCTTCCTTCACCTCTCCAAGCATCATACCTTTCTCTAATGAGTCCGGTGGCATCACATGACCAAAGTAAATGAGCTGTAGTCTGATAAAATCTTTCCCTGAAGTGATATTTCTGGTTTGATACGATTATAACGAAGTAAATTTCTCCGTCATTTTATCTGCCGGGATTCGAACCCCGAGGCCGCTTATTCCGAACAAGTCGCTCTTACCAAGTGAGCTACGCAGACGGTTATTCTGACTTTATCTGCCTTTTGCGTGTGCGTCCTGCTGGAAGGCACGTCACATCTCCCCCCCCGAAAGAGGGCCGGGGGCATGGCCCACGGGGATGTGACGTACCTGCCAGCAGGACGCACACGACATAAAGGCAGATAGAATCAGAATAACCGTCTGCGTAGCTCACTTGGTAGAGCGACTTGTTCCGGAATAAGCGGCCTCGGGTTCGAATCCCGGCGTAGACCGAAAATGACGGAGAAATTTACTTCGTTATAATGGCGCCCGAACTATCCGGATGACCCGGCCGTTCAAAATCTCGCATTGGTGTGATGTTATTTCCACACCGCGAGACAGGAAAAATCAGAGAATTCCTTCTCCAGCGCTTCGAAAAATAAAAATGTGTGATGTTGCATTCCACACAGCAGATTGACTGGGAGTTCTCAAGTGCACGTTCTACAGTGGATGGCTGCCTGCAACGATTCATGGTCACGGCTGACCCGTGGTCATGCCCCCGGCCCTCTTTCGGGGGGGGGAGATGTGACGTACCTGCCAACAGGACGCACACGACATAAAGGCACATAGCAATCAGAACAGATGTCTGCGTAGCTCAGTTGGTAGAGCGACTTGTTCCGGAATAAGCGGCCTCGGGTTCGAATCCCGGCGTAGACCAAAAATGACGGAGAAATTTACTTCGTTATACGATCTATAACCTCTTTGTTGATAACCCTTGCTTGTCCATGGTATCCTTAAAAATATTTTCCAGCACCAAAGCTCAAATGCATCAACCCTCCTTTGGTCAGCTTTTTTATTTTTTTTTTTAAGGTCCTGTGGCTCGAAGCACTGTCGTCTTGGAAGACATCGTCGCCATTCGGGAAGACAGGCAACATCGGTAGGTGTACAGAGTCAGTGAGCAATTCACGATAGTTTTTTGACAATAAGACTCAGATTAATGCTATATTATTTCTTTATCTATCCTATATTGTCTTATTGTATTTTGGCCTGGGGTCAGACAACGGATGGTAACGTAAACAGAATTCTTGTTCTTCAGAGAAAATATATTCGACTTATAAATTCATCTTTAAATACTGGTAGTACTTATTGTCTTTATAATATACTTCCCTTCGATAAAATATTTATTTTTAGGTTATTACTACTTATGCATGACAGAGTCTATACGAATAGACATCTTGAACTATTGCAATTACAGCATTCACATGATACTCGAGGTCATGCGAGTTTCGTAGTTCTTAGGACGCGAACCATATTGCTGTATAACAGTATTATTGCAGCTGGAGTCCGTAAGTGGGGCCGCGGGTGGCTTAGTGGTCAGCGTTCGTAACTGCCATGGAGATAAACTCAGGTTCGATCCTGGGCAGGTACGAACGCTTGAACCACTAAATACCTGCCGTGCGTCGGATGGGCACGTTAAGCCGTCGGACCCCGGGTACTGGCCCCCGGTAATAAATAAGGGCGTCTTCCTCCCCCTTTCTACCTCGCTTCCGTGTCACTTTCCTATTGGGCACTCTAGCCCAAATCTCCTAGCTTCCTATTTCTAAGGGTTGTTTAACACCTGGTGTCAGACACTCCCTTCCTAAAATCATCTACATATGAACTGAACTGACCCTGTTTGCGGAACAGTCTGCCATTATACATTAGGGAAATTGTGGACTCTAGGGTATTTAAAAAACTCCTACGAGAGTTTTTGTTGTTCGAGTTCTTGTATTCTTTTTTTTTTTTTTCACGGAATGCTCAACACCAGTCGTATTTTTAATGTTGCTATTTTTATCGTTTTGATCTGACACATTTACCCCTGAGGATCGGGGGCTTGTCAGTCTTAAATTTAAGCCTTTTTCCATGGCTCCATGCTATAGTTACAAAGTACATTGCGTTTTTTTTTTCTAATGAATTGCATTGTATTGATCTTTTTTGTGGGTCAATTGTAAACGAGATTAGTGCTCGCAGGTTTATGATTATTATACTAGATATATTTCAGATGGTTGAGCCTTTGTTTTCTCTTGGAGTAAATAATTAGTACTAAATGTTATGAATTTATATTGAACTTTGTAATACTACTGTTATTTCATGTTTTTATTCCATTGTGTTAATATTGTATTAATATTTAAATTTAGTTTAGTACATATGGGAATTCTTGATGTTTGTGTTTTGTCAAATATACGTAGATGTACTGTGCTGTGTGGCAGAATTTTCACTAAATTCAATTCAATATATATATCACCAACAGAACAATCTGGATTCAGGAGTGGCTACAGCAGAATAGATCATATCCACGTACTGAGAGAACTAATTGAAAGACCGAGGGAATATGAACTTCCATTGCGCATGGCTTTTATCTATTATAAAAAGGCCTTTGATTCGGTGAAACCATCAGCAGTTACAATGGCTCTAAAATCCTGCGGTATTGAAGATGCATACAATAATATTATTAATAACATCTATGAAAATGCAAGTGCAAAGATTCGGCTGTTTGAGAATACAACACACATAAAAATTGGAAAAGGAGTGAGACAAGGTAGCACCATATCTCCGAAGCTCTTTAATGCCACAATGGAAAATGTCTTTCAATCACTGAACTGGGAAAACAAAGGTATAAAGATTAATGGATATTATCTAACCCACCTTCGTTTTGCTGATGACATAGTCATTTTTACAACTACCCCATCAGAGCTGCAGATTATTATTCAAGAACTAGCTGACAAGAGTAAAGAAGTGGGATTAAAAATGAACTTTCAGAAGAGAAAAGTGATGTTCAATGCTTTTACAAGAAATGAAGATTTATCGATTGATGGAGAAAAGCTGGAGATAACAGATACGTACGTTTATCTTGGACGGCACATATCAAGTGAGGGTCACGTTGATGAAGAAATTAATCGGCGTACAAAACTTGCCTGGAGAGCTTTTGGAAGAAACAGTATAATTTTCAAGAGCAATATGCCATTATGTCTTAAAAGAAAAGTGTTTGACTAATGCATCCTTCCTGTGCTTACGTATGGTGCAGAGACGTGGACCTTAACTAAAAGAGACATACAAAGGCTGCAGACAACTCAAAGCAGCATGGAGAGGTGCATGCTTGGTGTAACCAGGAGAGATAAGATGAGGAACTCATGGATCCGAAAAAATGACAAGAGTGGAAGACATCGTGATCAGATTTAAATCCCTGAAATGGCAATGGGCTGGACATACTGTCAGAAGGACAGACCATCGATGGACAGCCGAAATTTTTGATTGGATTCCAAGGGACAGGAAAAGACCCAGAAGAAGACCACATGGGAGATGGGTGGATGAAATCGGAAAGTATGCGGGAGTAAGATGAAGGAGACTAGCACAAGACAGACCGTTGTCGAAGAGGCTTGGAGAGACCTTCGTCCAGCAGTGGATTGATGATGATGATGATGATATTTATTTATTTTTATTTCAGCTGTTTTAATACAAATACATGCAAAATAATTGACATTATTATGTTTATTAATACAAAACAGCTAAGAAAGAGAGGGGGAAAGGCCAAACAAAGACCTGACATAGCCGCAGTCTGCCTACATACACATATCCAGTCAAGCACCACAGAGACAGCAATCCGAATTATTAGTGTAAGTTAGTAAACGTTTTAATTAAATCAAAAGGAAGAAGAGATAATTATTAGGAACCAAAAAAAAAAAAGACAATAAAAAAAAGATGTAAATGCAAAGATCTTTCTCCCCTAATCACCCATTATGTTCACTATATCGCTCGCATTTTCCCTACTTTCTCATATTAATATCCCCGCTTACCTCCCCTCATTTCTAATTTTTTGGTAGCAGATGAATTTTTAATTTCCTCATCAAAATATTAAAGTTATTCAAATCAGTACTCTCATGTGGTAGTGAGTTCAAATATTGTGGTCCCATGAAGTTCATACTTTGCATAATATAATTAGTTCTGGGAAAGACTGGTTTCAGTAAATCTTTATTCCTGTATTGTAGCTGCGAACAGATTTAAAAATTAGTATAAACTCATCATTAATATTATTTTTATTCCTTTTATGCCTTATCTTACCTAAATTAAAGTTATATACGGCCCTGTGAACTTCATTTGCGCGGCTATTTGCTCTCCAGGCGCGCTCATTTCTCTAATGGCTCATTGGTATATTATTTTTATGGGTTTGGAACATCCGGGATCCAAACTCAGACCTGAGAGTGTGAATCTCCGTTCGTACTGTACTTTAAACCCAGCGCTTCTAACTACCATCGCGCGACGTACCACCACCTATTTTCTCTTTCATTAAAGATCCAGGAATTTTATGATTTATTCAGAGGAAGTCATTCAATCTAACAGAAGCACATCAACGAAGGTGCGATTCAAACATTTCTCTGCACCATTTGAATAATAAGAAAAAAAAATGAGAGGAGAAGAACGAGGAAGGCGGATAGCTGAATTACAGTGGGGCTGCTGTTGTTACAAGTACTCCAAGGACGGCAATCTCGTCGCCGCCGTCGCCGTCTTCAAATATGATATATGGTAAGGAAGTCTTTTGCTTGCCGCTATCGAAAGCAAGTTCTGATGCTTCTCCATGAATAATAATAATTCAACTCTAGAAGGCAGGACGTCGCCGCATCCAAGCTCTAAAGCGGTTACTGAATGTTTTAAACGAGGCATATTCGTACAAGCTGGCCAGTGCTTTAAAAAAACTTTAAAAAAGAGAAAAGATTATTCTTGCAAATGTTGTCCTTCGGCGGTATGTAATGATTCCACAAATGCTGTTAATAAAAGAAGACGTCGCCGAATCTAGGGAGGCTGACAGTCTGAAAATGCGGCGTGGAAATCACATACCGGATGTGTATGTATAGCTAATTGATTACTTTAAATAACTTTGCGACATTCCGCCTATAAATAGCCAGATTTCAAACAAATAATGTAAATCAAAGTCGTTCTCAATATTTTTTTCTTTTTAGATTGGAGGTTTAACGACCACCGTGAGCAACTCAGTTGGTTATAAAACGGTCGCCCGTCCCTAATTTAGGGCCACTGGCTACAGGGAAGAGAGAGAGCCAGTGCCGTAAGACAAACAAAACATCCATGCCTCGCCGGGATTCGAACCCGGACCCTTTACGATCGAATGATCATAAGCCCGCGCTTAGACCACTGCGCCACCGGGGCGGCTAAGTGGTGGCTTCTGATCATTCCTCCAAGATGGGTCCGGATTCGAATCCCGTGAGGCATGGATGTTGTGTTTGTCTTACGGCGCTGGCTCTCTCCTTCCCTGGAGCCAGTGACCCTAAATTAGGTACGGGTGACTGTTTAAAGCCAATGATAAAAAAATATATTTAGTGTTTCTAATTTTTCTTTTTCGGAAGAAAAACACATACGATGCACTTTATATTGCGTCAACACAAGAATTGCGCAGCTCCGGTAGTGCAGTGGTCCAATCGCTGTCTTCCGACCATTCGTTCGAGATGGGTCCGCGTTCGAATCCTAGTGTGGCATGGATATTGTGTTTGTGTTACGTCACTGGCTTCCTCCCTTGTCTAGAAAAAGTGACTAACTTAGGGATGTACGACTGACTGCTTATAGCCCATCGAGTTGCTCACGGTGGTCGTTCAATCAACAGACATTGCGTTTCCCCTCATATGTTCGCACCAGAGGAAGAACGAAGTATTGTGAGCATTTTCTTCTTCTTTTGGCTATAATGAAAATAAAGTTCAGATGAACACAAAAAAGTTCATTCTTTCCGTGTTCAACAAAAGTCAGTGAAAGAGATCAAGTAGTTACGTTTTAGCATATTCAACCAAACATTTCTGATAAGGATTAAGCATTTCAGCTGTAGTGTTTTACAAGTTTTGAAGAAGTTGTTTAAGTAATCAACTAATGTTGTTAGCTAACTATGAACTTGAAGATATATTACACTTCTAAATGAATAATAATAATAATGGCCAGGTTGAAAAAAGTCAGCACTAACGTATAAGAAACTTCTTAACTGGAAACAAATACCGTATTTCCCGGTGTCAAGGATGTACCCCAATTTTGAAATGCAAAATTTTGAGAAAAGAGCATAAACATAAAAATAAGGTCGCAGCACTTTCATAAAGATTAAAAGCAATACAAATGTTATCTCTACATATATATAGTAAAACATCTCAGTCATCCATATCCTCAAATTCAGAAAATTCACTGGTGTTTTCAATATCACTGGCATCATTGTCGTAATCAGGGTATTACAGCGGCTTTTTTTATTTATATCATTGTCATAATGTGATTTTCCTTATATGTGTATGTCGGACTCGTACTATAGACCACGTAGTTTACCATAAATACGTCCCAGAAAAAGCGACGCGAAGTAAAAAAACCGTCAGTCTTCCCATGGCGTAAGGCAGTCTTGTTATTAATTAGGTTTACCGGTAAACATTTTAACATAGATAACCTTTCTCTGGGGTTAGAATATGCGTACGAAAAATGTAACCTACTGTCTCCAGCACGCACGGTAAATTTTCGAAACTTTTTCAGGAAAAAAAAAAAAAAAAAAATAGCGTCCACGACGCCAGGAAATACGGTAAGTGCAAAGATAATCCGGTTTTCATTCGTCTAAATTGATCAGACAAGATCTCCCAAGCTTTCACGAGCCAACGGGCGGCTTTTTCAAGCCACAGAACAGGAACGTCGTTAAGGGGGTGCGACGGTGGGCTCAAATTTGTCTTGCCCGCCCAATTCAAAATGAGCCGTTTTTCAGTATATTTAACTTTAAAATATAATCTGGACTTTTCCAAATCTTGTGCTTCATTTCATATAACCCTACGTATTTCCCCTACAAAGTGCACTGTTTACTTCTCCATAAAAGTTAACAAAATACTATCCGCAGGGCTATGAAAATCACACACACACAGTTGTTCTCCACTCTTCCAATTCCTTAATTTAAGCCTTTTTTTCATGTTTGTGTGGCCAGGTGGCTAATGAGAAGGGTGGATAGGAATTCATTGCGGAGATCACTACTAATTGCTCTGCTGTTTGTTTTCTTTACAAAATAGGGGCTTCCAACACGGAAACGAGTCTGAAGCTACACTTGCGCTTTTAATACTATCCCGGGACAATGAAAGTGCAGGAAGCGGCTTATGACTAATTTGTATGAGAGGAGTGCAGGGCAAAGTCGCTGGCTTGAAGGAAGGGAATTAGGTTCATATATTATGTCAGCGTGGCACGACGTTAAAATTTTATTTAGATACACAAAACCGACATGTTCCATTAAATAAGTTGTTGAAATACAATACTATTTTTCGTAAGCAAAAATGCAAAATTTTGAAAAGTTAATTTAAGACAATGCATTCAGAGCAAGCAAAAGTTAAAGGCGACATTCTACTGGCACTTGTATCTTGCACTAGTGGTGTAACTAGTCAGATCCGTGTTTGCATGCATGCGAGGATTGCACGAATTTCTTTGTAGCTGGTAGTGAAGGGCATTAAAAGTTCGTTCTTTCAGTGTTTCGTAAAAAAAGTTGGTATCAAGCTTGCCCCACCAAAAATAACGCTCGCCCACCCTGATTTCAAAGTCTAGCGACGTCCCTGCACCAGAACAACAGATCCCATTTGGTGGTTCGTGGGGTCGCGAAGGTGTTGGGAGAGGTTTGCGATAAACTTCCGTAACGGCGTCTCCATAAAATTACAATAAAGGCATTTTTTTAAACGGCAAGTAAGTTGAAATGCATGAACAGTTTAATAATTTTTTCAGATACTTGGGACACACATAGCCAGCATGCATGAGAGAGTGATTGGGGCTGTATTACGTTTCAAAATCATCCGCGTACGACGGACACCCGCAGCGAGGGAAAGACTACTGCGCGACAGGTCACGGAATAATTCGTTCTACCCGACTCTGACGCAAAACGAAACAGGTTAGCTTTTAGGGAAATGATCGTTGTCTCTTACAACACGATCGAACTCCCTGCCACATTAATCGCAGTGTGCAGTACTGGCTTCTTGAATATTAGGTGAAATTGTTAGACTGGCTTCTTGAATATTAGGTGAAATTGTTAGACTGGCTTCTTGAATATTAGGTGAAATTGTTAGACTGGCTTCTTGAATATTAGGTGAAATTGTTAGACTGGCTTCTTAAATATTAGGTGAAATTGTTAGACTGGCTTCTTGAATATTAGGTGAAATTGTTAGACTGGCTTTCTCAGAGTCATGATCCTATTCCTGGGATGAACTGGAGCGACGGATACGAAATCGACCACAACGACCGTCTTCGCTCTCCATTCTGGCAGGAGCTTTGCAGGACAAATGGCGAGCCATTCCTGTCGAGACCTACCAGAAATTGGTTCATAGTATGCCTCGGCGTGTTGCTGCTGTGATACAAACAAAAGGTGGACCGACTAATTACTATAAAGCCATTTGTCTCAAAAGATTGTGGTGTCCGAATACTTCTCATAATGTGTACGTATACTGACTCCTTACCCATCGCATTCACGGAATCCTTCAGAAATCAAGTCGCTTTTCCAAGTACTGTCTGTCTGTCTGTATGTGTTGTAAGTTTAGTCTCTTGTGCATTCCTTCATCGTGTGGCATTTCCTAAGTCAAACAATGTAAACATGTATGCGAAAACCCCAATTTGCAAGAATCAGTGATCCTCCGCTGGCATAATTGCTCAGCCAAAACGGAAAAAATATTGCACTTCGGCAGACGTAATTTTGACCTCATTGTGTTAAATGAGAACGCACAGCAACGATTTTCGTCGCTGGGGAAGATGTCATTTGTTGTGCACGGTTTTCGAAGGGAAAAGAAATATCTGCCTGGATGACTCCACGTCAAATCATCCAAAAATCATTCTTACAATTTTGTTTTTCGCAAAAGGTAATCCAAATTTATGGGAATTTCCAAAGCTTTTTTTTTTTTATTCCTGATAAAGGAATAGATACCGATTTCTTGAAATTTCGGGAATTTACATTGGTTGCGGGATATTCTCTCGATATAACACGTAAATATCCCCTCTAAGCAACATAAATGTGGACTTGGCGATTCTTAGATTTCTTTGAATATAATCCTGGCGCCAGTTAAGAGTCGTCTCTGTTAAGTTTAGTTTCTCAGTTGCACGCATTGTAAGAGACATTCTTCAGAATTTAAAAAGGCAATATCAAACAGAAGTCATCGCTCTTTCCACGTTTATAAGTGAGTTACGGAAAAATTCTCATCATCAGCCACCGGGAATCGAATCCAGGGTCTTCCAGTTATCCGCCAGACATGCTACCACTGCACCACAGCGGCCTCGAATTCTCCAGACTCACATACGACTAACTTCCAAACCACATGAAAGGCTGCTTCTTGGAGCTCAGCACAATGCTGGGGATTCACCGAAGATGGTAAGCAGCAACTGAACAAATAACTGGGAGGCGAATTAATAATTAATACACACAATTGACGTGGATTAAGAGCATCAAACAGAAATCATCGCTCTTTCCACGCTTATAAGTGAGTCACGGAAAAATTCTCATCGGCCGCCACCGGGAATCGAACCCAGGGTCTTCCAGTTACGCGCCGGACATGCTACCACTGCACCACAAAAAAAAAAAAAGCGACGACTTCTGTTTGATGTTGCTAATCCACGTAAATTGTGTGTATTAATTAACATGAAAGATGACACCAAATTTTCGGGTGTAATAAGCACATTTTTGAATCCGTTCTGACGCAAATTAAATTTATGAAAGCTATTCAAAGTCAATGGAACAGGTATGGAAAACAATAGTATCTGACGGAAGAAAGAAGTTTTTCAATCGTGTTTTTAATCCCTCAGATACTGTTGTAAACGGAATCGTGAGCTTACGCCTTCTGGTTGCAGACTTGTACGTTTAGAAAAACATGAATTTATATGAGAAACATTTCGCACTGGAAACACTATCCAACAAAGAAGGAATTTTTCAAAACGGACTCCTAAACGTAGAGATATTGTCAAAAATAAGATATACATCTATGCCCCTGGGCGTAGTAACCATGCATTGTTTTAAGAAGAAAATGCTTCTAAAAGGTTTGTTGACATGAGTAGTATCGGTCTACAAACGACGTTTTTTTCAATCGAGAATTTAGAAACTCATATTTTGCTGCAAATACATCAGAAGCGGAAATTAAGATTGACGCTCCCTGGTGGCCAAACCATATTTTTTACAAAAATTAGAAATTATGTGCAAACGATTTCCCATCAGGAGCTGTATCCGGTGAGGATAGAATTTTTCAAATCGGAGATTTAGAAGCAGAGATATAGGGGGAAACGCAATGTACCTCTACGTCCCCTAGCGGAAAGTCTATGAATCACTTGAACATTTTGAAATTATATGAAAAACATGTCACACTGGAAACACTATCCAACAAAGAAGGAATTTTTCAAATCGGACTCCTAGAAGTAGAGATATTGGCAAAAATAAGATATACATGTACGCCCCCTGGCGGAGAAGCTGTGGAATATTTTAAGAAGAAAATATTCCGAAAAGGTTTATCGATGTGAGTGGCATCAGTCCACGAAAGAATTTTTCAATCGATATTTTAGAAACTCAGATTTTATGGCAAATACATCAGAAGCAAAAATTAACGCTTACGCCCCCCCCCCTGGTGGCCAAAGTATTCTTTACTAAAAATTGCAAATCATATTCAAAATATTTTCCATTAGGAGGTGTATCCGCTAAAGAAAAAAATTCAAATCGGAGTTTTAGAAGAGTTATCGGGAAAAATTTAATTTACTTGTACGCCCCCTAGCGGAAAATCTATGCGCAATTTAAAAAAGTAACTATATCTAAAATCATCATCATCATCATCATTGTCAACCATTATCAATCCACTGCTGGACGAAGGTCTCCCCAAGTTTCCTCCACAACGGTCTGTCTTGTGCCAGTCTCCTCCATGTCACTCCCGCATATTTACGAATTTCATCCACCCATCTCCCATGTGGTCTTTTTCTGGGTCTTTTCCTGTCCCTTGGAATCCAATCTAAAATTTCGGCTGTCCATCTATGGTCTGTCCTTCTGGCAGTATGTCCAGCCCATTGCCATTTCAGGGATTTAACTCTGATCATGATGTCTTCCACTCTCGTCATTTTTCGGATCCACGAGTTCCTCTTCTTATCTCTCCTGGTTATACCAAGCATGCACCTCTCCATGCTTCTTTGAGTTGTCTGCAGCCTTTGTATGTCTCTTTTAGTTAAGGTCCACGTCTCTGCACCATACGTAAGCACTGGAAGGATGCATTGATCAAACACTTTTCTTTTAAGACATAATGGCATATTGCTCTTGAAAATTATGCTGTTTCTTCCAAAAGCTCTCCAGGCAAGTTTTGTACGCCGATTAATTTCTACATCAATGTGACCCTCACTTGATATCTGCTGTCCAAGATAAACATACGTATCTGTTATCTCCAGTTTTTCTCCATCAATCGATAAATCTTCATTTCTTGTAAAAGCATTGAACATCACTTTTGTCTTCTGAAAGTTCATTTTTAATCCCACTTCTTTACTCTTGTCAGCAAGTTCCTGGATCATACTCTGCAGCTCTGATGGGGTAGTTGCAAAAATGACTACGTCATCAGCAAAACGAAGGTGGGTTAGATAATCTCCATTAATCTTTATCCCTTTGTTTTCCCAGTTCAGTGATTGAAAGACATTTTCCAATGTGGCATTAAAGAGCTTCGGAGATATGGTGTCACCTTGTCTCACTCCCTTTCCAATTTTTATGTGTGTTGTATTTTCAAACAGCCGAATCTTTGCACTTGCATTTTCATAGATGTTATTAATAATATTAATGTATGCATCTTCAATACCGCAGGATTTCAGAGCCGTGGTAACTGCTGATGGTTTCACCGAATCAAAGGCTTTTTCATAATCGATAAAAGCCATGCACAATGGAAGTTCATATTCCCTCGCTCTTTCAATTAGTTCTCTCAGTACGTGGATATGATCTATTGTGCTGTAGCCACTCCTGAATCCAGCTTGTTCTCTCGGTTGAGCCATGTCCAGTGTTACCTTCAAGCGGTGTGAAAGAACTTTAGTGAAGATTTTATACACCACTGATAGGAGGCTGATAGGTCTGTAGTTCCTGAGATCCTCAATGTCACCTTTTTTATGTAGCAGGATCATTGTAGCATTGTTCCAATCCTCAGGAATCTTCCCTTCATTAAGGCATCGAGTGAAAATTTGGGCGAGTACTGTTTCAATTTCTCCACTTGCTTCTTGTATGATGTCTATAGTAATTCCATCTTCTCCTGGAGCTTTCCCCCGCTTCATGTTCTTGATTGCATGAGCAACTTCTGCTGGGAGGACTGGAAGAACTCTGGTACCTTTCATGATGTCTGGAGTACATGTATCATCCCTTTCATATAGTTTGGAGTAGAAATCTTTCACTCTTGTCAAAATTTCGCCTCTATTTCTTGTTATAGAACCATCTTCTTTTCTCAGAGCCATAATCTGTTTTCTTCCCTTACTGAGATGTCCCTTTGCTATCTTTAGGCTTTGGTTGTTTTCAATTGCTTTCCTCACTAGCTCACAGTTGAATTTCCTTACGTCTTCAGTGATACTTTTTCGTGCTGTCTTGCATAGCTCTATATATTCCACTTTGGAAGTCACATCTTCTTTAGTTGTCCTCATCTCTCTTCTTTTTTGCATCAACATTTTGGTTTTTCCTGATAATTTGTTCACATGCAACTTGTTCTTAGACCCAGCTAATTTTGTTGCTGTTTCCATAAGAGCTTTGGTTACTTTTCTGTTAACTTCAGAAATATCCACTTCTTCCGATGTTAGGCCTTCTAAAGCAGAGAATCTGTTCTTCAGTTCCAACTTGAAAGTATTATGGTGTTTTTTAAGGTTGGTTATGTCAATACATTTTGTTTGTCTTATGAGCTTGCCACGTTCCAGTTTAGTGTTGAGGTGCATCTTACATCTCACCAATCTATGGTCACTACCTGTGTTGAACTTGTTTAGCACACTGCAGTCTTCGATGACGAATTTTTTGTTACACATAATAAAATCAATTTCACTTGTCGTCCCAATTGGATGTCTCCATGTCCATTTCCTGTGTGGCTTTTTCTTGAAAAAGGAATTCAAGATAAAAAATCCTTCTGCCTCTGCAAACTCAACGAGAGTATTTCCACGCTGGTTTCTGTTGCCGTGACCGAATTTACCTACTGAAGTTTCATTCTGTTGCCGTTGCCCTATTTTTGCATTGAAATCTCCCATAATTATCTTCAAGTGCTGCTTACCTTTATTATTTAGATGACGAATTTCCTCATAAAATTCTTCAATTTCTTCTTCAGGATGACTTGTGGTGGGTGCATAAGTTTGAATAATCTGAGCCTGGTATCTTCTCGATAGTTGGATAACGAGTCGTGCAGCTCTGTCAGAGGAACTTTCAACTTCTACCACTTTATCCTTCAGTTTCTTGTTTATTATAAATCCAACACCACTAGTTCTGCCAGTATATGTCCCACGATAATAGAAGAGATGTCCACTTTTCAGTTCAATGAGATCTTACTCCGACATAAATGGAATCAAAAGATAAAAGAATTTTTTCAAACGGATGTTTAGAAGCAAATATGTGGAATAAAACGTTTTTTTGAATTCGACATCTGCATTTACGCCTTCTATCAGCGAAATTGTACATCGTAAAAAAAAAAAAAAAAAACGAAATGAAGGATCATCAGTCTCATATTTCAAGCTTCCCAATGCAAAAAGAATTTTTCAAATCGGACTAATAGTTGCAGAGATATCGTGGGTACAGACGGACGGACGGACAAACAGTAACATAAGCACAATCTTTTTTTACAGAAGACGTGCTAAAAAGACAATGTTCTGCAACACATTGAAACTCTTACTGTTTTCAAACAAACGCTCGAAACAGCAAATAAAGAAATGAAAACTCCGGACTTTAGCATGTGTGTCGAATAAAGAATTTTTAAATGCGCAGCCTGGCTGGAGAACTGCCACTGAAGCGCATTTGATTGAAAGTACTGCGCCGTGTCTTAGCAGGGAGAACACAGTTGCGTTTCAGGTTGGCAGATGACAGAGATACCGGATTCGCCGGCACACGATTCGTTCATATCGTGTTTAAAACGGCGATTATGTGACATTTAAAAAAAATAGAAGCCAGAAACACCGCTCGAAGTAGAAAAAGCCATATCGTGAAGAAATGCACGTAACAAACGAGACGAAACTTACTGTGACAGATCCCTTTGTCCGTGCTCATTTCGTCCACGTTTAACTGGTCCAGTTCACTTTGACCGCTGTTCATTTAGTCCACTATTCATTTTGTCAGCCGTTCACTCTGTCCACATTTCATATCGTCCTCAGAATAGATGGAATACCGTACAAATTTTCTATTTTGATGGAAATTTTTTATTAGGCAGAAAAAAGAAAAGGTTACCGGACATTGCTTACATGCGATTTTTTTTGTTTAAGTTTCTCGATTAAAATATAACGATTTTAAATGTTAAAGTAAAATAAGGAACTGAACTCTGAAGAGCTTGTTACCTCCTTTGTGTTGTGCGATGTCAATCATTATGACATGAATAAAAGTTTATTCCAATGGCCATAAATGTGTTGGATTGAAGACGAAAATTTTAGACATCCTTTATCCTTCAGGTAAAAAATCTATTTTATTTCTCTCAAACTGCAGATTCAAATTAATTCAATCTGAACTTTTTTTCAGCATTATACTTTTACGGATTTTTTCTTACGTTAAATAGCTGTGACACATATAGAGACCATTATAGTTCATTCGTACGGAAATTATCAACAAATTAATAATCAAAATAAGAATATACTGAAAATCTAATAATTACAAGAAAAGTATAAAAGATGTATTTCAAAACATTAAAAGATTTTCGTAAAACTTTGATTTATGTCATAGAGATTGACAATTGACATCGTATACCACACAAAGAGAGTTTCGTTTATTCCCTACTTTCTCCCAGAAAAGCGCGGGATTCCCCCTAATCCACTTTGCGTGTCACGCACCACCGGACCATCTGGCCAGTTGCTGAATGCTTTTTATGGCCACTTTCACGCATTGTGAGAAATGCCTTATCAAAACTTAAAGATG
Organism: Macrothele yani; assembly: GCA_039090855.1. Classification (NCBI taxonomy): domain Eukaryota; kingdom Metazoa; phylum Arthropoda; class Arachnida; order Araneae; family Macrothelidae; genus Macrothele; species Macrothele yani. The sequence continues at coordinate 23,902,035 of CM076989.1, forward strand.
TATGAAAAAGCCATATGCTCGAGATAATTCCTAACAAGGCGCGCCCCACACAAGCTCATTTTTTTCCGCCGAAGCAATAAAAACGTTCTGCAGTGCAGTTTTTGACTAGCTTTTACACATGCGGTTTTATTACTAGAACGGAGCAAAGAAACGCCAGACGGATGAGCGAGAACCAAATCGGTGGCTCTTTGTGCAACAGCACTTTGTTCTCCACACCCATCGGCTCAGAGGAGTGACTGTTTTATTGCTGTAGCGGGCGATCGGCTGGCTGCCTGTGTGAACATCTTGCCTTACACCTAGGTTTCTCTAAATTTGGACGATGTTTTCGCCGTCCGATTTGTAGCGAAGACTGCGGAAGTTGAGCGGCTAGCGCGTCGGAATTTCTATCGCTTCTGTGCGTCGGGAAGTCTCGGTATAACTCTATAGTGCACTATAAAGCCGGCGGTAAGACAGCCGGGAGATTAATTGCTTTGGCGGAAAAAATCCACTTGAGTGAAACGAGCGTAATAACACTCCTAATCTGCACCAGTGGATCCTTCACGAGATGTTATCTAAGAATAATGATTTTTGCATCTGTGTCACTTAAACGAGATGTTTCTCTCGAAAAACAACCCAGCGTGCTGCAGAATTTCAAAAATTATTCTAACAGGGATAAAATATTTAATTTTGAGGATTTCCATTTCTTAGCTTTGGGACTAAAAAGCTGTGAGGGGAAAAAAATAAGTACGAGAACCGGTGATGGAGAGCATTTCCTGATTTGATGTAGAATGACCCGCCTAAATATTTAATGACCTCCATGATAATCTAGCGTTATAGAGAGTGGCCCGCCCCTAATTTGGTACCTTTGGGAAAGGGACAGAACCAGCACGACAGTAAAAAATGCACAATCCATTCCTGAGATTCGAACCCGGGAGTGGGTCGTCGCTAATTTGGTACTACTGGTTCTGAGAAAGGAACAGAACCAGCATCATAGGGAAAATGCACAATCTATTCCTGTGATTCAAACCGGAAAGTGGGTCGTTCCTAAGTTGGCACAACTGTTCCGTCCCTTTTCAAGAAGTGCCTAATTTAGAACTTCTGGGAAAGAGACAGAACCAACGCCACAGAAAACAATGCACAATCCATTCCTGAGATTCGAACCCCGGAGGGGGTCGTCCCTAATTTGGTACTACTGGTTCTTGGAAAAGAACAGAACCAGCATCATAAGGGAAATGTACATTCTATTCCTGTGATTCAAACCGGGAAGCGGGTCGTTCCCAAGTTGGCACAACTGTTCCGTCCCTTTTCAAGAAGTGCCTTATTTGGAACTTCTGGGGAAGGGACAAAACCAGCACCAGAGAAAAAAAGTACAATCCATTCCTGAGATTCGAACCCGGGAGTGGGTTGTTCCTAATTTGGTACTACTGGTTCTGGGAAAGGGACAGAACCAGCATCATAGGGGAAATGCACATTCTATTCCTGTGATTCAAACTGGGAAGTGGATCGTTCCTAAGTTGACGCAACTGTTCTGTCCCTTATAAGAAAGTGCCTAATTTTGAACTTCTGGCATAGGGACAGAACCAGCACCATAAAGCAAATGCACAATCCGTCCCTGAGATTCGAACCCGGGAATTGGTCGTCCCTAATTTGGCACTATTGGTTCTGGAAAAGGGACGGAACCAGCATCATAAACAAAATGCATCATCCATTTCTAAAATTCGGACTATGGTCCAACTTAAAGCAAAGGTTGGGCTAATTGATTTGATAACTCACTGGCCGTTCACATGAAACTTTTGAAAATTCTCAGTGCCTGAGGGGCTCACTAAATAACAGCAACACCAGTTCATTAACAGTTCGACTTTCCGAAATGTTAAAACGTCACATATCACAGACTTCACATGTGTGTGCGTAACAGCCGTTTGTCTAGTGAATAAAATTCTTGGTCAAGTGACGCGATTACTTTCCCCTAAATTAAAGCAACTCATGGTAGACTTAAAAAAAACTGAACGTATTCTCGTTGCTTGTCAAAGTTCTAAATTTTAGGAATTTCACATTTAAACAAAAATAATGTTCAATTTATTATCAAGATTTTATAAATTTTGAAGATGACAATCCGATTTTTAGTGTAAATGTGACAAGGATGTATAACGAAGTAAATTTCTCCGTCATTTTTGGTCTACGCCGGGATTCGAACCCGAGTACGCTTATTCCGGAACAAGTCGCTCTACCAACTGAGCTACGCAGACATGTATTCTTATTCCTATCTGCCTTTATGTAATGTGCGTTCTGCTCGCAGGTACGTCACATCTCCCCCCCCCCCCGAAAGAGGGCCGAGGGCATGGCCCACGGATCAGCCGTGGCCATGAATCGCTGCAGGCAGACAGCCACTGTAGAACGTGCACTTGAGAACTCCCAGTCAATCTGGTGTGTGGAATGCAACGTCACACACATTTATTTTTCAAAGCACTGGAGAAGGGATTCTCTGATTTTTCCTATCTCTCGGTGTGGAAATAACATCACACCAATGCGAGATTTTGAACGGTCGGGTCATCCGGGTAGTTCCGGCGCCATTATAACGAAGTAAATTTCTCCGTCATTTTCGGTCTACGCCGGGATTCGAACCCGAGGCCGCTTATTCCGGAACAAGTCGCTCTACCAACTGAGCTACGCAGACATGTATTCTGATTCCTATCTGCCTTTATGTCATGTGCGTCCTGCTGGCAGGTACGTCACAGATGGTAAGTCAGATAATATCCGAAAACTTGAAAATTTCATCGGTTAAACACGAATCCGCGTTTCCCAGATAGTGCCCGGGTATGCTAACCACTACACCACCCAGAACGATCAAGTCTCAAAGTTTCCGATTAATTTGAATATTAACATCACTGGATTCGCTAGTCGAAGCCACCGGAAGACGCAGATTCGTGTCCCGCTCCAGGACGATGAAATTTTCAAGTTTTCGGATATTATCTGACTTACCATCCTTGTCACATTTGCACCAAAAATCGGATTGCCATCTTCAAAATTTGTATTTTATGGTTTCATAATCAAGATTTCAGGTACCAAACTGGCTTTTACTTCCATTTGGCGTTATATGACGAAAGCAATGTGCTTTTGAGCTTTACGTAAGGCATTACATTATTTTCCAATGTGAAACGTGCAAAAATAAGACCATCCGCATCAACAATTTAAGCTTTCAGTCACGTTTTGTCAATATCTATTACATCTTCTTTGATAAGACACCGTATTATATATAAATGACATTTTTGGATTTCCTAGAAAAACTGATAACACTAAGGAAATTTTATGACTTTCCCTTTGGGGTTTTCTTATCTTTTTCTTCCCGACGGTAAAGGTGCATTGTTTGGAACAATGGTCTACAACTCTTTTTCCTTTTCCTTTCTATAATCTCTCTACGTATAGACGCCGCTAATTTCTTTCGTCTGCATAATGAATTTCACTTCATTGTTCGGCGCATCATATCAAAAGAGAGAAAAAGAGAGAGAAGCTTTCTCCAAAGGACATCAGCATAGATTATCGGGAAATAACCGAAAATTTCAGTATGCCTTGCACAGAAGTTCGTAATTCAGTTCAATTTAAGTAATTTTAAGAACTTCTAAAGGTTACATCATATTTGTAGGCGCGGTGCAACACAAATTGAAGAAATGTGCACAGAACACCGTAAAAGTAATAAAGCCGATACTTATTTATTTTTATTATTTTTTTGGATTGGAGGTTTAACGACCACCGTGAACAACTTAATGGGCTATAAGCAGTCGCCTGTCCCTTATTTAGGTTCACTGTTTCAAGGGAAGGGAGAGAGCCAGTGCCGTAAGACAAAGAAACCATCCCTGCCTCACCGTGATTCGAACCCGGACCCCTTTCGGACATATGATCAAAGGCCATCGCTTAGACCACTGTGTCACCGGGGCGGCAAAGTCCATTTGGTGATTTATTAAAAGTTTGGGCGAAAATACTGGCGACTACTCTTTTTTAATGACGTAGGAGCAAAAACAAACTTTAATTTTTATTCGGTTTGGTATTTGAAAAATGAAATTCGAATGCTGGTTACTTTTCTCTTTGTTTACATTGCGTGAGACAGCAAGCGATTACGGAAAGGAGTGACGTCATCGCCTTTTGGTCCAATCACGCGTTGACCCAACTCTGTGGTCGACCCGCGAATTCGGAGTCTACCACAAAGTTGGGTCTACGTACATTTCAGAGTTCATTCATTGCCCCCAGATGGTTTTTTTTTTAAACTGCGAAGTTTATTTTTCAGTTATTAAGCAATAAAAGTAATTTTTCTAAATTTTAGGTATATGCTATTGCTAACATAATGTCAAATAATTATGAGGATTAGGATTTTAACACTTCATCTTCTGAAAGCTTTATTTATACATGGACTCCATGTTTCCTTTTGTGTGAACTTGAGTGTTACGTTTTCATAAAAAAGTTTTTTTTTGAGTAGGCCTACCTTTTCATTTTTGAAAAGAATGTTTTTCTCTATTGACAAAACAGCCAAGTTTCTCAATTGAATATGTTCTTGTGTGCCTCTAAGATATGTTTTGATTCTTTTTAATACAGAAAAACTTTTTTCGGCAGTTTCAGTTGTTGATGGAAACTTTAATATTAGGTCTTGCTAATTTGTACCCTTACTAAACACAATGTCCAATTTACTCTATTTCATGCGACAAGTAACGCCTCTTACTGATTTCTTTCTGTATTCATCAAGGGAATAAAACACCTTCAGCTCATTTTTTAGTCGAACTACGTCAAAATTTGAAGCATATGTTTTTTAAGTTCTGACAGTAGATGTCCAAGAAAGCTTTTACAAAATTTATCGAAACTGTTCGAATCCAACAAAGCCACGAATTTAAGATATAATATCACCGATTTTAATTCGTTGGCACTTCACACAACTATAACCTCTCTCGCGAAACACGTAATGTTACGGGCGGAAGCATGCGATTGACTAATGTAAGTCTTCTTTTTTCTGAGCGAACCGTTGCTCAAAGCAATGGTTCATTCCCACTCACCCGCTCATTCATGTTGGCATGGAAACGCTAGCAGGCGATCGTATGGAAGGTCTTCGAATCAGAACAACGAAGACTGTGAAAGAGCTGGTTGAGTTACGATGACAGCATCCCTCCAGTAAGAAGGAGCCTCGTTGGTCTTAGCTCGCCAGACTGATTCACTTAGTCGAAAGAAGCGAATCCGCAAGTGTTTTTACCCAGCGAAAGCATTGACATACGTATCTTAATAGTGATGATAATTGACTTTTATTTGTGAATTCTCTGGGCTTCGCAGTTAGCCTCGAATATACGTCACTGGTAGGAATGTTAAAACAAAAGAAAGCTCTGAGAGAAGTGAGAAAAGTACTGTGCCGTTCCCAGTCCTGGATAGTGACGTCATTGCTGACGTCAGAGCTGACAGGAGAGCTTTGAGGTCGACAGCAGAAGCATACAGACAGAGTGAAGAGTGTGGAGAGAGAGTTTGTTTTGATTTGATTTGTAGGGAGGACGACAGGGCATAAGAATCGTATTGGTTTTGTTTTTTAAATTAAATGTTATGTGTTGTGATATTTATGATAGTTATAAATGAGTATTCGTGATGATTACTAAGACGCCATAGTACGTACACCGGAAATCTTAGATTGAAATCAAAGCAATCAGAAAATGGCTTTTTCTTAAAAAATATTTTTGTAAAAGAGGGATTCGTTTGTCCTAAATTGACCTTCAAAGTTTTATAACTAGACTGGGAGGTAGAGATCGACGTTACAGCACTACCTATTAATAGTCCGCTCATCCCCACCAGACAAATGAGAAACACTGCATCAAAAGGAAGCCCAGAGTGAAAGAAGGAAAACACAGCCGAAGTCTAAAAAGAAAGCCAAGCCCAGGCCGTTTCTTCTAAAAATCCTTTAATATTTTGTAAGTAGGATTAGGTCACTGAGAGGAAAGGATCCTGAGTTCGATTACAGAACAAAGTGTTCACAATTTTTCCTTGTTTCGTACATTACTCGTATTAAACTATTATTTATCAATGCCATTTATTTTAATATTACACAATTATTTTTATCAAAAATTTCGTTTAAGCTAGGACGGGCAAAAAAGAAACGTCAGCCCGACCTGTCCTTCCCCCTCCTCTTGGCTACGGCCCTGCCCGCCATTCTGCTTCACCTCTCTTGAGCACTACAAGAAGTTCTATTTGCGTGACGCCATCGATGAAATCACGTGATTTCGTTCCGCACTCCTTCCGGCGAACTGGCGTAGATAAAATGAGCAAAAGTTCCCCACAGAATTTAGTGTTTTGTTTAGTCTATGCTTAATTTATGTATTTTGAATAATTCTTTGGCTTGGTTCTTAAACGGGCCAATGTCAAATTTTACTTCGGCAATGCCAAGGATATTTTAAAAGTTAATATAAAATCTTTTAAATACGATCAAATTGGTGGATTTCTTACATTTTGATGCGAATCATCAACCAATATTGCACGACTTGTATGAAAATAGTTATTAGATGAAAGTTCTGTAAGTAATACAGTGCAATTTTTCAACATCTGCATTTTTGTTTTGTTTTTTTACACTGGCTCTTTTCGAACCGAGTCACAGAATAAATGTAATACCGAATTTTTTCAATTAATGCGAAATTTATCCCGTCAATAATACTTTGTTTAGAAATTTTATAGGTATTTTTGGTTTTCGTGCATTTGCAGGTATCCGAACTTTAAGACCTACCGAGATGACAATTTTTAGATCTCTAGGTTATTTAGAAGTGGTCTAACAATTCGCGAAAAGTTCAGGCAGACAATCTTCCAAAGCCGCCGTTTTTGTTTCTTATTTTCCTGGGTATACGAACCTTAAGAGATATCAGCATGCCAATTTTCAGATCTCTAGGTCATTTAGAAGTGGTCGAACAATTCGCGGACAAACACACGAGCATTTTCCCTCTTTGCTTTTTATATAAGAGGCGAAAGCCTATATTAACATAGGTATTCATGTATGCCGGTGGAAAACGCCGAGCGCACATCCGGAAAGTTTTTTGGATTTCTAAGCTACATCTGCTGAGCTTCAGTTGCTTGAAATTTTGTTGTCCAGGGTTAAAGCGTCACTAAGTCATTAAGCTTTGCGTCATTACCAGTTTGATTGTAACCTGTCCTTTCAACCAATGAGAACAGAGCTAAAAATAGCTGCGTTACCATGGCAGCAAGTCACAGGACCAGAACTTTCCCGTGTTGTTAACGCTGAAGATAGAGTAAGCCGCTTGTCCCTTTCGTTTGAGTGTTTAAAAACTGCTTAAAAATCAGAAAATGACTTTTTCTTTAAACTGTTTTGTAAAAGTGGGATGATAGTCGTGAGTTTATGCTTTAAAAATTGCAATGCGTTATACTAGGGGTGTTCAAATGAAAAGGTACGAAACGTCATAAGAACGTAACCGTTAACATATTTGCCTATGCCGCTATGGGAGAACGTAGCGACACATCTAGGGATGCGATTGGAGTCGCCGGCGTGGATCGGAGCATGCGCGGGCGCCCGCATGCGCAGGCAAGGTGTTGCTCACCGTCTTTTTCGACGTCCAAGGTCCACTACTTGTTGAATTCTTCCAGCACAGACGAACCATTAACTCCGATGTGTACTGTGAGACTCTCCGAAGCCTACGCAGGTCCATCAAGAACAAAAGACCGGGGCTGCTCACGGAGGGTGTGGTTCTGCTCCATGATAACGCGCGTCCACACGTCTCCAGGGTTACACACGTGGAACTTTGCCAAGTTCCAGTGGGAGCAGCTTGACCATCCGCCCTACAGCCCGGACATGTCGCCCTGCGATTTCCATGTGTTTGGTCCCCTGAAAAAACATCTGAAAGGGAAGCGCTTCCACTCGGACGACGAACTCAAGGACGCTGTGCAGGACTGAGTCTCGTCACGGCCACAGGCATTCTGGGAACAAGGAATCCTTCGGCTCGTTAATCAATGGGATCGTTGTGCTACGGCCTATGGTGTATACTTTGAATAAAGTCTTCATTTATACCCACAGCGTCGTTTCGTACCTTTTCATTTGAACACTTCTTGTAATTTATAGTTTGCTATTTATCCGTTTTTTAAAATGGATTCCATCGAGAAATAGAGAATTTTGTGAAATTTAAAATTTTAATTTCTCGTAAACTAAATCGAAATTAAAAAAAAGGGCGACGTGGTGCGAAAATTCGGCCATGGCACTACGTGTGTACAAAGTTTCGTGGTTCTGTTGCTGTTAGTGCGTCCAGAACGCGAACTGATAGCACTTTTTTGTTTGCCTTAATTTTGAAATACAATAGCTCTTGAAGTATCGCCATAATCTAAAAACGGTTTATTTCAGCGTGTTCTCCGAATAATTCTCTACAAACGATGTAAATTTCATATTTTTGAGTTCAATACTTTATTCTTTGTGAGCTAGAAAAGCGCGAGTGTTGCGAAATTTCTAAAACAGCGGCAGTTACTTTTTTTAGAATAGAGAGACAAATTCCAAAATTGAAAATAAGTGTCTATATTTCTTTCTATTAGGATTCATGATCTAAAGTACAATATTTTAATTGTAAAGAACCTATAATATCTATTGATTTTGTACTACTATAATAATTTATGTTTTTATGGTTTTTATATTTCCAAACAAGGATAAAAATAAAAGTTGACAACTTCAGATTACATTTGGCGAAAAAAATAAATAATTTGACGAATGGGTTGGCGAAAACTTTAAAAAAGCCAGAGCAACTACTGGAACGTATTGTGTTTTTTTATGTGGAGATTTAATTACCACCGTGAGCAACTCAGAAGTCGCAAGTCCTTAATTTAGAACCACTAGTTCCAGGAAAGGGAGAGAGCCAGTGCCGCAAGACATGTCTCACCAGGATTCGAAACCGGACCCGTCAAGGACGAATGGTCATAAGCTAAAAACGTTGATCATGGTGACAAGCCACGAGATGAGTTATTTTTGCACAATTACCAAACGAGAATACATCAGAAAGTTGTATCAGTCGCCAGACATGTTTTCGATAAAGTGCGCTCAGTTGCTGGGTAAGATTCAGAACTCATCATGCCTGCTCCATAAATAACCCAGTTGTTTTGTCTTTTGCTTACTTCTGATACCTTCGCCGAATTAAAAAAAATTATTTGACTTACCGTTTTAAGAATTCAGTTTGTTCTTTGCTTGATTTATGTGTTTAAGAGAAACAACACAATTTTTTTATTCGTCTTCCATAGAGTGAGAATTTCAGAATGTATTTTGTCTAAACATACAAATGCCATTGATTACTGGATGTATTTTTGAACTATGTTTTCTAGTTGCTGTTGAGAGAAATATATTTTTTTTTTTTTTGCAATTTCCTAGTAAAATAGCGCATATCAAGATAATTGGCTTGTTTGTACTAAGAAAAAATCCTGGGCTCTAAAGTCCTAATATCAGTCGAGGTCAAACTTTAAAAATTCAGTCGTTAATTGGGGCAATCTCGGATCCGTGTTGCTCATAATTTGTTCTCAAATTTGTCAGCTGTCACTTAAGAACCTTTCTCTCTACATTTCCCTTCCTAAAATCTTAGTTTTTTGTATAACTTCCTCAGCATTTTTCTTTTTTTTTCTGTTTTTTTTTTTTTTTTTTACTTCACGGCGCTTTCATTACTGGTTTCAAACAGAAATCTTTGAGATCATGAGAAGGCGACATTTTTTACTTCCTATGTACTTCTGCTTACTAAGAAAGGCTAAAGTGATAGTGATACACTTCCAAGCCTTTCTTATCTCAAATTATACTCTTACACGATGGCCACTGCGTGTGTGTGTTTTAAAATGGGGTATGACATCCATGAATTTCAAGTAGTGGCTTCCGGTCATGTGCGTTATTATAGTTTTATATATTTCAGTCACAGCTTTTTAATTTCATGCGATAAATTTTACTAATCTGGGCTCACTGAAAAATTTTCTTTAATTTCAAAGAATTTCGAAATGGTCCCAAACTTTGTTTATTTCCAATGAATAGCTCTATCCACTTGTTCGTTCTTTCAAATTTATTTCCCTAAACAAGATTTAATTTCTATTTTTTAGATTAGCTTCCAAATACATAGCTTGATCAAAAAACAACTGCGAATGTTTTTATAAAAAAATGTGAAATACTGCGTTCGATCTTGGCATGAGTCTCAAAAAAAACAAAAAAACAAAAAAAAACGGTAGCCGTTGTTGTAACCATAGCAACCGGCCACATCTGTTTATCACACATGCGTCATTTGTAATGCGCAGTTTAATAAGCGTTGTTTTGTGAACCCCATACATAACAAGTGTATTAGCGCTGTGATTTTTCGAAAAAATGCACGTGAAAGAGGAACAAACATGCACCATTAAATTTCACCGTCGACGTGAGTAATCTGCCGAACAGACTTTCAGTCATATGCAAGAGGCTTATAAAGATTAATGTCTACGGAAAACAATAATTTACAGATGGCATAAAGAATTTATGGATGGTCTTGAGATGGCATAAAGAATTTATGGATCGGTCTTGGAGGAAGACCTTCAACGAGTGTTACAGAGGTAGACATCAATACAATAAGTGTTATTATACAGGAAGACAAACATCTATCAATTAGAGCTGTCGAAGATATGGTTCACATTCCAAAATCATCAATTCACATAATTTTAACAGAGCGTTTGGGCATCAAACGAGTTTATGCAATTTGGGTTGGTTCCCCATTTCTTTTGCCACACATGGCCAGTTTGGTCGTTCCTTATTTGGAGAAAATGAATATTAAGTTGATGCCACCCACACTTGACACCATGTGACTTCTGGTTGTTCCCCATTTTAAAAAAGACATTACGGGCATGACAGTTTGAGACTAATAAACAACTTATTACAGCTGCGCAAGAGTGCTTCAACAGCATTTCAGAAGAATTCCAGAAGACATTGAAAACGTGGGAGGAAACGTTAGTACATCTCTATTCGATGCAATAGATAGTATTTCGAAAAAGATGACCACTTCCTTGATAATTAAGGTGTGTATATTTTTTTATAACAACATCGCCAGTCGTTTTGGGACAACCCTTGTATCTCATTTATTTTCTCAATGAAAACAATGGCTCGTTTATTTTCTCAAAGACAGGGAGCGATTTTTTTAATTTATGAGAAAGTGGAAAATTATGCTTGTTCCCAAGAATGCAGCATTACATTTTCCCAATGAGACATCGCTTTGAATTTCTGTTATTGTTACACAACTGGTGTAATTCACGAATTAAGGCATTGTTACTACCTAATAGTGTCTTAGGCCGCCATTCCGCGATAATCCATCGTAACATCGACTCCACTAAATAAAGAGAATGGCGTCCCGTAGTTCGGTTACGGAGCTAACCGTAACCGAAATAAATTTTGCCTGCCACAAATGTTCGACTGCATTCACGTCGAGAGAATTTGGATTTCAGAGCAGCACATAAAATTCTTGGACACGAACTATTCCTCCATATCGCAGGTAGAGTGGTCACTCGGAGAACTGGCCACAAACACTTTAAGGGGAAGTATAAAAATTTAGCTTTTGCCAGCTTCGTAGTCACTCACTGTCCTATAGGGCACTCTAGACCAAATCTCCTAGCTTCCTATTTCTGAGGGTTGTTTAAGACCTGGGGTCAGACACTCCCTTCCTAAAATCCTCTACATATGATCTTATCTGCTTCGTAGTCATATCCCCAGAGGTTGAGTCACATAAAGTTTCCGTAATTTCTTACTTTCTTAGTTGCGAGGTTTAATATAATCCCTTATAGAAAATGTTTATAATCTACAACTCAACGAAAAAATTTCACGGTTTATAAACTACAGCTCAACAAATTCCCTGCGGGCATTTACAAACTCAGAAAACCTGTCTATAGGGGAAGGGTAGGGGGTCTTAATACCAGAAATTTAAGATATAAAGAATTTCGGGTCTGGTCGGGAGATTTTTGGCGTTTACAAACAACTCAACAAATTCTCTGTGGGCATGTGTTGACGAAGGAAACCTGTCGGAGGTATGGGGGAATGGAATGCCGAAAATATAAAAATAGGTCCGATCCGGAGATCTTTAGCGTTTACATAATACAACTCTACAAAATTTCTTCGGGCATATGCTACCGCAGGAAATTTATCTATGGAGGGAAGATAGCCCCCGACTGGTTTCCTGAGTCAGCACATGCCCGCAGAGAATTTGTTGAGTTGTAATTTGTAAACGCCGAAAACCTCCCTATCAGACCAGAAATTCCTTATACTTAATACCAAAAATAAAGAATTTCGGGTCCGATCGGGAGATTTTTGGCGTTTACAAACAGCTCAACAAATTCTCTGCGGGCAGTACTAACGCAGGAAACCTGTCGGAGGGATGGGGAATGTAATGCCGAAAATATAAAATAAAGAATTTCTGGTCTGATCCCGAGATTTTTAGCGTTTACAAAATACAACTGTACAAAATTTCTTCGGGCATATGCTACCGCAGGAAAATTATCTATTGGACGGGAGATAGCCCTCGACAGGTTTCCTGCGTCAGCACATGCCCGCTGAGAATTTGTTGAGTTGTAGTATGTAAACGCCGAAAATCTCCCTTTCAGACCAGAAATTCCTTATATTTTATATTTTCGGTATGCCCCCCCTTCCCTTACAGGTTTCCTGCGTCTGAACATGCCCGCAGAGAATTTGTTGACTGTAGTTCATAAACCTTGAAATTCTTTTGTTGAGGTTGTAGCCTGTAAACATTTTCCATAATGAATCACACTAAATATCGCAATTACGGAAACCTTATGTGAGTTAAACAATCAACCTCTGGAAACGTGGCCACGGCGTAGTCAAGAAAGCAATTTTATATGGTCCTTTAAAATTTTGGGGGCCAGTTTTCCGCTTTGTCTTTGGCCCGAAAATCACGGAAATGTCTAAATTTATTATTGAAAAGGAAATATTAAAAAAAATGTTATGTGAACAATAGTTGCTCAAGTTGTGGGAAATATAGCCACATTATATTTGTTTATTCAGAACAAATATGGCACTGAAATTGTAATGTGGCCAGTTCTCTGAACCTAGATTCAGGAAGGCTGCGCCACGTGGTCTTCGGTGAAGCGCTGTGCTAAACTTATTCATACATAATTCAGGATTTCTTAACTGTGATTTTCCCCAACACGTTTGAGAAGGCGCTTCCTTTGCTCAATAAAGGTTCATACCATAGCTTATCCACACAAACAGTATTGCTGAAATCCCTGAGGGGAACGTCGTAAGGTCTCCTTGTAAGATTACCAGATCAGATCAGATATAGAGGATTTTAGGAAGGGAGTGTCTGATCCCAGGTCTTAAACAACCCTTAGAAATAGGAAGCTAAGAGATTTGGGCTAGAGTGCCCGATAGGAAAGTGACACGGAAGCGAGGTAGAAAGGGGAAGGAAGACGCCCTTATTTATTACCGAGGGTCCGACGGCTTAACGTGTCCATCCGACGCATGACCGATATTTAGCGGTTCGAGCGTTTGTACTGCTGTGGCGCCTAATCTCACCCACGTTATATATTTATTAAATAGGTAGCCAAAATTAAATCTGAAGGGAAATTTTGAATTTCGACTAAAATTTAACTTTGGCTACCTATTTAATAAATATATAACGTGGGTGAGATTAGGCGCCACAGCATAAATGGTGCCGTGACCAGGATAAAAGTGTCCTCTCTCAACGGATAAAACTCTGGGGTGCTTGAAACCGCTGACCCCTCCCATTGGTCGAAACTTCAGCCTAGCAACCAACGGCTTCCCACCGGAATTTCACTCCCACGCAAGCCAGGGGCGACACTCTGACCTTCACACGTAGGGACCAAGCTTTTGACCCTGAGGTCTAAAAATAGATTCTGTTGCTGAATTCCTTACCCAAAAGACGAAAAGATGTTGCACTTTTGGGCGACTTTTCACGACGTTGGGAAACAGGAACGCAAAATAGCGAATTCTTGCTTTGCAGAAAATCACTAATTTTAATTTTCTTTTTCTCTCGTTCCGTGATGTTAAACTAAAATTAATTTTGATTCTCTGAGCTGCACACCTACTCGCCTTTTCCTATCGCAATAGAAGAACGGATAAATTAATAATTTCCAAAACCCCAAAGTCAGTTAAATCAAATATTCAGTTAAATCAAATATTATTCTCTTTTTCTTTTTTTTTTTTTTCTCCAACATGAAATTTTGTTTTCCTGGTTGTGATTAAGACAAGCGAATTTTGCGCACGAATTCCCCTGCCTTTCAACCAGGAATTTTCTTCTAACGTATGTCATGGGAGAAAATTTTGCATTAATTAATCCCTGATAAACCAACAGGAAGATTGATCAAGTCTTTCTGAAATTCACCAGAGGTTAAAATTTTCGCCATGACAGTACCTGCTGGGATCGAACCTGAGGTCTCTCCGTGGCAGTCCCGAAAGTTGACCACTAGGACATCCGCGGCCCTGTAATATTACCAAATAATTAACACATTTCTTGCCAACAACACTCGCTCTCTGTATAAAAAGGTCTAGTATTACGAAGTGTGAACCTTTAACAAAGGATATTAAATATGCAACATTTCTTTTCCGTCAACTTGCGCTCTTCATGCCAACAGGTGCATTAGTGCCTTTAACAAAGGCTGCCGAGATGCAGTTCTCCTTTGCCATCAACTTGCGGCTGTAGTAAGTTTCATTTTTTTTAATGATTGAAATGCCCTTAATGGTGCTGTAGACAACCCTGCTCTCAGGCTAACGACATGCTTTCTTAATCACTGAGTTAATCCGCTTAAATTACTCGCGCGCGGATGTCATAAATATGCACTTAAAGACGTGGCCTTAGCTGTCTCCATCATTTAGTTTGAAATGGAACAAATTGTTCCACACTGAGACATCAAAAGAGGGAGCAGTTTCGGGACCCAGTTTAATTTGTTACTTTCTCTCACTCTCTGTGGGCCTTATGTTTCTTTTCATTTCGTCACTGGTAGTCTATTAGCCGAAGCGGTACTCTTGATGTGGTTTAAATCTCAAGATATTTTTTTCGTTTTGTTGTTTACCTTTTTTTTAAGTGAACACGTGTTAAAAGAAAGCGATAACGAAGATAACATCTGAAAACATATGAAATATATCCAATACGTAGAAAAATCAGTAACGAAAAAAAAGGGGAAGTTTTTTCGCGTGTGTGTGGTCCCAGAGATAAATGTCAACAGTACGCCTACAAGTCCTGTAGGCTCAGTAATATGGCGATTACCAGGAAGTTCGGAAAATCTTCAAAATTATAACAAACATGTTAAACAACGGAAGTATTAAAATACATTATTTCTTCCAAAAATTGTCATGTTCTAAAAACTACTGGCACTTTTGCTCTGACATAGGACAGTGCTTTTGATATATGGTTTCATACTTTCATCTACTGCAATAAATAATTTTCTTCACTGTTGGATGAAGATCTCTGTTTTGTGCAGCTTCTGCCTTAAATGTCTTCCAAGTAAATTCTAATTTCATCTGGCAACCTCAGACCCAGTTGCTGCTGGCGCGTGGTGCTCAGTTAAATATTCCTGTTCGAAATTTAAATATATATATATATATATATATATATATATATATATACATATGAACTTTCAGAAGACAAAAGTGATGTTCAATGCTTTTTCAAGAAATGAAGATTTATCGATTGATGGAGAAAAGCTGGAGATAACAGACACGTACGTTTATCTTGGACAGCAGATCAAGTGAGGGTCACATTGATGAAGAAATTAATCGGCGTATAAAACTTGCCTGGAGAGCTTTTAGAAGAAACAGCATAATTTTCAAGAGCAATATGCCATTATGTCTTAAAAGAAAAGTGTTTGATCAATGCATCCTTCCAGTGCTTACGTATGGTGCAGAGACGTGCACCTTAACTAAAAAAGACATACAAAGGCTGCAGACAACTCAAAGTAGCATGGAGAGGTGCATGCTTGGTGTAACCAGGAGAGATAAGAAGAAGAACTCGTGGATCCGAAAAATGACAAGAGTGGAAGACATCATGATCAGAGCTAAATCTCTGAAATGGCAATGGGCTGGACATACTGCCAGAAGGACAGATCATCGATGGACAGCCGAAATTTTAGATTGGATTCCAAGGGACAGGAAAAGACCCAGAAGAAGACCACAGGGGAGATGGGTGGATGAAATTCGAAAGTATGCAGGAGTGACATGGAGAAGACTGGCACAAGACAGATCGTTGTGGAGGAAACTTGGGGAGACCTACGTCCAGGTTGACAATGATGATGATGATATATAAATATATATATAAGGCAGAGGGTGCTAAGAATCCCCGGAGGACCGGACTAGGCTGCCATCTGATGCTGACCTTGGCTACTTACAATGGACGCTCCCTATCTTCTGATTCAAGGCTTCTTGAATTGGAAGAGGAACTACAAAGGATCAAGTGGGACATCGTGGGGCTAAGTGAGGTAAGGAGAAAAGGAGAAGATATCATCGAACTGAAAAGTGGACATCTCTTCTACTATCGTGGGACAGATCCTGGCAGAACTAGTGGTGTTGGATTTATAATAAACAAGAAACTGAAGGATAAAGTTGTAGAAGTTGAAAGTTCCTCTGACAGAGCTGCACGACTTGTTATCCAACTCTCGAAAAGATACCAGGCTCAGATTATTCAAACTTATGCACCCACCACAAGTCATCCTGAAGAAGAAATTGAAGAATTTTATGAGGAAATTTGTCATCTAAATAATAAAGGTAAGCAGCACTTGAAATTAATTATGGGAGATTTCAATGCAAAAATAGGGCAACGGCAACAGAATGAAACTTCAGTAGGTAAATTCGGTCATGGCAACAGAAACCAGCGTGGAAATACTCTCGTTGAGTTTGCAGAGGCAGAAGGGTTTTTCATCTTGAACTCCTTCTTCAAGAAAAAGCCACACAGGAAATGGACATGGAGACATCCAAATGGGACGACAAGTGAAATTGATTTTATTATGTGTAACAAAAAATTCGTCATAGAAGACTGCAGTGTGCTAAACAAGTTCAACACAGGTAGTGACCATAGATTGGTGAGATGTAAGATGCACCTCAACACTAAATTTGAACGTGGCAAGCTCATAAGACAAACAAAATCTATTGACATAACCAACCTTAAAAAACACCATAATACCTTCAAGTTAGAACTGAAGAACAGGTTCTCTGCTTTAGAAGGCCTAACATCGGAAGAAGTGGACATCTCATCTCTGAAGTTAACAGAAAAGTAACCAAAGCTCTTATGGAAACAGCAACAAAATTAGCTGGGTCTAAGAACAAGTTGCATGTGAACAAATTATCAGGAAAAACCAAAATGTTGATGCAAAAAAGAAGAGAGATGAGGACAACTAAAGAAGATGTGACTTCCAAAGTGGAATATATAGAGCTATGCAAGACAGTAAGAAAAAGTATCACTGAAGACGTAAGGAAATTCAACTGTGAACTAGTGAGGAAAGCAATTGAAAACAACCAAAGCCTAAAGATAGCAAAGGGACATCTCAGTAAGGGAAGAAAACAGATTAATGCACTGAGAAAAGAAGATGGTTCTGTAACAAGAAATAGAGGCGAAATTTTGACAAGAGTGAAAGATTTCTACTCCAAATTATATGAAAGGGATGACATATGCACTCCAAACATCATGAAAGATACCAGTACCAGAGTTCCTCCAGTCCTTCCAGCAGAAGTTGCACATGCAATCAAGAACATGAAGCGAGGAAAAGCTCCAGGAGAAGATGGAATTACTGTAGACATCATACAAGAAGCAAGTGGAGAAATCGAAACAGTACTCGCCCAAATTTTCACTCTATGCCTTAATGAAGGAAAGATTCCTGAGGATTGGAACACCGCTACAATGATCCTGCTACATAAGAAAGGTGACATTGAGGATCTCGGAAACTACAGACCTATCAGCCTCCTATCAGTAGTTTATAAAATCTTCACTAAAGTTCTTTCACACCGCTTGAAGGTAACACTGGACATGGCTCAACCGAGAGAACAAGCTGGATTCAGGAGTGGCTACAGCACAATAGATCATATCCACGTGCTGAGAGAACTAATTGAAAGAGCGAGGGAATATGAACTTCCATTGTGTATAGCTTCTATCGATTATGAAAAAGCCTTTGATTCGGTGAAACCATCAGCAGTTACAATGGCTCTGAAAACCTGCGGTATTGAAGATGCATACATTAATATTATTAATAACATCTATGAAAATGCAAGTGCAAAGATTAGGCTGTTTGAAAATACAACACACGTAAAAATTGGAAAGGGAGTGAGACAAGGTGACACCATATCTCCGAAGCTCTTTAATGCCACATTGGAGGGTGTTTTTCAGTCGCTGAGCTGGGAAAACAAAGGGATAAAGATTAATGGAGATTATCTAACCCACCTTCGTTTTGCTGATGACGTAGTCATTTTTGCAACTACCCCATCAGAGCTGCAGAGTATGATCCAGGAACATGCTGACAAGAGTAAAGAAGTGGGATTAAAAATGAACTTTCAGAAGACAAAAGTGATGTTCAATGCTTTTATAAGAAATGAAGATTTATCGATTGATGGAGAAAAGCTGGAGATAACAGACACGTACGTTTATCTTGGACAGCAGATATCAAGTGAGGGTCACATTGATGAAGAAATTAATCGGCGTACAAAACTTGCCTGGAGAGCTTTTGGAAGAAACAGCATAATTTTCAAGAGCAATATGCCATTATGTCTTAAAAGAAAAGTGTTTGATCAATGCATCCTTCCAGTGCTTACGTATGGTGCAGAGACGTGGACCTTAACTAAAAGAGACATACAAAGGCTACAGACAACTCAAAGAAGCATGGAGAGGTGCATGCTTGGTGTAACCAGGAGAGATAAGAAGAGGAACTCGTGGATCCGAAAAATGACAAGAGTGGAAGACATCATGATCAGAGTTAAATCCCTGAAATGGCAATGGGCTGGACATACTGCCAGAAGGACAGATCATCGATGGACAGCCGAAATTTTAGATTGGATTCCAAGGGACAGGAAAAGACCCAGAAGAAGACCACATGGGAGATGGGTGGATGAAATTCAAAAGTATGCAGGGGTGACATGGAGGAGACTGGCACAAGACAGACCGTTGTGTCGGAAACTTGGGACAATGATGATGATGATGATATCATCATCATCATTGTCAACCATTATCAATCCACTGCTGGACGAAGGTCTCCCCAAGTTTCCTCCACAACGGTCTGTCTTGTGCCAGTCTCCTCCATGTCACCCCTGCATACTTTCGAATTTCATCCACCCATCTCCCATGTGGTCTTCTTCTGGGTCTTTTCCTATCGCTTGGAATCAAATCTAAAATTTCGGCTGTCCATCGATGGTCTGTCCTTCTGACAGTATGTCCAGCCCATTGCCATTTCAGGGATTTAACTCTGATCATGATGTCTTCCACTCTTGTCATTTTTCGGATCCACGAGTTCCTCTTCTTATCTCTCCTGGTTACACCAAGCATGCACCTCTCCATGCTACTTTGAGTTGTCAGCAGCCTTTGTATGTCTCTTTTAGTTAAGGTCCACGTCTCTGCACCATACGTAAGCACTGGAAGGATGCATTGATCAAACACTTTTCTTTTAAGACATAATGGCATATTGCTCTTGAAAATTATGCTGTTTCTTCCAAGAGCTCTCCAGGCAAGTTTTGTACGCCGATTAATTTCTTCATCAATGTGACTTTCACTTGATATCTGCTGTCCAAGATAAAGGTACGTGTCTGTTATCTCCAGCTTTTCTACATCAATCGATAAATCTTCATTTCTTGTAAAAGCATTGAACATCACTTTTGTCTTCTGAAAGCTCATTTTTAATCCCACATCTTTGCTCTTGTCAGCAAGTTCCTGGATCATACATACTCTGCAGCTCTGATGGGGTAGTTGCAAAAATGACTACGTGATCAGCAAAACAAAGAGGGGTTAGATAATCTCCATTAACCTTTATCCCTTTGTTTTCTCAGTTCAGTATTTGAAAGATATTTTCCAATGTGGCATTAAAAAGCTTCGGAGATATGGTGTCACCTTGTCTCACTCCCTTTCCAATTTTTATGTGTGTTGTATTTTTAAACAGCCGAATCTTTGCACTTGCATTTTCATAGATGTTATTAATAATATTAATGTATACATCTTCAATACCGCAGGATTTCAGAGCCATTGTAACTGCTGATGGTTTCACTGAATCAAAGGCTTTTTCATTATCGATAAAAGCCATGCACAATGGAAGTTCATATTCCCTCGCTCTTTCAATTAGTTCTCTCAGTACGTGGATATGATCTATAGTGCTGTAGCCACTCCTGAATCCAGCTTGTTCTCTCAGTTGAGCCATGTCCAGTGTTACCTTCAAACGGTGTGAAAGAACTTTAGTGAAGATTTTATAAACCACTGATAGGAGTCTAATAGGTCTGTAGTTCCTGAGATCCTCAATATCACCCTTTTTATGTAGCACGATCATTGTAGCGTTGTTCCAATCCTCAGGAATCTTTCTTTCATTAAGGCATCGAGTGAAAATTTGGGCGAGTACTGTTTCGATTTCTCCACTTGCTTCTTGTATGATGTCTACAGTAATTACATCTTCTCCTGGAGCTTTCCCCCACTTCATGTTCTTGATTGCATGTGCAACTTCTGCTGGGAGAACAGGAAGAACTCTGGTACTGGTACCTTCCATGATGTCTGGAGTACATGCATCATCCCTTTCATATAACTTGGAGTAGAAATCTTTCACTCTTGTCAAAATTTCGCCTCTCTTTCTTGTTACAGAACCATCTTCTTTTCTCAGTGCCATAATCTGTTTTTTCCCCTTACTGAGATGTCCCTTTGCTATCTTTAGGCCTTGGTTGTTTTCAATTGCTTTCCTTACTAGTTCACAGTTGAATTTCCTTACGTCTTCAGTGATACTTTTTCGTACTGTCTTGCATAGCTCTATATATTCCACTTTGGAAGTCACATCTTCTTTAGTTATCCTCATCTTTCTTCTTTTTGCATCAACATTTTGGTTTTCCTGATAATGTGTTCACATGCAACTTGTTCTTAGACCCAGCTAATTTTGTTGCTGTTTCCATAAGAGCTTTGGTTACTTTTCTGTTAACTTCAGAGATGTCCACTTCTTCCGATGTTAGGCCTTCTAAAGCAGAGAACCTGTTCTTCAGTTCCAACTTGAAGGTATTATGGTGTATTTTAAGGTTGGTTATGTCAATAGATTTTGTTTGTCTTATGAGCTTGCCACGTTCAAGTTTAGTGTTGAGGTGCATCTTACATCTCACCAATCTATGGTCACTACCTGTGTAAAACTTGTTTAGCACACTGCAGTCTTCTATGACGAATTTTTTGTTACACATAATAAAATCAATTTCACTTGTCGTCCCAATTGGATGTCTCCATGTCCATTTCCTGTGTGGCTTTTTCTTGAAAAAGGAGTTCAAGATGAAAAACCCTTCTGCCTCTGCAAACTCAACGAGAGTATTTCCACCCTGGTTTCTGTTGCCGTGACCGAATTTACCAACTGAACTTTCATTCTGTTGCCGTTGCCCTATTTTTGCATTGAAATCTCCCATAATTATCTTCAAGTGCTGCTTATCTTTATTATTTAGATAACGAATTTCCTCATAAAATTCTTCAATTTCTTCTTCAGGATGACTTGTGGTGGGTGCGTAAGTCTGAATAATCTGAGCCTGGTATCTTCTCGAGAGTTGGATAACAAGTCGTGCAGCTCTGTCAGAGGAACTTTCAACTTCTACAACTTTATCCTTCAGTTTCTTGTTTATTATAAATCCAACACCACTAGTTCTGCCAGTATCTGTCCCACGATAGTAGAAGGGATGTCCACTTTTCAGTTCGATGAGATCTTCTCCTTTTCTCCTTACCTCACTTAGCCCGACGATGTCCCACTTGATCCTTTGTAGTTCCTCTTCCAATTCAAGAAGCCTTGAATCAGAAGATAGGGAGCGTCCATTATACGTAGCCAAGCTTAGCTAAGGTCAGGTGAAGCGTAATATCACAGCCTCTCCTTGACAAATATCAACCCCGCCTTCTCGTGGTGCATCTTGTTCCCACTAAAGGGGCTCTGACGACCGGCAGTATCGGTATAACTATACCATCGGGATTAGAGGAAATGCTATCCCACACTCACCAACCCGCTTGGCCAGCGTGGTGAGTTATGGCCAAACCCCTCCAAAATGACTCCACAACTTAAATCTTGGCCCTCAGTTTCTGGCAGCTGGAATGTACCTGGCCAAGGCAGCGGCCAGTGCGACATGAAGGCAGAAGGTGTTAAGAATCCCCGGAGGACCGGACTAGGCCGCCATCTGATATATATATATATATATATATATATATATATATTTGTTGACTAGAAGACAACATTGCTCCATTCCTCAAAAAGTACAGTGAATGGTCATTTTATTAAAAACATCTAACCCAGGGGTCGCCCTGACGATCGCATTCTTCGCAATTTGTGAAAAATTGCGAAGAATCCGATCGAATGCGATGAATAAAAAGCTTTGGCTATAACATTGGCGATTACCTTTTTTTTAATGGCGTACGAGCAAAAACACTCTGAAAAATAGGGCCGCGGGTGGCCTAGTGGGCAACGTTCGTGACTGCGACAGAAAGGACCTCAGGTTCGATCCCAGGCAGGTACGAACGCTCGATTCACTAAATTATCCGCCGTACGTCGGCAGGGCACGTTGAGCCATCGGACCCCGGGTACTGGCCGCCCAGTAATAAATAAGGGCGTCTTCCTCCCGCTTTCTACTTCGCTTCCGTGTCACTTTCCTATCGGGCACTCTAGCCAAAATCTCATAGCTTTTCCTAAAATGCTCTACATATGATCATGATCAACACTCTTAAAAAAAAAAAAAAAAAAAAAAGATTTTTGCTCGGCCGTTATATGAAATTTTGCTTCGGCAATGTCAAGGATATTTTAAACAAGAAAGGATGACACCGAATTTTCGGGTGTAATGAGCACGTCTTTTGAATCCGTTCTGACGCGAATTAAATTTATCAAAGCTATTCAAAGTCAATGGAACCGGTATTGAAAGCAATAGTATCTGACCGAAGAAAGAAATTTTTAAATAGGGTTTTTAATCCCTCAGATATTGCTGTAAACAGAATCGTGAACTTACGCTCTCTGGTGGCTGACTTGTGCGTTAAGAAAAATTTGAAATTATATGAGAAACATTTTGCTGAGGAAACACTCTCCAACGAAGAAAGAATTCTTCAAATCGGACTCTAAGAATCAGAGATATCGACAAACACAGTATAAGATATGCATCTACGCCACCTGGCGGAAAAAAACATGCATTGTTTTAAGAAGAAAGTATTCTCAAAAGGTTTTTCGATGTGAGCGGTATCTGTCCAGGAAAGAATTTTTTCAGTCCAGATTTTAGAAGTTCAAATTTTGCTGCAAATACTTCGGAAGAGGAAATTAAGACTTAAGCCCCCGGTGGCGACACCAGTTTTTACCAAAAATTAGAAATTATGTGCAGAAGAATTCCCATCAGGAGCTCTATTCGGTGCAGAAAATGTTTTTCTATTCGGAATTTTAGAAATAGAGATATCCTACTGGGCACTCTAGCCCCAATCTCCTAGCCTCCTATTTTTAAGGGTTGTTTAAGACCTGGGGTCAGACCCTCCCTTCCTAAAATCCTCTACATATGATCTGATCTGATCTGATGATCTTTTCAGCAATGTCACACAGAACTAGCTGGTACCTCTTCAAGATTCACAGAGTCCCTGTTGCTGTTCTGTGTACCATTGTTGCCCATGGAGCGCCCCGACGAGGAAAACCCATCTCTCGCTAGTTTTTTTTTTCTTTTTTTTTTTTTTTTTTTTTGATTGGAGGTTTTACGACCACCGTGAGCAACTCAATGGGCTATAAGCAGTCGCCCATCCCTAATTTAGGGTCATTGGTTCCAGGGAAAGAAGAGAGCCAGTGCCGTAAGACAAACACAACATTCATGCCTCACCGGGATTTGAACCCGGCCCCCTTTCGGACGAATGATCAGAGGCCATAGCTTAAACCACTGCGTCAACGGGGCGGCTTCTCACTAGTATTCGCATCTCTTACAAATTTTTGCAGATTCATACCCATAAATACTAGTATTTCCGTTTTGTATCTATAAGTTCATGTGTCATTCCATCTAAAAAAATTAATTAATCCTCGTTTCGTTTGAACAAAACGTAGTTCTTTATCTATAAAATATTTTATTCCCGTCTCGTACCTATAAATAAATTTGATATATTAAGTCATCAAATTTTATTAAAAAAGCTACATAATATTGGAATAAGAGTTATTTCTCAAACACTCTTTAAACCTATCTAACAGACAACAACTAACACAAATCGATCAGTTTTGTTCTCCATTAAAATATATGAATTCGGGTGTACCACAGGACTATTTCGGGTCCGATCTTATTTAATATTTATATTAATGTCTTACTCTCAGTATTATCTAATGCACACATTCTTTATGCAGATGATACACTGCCGGACAATTGCTAAGGACGGATGACAATAGCAACGATAGCAACCATAAAATGGAAGGCAGGAAAATGTGGAAATTAGCATAAGTGCGAGATACAGTAAGACGTGTTGTGCGTATGCAAATTTTGGATTGCCGAACTTGATCGTGACGTCATAGCGCTGATAAGAGATATAAAGGATTTGACGCGTATTGACCGTTGTTGTTCAAACGCAAAGTTGAAAGGGAAAGAATCAATTGACGAACTTGCAATTTTCAGTATGTCTTCCCGACATCACCTAGATGATTTTACGCGTGGCCGTATTATTGGCAAGATTGAAGAAGGGCGAAAAATAACAGATGTTGCCAGGGAGTTCGACGTCAGCCACAGTGTTGTTTCAAGGCTTTGGAAATCATTTCAAACAAATGGAGAGTGTAGCAAACATCACGGGGGATGTCGTATTCGCAGTACGACACCTGCAGAAGATCGGTACATAGTGCTATCAACAAAAAGATACCGGCGCAGCACAGCTAGTGAGGTAGCATATCAGTTTATGGCTGCTACTGGCAAGCGGATCTCCCGAAAAACTGTCGCCAGACGTTTGCATGAAGGAGGACTATACGCCCGCCGTCCTGTTCTGTGCATCCCATTGTCCAGACGTCACCGTACCGCCCGTTTGTTTTTTTTGTTTTGTTTTTTGATTGGAGGTTTAGCGACCACCGTGAGCAACTCAATGGGCTATAAGCAGTCGCCCGTCCCTAATTTAGGATCACTGGTTCCAGGGAAGGGAGAGAGCCAGTGCCGTAAGACAAACACAACATCCATGCCTCACCGGGATTCGAACCCGGACCCCGTTCGGACGAATGATCAGAGACCATCGCTTAGACCACTGCGCCACCGGGGCGGCACCGCCCGTTTGCAATGGTTCCATCAACATCGCAATTGGACGGATAACGACTGGTCTGCTGTCCTCTTCTCAGATGAGAGAAGATACAGTCTATCGTCTGATTGTCGACGACAACTGATCTGGCGTGATAGTGGTACTGCATATTGTCCAGCAAACATACAGGAAAGGGACCGATATCTGACATGTAGTGTCATGGTATGGGCTGGCATCATGATCAATGGCCGTACGTCCCTCTATGTGCTTCCAACTGGGACTATGACTGGCCAACGATACATTAATGATGTTCTGCTACCTCATGTTCCGTGGTGCTGTCGGTGATAGATTCATTTTCATGGACGACAACGCAACATGTCATCGAACAGTCGCTGTCCAGGAGTGTCTTGAGAGCGAGGATATTCAACGCCTCGTATGGCCAGCACGTTCTCCACATCTGAATCCCATTGAAAATGTGTGGGATGCTTTGGGGAGGAGTCTTGCTGGTCGCCAATGCCCTCCAATAAACAAGGACACCCTCATCCGTGCACTGACAGAGGAATGGGATAAATTACCCCAACAGCTGCTTGAAAAAGTTGTGCAAAGCATGACACGACGTGTGGAATCTTGCATCGCCCTCCATGGTGGCCATATCCCGTATTGACATCTTACGCCGGAACGCCTGCGGACGGTAATTGCATTTTTTTCACGTTTACGTATTCTGCACAAAATGGCCTGTTTGTCCCTTGAACACGTTCCAAAGCCTTCTGGATTTCAGAGCACAATAAATTGTCTTTCTTGTAATGTCCTGGCATTCTGACATTATTTTATTTCACTTGGCATCCAACCACACTTACTTTTTTATGCGCTATATAGCCGTTTATGATCCGTCCTTAGCAATTGTCCAGCAGTGTATAAAATATGCATCTACGCCACCTGGCGGAAAAAAACATGCATTGTTTTAAGAAGAAAGTATTCTCAAAAGGTTTTTCGATGTGAGCGGTATCGGTCCAGGAAAAAATTTTTCAGTCCAGATTTTAGAAGTTCAAATTTTGCTGCAAATACTTCGGAAGAGGAAATTAAGACTTAAGCCCCCGGTGGCGACACCAGTTTTTACCAAAAATTAGAAATTATGTGTAGAAAAATTCCCATCAGGAGCTCTATTCGGTGCAGAAAATGTTTTTCTATTCGGAATTTTAGAAATAGAGATATCGGGGGAAACCCAATTTACTTTTACTCCCCCTAGAGGAAAGTCTATGAATTACTTGACAATTTTGAAATTATATTCAAAGCATGTCGCACCGGAAACCCTATCCAATAAAGAAGGAAATTTTCAAGTTAGGCCATTAGAAGCATTATTCCAGTTGCACTACTTGAAGGAAATGCGTCATGACTCATGCAAATGTACAAAAGCCACGTACATGAGAATAGAAAATGATATAGATCATACATTAATTGAAATTTCATTACCTACCCATGACTATAATACTAGAGGTAGATCTCAATTGAGACCAATTTTTCCCAGGACTCAGTATATTAAACAGTCGCTAAGTACTGGGCCTCAATTTTGATTTCTCTACCTCACGTTCTTACAATAATAAATAATTTCAATTTATTTAAAAAAAATTAAAACTGTACATTCTGGGACTATCAAGAATATAAAAAAGGGAAATAAATGAATAGGGAAAATTGAATTGTTAAATGTAAAAAATAAAATGGGGGAAGGGAGAAAAAAAGCGACTAAAAGGTCAAAGGGATACATTAGGAAAATGGGAACAGGAAGGCAAAGTAGTAGGGAAGTGGGGAAAGTTGGGAGGAGGGTGGGTAAAAGGAGAATGGGAAACAATTTTACTAATACTAATTTCTACTAATGCCTTTGAATGTTATGTGCTATGCTTTCAGGTGTAACTCTGACTTGCCTACATTTGTATAGGGAGATCAGGTCCTTGTCAGGACTTTTCACAGTCCTGACAAGGGCTGTGAAAAGCCCTTGCTGTTAGAATTACTCACACTGTTGTTGTATTATTACACTGTATTTTTGGTTTTCATGTAACAGCTAAATAAACTGAATTGAATTGAAAAATTCTTGAACTCCGGTCTCGTAGCAACAAACACTTGCATTTCCATCTGGTCCTTGAAAGTTTTTGCATTCCTACCTCGCCCCTACAAATAAGTGCTTCGTCTTACATCGCTAAATTTTTGCATTTTTTGTAAATTTGTTAACAACTAATTTCGGCATTCAATTCAACATTTCTTTAGTGGAGATCGGGAATGAAAGTGATATTTATAAATTTGTTTGTTTTCTCAGCAGGCTTTCGCTCACAGATATCTGAAGATTAAATTTCAAATAAATTGGCAAATTCTCCTCATTTTTCTTCTGGTTTTCATCGAAGTTTTTTGGCTCTCAAGCGTTCAGCAAATCAAAAAAAGTTTGTTATGGGCAGAGGGTTTACTTCTTTTCAACAAAAGGTCGTTTTGCTTCAAGGAGCCGCAGCTCATCAATCAAAGTGCTGTTTATATTAATCAACAAGTCGTTTCATTTTACTACTGGGGCAATTCATGGATGACCGAGGGGTTTCACTTACCGGAATGTTTCTTTCACTTTATTAAAAGTAATCATGTTTCGTTTTCTTAAACAGATACTAAATCATGTCGATGAACCAGACAGTCGAGGTCTACTGCAATCGAAATTGTATCTAAGAAAGCCTTGGTACGAGAACTTATTATTTTTGTTAGTGTTCTGGAATATTAAAAATCAGTTACTGGATATGAGCAACAACAAGCGAAATTACACTAAATGACATAGAAAATGTCACACTATGAAGGAATCCCCAAAATGAGACGAAGCTGCACATGCGTAGACTAGTACGAGCGAAAAAAATTATTTAATTTCTGAGGAATTACGTGAGTGCGATGAGCGAGGGAGCAGTACAGGGTTATTAAAGATGAAATAGCCTATTTCATCAAAACTATGTAAGATATTGACACTCACGATGCACTGTTCTGTCACCAATAGTAATGATTTTATTAAATAGACGGCGTCACTAAAAGATTGTACGTTTTTACCATCGAGCTTACATTAGGTGAGGACGCTGGCTCTGCCGCCATAGGTCACAGCTAATCTTTGGAGTGATGTCACATACAGGCAAAACCAAACTAAATTACAGGGAAGTCGAAACTATTTCTTGACCACGGGGGCAAGATATATTCATTTTTTAGCACGTCTTTTGTAAAAAAAAGATCGTGCTTCTGTTATCGGTTTGTCCGTCCGTCCGTCCGCCTGTACCCATGATATATCTGCAACTATTAGTCCGATTTGAAAAAATTCTTTTTGCATTGGGAAGCTTGAAATCTGCAAATGACGATCCTTCATTTCGTTTTTTTTTTTTACGATGTACAATTTTGCCGGTAGAGGGCGTAAATGCAGATGATGTCGAATTCAAAAATACGTTTTATTCCACATATTTGCTTCTATACATCCGATTGAAAAAAAGTTTTATCTTTCGATTTCATTTATGTCGAAGAGTATTTTAGACATAGTTACTTTTTCAAATTACGCATAGATTTTCCGCTAGGGGGCGCAAAAGTAAATTACATTTTCCCCGATAACTCTTCTTCTAAAACTCCGATTTGAAAAAAAATTTCTTCAGCGGATGCATATCCTGATGCAAAATCTTTTGCATATAATTCCAAATTTTTGGTAAAGAATACTTTGGCCACGAGGGGGCGTAAGTGTTAACTTTGGCTTCTGATGTATTAGCCATAAAATCTGAGCTTCTAAAATATAGATTGAAAAAATTCTTTCGTGGACTGATGCCACTCACATCGATAAACCTTTTCGGAATATTTTCTTCTTAAAATATACCACAGTTTCTCCGCCAGGGGGCGTAGATGTACATCTTATTTTTGCCAATATCTCTACTTCTAGGAGTCGGATTTGAAAAATTCCTTCTTTGTTGGATAGTGTTTCTAGTGTGACATGTGGTTCATATAATTTCAAATTTTTCAAGTAATTTATAGACTTCCGCTAGGGGGCGTAAATGTAAATTGCGTTTCCCCCTATATTTCTGCTTCTAAATCTCCTATTTGAAAAATTCTTTCTGCACCGAATACAGCTCCTGATGGGAAATCGTTTGCACATAATTTCTAATTTTTTGTAAGAAATGGTTTGGCCACCAGGTGGCGTAAGTCTTAATTTCCGCTTCTGTTGTATTTGCAGCAAAATATGAGCTCTTAAAATTTCGATTGACAAAAAAGTCGTTTGTTGACCGTTACTACTCATGTCGAGAAACCTTTTAGGAAAATTTCTTCTTGAAAAGATGCATGGTTTCAACGCCAGAAGATGTAGATGTATATCTTATGTTTGTCAATATCTCTACTTCTAAGAGTGCGATATGAAAAATTCCTTCTTTGTTGGCTAGTGTTTCCGATGCGAAATGTTTTTCCCTATAAATTCAAAATTTTCAAGTTAATCATAGACTTTCCGCTAGGGGGCACAAAGGTAAGTTGCGTTTTTTGCGTTATTTCTGCTTCTGAAACTTGAATTTGAAAAATTCTTCCTGTGTCGCATACAAGACCTGATGGAAAATACTTTTCACACAATTTCTAATGTTTGGTAAAGAATGGTTTAGCCACCAGGATCTTAAGTGTTAATTTCCGCTTCTGAAGTATTTGTTGCAAAATCTGGTCTCCTGAAAACTCAACTAATTTTTTTTTCTTGGACCGATACCGCTTCTATGGATAAACCTTTTGAGAATATTTTCTTCCTAAAATAATGCATGGTTTTCAAACCAGAGGACGTAAGGTCACATCTTATTTTTGTCGATATCTCTGTTTCTAAGAGTTCGTAAGCTCACGATTCCGTTTACAGCAATATCTGAGGGATTGAAAATCTTCTTTGTTTCGTCAGATCTATTGTTTTCCATACCGGTTCCATTGACTTTTAATAGCTTTGATAATTTTAATGTGCGTCAGAACGGATTCAAAGGACGTGCTTATTACACCCGAAAATTCGGTGTCATCTTTCTTGGTTTTTTTTTTCAGATCATAAAACGTATTGCGGTGTTATAAAACAGGACGCTATGACGTCTTTGAACAATATGTAGATAAAACAATTATATCGATAAATTTCAGATTACAAAACTTGAATTTCATATTTATATGATACGGTTTTTCGATAAAAAAATAAAAACATTTTACTCACATTATAAACAATGTTAAACTCTACTGATTTGGACACTTCACATTAGTCTGAATTCCACAAGAACCGCAGCTCTTACGTTATACATCAAACAACATACACATAAAAAAGTCCCATTCCCTTCTCCCCCTCCTCCTATTTTCTTTCTTTAAAGAAGCATTATACCTGCACCTCTTATAAAAACAATACTTTTCAAGACAACTGCTTTTTTGATAAGGCTAGTATATATATACATAAAGCCGGTACTTCACAATATTTTTTCTCTCTCATGCTGGGCACACCACCAGGATAGCTTAACCCGTGTCTCAGGAATGGAATTAAAAAAATTCAAAGTTCTAGATGGTTGGAAATTAAAATAGAAAATAACATTTACTTTTATCAAAAGAAATTTTAGATGGCAGGAAATTAAAAAAAGAAGTTAATATTTATCCAATTTTTGATTATGGGCATAATAGAAAGGAAGCAAAGTGAGAGGGCAAATGTGATGTTTCGCACCAGCATGCAAATGAGTGCAGGGGCCGCTGCCCCCTCAGCTTCCGCGGTTTGGACCCTACTGCTAAATTGTGCAGTTCGTAAAACAGTAAGCTTGTATAATTGATAAAGATGATTAAATCCATCATTTTATTTGTCTATACGACGCGAAGCTATTGTTCCATTGGTTTCAGTAGTTTCAAGGCAGCTTTTTGCCTGCGCAGTGCCTGGACATGACGTCAGCTTCAGCACTGGCGGTGACTTATGGCGGCCAGTGCTGCGTGGATGGGAGTGGCGACTCCACCTAATATAAACTCAATGGTTTTTTACCGTCACGTGACTAATCAGGTAAAATGGCTGTAAATACTGTGGAGAAGGCGCTTTGTGTGCTTGAATTATGCAAAATGAATTCTATTGCTGTTGTGTAACGGCGTTTCAGAACACGCTCCGAGAAATCATCGCCGAATGGACAATCCGTCTACGACTGGCACGAGAAATTTGAAACAACATGATATTTATGTAAACGTCAACGGGTATCTGATGAAAAAGTGGAGCGTGTTTGTCCCGTTTATTACGCAGCCCAAGGAAATCCACAACGCAAGCAGGTCGGGATTTACGAATTCCACAAGCGACTGTTTGAAAAATGTTGAGGAATGCGTTCAAAGTGACTCCCTACCAACTATAGTTATCGCAAAGTCTAAAAAAATAACGGAACCACATATGAAGCGATTTCTGTACAGAAATGCAGGAGTGTTCTGAAGGAGATGGTTTTAGTGAGCGTCTAATTTTCAGCGAAGAATCGATATTCCACATAAATAGGAAAGTTAAACATAACATACGGGGAAGTGAAAGTCCTAGAGCAACAGTGGAGCATGAAAGGGATTCCCCAAAGGTTAATGTGTTCTGTGCTATATCTCGTAAAAAAGTGTATGGCTCTTTTCCCCAAGAAAACCCTGTAACGGGAAGTTCTTGTCTCCATATGCTAATTATTTGGTTGGTGCCTCAACTGCACGAATACAGTGACAACATTTTCCAACAGGATGGAGCACCACCCCACTAGCATCGGCAAGTTAGAAAT
The DNA here is from genome assembly GCA_039090855.1 of Macrothele yani. NCBI lineage: Eukaryota > Metazoa > Arthropoda > Arachnida > Araneae > Macrothelidae > Macrothele > Macrothele yani. The sequence continues at coordinate 23,934,109 of CM076989.1, forward strand.
TACCTCGATGAAAATCTTACACAACGTTGGATTCGCCAGGCAAGAGGCGATAACGTAACACATGTTGGCCACCATGAAGTCCAGATTTAACACTTAGGGACTATTTTTATGGGGCTATGTCAAAGACATGGTCTGGGTCCTTCCCCTTCCTGTTCATATAGCTGATCTGAAACAACGTATCATAACAGCTACTGATAAATTTGATGAAGATATGTTAACGAGTGTTTGGCCAGAATTCGACTATGGTGTTGATATAGATCATGTGACTAAGAGTGCACACATTGGGCATCTGGAAGTTGCTGTTGCGAACTTCAAGAGTTTCCCTACAAAACAGTGCAACTGAGTGTCAATATCTTAAATAGGTTTGGTTGTATAAAATGCTGAAAATGTATTTCATTTATCATAACCCTGTATAATGCAGCCCAGAGTTGGAAACGGGTCAAACATTTTGGACACGGACCCGACCCGGATCCATAACTGACCCGGACTCAACATGGAAAAATCGGCATTGAATATATATATAATTGGAAGAGGAACTACAAAGGATCAAGTGGGACATCGTCGGGCTAAGTGAGGTAAGGAGAAAAGGAGAAGATCTCATTGAACTGAAAAGTGGACATCTCTTCTACTATCGTGGGACAGATACTGGCAAAACTAGTGGTGTTGGATTTATAATAAACAAGAAACTGAAGGATTAAGTTGTAGAAGTTGAAAGTTCCTCTGACAGAGCTGCACGACTCGTTATCCAACTCTCGAGAAGATACCAGGCTCAGATTATTCAAACTTATGCACCCACCACAAGTCATGCTGAAGAAGAAATTGAAGAATTTTATGAGGAAATTCGTGATCTAAATAATAAAGGTAAGCAGCACTTGAATAATTATGGGAGATTTCAATGCAAAAGTAGGGCAACGGCAACAGAATGAAACTTCAGTAGGTAAATTCGGTCACGGCAACAGAAACCAGCGTGGAAATACTCTCGTAGAGGTTGCAGAGGCAGAAGGGTTTTTCATCTTGAACTCCTTTTTCAAGAAAAAGCCACACAGGAAATGGACATGGAGACATCCAAATGGGACGACAAGTGAAATTGATTTTATTATGTGTAACAAAAAATTCGTCATAGAAGACTGCATTGTGCTAAACAAGTTCAACACAGGCAGTGACCATAGATTGGTGAGATGTAAGATGCACCTCAACACTAAACTCGAACGTAGCAAGCTCATAAGACAAACAAAATGTATTGACATAACCAACCTTAAAAAAACACCATAATACCTTCAAATTGGAACTGAAGAACAGATTCTCTGCTTTAGAAGGCCTAACATCGGAAGAAGTGGATATTTCTGAAGTTAACAGAAAAGTAACCAAAGCTCTTATGGAAACAGCAACAAAATTAGCTGGGTATAAGAACAAATTGCATGTGAACAAATTATCAGGAAAAACCAAAATGTTGATGCAAAAAAGAAGAGTGATGAGGACAACTAAAGAAGATGTGACTTCCAAAGTGGAATATATAGAGCTATGCAAGACAGTACGAAAAAGTATCACTGAAGACGTAAGGAAATTCAACTGTGAACTAGTAAGGAAAGCAATTGAAAACAACCAAAGCCTAAAGATAGCAAAGGGACATCTCAGTAAGGGGAAAAAACAGATTATGGTACTGAGAAAAGAAGATGGTTCTGTAACAAGAAATAGAGGCAGAAATTTTGACAAGAATGAAAGATTTCTACTCCAAATTATATGAAAGGGATGATACATGTACTCTAGACATCATGAAAGGTACCAGTACCAGAGTTCTTCCAGTCCTTCCAGCAGAAGTTGCACATGCAATCAAGAACATGAAGCGGGGAAAAGCTCCAGGAGAAGATGGAATTACTGTAGACATCATACAAGAAGCAAGTGGAGAAATCGAAACAGTACTCGCCCAAATTTTCACTCGATGCCTTAATGAAGGGAAAATTCCTGAGAATTGGAACAACGCTACAATGATCTTGCTACATAAAAAAGGGGACATTGAGGATCTCAGGAACTACAGACCTATCAGCCTCCCATCAGTGGTTTATAAAATCTTCACTAAAGTTCTTTCACACCGCTTGAAGATGACACTGGACATGGCTCAACCGAGAGAACAAGCTGGATTCAGGAGTGGCTACAGCACAATAGATCATATCCACGTACTGAGAGAACTAATTGAAAGAGCGAGGGAATATGAGCTTCCATTGTGCATGGCTTTTATCGATTATGAAAAAGCCTTTGATTCGGTGAAACCATCAGCAGTTGCAATGGCTCTGAAATCCTGCGGTATTGAAGATGCATACATTAATATTATTAATAACATCTATGAAAATGCAATTGCAATGATTCGGCTGTTTGAAAATACAACACACATAAAAATTGGAAAAGGAGTGAGACAAGGTGACACCATATCTCCGAAGCTCTTTAATGCCACATTGGAAAATGTCTTTCAATCACTGAACTGGGAAAACAAAGGGATAAAGATTAATGGAGATTATCTAACCCACCTTCGTTTTGCTGATGACATAGTCATTTTTGCATCTACCCCATCAGAGCTACAGAGTATGATCCAGGAACTTGCTGACAAGAGTAAAGAAGTGGGATTAAAAATGAACTTTCAGAAGACAAAAGTGATGTACAATGCTTTTACAAGAAATGAAGATTTATCGATTGATGGAGAAAAGCTGGAGATAACAGACACGTACGTTTATCTTGGACAGCAGATATCAAGTGAGGGTCACATTGGCGAAGAAATTAATCGGCGTACAAAACTTGCCTGGAGAGCTTTTGGAAGAAACAGCATAATTTTCAAGAGCAATATGCCATTATGTCTTAAAAGAAAAGTGTTTGATCAATGCATCCTTCCAGTGCTTACGTATGGTGCAGAGACGTGGACCTTAGCTAAAAGAGACATACAAAGGCTGCAGACAACTCAAAGCAGCATGGAGAGGTGCATGCTTAGTGTAACCAGGAGAGATAAGAAGAGGAACACGTGGATCCCAAAAATGACAAGAGTGGAAGACATCATGATCAGAGTTAAAGCCCTGAAATGGCAATGAGCTGGACATACTGCCAGAAGAACAGACCATCGATGGACAGCTGAAATTTTAGATTGGATTCCAAGGGACAGGAAAAGACCCAGAAGAAGACCACATGGAAGATGGGTGGATGAAATTCGAAAGTATGCGGGAGTGACATGGAGGAGACTGGCACAAGACAGACCGTTGTGGAGGAAACTTGGGGAGACCTTCGTCCAGCAGTGGATTGATAATGGTTGACAATGATGATGATGATGATGATGATGATGTATATACACTATATTGACAAAAGTCACCGGACACCCCTTCAGAAGCAAATGAACGGATGCCCTGCGTTGTTGCGATGCGCGGTACAGCTACAAGCGATATAAAAACAAGCCTACAGCTGACCGCGATCATACCGCACTGTGAGGTTGGGTAAAAATGTTGCGGCGGGCTAGAACTGACTTTGAGAAAGAAAAAATTGTTGGGTTTTATGTTAGTGGGTTGTCCATAGGAGAAACCGAGAGGCGTTTAAACACACCCAAGTCAACTGTTTTGGATGTTCTGAATAAGTGGAAGACTCATGGCGGGCCTAAAGCAGCACAACGTCATGGCAGACCAAAGAGAATCAGTGATAGTGGACGTCGAAGCCTCAGGAGAGTCGTTACAGCTAATCGGCGGAGTACTGCACAAGACCTCAGTGTACAGGTGAGTATAAATGCTGCAACCTCGGTATGTACAAGACTTGTTTATCCCGCTAGAAACACCTTGACCCGACTCGTTTATCCCGCTAGAAATTGTCGACCCATTTCCATCACTGTTGCACACTGAGTCATTAGATCGTAAGACCACCATACTAAGCTATACATAATGCAATATGGCGTGGTATCCAGCGGAAAAGTCCGCGGATAAGGTCCTTAGGTATTGATGATCATGTATCGTTGACTGGTGTCCACAATTTATCAACACTACTCTGTAACCCGTGCCATGTACGGTTGAAAACGCTGTGACTGATTTTTTTTTTTTTTTTTTTTGCCACACACTCATTGTCATTAAAATCCGCGCACCAAGAAGGAGGCGTCGGATTGAAATGAGATTTTAGTAGTGAGATGGTATATACTAATGATAGAAGTAATTTTAATATCACAGCAGAAGAACGATTTCCCGCGGACGTACGGTACACATTCCGGTCAGCGTTAGTACCGCGTCGGACAGCCTCGTGCTCGGATATATGCGGTGATGCGGTCCGGCATGGAATCAAAGAGACGCCGTATATTATCCTGGGACAGATTGGTCTACATTTCTTGCAACTGACACTAAATCACGAACACTGGGACATGGAGAAAGCCGGCGTCCCATCTGGCCTCACACGTGCTCGACGGGCGAGAGATCAGGCGATCTGGCAGACCATGGAAGAATCTAAGCATGGCGTAGACAGTCCCGGAAAATCCGAGCCGTGTGCGGACGGGTGTTATCTTGTTGGAAAATGGCTCCGGGCAGCCCCGCTAGGAAAGGCAGCATATGGGGCCGCAGGATCTCCTGTACGTAGCGCTGGGATGTCAACATCCCTCGTATCACTGCAAGGAAAGTCTGGCTGTCATACGCGATGGCTCCCCAGACCATCATGCCTGCAGTTCGGAACGTATGCCGCTGTACAGTAACGTTGGGATTGTAGAGCTTACTTGTGGCCCTCCACACTCTGACACAGTGGTCGTCCGTTTCCATACAGAATCTGGATTCGTCGCTCAACACTATACGTCGCCAATCCGTAACATTCCACGTTGCTCGCTGATGACACCACTGCAATCGACGCCGACGACGGTCAGGTGTTAATGTCAGAAAACGCAGCAGTCGAGAGTGCAGATTCGCGTATGCGAAACGTCTGGAAATGGTTCTGGCGGACACATGAGTCCCTTGTACAGCCGCCACATATATCTGGATATTAGACAAGGACGTCGTTGCATCTGTGCGTGACGCTCTCACGATCCCATGGTCCTCTCTGCTGGTGGTGGTGGTGTGTCTATGTCGTTCAGAGCCAGTCTACAGTGCCTGAGTACCTTCCCGATTCCATTGCTCCCAGCACGATCGGCCAACCTGCCTCTCATCCTGACGATACGGCCTCGTTCAAACTACGTCAGTTGCCCGTACGCACATCTACGGCAGCTTCTCGGCATGTCTGTCACTCAGAGATCTCACCCGACTCTAACCGTGCACTTAGGCACGACTGTGGAGTCCCCTGCGCGGCGCCTTATAAGCCCCAAGGGTTAAGATTGCAGCGACTGTCTTGGACGGCGGGCATGTGGAATCGCACGAAACTTTAGTCATTTGCACGTATGCCCTCCCCGTAGCTATTCGCCGAGTTTCACGTTAATCGCACGTTTTTTTCCTATTCCGTGGAATTTTATGACAATGAGTGTATATCACGAATCATAATAAAGTGCATAACTATAATAATGGGCAGTGAATGAGATGGGTCACCAACAACAAATTTTCGTAATATATCGATTCATTTTTTATTTTTTCAACTACTCGTATACGAATTTCAAGATGATGTTCATCATTATTATTCTAGGTGACAGCACGAAATAAACAGTTGCTGTCACCGAGAATAGGGATCGCATGGCGTTCTATGAAAAACCGAAACGACTCTTTACTAAGAGTAAGCTTAAACGCATTCACATAGAAAGCAAAGTCCAAGGCGACGCTGTTTCGTTTCACTTTGAACTTGGATTAAAACTACGTAGTTGATAGTGGAGGGCTTATTTCCAAGTTCTACCACCGCAGAAAGGCAGATGGTGCTGCAAGTACTGAAGCGAGAACAACGAACGGCGAAAGAACAACGAACAAAGAAAATGCCATGGTAACATAAAAAAAATATTACTCATGACAAAAATTAGCGATGACAAATCTGTGTGGGTCAGTAGCTTTCATTTAAAAAAAATCATGAAAATCTCTTGAGTGGTCGGCACTGGCGGATTGTAGAAAGAAACGGCCTTGTATTTTAAATATATAGATTGTGAGAGGGGGGGGGGGGCATGACGTCCCGCCCGTTCTCTATTGGGGAGAAGTCTGGCAATGGCGCTGGCCAGAGCAACAGCGAGACACCATGTAGGCACGGCCTTCTTATGTTGGCAGCATGTGGACGGGCGTTATCTTGTTGAAACTAGGAATGAGTGATACCACGTAGATATGGCAACAAAACGGGCTGTAGCACATCATCGACGTATCGTTGTATTGTCGTTGTACCCACTATGCGTACGACCGCTGTTGAAATGATAGCGCGCCAAACCATGACCACCACACTGAGCAGCCAGACTGAGGTAACTAATGACGTTTACGGACGGCAGCAAAATAATTTCTGTGACCACGTCATCTCCAGACTCAATCGGTGATCATCGGCACTGAGACAGAAGCAAGACTCGTCCCTAACATTGTTGCATTCATTCCTCTACTGATGTTCAGAACGGAATCATTGCAACCTGGAGCGATCAGTGCTATGGGGAATGGCAGTCATCGCAATGGCTTGTGAGAGCACAAACCTGCCTCATCCAATCAGCGACTCACAATCTACGTTGATACGGGAATGTCCTCATATCTTCCTCTAACCACTGGCGACACATTTATAGGTGCCTGCACACCTCGTATAATGTCGTCTGCTGTGGATTTTGGGGCTACCGCGGCCCGCCGTCGAATGTGGAAATCGAGAAATTCGGACGTCCGTCAACGTGACCCCAGTCACACTTCGGTGATGCACATTATCTTCCTCCAACCACTATCGGCACATTCGGCCAACAGTTGTTGCATCTCGATAGGTTTCTGTCCCGATATGTGACTCGGGGAACAACCAGCCGTATGTTGTCCCATGATGAAACCTCCGGAAAAGGTATCCGTGTAATGGTATATTGACGTCGCCCTTGGCATTCTCTATCCTTACACGTGCCTTCGTCACCAAGATCACTCCGATGCAGAAATCCACATGCCGACGTGTGGACGACCAAACTTAGCTACACCCAGCCGTTTTACACTTCTACTTCTGTCACCTACCACGTGATTGGTTCGCAACTGCGGTCATTTATTTACATAACTAAACTGTCGACACATACCCACCAATCTGCTTGGCGCTCTGATTAATACTTCTCGGTGTGAGATTTTCTATGCCAAACGGTATGTTCTCCAGTAATGCAGTCGAATCCTAATCTAAACTACTCAGATAACAGATTTTTTTTACGGAGAACAGCTGGTTCAGAAAGTGAGTTACTTGGAGAAACATTTGCATAACTGAAAGGTTGTCTCTGATGAACTATTTCCAACAGTGCGCATTCTGTTGGATCATCCGTTATACGATTCAGTGCAATTACTTGCGTTACCGGTCTGTAATCAGGTACAGAGGTTGGAGAGAATAGTGTGAACACCTAGGGAAAGAAGGTTTTACGTAACTAATAAGGTGTATGACCACCTTTGGCATTCAAAACCACCTGAATCCTCCTTGGAATGCACGCATACAGATTCTGGATGGTGGTTAGTGGGATGTTACACCATTCTTCATGCAGAAACTACTCCAGGTCCATGAGTGATGCAGGAGAAGGATAACGGAATCTTACTCTGTTTTCCAACTCAGAATACAGTGGCTCGGTGATGTTTAAGTCTGGTGATTGGGGAGGTCAAAGAAGGTGTTAAAATCCATCCTTATGTTCTTCAAACCATGACTGGACATTCAGAGATCTGTGGATTGGGGCGTTTTCTTGACAGATGGCATCCCCAGCAAGAAAATTGCCTAGGCCATTGGATGTACTTGGTCGACCAAAATGGTTTGATACGCCCTACCAGCCATCCAACCGTCCTTTCAAGGTGATCAGGGGACTTGCGATATGACCGCCCAGTGCATGACAGAACCACCACCATGCTGCACTGTTGGGAGCAGATAGTCGGGGTTATACGTTTCTGACTGTGTTCTCCACAAGTAAACACGTCCTGCGGTGGGGAGTAGTGTGAATGTGGATTCATTCGACTACATTACATGCTTCCATGCATCGGCAGTCCACGTTCTATGCTCGTAGCACAACTGCCGTCGCCGTTGTGCATTCACCCAGGTCACCAGAGTTTTACAATAGCAGCTCTGCCATGATTATCTTGTTTATGCAGTTCTGTGCGCACTGTTTTCGTTGATAGTGGGGTCTGAAGATGCTGATTGAGCTTCGCACTAATTTTCGGCGCCGTGGTCTTCTTATAACGGGTAAATATTCTCTTTAATGCTCTCCTATCTATTAGTCAGGGCCGTTCCCTGGCCGCTCCTGTGCTTCGCAGACGAGGTTTTGCTACGAACACGGTATGCTGTCATGAGGCTGACAAGTAGTAGGCACCAAACTAGGTGAGCACCAACAATTAGCCCTCTTTCGGAGTCCATTAGGTCGCCCATTTCGTCGTCACCCTGAAAGAAATTTTGCAACAAGACACTTTAAATGCACTTAAACAGGACCTTGAGGTTCTAAACAAAGCTATTACAACCAAAAGGTGGCGAATACCTTTGCGTATTGCGACGTACGAAGCTGTATTAAGTCCCGTCTCGAGGGTGGTGTTCACATTATTTTGCCCAACCCCTGTAAGAGCTGGAAAGTTATGGACCACTCTCCCGAAAGCTTGCTACGCGGAAAAATGTGTAGGGGACTTGCAGGGGAGAAAGGGACGTTTTATTACCCTCCTGCGGCATTTTACTCGGAAAACTTATAGGCAGCAGACCTCTGTCGATGTCTTCATGTTCATGAGTTGGGCCTAAATAAAAGCCGCAATCGACAGGCCCGGCCTGTCAATTGCGGCTTTTTATTTAGGCCCAACTCATGCTCCACCATTGAACTTTTATTTTTCATTGTTTATGAAAAATACTTTCGTAGTTCATTATACTCATGGTAAATATTTTGTATTGTTTTCCATGTTCAATTTTTTAAAGCAAAATTTAGATTAAATAGATGTATCACTTAAAGGAAACTGCGATTTCTCAAAGTAAACCAATAGGAATGGTTACAGTGGTCGCATGGCCACAGGGCTTGTTGATACTAAGGGTCAAGGAGGTGGAAGGAGCTTCGACTTCTGAAGGTGAAGATGTTTGAACTGTCGTATCAATAATTTTCTACTGCAATGGCCAATATGTTTGTAGCCACTGCTAATCATGGGGAAAATAAAACATGTGTAACAGAAAAAAACTGGGAAACAGTGAACTGCGCAGGCGGACTGTATTGAACACAAAAACAAGCTAAGTGTCACGAGATTTTAAGCTGCTGCTAAAAAAACTTCCAGAACCTGTTGCCCACAAAGCAGTATTTACTGAAAATCGAGAATTAAAGGATTTTAAGAGAATTTGTTTATGTACGTATATCCTCCATATGTTAATAAAAATCGGTTATGCACTTTAATATTTACAGTTTTATTATTTTGCAGTTTGGAAAGGTAGTTCAGAAAGATTTGTGAACGACAAACATTTACAATTAGTTTGAAATTTTTTTCCTCAGACAACTTCAAGAAATGACTTGTGTTACAATCAGCATTTTTTTAATTGGGGGTTTAACGACCACCGTGATCAACTCAATGGGCAATTAGCAGTCGCCCGTCCCTAATTTAGGGTCACTGGTTTCAGGGAAGGGAGAGAACCAGTGTCGTAAGACGAACACAACATCCATGCCTCACCGGGACTCGAACCCGGACCCATCACGGACGAATGGTCATAAGCCAGCGCTTAGACGACTTTGCCACCTAGGCGGCGTCACAATCGGTATTACCCTTGATTCGGACGCCAAAAGCGTTATTTTTTGGCAACCAGAATTGGTTATATAAATTAAAATCGACGCTTTGTCGTTAGTAGGATGGAGAAACTGTTTTAATTCTAAGCTTACGCAAGCGATTCTGGGTCGACCCAGGCCATTCCATCAGCATCCACTGCAAAACAGGATATCCACGAGAAAAAGGTGTTGTGCGTGTGGTGGGATATGCATGGAGTGCTGCTCTTCGAACTGTTGAAACTGGGCGAAACAATATCAGCAAAACGATATAGCGATCAGTTGATGAAATTGATCGCCGCAATAGAGCAAAAACGTCCATGGACAGTAAAAGGACGCCGCCCAGTCATCTTGTTACACGATAATGCCAGACCACATGTCGGTACCACCAGGAAAGCAACCCTTGAACAGTTGCACTGGGAGATTTTACCGCACCTGGCTTACTCCCCGGACATTGCACCCTCAGACTTCCATCTGCTTCGCTCTATGCAATATGCCCTAGCCCAACAGCAGTTTCATCACTTCACTTCGTTTCTCAGCTCAAAACCCGAGTCCTTCTATCACAGGGGCAGTCATTTGTTGTTTGAAAAATGGCAAAAGGTCATTGATGCCAACGGCCAATATTTCGCTGAATAAATATGTACTGGTTTCCTAATAGTTCCTTTCTCCTCAAAACGGCGGAAACTTTTGCATACCCCTAATATACGAGCACAACTACATACTTATAAGCTTCCTTAATTTCCCCTTTAATTTTTTTTTCTTTCATGGAAATAGTACGTACAATTGTATGCCGTGTTTAAAACTGTAGTAAAAAGAGGAAAAGTAAAAAAATATATTGTAGTGAACTGTGAGCTTCAGAAACAATTCTTTTTCTAATTCGTATATTGTCATCTGAAGAGCATCGAATGAATTCTCATTACATGAGATCACCGTTACTCAAAAAGAAAAAAAATGCGCGCATGTGACACATTACATTTAAAGAGGGCACAGACATGCTTTGCACGAACAATGGTCGTTACTGGGTATTGAGCTATTAGATACCATCATCAACAGTATGAAACATCGCTGTGAGGGTGTAACGTATACTCTATATTCACTTTCCTTTTGATTTTACTATCTCTGGTTATTTTATTTTACTATGTAAATTATCTTCCTACTGAACGGAATATTATTTCACCCGCTGAATGAGATCTGGCAATGAGTGTAAGTCATGACGTGGTGGTAGCTCGTATATAGGCGCGTTCATCGAGAAGTGAGTGGTTGTGTTGTTGCGTTGTAGTTGTGTTGTTGCGTTGGAGTTGTGTGGTTGGTGTAGTTGGTGTGTTGCGTTGCGTTGCAGTGTGTTGTTATGTAGTAGTGATATATGAGTGCCTTAGTTGACCAGGAGTCATCATAATAAACAAGTTATTCTGTAAGTTCAGTCTTTCTCAATTCTTAGTTTTGTCAGACCTCTGTCTGGCTGTTAGGTTTATGACTTTGATTACTTAATATAAATAACCAGCGTTGAGACTTTGTTTAAGTTCATAATTAACGAGTAACAACACCCTTTTGGGAATTCATCATTTTGAAGCTTAGAGCATTATTCATTCATAATAATTAGCTTAGCAAAAAGGTAAGCAAAGCTAATTCATTATAATTGGCGCCCGAACTTTTCTCGAACACGAGATCCTGACTATTATTACCCATGGCTTCCTTACCTGAGACAACTGCAAATTTCCACCTTCCGGCAAGTCTCGAGGGTAATGGTGTTTGTTTGGACAATTTGTACGAAGCCTGTGGCTCTGACTTGGATATGAATAATCTACACATACCCAAGCATTCTTCACCATTTCGGAATGCACCAGCTTCTTATCACTCTGAGTCGCGGGTCGTAGCTGAGGGAATTCAATCCTCTCAGCGAAGCAGAATGCTTGCCCATTTCGTGCCGCATGCTGGAACAATTTATTTCAATGGTTTGGAGGGGTCTTTAAAGTTCCTCGAAGATCTGGAAGACCATTTTGATTTATATAATATTCCGGAAGACTGCAAGGTCCAAATTGCCGGAACTTGCTTGCGAGATACCGCCAAGACCTGGTATCGGCAGTGGCGAGGGTCGAACCCGGATTCTCATTATGAGAATTTCGGTGCAGAATTCTTGGAGGTCTTTCCTTTCGGCCTCAGTCGAGCTAGCCTTGCCCAACAGCTGTTTTCTCGTCAGCAGGGTCCCAATGATAGCCCTGTTGCATTTGCGTTGGAAACTACACGCCTATATAATCTATGGGATCCACATGCCAGTCATGTTGACATGTTGGATACCCTCGTACAGCAGCTCGACCCATTCTTGCAAGATTTTCTTGAGGTTCGACACCCTACCACTATTCATGAATGCCTTCGCCTCATACGCACGTATGAAGAGCGACATGGCAAACATGGTTCAACTCACCATGCTCGGGCACCCCGCGAGGCTTATTCCGAAAACCCTCAGCGGCATAATAGACAAAACTTTCAGCGCGAGCATACACACGTGCCCACCCAAGCTTCATACGTTCCACCACACAGAAGAGTGGCGAACCAGCAACGAGTTTCGGAGCAAGCTACGGGGTATCGTCATAATGCACAGTATGCTCGACCCCGTTCCACTCAGCAGCATTCGGAACGTTATCATGCTCAGGGCAATAATAATTTTTCTGCCCGTGCTGAGGGCAGACGTAACGAAAATGAAAATGTCAACAGACACGCGGAGTTCCCGACGCAGGGTGCACGCAATTTTCCGTATCGTGAAAATTTTCCCGATACCCGGCAGGGTCGAGGTTTCCGACCACATGATAACACCACCAGAATTCCTTTAAACTTCCACAGGAAGTAGACGAAGGGTCGGTCCTGCTTCCTGATACCAAACATCCTGACCCTAAAACAGTATTAGTGACTGTTCAAACTCCTCAGTTGCCTGATGTATTCTTGACACTTGAAGACATTATTGTCGAGACAAAGTTCGACACTGGGTCTGAGATATCAGCCCTAAATACAAAGTTTTGCAATGATGTTTTTTCTGCAATACATGTTCAGCCTGCAACGCAGTATTTGCGAGGTGCAAATAACGAAATCTTCAGTATTTCAGGAACTGTCACATTATCTTTAGGGCTGGGAAAAGCTCGTTTTACACATTCTTTCCTGCTTATAGACGAGCTACCCGTGAAATGTCTCATGGGTATGGACTTTATTAACAAGTTTCAAATAACTTTGAATTTTGTACAACATGTGATTTCCTTTCCGGAACCTGTCGAAATGATTCCGACGGTTCCTGTAGATATTACGAGTTTATTGTTGAGTGACCAATTGAATGAGGGGCAACGAGACCAGCTTTCTCTCCTTTTACAGGAAAGCCCTGGTTTATTTTCGGATCAACCTGGTTTCACACAGGTGGTTTATCATGTTATTGACACTGATGGTTCGAAACCCATTGCGACGAAACCTTACCCTTGTGCTCCACATAAAAAACAGGAAATGCAACGTCAAATTGCGGAAATGATTAAGCAAGGCATAATCAGGGAATCAACAAGCGCCTGGGCGGCTCCTGCCTTCTTGGTTCCAAAGAAACAACCAAATGAATTTCGTTTCGTGACAGATTTTCGCAAGCTCAACCAAGTCACAAAAACAATCAATTATCCCCTACCTGTCATGTCACATATTCTAAATGACTTGTCGTCAACCAAATGGATGTCAACTTTGGATTTGGCGAGTGGATATTGGCAGGTGGCAGTACATCCGGACTCGGTCGATAAAACAGGCTTTGTGACTCCTTTTGGGGCCTATGAATATTTACGTATGCCTTTTGGTTTAGCTTCTGCACCTGCTACTTTCCAAAAGCTTATGGACACGGTTCTCAGACCTGTCCTGGGTCCACATGTGCATGTCTATTTGGATGATATTATTATAACATCAGAGACTTTTGACGAGCACCTTTCTCTGCTCAAACAGGTGTTCCAACTTATATACAATGCTGGCTTGACGTTAAAACCTAGTAAATGCCAGATAGCGAGGGACGAGATTGTATATCTGGGGTTGAAAATTACTCCCCACGGCTTATTCACTGATAATGAAAAAAATAGGCCTATTGCTGACTTTCCTCGGCCTAAAACAGCAAAAGAACTATCCCGCTTTCTGGGAATGACCGGATGGTATCAGCAGTTCGTCCCCGCTTATGCTACAATATGTGAGCCATTGTATGCCTTAAAGCGTAAATACAAGAAGTTTATTTGGACACCTGAAGCTAACGCTGCATTCGAAACACTGAAGTCTGCATTGACTCAGCCTCCGGTGTTGGCTTTCCCGGATCATTCTAAAGAATTTGATATTTATACTGATGCATCCGGAGTTGGTCTTGGTTGCGTTTTGTCACAAGCTGGGCATCCAATAGCTTTTGCGTCTCGTACTTTAGCCAAAGCTGAACGCAATTATTCAGCTACGGAACGTGAATGTCTTGCTGTTGTGTATGCACTGAATAAATTTCAATGTTATCTTAACGAATTGACAGTTAACATAATTACGGATCATTCTGCCCTTCAGTATTTGAATTCTGCTAAACACCTATCTCAAAGACTTATGAAGTGGGCTCTGAAGTTACAAGAGAGCAATATCAAAATTTCGTATCAGCCAGGTAATAAGAATCAATTACCGGACGCATTATCTCGCGTTCCGATTAGTGGGGTCCCCACCGAAACTACTCCTGGATGTCAGCCTTTACTTCTGATAGCTGATATCACATCCAGAGAGCAGATAATGGCAGAATTAATAAATGATCCAGATTTTGGGGATATTTACAATTTTTTGCTTGCGGGTTCGCCCCTACCAAGTGATCCTTCTCTGGCTGGAAGGTCACAACATTTTGAAGTAATAGAGGGTCTTCTTTATTATACAAAGTCTCGGACTACTAGGGCAGAGTTTCGCCCATGTATTCCGCGAACCCTTAGAATGGCTCTTTTAAATGAATTTCATGACAAACCTCTTGCAGGCCATTTAGGTATTCGCAAGACCCGTTGTAAATTGCGGGATGTTGCCTATTGGCCTGGAATGTACCAAAGTGTGCTCGCATACGTTCAATCATGTCACTTGTGTCAGATTAATAATTACCGTAATGTAAGACCGGCCGGTCACTTGAAATCTAGTTCAAGTTCTCATGTATTTGATATTATTTCCATAGATTTATTGGGACCTTATCCATTATCTGTTAAAAATAAAGCTCGTTATGTTTTAGTACTAACTGATAATTTTTCTAAATGGGTTGAAGTTTTTCCCATTAAAGCCGCTACGGCTGAGATTATTTGTAATGTCTTAGTTAATGAAGTATTTTCTAGATATGGTGCACCTAATAAAGTAGTTTCGGATAATGGTCCTCAATTTATTTCTGACATTTTTGAAAGAATGTGTGCGAGATTACACATTAAACATAAATTCATTTCCCCATATCATCCCCAGAGTAATCCTGCAGAACGCGTTAACCGAACGCTAGTGAAAATGATTGCGACTTTCGTAATGGACCACCATGAAAGATGGGATGAACATTTAGAACTTTTTGCGTTCGCCCTCCGCTCGTCTGTCCACAAGTCTACTAAAATTACTCCTGCAGAACTTTTTCTGGGTCGCAAAATTAAAACCCCTTTTGAAAATTTAACGGGGATTATCGACGAATTAAACCAGCGACCAACTCCGCAATCAGTACACATTATGGCAGAAAAAGCTCGTGTTGCAATGCTAGGAGCACAAGCGGCTCAAGCACGATATTATAATTCTAGGCGTAGGGAACCAGATCTTGTCGTTGGAGATCTCACTCTCGTGGAAACGCACTTCCAGTCTTCTGTTTCGCATACTTTAGTGAAGAAATTTGCACCCAGCTACGAAGGTCCATATCGGGTGGCAAATGTCTTTGAAAATAATATTGTTCTGGAGAAACCGAACAACAATTTTCATTATGTACATGTTGATCAATGTCGCAAGTATCACGAACGGGATATCGAGTTCATTATCAATCCTACTCAACCTTCTGTTCCACAGACTCAAGAATCTATATCTCATGTTCAACCGCCAGAAATTGTGGACGACCCACCGAACATTTTTGACGAATCACCAGTGATTTTTCCTTCACCCTCCCCCCTCCAGACAAGTTTCTACAACCGCAACCTGATTCTCCCGTGAGACCAAGGCTCGATTCGCGTTCGTCGAATACTAGTATCGTTCCTTTCCCTCCAACCATTGCCAAGACTATTGCTGCGCCGTTTCCGGCTAACTCTGCACCAACGCGGGATACTTCTTCTTTGAATACCTCATCGGAAAGTATTCCTATAGGCAAATCCAAACATCGCCCTGCACGACCGCTGAATTACAGCAGCGACTCAGAGGCGTCGGACATTTCGGATTTGTCAGTTATGAATCCAACATTTAATATTCCACACCGTCCAGCACCACCAAAAGCTGGGCGCAAACGTCACTTGTCTCCCCAATCTGCTTCGCCGCAACAGCGACGAAGGCAGAAATCTTTGCATCCGCCCGGGTTTCGCCCCTGGAACCTCCGTTCAGGGCAAACAGGGCCGATGCCTGCTACTACTATCATGCCCCGTGGGCGTAAACGAAAACAAGCGATGTGGCCGGAGACACGTCCCTCCAAAAAGATACTGGAAGGACACAACGGGCCCCAGCATCAAGGGACTTCATATCCAAAGCCTGGGGGAGCCCGTTCCTATCAGCCGCAGCAGGGATTTCCGGACCGCCAGACTTCTGACGTTCCTGACCGTTCTTCTCAGCCGCAGGGATTTCCAGACCGCCAGACTCCTGACCGTTCCTATCAGCCGCAGCAGGGATTTCCAGACCGCCAGACTCCTGACCGTTCCTATCAGCCGCAGCAGGGATTTCCGGACCGTCAGACTTCTGACGTTCCTGACCGTTCTTCTCAGCCGCAGGGATTTCCAGACCGCCAGATTCCTGACCGACAACAGACCGATGTTCCATTACCGTCCCGGAAGAGATCCAAGCCACCTGATTTCCCCAGTCCCATTAGGCCTGGAAAACGTTTTCGCACTAGAATTTTTTATGCGTCCTCGAGATAAGTAAGTTCTCGTGGACAGGTTCTTTTCTCAGTTTATTGTTTTTCCTGCTCGACCAGTTGGCGTGTCAGAATTTCTTTTTTTCGTGTGGGCCTATGCATTCTTTTTGTGTATATATGTGTGTTTTTTTTTTTTATATTTCTTCTATGTCCATCTACTAATCCACTTTTTTTGTATATATCTATGTGCTTAGGGGTAAAATAATAAAATTGTTACTGTTAGGCAGCTCCAGGTAAATTTCGCTGCTGATACAGTTGTTCTGTATTTCCACGCATGAGGCAAACGTAATTTGAAATGAAAATAATAAAATTGTTACTGTTAGGCAGCTTCAGGCAATCTTCGCTGCTGATACAGTTGTTCTGTATTACAACGAATGAGGCACGTAATTTGAAATTAAAAAAGTGATTCCTGCTAGGCAGAATAAAAGGAAAGTATGCCGATGCAGGTTTGGTCTGTTCTACACTACAAATTTCACAGTCGAATACAGATTCGTAAATTGTTATGCCAAGTTGATAATGTAAATACGGCTACCACCAAACAACAAATCAAAAAAAAGATCGAGAAACGTCAATCATCGAAATGTAAGACTTACACTCCAAAATTGATAGGTTTTTCGGAAAAAAAAAAAAAAAAAGAAGAAAAATTAAGGGGAGATGATGTAACGTATACTCTATATTCACTTTCCTTTTGATTTTACTATCTCTGGTTATTTTATTTTACTATGTAAATTATCTTCCTACTGAACGGAATATTATTTCACCCGCTGAATGAGATCTGGCAATGAGTGTAAGTCATGACGTGGTGGTAGCTCGTATATAGGCGCGTTCATCGAGAAGTGAGTGGTTGTGTTGTTGCGTTGTAGTTGTGTTGTTGCGTTGGAGTTGTGTGGTTGGTGTAGTTGGTGTGTTGCGTTGCGTTGCAGTGTGTTGTTATGTAGTAGTGATATATGAGTGCCTTAGTTGACCAGGAGTCATCATAATAAACAAGTTATTCTGTAAGTTCAGTCTTTCTCAATTCTTAGTTTTGTCAGACCTCTGTCTGGCTGTTAGGTTTATGACTTTGATTACTTAATATAAATAACCAGCGTTGAGACTTTGTTTAAGTTCATAATTAACGAGTAACAACACCCTTTTGGGAATTCATCATTTTGAAGCTTAGAGCATTATTCATTCATAATAATTAGCTTAGCAAAAAGGTAAGCAAAGCTAATTCATTATAAGGAGGGGTTATAGAGGTCCACACGGGCCTTATTTGGTTAACCCGGGCCGGTTCAAGCCCGTGTGTTTAAGGCCTGGCCTGCCAATTGCGGATTTTATTTAGGCCCAACTCATGATGCGCGAATTTTGCATTATTTTGTCTTTCTATTGAATTTTATTAAATTGTGAAAATTAAATAATGAAATGAGATATTATTGAAAATATTAGTTTAATGAAAAGCCAAAAAATATTACCTAAACTTTGGAAATTATCAAAAAATAAAGCCTTAAAAGAGAGAGAGAGAGAAAAAAAAAGCACGTTTAAAATAAATTTTCAAAGTATAACGAATTTAAAGAAAATCCTTGTGCACGGTATGTATACTTAGAGTGCACAATGAGAGAAAAGTAAAGAAAAAAAGGCTCTTCATTGAAATGCTTCCAACCCCTACTCTAAACACTAGTTAATCCATGAACTTAAAAGTTTTTGATGAGATTAAATGATTTAATTTTTATACAAACTCCGAATAAACGTAAGTAAATTAACATACTTGACTGCAGCAGGGAGCATTTCCTCTTATGCGGTATATGAACAGAACAGTTGATGGATGAGGAACTTGTAGCAGCAGAAACGCATTCATGTCTCTTAAGATGAGATGTTCTAGATTTTGAACTGTAATATCCTCGAAAATTGTGGCACGTAATGCACTGCACAAAGTCTTTCGGCTGAAAGGTCTCTGCATTGACAAGCAGTTAAAAATGCACCCAAACATCGCTTTTCCCTCTTACATTATTTATTATGACGTATTCTCCTACGGCAATTTTTTCGGGAAATTTCCCTGATTTCTTAAATTCAGTGGTAAAAGAAATTACGTTTGGAACTGTGAGAACTTGAAGACATCGACAGGGGTCTGCTGCCTATAAGTTTCCCGAGTGAAATGCCGCAGAAGGGTAATAAAACGTCCATTTCTCCGAACTAGCAAGCGGTAACACTACAATAGTCAACAATTCCTATAGGGATAGGAAACCAATTGATATAGTTTCACTTTCACGGACGGACTCACTGTCCCTCTCCTCCTCACCACTGCAGACAGAGCCCCTGTTCCCCATTCCCCACAACCGCTCGCGGTTGAATCTTTCGTTGTCAACAAGCCCAAAGTATTTTTTACCAACTTAATAGCTACAGATGGTTAAAACACTGAGTGCTTCTCCTTGCCTCTGTGATTACGCCGTGGGCTATGTCATGGAAGTAAGTAAAGCCAGCAAAACACTTAAACAGACCAGGAAATCGGGAAACATGACTTTTTTCTTTCTTTACCATTGCGATAAAAAAAATGGGTCGACTCGGCCCGTTTCTTTTTCTCTAATCAAAAACAAAACAAAACAACCCGACTCCGGCTTGGCGGGCCGGTTCATCCCGGGTAGGGGTAATTACACTCCTTATTAAGATGTAAGAATGAAGTATTTTTTACGAAATGTCTTTCTCTAACGTACAATACGATGCAAGTTTTCGACAAATTTCATAACATTTCATCATGCCTTTTTTGAGATATCGGCATTTCTCTGTTATTTCCTTAACTTATGGAAACCAGTGTATGCACGAGAAATGTTCAAAATATTCGAAACATTTTCTCATTTACTATATCAGGAGACTTTACCTCAGAACGTCTGCCGATTTGCACGGAAAATCAGACTTATTTTCATTACGATGCTAGCAAAGAAATTGAAATGTTCAAAATATTCGAAGATTTTCCTCATTTACTATATCAGGACAGACGTTACCTTAGAACATCTACCGATTTGCTCGGAAAATCAGATTTTTTTTCATTTACGATGCTAGTAAAGATATTGCTTTCGTGATTTGTCGCTACACTACAAACATTTAAATATTTTTCTCATTTGCGAACCCAAGGAAGAAATTACTTAAAATCGTGTGGCAATATTCGAGAAATGTCAGAAATTTCCCTCATTTACGATGTCACAAACAAGTCTTTTTTGGAAATCCTACTGTTCACCAAAAAGCATTCAAAAGTTACTTTTTTAAATTTATACTACGCTGACAAATAGTGTGGAACATCTACCCATGTACCAGAAGCAACTATTTTTTTACCATTTATAACGCAAGTGCAAAAATTAATTGCTAACCAGATTAACCAGAAAGACAAGAAATACGTAGGAGGTTTCTTGGTAAAACATGAAAGCAAGATCCAGACATGTCCTAATTTCTCCTTCCAATTGGAAACTAAACACCTTTATCTTTTGGAAAATGGCGCAATTGCAAAGGGTCAGGGGTGAAAGGATAAGGGTTACCTAAACCATCCTTTTAACCTTCTTCTGACCGTGTAGGGTGAAAATGACCCATAATAATTATTCAAACTGATAAGTAAATTATCATTGCCAGATTTCAGATATATTCTCTCTAATTCGGTAATCAATGGAATCTCTGACACCAGGCAAAGCGTGTATGAGATCACTTTCGAGTTGACACAAGACCACTTGAAAGTTAATCATATTGGATGAGAATTAATGAAGGATGTGCTACATCCACGTGAATAACCAGGGTAGCCTAAAGAAACAAAAAATTTCTCTTTTTTTTTAATGTCACAGATATCTAATCGGGCCGACGGCTTCGCGATGCAATCTCAGATTTCTTTCTGTTAACACCTCAGTTAAAATCAAAGATAAGTGGTTATCACAAATTTACAAAACTGCGGACAATCTGCCAGCAACGCTGATCTTGGAAATGTCATAAGTGCCTTATACATTTTTCTTTGAAACACAGCTTTTATTAATTAATTCCTGCTGCGGAAGCATTTTTACTACAGTTTTATTAAGAGTTTTTTTTTTCGTAGATATATTTTTTCAACCACCTAATCATTCCAAAAGAAAAAAGATGCTTTGACAGAAAGAAGCAAAACACTCAACCTTTTGTCAGAAATATATCTGAACGTTTGAGATAACTTTTCTGAAACTCGATCTATGGTATGAACATAAGGCGAAAATTCCATGAAGTAGATTTCTGGGAATTTCCTTTCTGCGCAACGTCGTGGGTTATTAATGTTTCAAGCCTTCGTCCCGTTGCTGGAACAGACCGGCTCTTGAAAATGCCTTCGGGAGATCATAGAGAAATCCGTAGCTTCGACTATAGAGTCAAAGGTAGGAAAGGGTTTCGCCCAGACATTAATTTTAAATCAGCGATCTTTGACTGCATTGAATAGAACATAAATTAATTCTAAGCTTTAAGAATTAATCGCAAGGCTGAAAATTCGTTTTTTCTACACTGACTTTAGTCTTCACGAACTTCATCTAATAATCACCGGAGAAGACATCTGGATATCATAAGAATGAAGTTTGGAAACTGTTCACTCAATGTTTCGTAAATCAAAGCTAAGAGTTATAAATATGTACTGAAATTTAGAAGTTGATAGATTGGGAAAATATTTTATAAAAGAAAGAAGATTTACAAAAAAATTGTAAAAAAAAAAAATCCTAAATTGGGAAAGTTGATAGAAATAAATGATAAATTATAGGGGCAAAATTACATTAATATTGGAATATATCTCCCTATGACATTGATATGCAAAACTGTCTATGGGGCAAATATTGGACACAGCAAATGCCTGCGGGAAGAGATAAGGCACGCCTCATAACACAGGTTGGGAGATAAGACCACCCCTGAGGGCCGCGGGTGGCCTAGTGGTCAGCGTTCGTGACTGCCATGGAGATAACCTCAGGTTCGATCCTTGGCAGGTACGAACGTTCAAACCACTAAATACCCGCCGTGCGTCGGATGGGCACGTTAAGCTGTCGGACCCCGGGTACTGGCCCCCTGGTAATAAATAAGGGCGTCTTCCTCCCCTTTTCTACCTCGCTTCCTTGTCACTTTCCTATCGGGCACTCCAGCCCAAATCTCTTAGCTTCCTATTAATAAGGGTTGTTTAAGACCTGGGGTCAGACACTCCCTTCCTAAAATCCTCTTCATATGATCTGATCTGAAGACCACCCCTGTTACATCCTTCGTAAGTTGCTCTTCGTGCTGGCCACGCCCCCTGCTCTCCGCCAATGAGGAGAACACCGTATCTATGAGCACAGGACAAACCCTTTTTTACTACTGTTAGGTTATAATTAGAAGAAAATCAGACAATCCTTCACAAGACTGGCATTTTAAAGAGTGTACTTAGTAGAGTGAAAATGAATTTTAAATTTCAGGAATTCATTGAGAAACTTCAAGTTCGCTTTCGTTTCATTCACTTCTTTCGTTTACAAACTAAGTCTAGTAATGAATGGAAAATAAATCTGTCACATGAAAACACCGCATTTAACACAAGGGGCATCTTGAAAGTAATGCCTTCTCCTTAATTACTTTTAAAATTGTGAAGTGATTTTAATGAAATTCCACTGACATCTACAATGATATGTTACCAATGTGGGAACAAATTTGTTTCAGAATCGGAAATAGAGATCGTGAATGACAGAAAAGCAGCTAGCCATAATTGAATTCCTGAAAAATGAGGGGATGTGAGGCTCCAGAAATCCACAGAAGACTCCTGGCGGTGTATGGAGCTGCCACAATCGATATCCGTAATGTCCAAAGATGGATGAAGAGGTTCCAAGAGGGAGAAAGTTAAGTGTCGGACAAAAAACGGAGTGGAAGACCCGCAACTGCAGTGACAGAAACCAACAGGCAACAAGTGAAGACCACATCACAGCCGATCGTCGTGTCACTATCTAGAAGTTGCAACAATAAACAGTGCTCACTATGTGCAGTCATTGAAGAAGTAGGAAAAGACGTTACATTCCACTTCACAGTGTTGTTTTACACCCTAATAACCTGCACGTCCCCACACTTCAATGACTTCACACGCTATTGTCAAAATGGGGTGGACGGTGTGCCCCCCCCACCCTACAGTCTTCATTTGGCTCCCTCAGACTTTTCCTGTTTGTAACTTTGAAAAGCGCCCTTCCTGGGAAATGTTTCGACAATGTATAAGGAAGTAAATTTCTCCGTCATTATTATCCGCGCCCGGATTCGAACCCGGGTCCCCTCATTCCGGAATAAGTTGCTCTACCAATTGAGCTACGCGGATGTTTTATTCTGATTCCTATCTGCTTTTATGTCGTGTGCGTCCTTCTGGCAGGTACGTCACATCTCCTGGTACGTTACATCATCTCCCCCTTATTTTTTTTTTATTTTTTTTTGTCGAAGTGCTGGAGAAGGGATTCTCTTATTTTACCTATCTCGCGGTGTGGAAATAACATCACACCAATGCGAGATTTTGAACGGTCGGGTCATCCGGATAGTTCGGGCGCCATTATAACGAAGTAAATTTCTCCGTCATTTTTATCCGCGCCCGGATTCGAACCCGGGTCCCCTCATTCCGGAATAAGTTGCTCTACCAATTGAGCTACGCGGACGTTTTATTCTGATTCCTATCTGCTTTTATGTCGTGTGCGTCCTTCTGGCAGGTACGTCACATCTCCTGGTACGTTACAGATGTGACAGACTAAACTGACTGTGAACTCATGGGTGAAACGACAGCCTCAGGAATTTTTCCAAAATGGATTTTACCAATGGGTTCAAAGATGGCGGAAATGTGTAGAAAGTGATGGGCAATAACTTTGAATAGACTAGCATTATTAACAATATGTCTAAGTATTTTGCCACCAAGTTGCACATTTTTGATGCTACAAATAAAAATGTTATGAGGGACGATGCATTCTAAGCTTTATGAATACAATATGAAACTTATACAGGGCTCAACATTGAATTTGTTAGAGAACAGAAGGAGCCAGCTAATTGATATACAAATTGTAGCTCACAGGTGGGATATGCAAAGTATTCGAGCATGCAACCAATCACGTGCGATGTGAGAAAGATAAATGGGCAAATACAGACGCCAAAATCATGTCGTGTCGTGCCTCTTGCTCAAAGTGGTACGGATAATTGTTGAAGGCTTCTACAGCATATCTAAGTACCCAAGAATCCTCGAAGACATTGTCGTCAACCCTATCACTAGCTGGATGTATTTGAGATATGAAGAATAGCCCGCCTCCGCGTGAAGCTGGTTTTTGGATTCCCCGAATCATGACCCATGTGCATCGGGATGCCAGAATGCGGGGTATTGTCGGAAACAGTGGTTGCACGAAGACCCCGCCTGTCGCTGGTGTGAGACCGGTGCAATCAGGCGGACACCAGCACGCAGTGACGGGCGTGTTCATCTCCAGGAATTTACAAAGCCACAAGTTACAACATAAAGCATTGAATTGGCTGTCGTAGCTACTATGTACATCCCTGTCACAACTCTGACGGTGAACCGAAGATTGGCGTTCTCGACAGCCATTGTGTCACCTGCGATTGACCACAGGACACCGCCCATCTCAGCTGGAGAGGTATCATAATACAGCTACGTGGTGACAGGAATGCCACCATGTCGTCTTCAGCGATCAGTCCCGATTCTGCTACATATTACTGCTGCAAGCCCCGTTCGGGAACTGCTAGTATAAAGTTTGTTAATTAATTCCGATCATCTAAAGCGGCAACAATGGCATCGGGTTTCGTAGAATTGGAAAGCCAGTCTCTTCGTTGGGACCTGTACGCGTTGTGTTTCATACAAGCTCGTACGAAGTTGTCACAAGAACTCATATGCCGCAATGAAATTAAGTTTTAAAACTAACATTTCTGTATGGTGTTTTAAATCGTGGTACCTTCAAAAGAAAGAAAACTGTTTACCTTAAAAATAAACCAGAACCAGACACTCATATAATTGAGAGCCATATGTAATTCCGTGCGATTTTGAATGAAGGGAAGTTACGAATACCGAGGATGCATGGCAAATGAAGCTTATAATCATGTATTATCAGGTGTTTTGTCTGAATTTGTGACAGAGGGCCTGTGCGAAGTCATTAATTCAAGATGGCCGCCACTACAGTTTAGAAATCAGAATTTGATCTATAACTCCTTTCAGAGTGATTCCATCAAATATTTTCTAATGACCATTTTTGTTCACCATAAGAGCTGAATAAAGAAGGTCATTAAAAGAGTTTGATATTTGTTATTGTTTAGAAGTTATGTCACTATTATTGTGTTTTCAGGTGTAACTTTCTGTTCGCAGTTCATTATTCATTATTTGTAACATCTTTATACTCCGTAGGGTGAAGAATCTTTGCACGGTACTGTCATTGTGGTCCATCAGTAAGGAGGAAGAGTTAGATGTCTAAGCCCAATTGAAATAAAAAGAATCTTTGCACGGTACAGTTATTGTAGTCTGTTAATGAAGAGCAGGAATCAGATGTCCTAAGCCAAACTGAAACATCAGGACCATCATCACTTCGATCACTGCAGATGATTCCTCATCCCCTCTCCGAGGTAATGTCTTGCAACATTACCAAAGGTTGTAGACCACAGAATCCCGTAAGCAGTCAAATCACTGATTATACAGGGAGCAATAAGTTTATTTTAGATTCCAACAGACATGAGGACCTACGTTCGATGATGGAGGAAGTCTTGCCGTTGAGTAATTTTCAAGAATGTTCCGATGAAGAGTTGCTGGATACACATTGTAATCTCACTGTAGGAACAGGTCTGATGAATGTGAGACAGAATCGGAACCACTTGGTTAACTCACAATATTTTAATAAGTGATCCTCCAACTAAAGAAACTAGAGTCTCTGAACTCGCATTCATAAATGCCAGCCAGCCCAAGAAGCAGTCAAACACAGCTCGCATTCATCAGCAAGTTGGAGAAAATAACATGTTGTCACCCCAGAAACAAAAACAGTTGTAACATTGGATATAAGCCTTTAAAAGCCTATTTTAAAATTAGTTATGGCTAAAGAAGACTTGTCAAAGAACTGGATTCTTGGACCAGGTATGTTAGATGTAATAATGGCGATGCTTCGAGCTACTTGTTCTTTCTAGGATGGTACAGGCATTGACGCCACCTTAACTATACTTTGACGTCACCTTAACTATACTTTATGATGCGAATGTTATGTTGAAGATTCTAGCACAGAAGTGTGTAAGGAGAACCGTTGAAGCACACACGTCACTAATGCTTGCAGTTTGCAAATGCATCATCGATGAATGATTTTTGAAAGAGCATTTTGAAATCAAGGAAAGAATGGAGAACCTGAGCTTCAGATGTTACTTAACAGTCTACAAGTAGACGATTCCCAAAATCCAAAATCAGCCCATAATTACAGTACTAATAAATTTGTATGTGGTGGCCAAATGGAAACAAAGAATCTCAAGAAAAAAACACACACTCAGAGTTGGGCTTTACTACATTCATATAATGGACACAATTCTTTTATTTATCAGATCCGTTCGAACTGCAAACTGAGAGTAACACTTTGCCTTATTGAAGAGCTGGTTATGATCTGTTCTCCCTCGATTTCATAAACTACGCAGGTATGATAGTAGGTACTTAGAAGAAATGAAACACAGCTGGAAATCAAACACTCGCACTTGTGGAGTGATTTTAAGAAGAACGATTAGATAATAAGCAAAACAAAAGTACCCTTTTGTGCTTTTGGTACAGATGAAGCTCTGGAATATCAAAACAGGGCAATCAAAGTACTGGGCTGTGGGATTAATATTATTCAAAAGAAACAGGTTGAGCTGTCAAGGTTGTTAACGCCCCTAGGAATCAGATTACAAGCGGTCAAAACATCACCACCTAACAGCATCCAAAGCAGCGCCCCCAAAAGGAAGATATTCAACAGACCTACATCTCGATCGCGACATTGACTAATCCTGTGAATTATGATGGAAAATAACTCATCAACATATCGACAAAGGCAGTTTTTAATAAAAAAAGAAATCAAAAGGATACACCAAGAATGACAGAAAAAAGGTTGCGAAGTGTACACCAACTTTAAAGAAGACCGGATTGAATCAGACAGTTGTAGCCTGTGGGCACCAATAAAGAAAGAGAATCTTCAGCTGTGTAAAAGCACACGTAACGTTGTTAAGTCAAAGGTATCGGACACCATAAAGCAAATGAAGGCAGATCGCTTTTAGTACACACATTTTCTGATTGCTCGAAATCACATTGCACTACAGGAAGGCTTGAGTAATTACGAATTCTGCGCAGTACCTCTTTCAATGTTCCACTTAGATAGTACACTGATTTTACCTGCAAACAAAAGCAAACTGATGAAGAGGAATATACAGAGGTTTCTAACAATATTACAGAGGTATCCTCATTTATTATTGAGGCCAGATTATACATAGTCGAGTCACATTGTGACCAACCCCTACTTTTGACGTCAACAGTGCGTAGCCAATGAAAGAAGGCACATGTCGTTAGCTGGCTTGGAGAGTATATAAGGTATGCTGTAGGCATTCTGAAAACATATCCCTCGTTGCATTCATGGATCAAAGAAGCGATTTATCAGATTTTCAAAAAGGGATGATTATCGGCTTTCGGGCCAAGGGTGACAGTATTTCTGAAACAGCGCGCTTCTTTGTGAACTTTTCACGTGCTGCTGTGGTTTAAGTGTATCGCGATTGGAGAAATGGCACCATGGCGAATAAGCGACGTGGAAACTGCGAAACATCACGTGCCATTGATGTGAGAGGTGAACGTCGCCTTCGAGGGTGACTGAGGGCCGATTAACACGCTACAATGGAGCAGCTCACTGGCCGAATGAACCACGGGGCTACCGGAAATGTGTGTCTGAAACGACAGTACAGCGACCCCTGCTGCGTATGCGGCTCCGATGCAGACGGATGGTCACTGCACCTATGCTAACGAAGGTGCGTCGGCAGAAAAGGCTTACATTTGCACGGCAGTATCGGAATTAGACCTTCGCTGATTGGCAAAGGATTGCCTTCTCCGATGAGTAACGTTTTCTGATTCATCGAACGGATGGACGTTGCCGTATAAGGCGAGAAACATCGGAGAACAAACATTCTTCAACCATTGCTGGAAGAACACAAGCTGGTGGGGGCATCGTTATGGTCTAGGAAATGTTTTTTTTTATTGGATTTTTAACGACCACCGTGAGCAACTCAGTGGGCTATAAGCAGTCGCCCGTCCCTAATTTAGGATCACTGGTTCCAGGGAAGGGAGAGAGCCAGTGCCGTAAGACAAACACAACATCCATGCCTCACCGGGATTCGAACCCGGACCCCGTTCGAAAGAATGATCAGAGGCCATCGCTTAGACCACTGCGCCAACGGAGCGTCAGGGGTAGGGGGGGGGAATGTTTTCGTGGCATTCCCTGGGTCAACCGATACCTGTGGAAAGCACTATGGACGGAATTCGTTATGAATCCATTCTTGCAGACCAAGTAGACTAATACGTGCCGATTGTCTTCCCTGGGGCGGATGGGATCTTCCAGCACGACAATGCGAAGTTTCACGCAGCTAGAAATGTCCGAGAGTGGTTGGAAGAGCACGATGAAGAATTCAAAGTACTTCCATGGCCCCCTAATTTCCCAGACGTAAACCTAATTGAGGATCTGTGGCACCACCTCGATCGTGTTGTTCGCTCTATAAATCCTCCACCACGTGCACCCTCTAGCAGCTATCAGATGCACTGCAGTCAGCATGGCTCCACATACCTGTGAACACCTTCCAGCAACTTACTGAGTCACTCCCAGCCCGTCTAGCTGCTGTCCGCGCTGCACACAGAGGTTACTCTGGATATTAGCTGGTGGTCACAACAATGTGACTCGACCGTGTATGTACTACAACAAACTTTTTCAGCAGCTGTCCTTGGTGGATGGCAAAATTGTAAGAACGGCGAGAATCATCATATGTAAAGACATGCCATGATAGTGCAATTGAATTCAGCGAGAAATTAAAACCTTATTTGCTCAGTTCTGATGAAACTCATTTAGAATTAGATACCTACTTAGAAAAGGCACTCAATGCGAAGGAAAAAGAGCAGGAAAAGCAACACCCGTTGAGTACAAAATCACGGATTCTGCAAATATTGAAATATATACCATCGGAACCCTCCTATTGCATTCTCAAATTAAAGATGAGTTAACGGCTTATCTCACAAATAAAGAAATTCGGCACCCACAGAGGATAAAAAGAAGCCAAATCATCAGATGGATATAATTTTGGAGACCTTGAAATCACACATGAAGAGGTGGAGAAAAAAATAATTCTTCAGTCCCTTTATGTATTGGGTTGGCCAAAAAGTACTTGCCTTCTTAACACATAGATGGCGAAACATGTCTTGAAGTGTAAATAACGTCCTTTTAAACCGCAAGTTCAATATGTAACGTGCCAGCTGACGGTTCAAGCTTGTTTTAGGAACTGAAAATGCACGATTTCGTTAACAAGTGTTTGCTTGGCGTCGATTTCAAAATGGACAATCAAAAGTAACATTTTCGTCATGTTTTGCTGTATTATCCGAAAAGGTAAAAACACTGTCCAAGCTCATAAAAAGTTATGTGGTATGTATGGTGAAGATGCTTTAAAACTACGGCAGTGTCAGAATTGGTTTGCGAAATTTCGGTCTGGAGATTTTGAAGTGAAAAATGCACCACGCTCAGGAAGACCAATCGAAGTTGATGACGACAAAATTAAAGGCATTGATTGAATTCAATCAACGTTTAACGACACGACAGATTGTTGTGCATCTGAACATATCGAAATAGTGTCTTGAAAAATATTTAACGCAACTTGGATAAGTTAGTAAGCTCGATAAGAGTACCACATGAGCGCAAAGAAATTCATCTCACTAAGCGATTTCACTTCTGCGATTGGCTCTTGAAACGTGAAGAAAACGATCCATTTTTTGAAATGTATGATAACAGGCGACGAAAAATGGATCGTCTACAACAACGTCGAACGAAAAAGATCATGGAGCAAGCGAGATGAACGCGCTCAAAGCACTTCAAAAGCAGATATGCACCAAAGGAAGGTTATGCTGTCAGTATGGTGGGATTTCAAAGGTATTGTGCATTTTGAATTGCTTCCAAGAAATGAAACCATTAAGTCGAACGTATACTGTCGTCAGCTGGATAAATTAAGTAATGCAGTCAAACAGAAGCGACTAGAACTGGTGAATCGCAAAGGCGGTGTGTTTCGCCATAATAACGCAAGACCACATACAAGTTTGGTCACTCGTCAAAAACTGTTGCAGCTTGGATGCGATATGTTATCACATCCACCATAATCGCCAGACCTGGCACCATCAGACTACCATTTGTTTCATTCGTTGCAAAACGCCTTGAATGGTAAAATCTTCACTGCTGATGAGGCTGTCAAATCGTTCTTGGGATTGTTTTTTGCCGAAAAAACCCCTTTTTTGAGCGCGGAATGATGGACTTGCCTGCGAGATGGCAAAAGATCATCGAACAAAATAGACAATATGTTGTTGACTAAAGTTTTGGCTTCCCTTTCAAAATTAGCATTTCATTTACACGGGGAAACCGCAATTGCTTTTTTGGCCAACTTAATACACTGCCGGACAATTGCTAAGGACGGATGACAATAGCAATGATAGCAACCATAAAATGGAAGGCAGGAAAATGTGGAAATTAGCATAAGTGCGGGATACAGTAAGACGTGTTGTGCGTATGCAAATTTTGGATTGCCGAACTTGTTCGTGACGTCATAGCGCTGATAAGAGATATAAATGATTTGACGCGTATTGACCGTTGTTGTTCAAACGCAAAGTTGAAAGGGAAAGAATCAATTGACGAACTTGCAATTTTCAGTGTTCACCTAGATGATTTTACGCGTGGCCGTATTATTGGCAAGATTGAAGAAGGGCGAAAAATAACAGATGTTGCCAGGGAGTTCGACGTCAGCCACAGTGTTGTTTCAAGGCTTTGGAAATCATTTCAAACAAATGGAGAGTGTAGCAAACGTCACGGAGGAGGTCGTGTTTGCAGTACGACACCTGCAGAAGATCGGTACATAGTGCTATCAACAAAAAGACACCGGTGAAGCACAGCTAGTGAGGTAGCAAATCAGTTTATGGCTGCTACTGGCAAGCGGATCTCCCGAAAAACTGTCGCCAGACGTTTGCATGATGGAGGACTATACGCCCGCCGTCCTGTTGTGTGCATCCCATTGTCCAGACGTCACCGTACCGCCCGTTTGCAATGGTTCCATCAACATCGCAATTGGACTGATAACGACTGGTCTGCTGTCCTCTTCTCAGATGAGAGTAGATACAGTCTATCGTCTGATTGTCGACGACAACTGATCTGGCGTGATAGTGGTACTGCATATTGTCCAGCAAACATACAGGAAAGGGACCGATATCCGACATGTAGTGTCATGGTATGGGCTGGCATCATGATCAATGGCCGTACGTCCCTCTATGTGCTTCCAACTGGGACTATGACTGGCCAACGATACATTAATGATGTTCTGCTACCTCATGTTCGCATGTTCCGTGGTGCTGTCGGTGATAGATTCATTTTCATGGACGACAACGCAACATGTCGTCGAACAGTCGCTGTCCAGGAGTGTCTTGAGAGCGAGGATATTCAACGCCTCGTATGGCCAGCACGTTCTCCAGATCTGAATCCCATTGAAAATGTGTTGGTTGCTTTGGGGAGGAGTCTTGCTGGTCGCCAATGTCCTCCAATAAACAAGGACACCCTCATCCGTGCACTGACAGAGGAATGGGATAAATTACCCCAACAGCTGCTTGATAATGTTGTGCAAAGCATGACACGACGTGTGGAATCTTGCATCGCCCTCCATGGTGGCCATATCCCGTACTGACATCTTACGCCGGAACGCCTGCGGACGGTAATTGCATTTTTTTCACGTTTACGTATTCTGCACAAAATGGCCTGTTTGTCCCTTGAACACGTTCCAAAGCCTTCTGGATTTCAGAGCACAATAAATTGTCTTTCTTGTAATGTCCTGGCATTCTGACATTTTATTTCACTTGTCATCCAACCACACTTACTTTTTTATGCGCTATATAGCCGTTTATGATCCGTCCTTAGCAATTGTCCAGCAGTGCATCACGTCGCCATGCTACCACGCTCCACATTTTTTCACCTGACACCGATGCTTTTGTACTTTCACATTTGACAGCATGTTTGTCACAGGAATTGGAACTAATAGAAGATTTACCTCAAAGTGTGTGTTCCTGCTTAGGATCTACAAAAGTGCAAGTATTACGAGGCCTTCATGCTCTCTCATTTTGTGATGTTACTAGGTGCTTTACGAAAAAGGAAAACTATCTTTCTGGAAAGTTTCAAGACTTCAGAGAAAGAAATCTTTGAAGCCTTAGGAAGATTTGGATGGCTAGATGAATTTAAGAATGATTATAAACGATTGATAGAGCTATTCATTTGTCAAGTATACTAGCCAGGAACAAAGATTTCGGACTTCATTCAGTTGCGTTGGTAGATGTTAAAAAAGAAAGATCTAAAGTAAAAATTTGCCGACAACAAGGTACTGTCTGATACTATACATCTTGAAGACTGATTACCACGTGATGGAGACGCGCTGAACAACTACACCCGATCACAATTCGAGTTGGAGAAGGCAGACAGTCAATATTCTCCTATATGTGCACCCTTCTGTGTGCACCACAATCAATCGTACAGCTAGTACGGTATGCATGCATCAAAGGATAGTGTGCTGTGCATGGAAAATGCCGAGCTCAGTCACTAATGTGCACAGAACTGTGTAAATGTGGTGACGACGAAGAGATCTGTGAAAACAACGATTTTGCAGATGATGAAAATGAACTCTGAGACTCAAGATGTCCTGTAAAACCGTAGTTTCTCTCTTCAAGTGTAAATAGATAGTGTACTTTTAACAAGAAGTATATTTCAACGAGAAAGTTGCAAAATATTTCAAAATTTCTGATTTAGTGAGTTGCGTTAAAGTAAAAGTGGTAAGGCAATATCTCGAAAATGGAAACTAAAAAATGTTTTATGAGCTTTTCTACCGTATTCCTTTGATCACGTTTAACAAAAAAACCTACTTAGCAAGTTTTTCAAAGAAATACCTTAAAATCAGTTACTGCTAAAAAAACGAATAAAACGGAATTGGTATCCGTAAGAGCGGCCATCTTGGATTAACAACGTCACACTGGCGCTCTGCCACAAATTCAAATAAAACACCTGGTGGTACATGATTGTATGCTTCATTATCAGTGCATCCTCAGTAGGTGTACCTTCCCTTCATTCAAAATCCCACGGACTAGCTTACTGTGAACAGATTCCCCTCCACTAATACTATTTTGCAGAGCAGCAGCGAAAGAAAACACATTTGTGTTAACTACAAGACTTATTTTGACATACACTCTATTGATAAAAGTCACCGGACACCTCTTCAAAAGCAAATGAACTGATCCACCGCGTTGTTAAGATGCGCGGTACAGCTCCAAACTGCATAACAACAAGCTTGCAGCTGACCGCGGTCATATCGCACTGTGAGGTTGAGTGAAAATGTCGCGGTGGGGGAGAACTGACTTTGAGAAAGGAAAGATTGTTGGGTGTTATATTAATGGGTTGTCCATAAGAGAAATCGAGAGCAATTTAAACATACCAAGTCAACAGTTTTGGATGTTCTGAATACGTGGAAAACACATGGCGTGCCTGAAGCAGCAAAACGTACGGACACGCCAGAAAAAATTAGTGATAAAGGGCGTCGAAGCCTTAGGAGAGTCGTTATAGCTAATTGACGGAGTACTGCACAAGACTTCAGTGTACAGCTGAGTAAAAATGCTGGAACTTCGTTATGTACACGTAACATTCGCAGAGAACTTCATTTCATGGTTTACCGTGGTGGTGCGGCTGCTCATAACCCTTTCATCGCCACTCGGAATGCTGCTCGTCACTTAGCATGGTGTAAAGAGCATTTATCGTGGACCGTAGATCAATGGAAACGGGTCCTATGGACTGATGAGTCCAGATACACGATCCATCTGTCTGATGGCCGTGTGTGGGTATAGCGGCAGCCAGCAGAACACGCTTTACCACAGTGTACTGTTCCTGCGGTCAAGTTTGGAGCTGGCAGTGTACTCGTATGGTCCCGGCCCATTGGTTATCGTGGACAAACATGTTAACCAGCACGTCTACCTCTATATTCTGGACAATTATGCCCTACCAACTCTGTGGCAATACTATGGAACAGAGCCTTGTTGGAACCAGCAGGATAATGCACCGAGCCATAAAGCAAGGACTGTTATGCCATGGTTAGACAACAATTCCATATCGTGTGTGGACTTGCCATCACAGAGCCCTGATCTTAATCCCATAGAGGACCTGTGGGATGAATTAGAGCGCCGCATAAGAAGTTTGGAACCTAGGCCTACTACTAAGCAACAGTTAGCGGCAGGGTTATGTACTGAATGGAAGCGCATACCTATCGCCGTGTTCCAAAACCTTGTCGAAAGTCTAGAAGGGTCAGTGCATGCATTAAGGCCAAACAAAGGTGGACCTACACCGTACTAATGTATGTCAATAAATGCTATGTTGTGTTTTCTCTTCTAGGTGCCCGGTGACTTTTGTCAATGTAGTGTATTTCTTAATGTATGTACAAATTAATGGTACGACCAGGTTAAGCTGTATTAAACATCACTACAAAAATGGTCTAGGTTAAACCTAAGATTCATAAAAACGTTTCCTAGCAATCCAACAAGCTTAGGTGAGCCATAATACCGTATTTCTTTTTCCAACTTCATTGATTACACAGCATGCAAGAGATTGAAATATTTGGGTGATGTCTTACCCTGAATCCACTGCTGTTCATCTCTTGTTCCTGGGGGCTTCACCCGTGGCGTTTTGGTTCTTTGGGTTGGGGCTTCACCCGTGGAGTTCTGGTTCTTTGGGTTGGGGCTTCACCCGTGGCGGTTTGGTTCTTTGGGATGGGGCTTCACCCGTGGCGGTTTGGTTCTTTGGGATGGGGCTTCACCCGTGGCGGTTTGGTTCTTTGGGATGGGGCTTCACCCGTGGCGTTTTGGTTCTTTGGGATGGGGCTTCACCCGTGGCGTTTTGGTTCTTTGGGATGGGGCTTCACCCGTGGCGTTTTGGTTCTTTGGGATGGGGCTTCACCCGTGGCGTTTTGGTTCTTTGGGATGGGGCTTCACCCGTGGCGTTTTGGTTCTTTGGGATGGGGCTTCACCCGTGGCGTTTTGGTTCTTTGGGATGGGGCTTCACCCGTGGCGTTTTGGTTCTTTGGGATGGGGCTTCACCCGTGGCGTTTTGGTTCTTTGGGATGGGGCTTCACCCGTGGCGTTTTGGTTCTTTGGGATGGGGCTTCACCCGTGGCGTTTTGGTTCTTTGGGATGGGGCTTCACCCGTGGCGTTTTGGTTCTTTGGGATGGGGCTTCACCCGTGGCGTTTTGGTTCTTTGGGATGGGGCTTCACCCGTGGCGGTTTGGTTCTTTGGGATGGGGCTTCACCCGTGGCGTTTTGGTTCTTTGGGATGGGGCTTCACCCGTGGCGTTTTGGTTCTTTGGGATGGGGCTTCACCCGTGGCGTTTTGGTTCTTTGGGATGGGGCTTCACCCGTGGCGTTTTAGTTCTTTGGGATGGGGCTTCACCCGTGGCGTTTTGGTTCTTTGGGATGGGGCTTCACCCGTGGCGTTTTGGTTCTTTGGGATGGGGCTTCACCCGTGGCGTTTTGGTTCTTTGGAATGGGGCTTCACCCGTGGCGTTTTAGTTCTTTGGGATGGGGGTTCACCCGTGGCGTTTTGGTTCTTTGGAATGGGGCTTCACCCGTGGCGTTTTGGTTCTTTGGGATGGGGCTTCACCCGTGGCGTTTTCGTTCTTTGGGATGGGGCTTCACCCGTGGCGTTTTGGTTCTTTGGAATGGGGCTTCACCCGTGGCGTTTTAGTTCTTTGGGATGGGGCTTCACCCGTGGCGTTTTGGTTCTTTGGGATGGGGGTTCACCCGTGGCGTTTTGGTTCTTTGGGATGTGGCTTCACCAGTGGCGTTTTGGTTCTTTGGGATAGGGCTTCACCCGTGGCGTTTTGGTTCTTTGGGATAGGGCTTCACCCGTGGCGTTTTGGTTCTTTGGGATGGGGCTTCCACCCGTGGCGTTTTAGTTCTTTGGGATGGGGCTTCACCAGTGGCGTTTTGGTTCTTTGGAATGGGGCTTCACCCGTGGCGTTTTGGTTCTTTGGGATGGGGGTTCACCCGTGGCGTTTTGGTTCTTTGGGATGTGGCTTCACCAGTGGCGTTTTGGTTCTTTGGGATAGGGCTTCACCCGTGGCGTTTTGGTTCTTTGGGATAGGGCTTCACCCGTGGCGTTTTGGTTCTTTGGGATGGGGCTTCACCCGTGGCGTTTTAGTTCTTTGGGATGGGGCTTCACCAGTGGCGTTTTAGTTCTTTGGGATGGGGCTTCACCCGTGGCGTTTTGGTTCTTTGGGATGGGGCTTCACCCGTGGCGTTTTGGTTCTTTGGGATGGGGCTTCACCCGTGGCGTTTTGGTTCTTTGGGATGGGGCTTCACCCGTGGCGTTTTGGTTCTTTGGGATGGGGCTTCATCCGTGGCGTTTTGGTTCTTTGGGATGGGGATTCACCCGTGGCGTTTTGGTTCTTTGGGATGGGGATTCACCCGTGGCGTTTTGGTTCTTTGGGATGGGGCTTCACCCGTGGCGTTTTGGTTCTTTGGGATGGGGATTCTTTGGGATGGGGCTTCACCCGTGGCGTTCTTTTGTTCGGGATGGGACGTGGCGTTTTGGTTCTTTGGGATGGGGTCCGTGGCGGTTTGATTCTTTGGCATGGGACGTGGCGTTTTGGTTCTTTGGGATGGGACGTGGCGTTTTGGTTCTTTTGGGATGGGACGTGGCGTTTTGGTTCTTTGGGATGGGACGTGGCGTTTTGGTTCTTTGGGATGGGACGTGGCGTTTTGGTTCTTTGGGATGGGACGTGGCGTTTTGGTTCTTTGGGATGGGACGTGGCGTTTTGGTTCTTTGGGATGGGACGTGGCGTTCCTACTTGTGCCCGCGATACTGGGATGGTAACCTCCGTGGATAAAACGCAGCCTGGGAGCCTTTGATACTTGTACGGCTTCTTTTCCTAACACTATTTTTCTTTTTCACTACCATCAACTTGGTTTCTTTTCCACTGCTACCTTCCGATGGCACCTAACATGTGAAATTTGTAGTCTGACTTTTGACCCACTCAAAGACATGCATCCCGGTTTGTCCAAGCTTTTGCTTTTATTTCCCCCTTCAGTATCACTTTCTGTCTTGCTCCTAGGCGTGTTCTCACCTCTTGGAGGTGTCACCTCCGTCTTCATTGGTTCCTGGGAGTTCTGGTTGGTTGGTTGGTTGGTTAATATATTTTAATGGCGCAAGGGCCGTGGTTGGCCAAAGAGCGCCAAAACAAAAGACATCAAAACAAAACTAAAGCAATAAAAACGTACACAAGGGTAAAAACAGGCTGATGTAGTAAAAATTAAATATGATAGTGAACAAGTTAAAATCTAGATAAGTTTAAAAAAGTCAATATCCTGTAAAAACGAAAACACTGCTTTCATGTCGCAGGCTTCGCCAATAATTGTCTGCAGCGTAGCTGCTCCTTCGTCCAACAGATGAGAGTGAAAATGACGAAAACGATGATCACAAAACCGAACACAAGTACACAAAACATGAAGGACAGTGAGACGACAGTCGCACGCCTCACACACCGGGACACTCTCGCCACACAGCAAAAGCGGTGAGTAAAACGACAGTGCCCAATGCGGAGACGTGCAAGAACAACCTCCTCACGACGGTTCTTCCGCAAACTAGACATCCAAAGTCCGATCCGTGGTTTGATGGCATAGAGTTTATTGCTGCCCCTGCTGAGACCACAGGGACTGCCACTCATCCAGAACAAATTTCCGGATCAACGGCCGATAATCTCGGAAAGACAGTGGCAGCCGAGCTGGCGACATGGAGGAAAACAGACCTGGCAGAGAGATCTGCCAGCTCGTTACCCCGGATCCCAACATGGCCAGGAACCCAACAGAATCGGACCAGGAAGCCATCACCCTCCAAAGTTCCAAGAAGACGACGGACATCACGGATGACAGGTGAGTCCGTGTTCTCTGGAGAAGATAAAACATGGATGACGGACTGGGAATCAGAGCAAACCATAGCGCGACGAAGTGATCGAGACTGTATGTGGCACAAAGCGAGGTGCACCGCACGCATCTCCGCCGAAAAGACGGTGGATTCAGGCGGAAGCCGCTCAGCATGTGAGGCTTCGCCACACACAAAAGCGGATCCAACGACATCCCCGGACTTCGAGCCATCGGTGAATACAGGCACGAAATCCGGGTAGACCGACAGTTTTTCAGCAAAGAGCTGCTGGTACACCAGAGCAGGAGTGGAAGACTTTGGCCACACACAAAGAGAAAGGTCAGCCGTTGCTTGAACCGGCAGCCAAGGCGGTTCATTGTAGAACCGGGTCAAACCAATCCTTGACAAGTCTAGACCAGCATCGCGCACTATGGCAGACATCCGAATCCCGAACGTCGGAACACAGGAGGGGCGGTTGGAAAACAAACGGACACAGTCCGGTTGGAAGATGGAACCATACAGTGGATGATCAGGAAAAGACTTCAGTTTTGTATAAAACTAAAGAGACAGCTGCTTACGACGGATGCATAACGGCGGCTCATGAGCCTCCGCATACAGGCTATGCACGGGAGAGGTGCGGAAAGCACCAGTGCATAGCCGCAGAGCCTGGTGATGGACGGGGTCCAAAGGCTTTAAAACCGATGGACGCGCTGAATCGTACGTAATGCATCCGAAGTCTAACTTTGACCGAATCAGAGAATGGTAAATGCGAAGCATTGAGCACCTGTCGGCCCCCCAAGATGTTCGAGAGAGGACCTTCAGGATACCCAATGACTTCGTGCACTTCACCTTCAAAGACTGGATGTGAGGCCGGAAGGTGAGCGCTCGGTCAAAAGTTAACCAAGGAACTTGACTTCTGACACCACGGGGATGGTAGAGCACCCCAGACGGAGGCTGGGGTCTGGGTGAAGACCCCGTTTGCGGCAAAAATGCACGCAAACGGTCTTCTGCGTCGAGAAGCCAAATCCATTTTGGGAAGCCCAGTGAGAGATCTTGGTAATGGCAGACTGGAGCTGTCTCTCGATGGTACGCATGTTAACAGAGGCGCAAGAGATCTGCAGATCATCCACGTACATGGTTCCACGAACCGTGGGAGGAAGCAGGTGGAAAATATGGTTAACACGAAGGATGAACAACGTAACGGAAAGAATGGAGCCCTGAGGTACACCCTGTTCTTGCGGGTACACCGCAGAGAGGGTCGACCCGACGCGCACACGGAAACTCCGGTAATGGAGAAATCCGGCGATGAAAGATGGTAAGTTTCCCCGCAATCCGCACTCGTGCAGATCACGGAGAATGCCGTATCTCCAGGTACGATCATAGGCTTTCTCCATGTCGAAGAAGACGGAGACCATGTGCTGACGCCGGACAAACGCCTCCCTGACAGAAGCCTCAAGGCGAAGATGATGATCGGTGGTGGATCGAGATTTACGAAATCCACTCTGATGAGGCGAAAAAATGTGATGAAATTCTAAATAAAAAATGAGACGAAGGTTAATGATGCGCTCGAGTACTTTGCAAAGGCAGCTCGTCATAGCAATTGGCCGGTAGTTCAACGGGTTGGTGGGATCTTTACCAGGTTTGGGAACAGGAACGACAATGGCCGTACGCCAAGACTCGGGAAAGGCATTCTCTAGCCAAATCCTGTTAAACAGGATTAGCAGACATTCAAGAGAGGACGGAGAAAGGTGCTTCAGCATGTCGAAATGGATGTTATCCGGTCCGACAGATGTCCGGCCGGCCCGATTCAGAGCGGTCTTCAGCTCCACGGCAGTCAGCGGGCTGTTATAATCTGCGGAAGAAAACGGTCCAAAAGAAATCTTGGACCGTTCAAGCCGCGGCTGTAACTGCCGGAACGAAGCAGGGTAATTGCTGCTGCTGGACACCGAAGAAAAAGCGGCGCCCAGACAGTCAGCAATACCCTGAGCGTCAGCAACCGTTCCTCCATCACTCTCAAGAATGGAGATTTCCCCAGATGGGTACTGTCCTCGAATCTTACGGATCCTGTCCCAAACAATCTTAGGGCTGGTAGCGGAGTTAATCCCGGACACGTAACGTATCCAGGACTCCCGTTGACTACGCCTACGAACCAATCGCGCGTAGGACTTGGCCTTCTTGAAAGCAAGTAGGTTCGCGTCGGTGGGGTACCGACGAAACCTACCCCAAGCCCGATGTTGGGCCTGACGAGCTGCCATGCAAGTGGAATTCCACCAAGGTCTTGGGCAACGTGGAAGTTTAGTCGACGTCCTGGGGATGGTAAGTTCTGCCGCATGCACAACACAATCCGTGACCGCCGCAACAGCGTCATTGACCGTTCCTGAGGTCACCATAGCTGGAGTAATAATCGCTGAAGCCGTGAAAGCGTCCCACTTGGCACGATCAATATTCCATCTAGCAGGGCGAGTAGGGTAACGGTACCCGCCACCCGCTAGACGGAGAAAGATGGGAAAGTGATCGCTGCCAAGGGGATCACCAGACACGCTCCAGGACCAGTCAGGATATAAGGATGGTGAACTCAAAGACAGATCAATGGCTGGGGACGAACGGGTGGGTTCATGAAAATAAGTAGCAACTCCGGTGTTGTGGAGACAGAGGGACGTGCTGGAGAGAAGGGACTCAACAACACGGCCCCTGGAGTCTCGAGTTGTAGAACCCCACAACGGATTGTGAGCATTAAAATCTCCAAAGATGAAGAAAGGAGGTGGCAGCTGGTCAACTAAATCTTCCAGATCCGAAAGGCCTACAGCTTCAGTTGGTGGTATGTAGATGGAACACACCGTGAGCAGAGTGTTCACA
This sequence comes from Macrothele yani, assembly GCA_039090855.1. Taxonomy (NCBI): domain Eukaryota; kingdom Metazoa; phylum Arthropoda; class Arachnida; order Araneae; family Macrothelidae; genus Macrothele; species Macrothele yani. Next base: position 23,974,995 of record CM076989.1, read on the forward strand.
GACAGTCTCACTGCCACTGCCTGCAAAGGCGTCCGAAGGGCAACCGCAGTGACAGGGACACCATGAGGAACAACGACGGCCACTCCTCCGCAGGCAATTACGCCGTCCTGGTGATCTTTGCGGAAAAAAGAATGTCTCCGCAGCGAAGGAGTGTCCGTCATGCGAAGCTTTGTCTCCTGGAGACACACGCACACAGGTGTGTGCGAAGACAGTAAGCCTTTTAAATCGTCAATGCGTGAACGCAGACCTCGGCAATTCCACTGAATGAGCGTGGCCATAATGAAAAATGTAATGGAAGAATGAAAAAGACAGACGACTAGAACGTCTCACTGTCGTCCATCAGCTCCAATCCATCCGCAGTGTCGGGAGGTAACACAGGGCTGTGTTTACCCCTTGTGTTGAGAGATGGTTTTTGCTTGCTCTGTTTCGGGGAGGATGAACCCGGTTTTACCTTTTCCGGCTTCTTCTTTCCAGTGCCCTGGACCTGGGTCCCTGTGATGGCCGTAGATGGTTTCGGCATAGAGGTAGGTTTAGGCGACGATGTTGATGTCGCCTTGGATGCAATACGGCGAGACTTCAGTGCTTCCATACCAGCAGTGACGATGTCCCCAAAATCATAAGGACACCCCGCTGGGATGGACACCTCAGTCTGGACCGCCACTGAAGCCTTCTGCACCACAACTGAAGCATAGGACCGCCGGCCTGGTTGTAAAGGGGCGATCCGCCGTCTAGCCTCGGGATATGAGAGATGCTCAGTTGTCTTCAGGCGATGGATTGCCTGTTCCTCTATCCACTTTGGACACTGCTTGAAGAAGCAGGATGAGTCCCTTCGCAGTTGACACAATGATCAGACTCTGCAGAGCAATCCGCCAAAGAGTGTTCTGTGGAACCACAGCGGCCACACTTCGCAACATTACGGCAAGACTGCTGGGAGTGACCGTAATGCTGGCACCTGAAACATCGCAAGGGGTTCGGGATGTATGGGCGAACATCAAGCCGTAAATAACCTGCCTTGATGGAAGTAGGCAGGTTTCGGGAGTCAAACGTTAGGATGATGTTACGGGAGGGGAATAGATTTCCATCCCACCTAAAAAGAATCCGCCGAACCCCAATGACATGCTGTTCACCAAGTTCCTCCAGCAATTCCTCATCGCTGCATTCAAGCAGGTCGCGGGAGTTGACTACACCGCGAGAGGAATTTAGATAACCGTGTGGAGAAACCTGAACAGGAACGCCAAGCAAAACGGTCGTTTCCAGCAAGGTGGCACTGTGGCGTGGAGTAGAAGTTTCCACGAGAAGATCCCCGGAAGGGAGCTTCTTCACACTCTTTGGAGAGCCAGCAACGGCTTGCAGAGCCTTGTTGATCCAGAAAGGACTCTTGGTACTGAGTGACTGTGAAGAGTCACCAGATTTAATCAACAGAAACAGAGCATTGCAATTAGATGTGACAAGTTTCTTTGTGGAGGAAGGAGCACTTTCCTCCACAGGGCGCTTTAAAGTATTATTAGCATGGGAAACACTTGGGGTTTCCATGAATGAAGGAAAAAAATTCGTCCGCTGACCTCCCCACCCACTACCGAGCCCAACGAGTGAGAGCTGAGGTCCGCAAGCCCAAGAGGACGCAGGACACGGCTCTAGGGATAGTCAGCGGATATAGCAAGTTGGTAGGGCAGACACACGCTCAGCGTGCACCCAGACTTTCCGTGCCCGGAGAACACCCCTTTGGCATGCCCACCCTACCCCCCAACTCACCCAGCCGAACAGAACGACAAGCCGCTAGAAGTCTGGACGCCACTCGGCCACAGACTACCTGACCAGGAGTGGGTTAGCTCCCAGCCTCCCGTTTAGGGTGAAGCAGAGGGCAAAGAGGAGTGTTGGCATCTGGAGACACTACAACCCTGGCCCCTAAATACCTCAGCCTCCAGCATCGTCATTTCCACCTGTACGGGTCACCGCACACGGCAAACATGCAGGTAGGTCTAAGCTAACCAGCTCCGGAAAAACAGAAAATGTAACATAAAAGAGAAAAGACAGGGAAGAGAACGAGGAACAAAACCCGGAGCTGGCGCCTCATCACTACCTCAGCAGCCTACAACTGAGGCGGGTACATGTCAATATATGAACTGAAGACGAAAAAAGGAAAACAATAAGAGAGAAAATCGGCTCGGGCCGTGGGGACGCCATCCCCCATCAGCTGGATGAACAGCTGTCCCTTCGGTGATGTTATCGTTCCAGAGTAAACGAAAGGTATTACGTCACAAGGTGAGCTCGGGCCGTGGGGGCGCTGCTCCCCAAATTACTGGAAAACCAGTTATCCCCGTGCGGGGTGGGAGTTCTCCCCTCGTCCATTAGTGGTCCACCGTCCGGTGGACGCTGACTAATTGCTATTTCGGGCAGATGTTCTTCTTGCCAGATCACCATCTGCCGAGCTAAGCCCTTTAAACATTTATTTGGTCCTAACTGTTACCCTGTTTCGGAGTTCTATTATCAGGCTAACCGAGATTACTCTTCTAAATCTTTGAGTATGCTCAAATGCACGTTATGTTCCCAGACACAGAGACTGGGTGACAGAGTTATTCAATAAGTTTCACCTTCTTACCTGATTTAGGCAGATCTTCTTCCTTGGACTTTCGCCGTATAGTCGCTACTGGCCTATTACTAATTAAGGCTGCATTATGTAACCCGCCGTGCTGGTTATTCGCAAATGCCTAGCAATGAAAATACCTTTCACTTTGTTTGTGGAATTTTGCACCTGGCCTAGCATTTGCTTTCCGATCTCCTTCCCACGCAAAGGGAAAGCAAGTAAAAAAAAAAAGGAAACAGCAAATCTTTATGCGATCTGGTGCGGGATAAATACCCCCTTTGCAAGCCCAATCAGGAATTACTCTAATTAAAAATGATTAATTAATTATGTTAACATAATATAATTAGGTAATTAAGTCTCGAATTTGGGTATTTCTTCATTGTAGCAATGTGCCCGAAATAAGAATTTCCTCGGCAACACTGCTTCAGTTCCTACGATTGCCGAGTCCGCTTCTAGCGATGGAGTGACCACTGTTTGCCAAACACAATATTGCTCACCAACCAGGCGTCCTCATATTGGGTGCCATTAGATGAGATAGCCAGTCACCTCTGATACGCATAACAGACACGAGGATGTGCGTGGATGATGGTTTACAGCCCGTGATTTTTCCATTTCTGAATTCCCGGATGCTCTTTTAAAGTACGATAATGCCCGGCCACACTCTGCAAACATCTCCTGAGCGCACCTATAAAGGGGTCCATATGCTTCCGGTGCCAGCGAGATTTACGGACCTATCATCCATCGGACATGTGATGGACCTCAATGGACTGGACGTGCAAGATTCTCTCCGGCCGCTCCTGAATGAAGCTGAATTATGGGACTAGATAAAACGTTGGGAATTCCAGATTCACCAGGGTACTATTAGAGAGCTTTATCACTATGCTGTTCCGTGTGTATCTGTTCACATTGAACAACATGGTGTCACACAAGATATTGACTGCTGTCACGTGATCCAGTCTAATTGATCCACCTCATTTTCTACAGAGGGTGAGTCGCAAGTTTTGCAATATTTGCATAAACGCATGTGCTGCGACGGGTATGTCACGTGTTTAAACTAGTTCAAGTTGCGAACTGTAGTCATTCGAAAGGGATATAAAGTGGTAGTCGTTGCTGTGAAGAGCATTGCATGATGTTGTTCTGTCTGCGGTTGGGGCGCCTAAAAGATGAACAGCCCAAAACCAGCTACTTACAGAACTTTTGCTTTACGAGTTTGAACTCGACCAGACTGCTGCTCAAGCAACACGAAATATTTGTCATGCAAAAGGGTAAGGTTCCGTGGACCACAGCACCATAACCAGATGGTTCAAGAGATATCGCTCAGGTGCGCGCCAGACCGTAGAGGCAAATCCGACAACCAGCACACGAAGATTATCAGGCGAGCTGGGCATATCACAGACCACTGTGGTTCGTCACCTTCAGGATATCAGCAAGGTCCACAGCAGCTGTCTCATTGCCCCTCACGAACTGACGCAAGCTGAAGCAAACCCCCTAGTGAAAGTGTGCGCGAAACTCCTAGAAAACCCGCGCGATGTACGTTTCATCAAGAGAATTGTTACGTGCGATGAAAAAGTGGGTTTATTTCTGTAATCCTAACACACAACGGCAGTGGTTGAGCCCGGGCCAGCTTTCTGAACCTGTTGCCATACGTTTGCGCTGCGAGCACAAGGTGATGCTCTGCCTCTGGTTGAATTTCAAGGGAATAATCCATCACTAATTGGTTCGACGGTCGGACCATCAACGCAAACCTCTACTCTGAGCAGCTGGAAAGGATGCATGCCGTTTTGAAGGAGAAGTACCCGACACTGGTGAACAGAAAGTGCGCTTTCCTACAGCAGGACAACGCTTGGCCTCATACCGCGTGAACGTCCCGGGCGAAACTCCAGGAACTTGAGGACATCGAACTGACGCCACACCAAGCATATAGTCCGGATCTCGCCCCGTCGGATTATTACCTGTTCCGGACTATGGCCTACTTCCTTCGTGGGCGACACTTCAACAACCAGGAGGAGGTGGCAGCTGGGGTAAAGGAGTTCTTCGCCACGAAGGACAAGAACTCGTATGGACGCGGAATCGAAGAACTGGCAGACAGATGGCTAAAGACGGTGCAACCCGATGGCTTATACTTTGAATGCTAGGCAGCTTTCGTCGTAAAGGTACGTATGAAGACAAAGTGATCCAAATATTGCAAAACTTTCGACTCACCCTCTGTAGAATCGAAGAACTGGCAGACAGATTACTAAAGACGGTGCAACCCGATGGCTTATACTTTGAATGCTAGTCAGCTTTCGTCGTCAAGGTACGTATGAAGACAAAGTGATCCAAATATTGCAAAACTTTCAATTCACTATCTGTGGATTTAGGTATAAGATAGGGCAATTTCAATGTCGAGCACTGTATTTCACTTTTGCATTACCGTTTACGAAACTTGATTATTTACCAGATAAAGAAAAGCATGTTAAATGGATGACTTTCGATGGAGTTCATTTAGTACGATGTAAACGCATTTTCAGGTTCGACATTATCTCAAAATTTAATATTCCTTTTAAACTACATTAACTTCACCCTTTCCAAACTTCAACTCGTAGTGAGGAGGGAATCCCGTTAAGGTCTTCGACCTGGAGCTTGCAGTTTCAGATATTTACACCCAACCAAGTAAAATTAACTAGTTAACCCACTTTGACAAGCAGAAATGTAGGTCACGTGTACTAAAGGAAGATCCTATATCGCTCGGAAATGCAGAAAATCCGGTGGACTCTCTTCCCTGTTTACCGATCAAGCATTTTAACCCTGGCCTTCGAAACTGTCAAAGCAATTTGAGTCGGAGCGATAAAGTAAGAACGATGTCAGCAGGTGCTTCGAAGTCGCATAAAATGAATGGTAGCAAGCAGTGCTATCGTCAGGCGTGAGGCTCTGGCGTGCGGGCAAGGAACAGCCGGGGAAGCAACGGGTTGGACTGGCTCCCAGAAATGTGGGAGAGAGTTCTGCCTTCGAACAATCGAAGTCTTTCAGAAAGCGTCACTTCTTTTTTTTTCTCCTAGACACAAATGCCAAAATGTACACCACACTTGCTAATGAAGTTCAGACACCTGACTCACCCCGGAAGAAAAGGCATAGCAGCCATTCCAGGAAAGAGTAAATAGATTAGACACGCCGGAGAAAGGCTTACAATTCAGTCCCAGTGCAACAACAGTGAATTATCACCAATTCTCTTCCTTATTTAAGTGTTTGTGTGACATAAAGCCCTTCCCATACAGAAAGACGACTGAGAACATAATGGCAGCAATATTTTATTTTCTTGTTGGAATTAAAAAGACAGCAGCGTGACATTCACACAATCTAAAGTTAAAGAGGATTTTCAAACATTACATCACTCTCCCACATTACAGAACGAATTCCACACAGCATTTAAACGAAACATTTTTTTTTCTGGGCGCAGTCTAATTTAATCAAAAATTTTTTTTCAACACTATTTTACTTATGACTATATCCTTTATGATAATATGTTGAAGGTTATACTGCAGAGTATACTGTGTTATTACTCACTGTTATGAGAGAAAAGTTACTCATCGGTTTTTCTTTTCTTTGATTGAAGGTTTAACGACCACCATGAGCAACTCAATGGGCTATAAGCAGTCGCCAGTCTCTAATTTAGGGCCACGCCGCAGTGGTCTAAGCGATGGCTTATGAAAATTCGTCCGAATTGGGTCCGGGTTCGAATCCCGGTGAGGCATGGATGTTGTGTTTGTCTTACGGCACTGGCTGTCTCCCTTCCCTGGAACCAGTGACCCTAAATTAGGGACGGGCGACTGCTTATAGCCCATCGAGTTGCTCACGATGGTCGTTAAACTTCCAATAAAAAAAATTAAGGCCACTGGTTCCAGGGAAGGGAGAGAGTCACCGCCGTAAGACAAACACAACATCCATGCCTCACCGGGATTCGAACCCGGACCCAACTCGGACGAATTTTCATAAGCCATCGCTTAGACCACTGCGCCACTGGGGGCGGCCATCAGTTTTGGTATCAGAACTTTTACAAAGTGAAAATGTAAACACAGTATGGCAACGTAGAGAGAGAGAGATTACACGGATATTGTGTTCAAAACCAAAGTAAGAAATATAATGTGTTCGATATGTGCCAAATACAAATGTAAACAAACCTTGTGTAAAAAAATAAAAAAATTGTCAATATTTCAATTCGTTCCAATACCGTTTCCGTCTACTATACATCATCTCCAAGTGCTGTAATACTGAAGACATTTCAGAGATGTAGTGAAAACAATTATGTAGAGTTTCAGAGTTGGAAACGGATCAAACATTTTGGACCTGGACGTCATATGACTGGGCCCGACCAGGACAAATATAACACACACACACACACACACACACACACAGTCTCTCCGCAGTGGGTATCGTAGGCTACATAGAAATCATACAAATGTATTACAGGAACGTATAATTTACTCATTTTCGGCAAGTGTTGATACTGTCGTCCTTTACAAACTGAGTTACACATGTTTTCAACATATCTGCGAAAGTTAAGTCCCTCCGCAGTAATGTTAAGGCTGTTCCACTTAATTTCAGTGGTGCTGAAGTCAAAAGTTTTGAATCTAGTAACTTGTTGCACGATTAATTTCAGCTGTTTTCTTGATAACACATCAAGCTTCAGAATTTCACAACAACATAAATGTTCACCAGCTTCTCATGAGTTGAAAGTTCCCAAAATTTGGATGTTGATTTCATCATTGCCCCTCAGGAGGAAGGACCACTCATGAAATCAGCATTCACATTTTGGAAACTTTTAACTCATCACACAAGCTTGTGAAAATTGGTGTTGCTGTGAAACACATTCTGGTTTCTTAATGAGACGAAACAACTTCCGGAATTCACTCTTTCCCTTTTTGATTTCAACAAGCACGCATTTGTTGGACTGTACGCCTTTTTTTAATCTCCTTAATATAAAATTCATCAATATTAACAAATAAGGAAAACCTCTGAATGCTTAATGCAAAAAATGCGATGTGAGAAGTAACTCTCAGTATTACAATGTGACACGCGGGGTGTGAGAGTGAATCACCAGAGAAGCACACAACAGGCGATCTTGCACCGGACAATGGCACTGAAAACAAACGTTAAGGAAATACCGTTTTACGATGTGGTATTGGCAAGTCTATCGTCGGTCGGTGGAAATTGTATTTGCTTTAAGAAAGAATATTTTTGTATGAGAAATAATTTTTTAATTCCGTTGGTTCCAGTATCGAGCATAAATTCCACAGTACGCATTTTTCTTTGAAATATGTTTTTTTCAAAAATAAAACTAAACTAACACCGGGTCGAAATCAGGTCAGAAACACTTTGAGCCGACCCGTTGACCCGTTTCCATCTCTGGTAAAGTTCAAATCTTACAATTTCAATTAGCAAGAACAAATCTATATACACTGTACAGACAAAACTCACCAGACACCTAGAAAAGAAACAACATAGCATTTATTGACATAAATTAGTACGGTGTCGGCCACCTTTAGCCTACGCGTGTCTTCACGAGCTCCGTGTTTGAATGCTTCACGTACGTGCTTTGTGTGTCTCATCATTGTTCTTCTGTGTGTGTGCCGAAGTTAAAGGTCCTCACGAGTGGGTGAGGGCTCATTTTTTCATTATCACTGTTTTAATTTACACACCGAGCTGGTCGTTTTTCTTCGTTAACCCTTGCCATTGATTATGGCATCTGCCAATAAATAAATACATCGCTCTTTCCACGTTCCAGAAACACACAGCAACCGAAAAATTGTTTTCAGCCGCCGCCGTGGAATTGAACCACGGATCTATCGATATCTAGCCGAGCGCGTTAGCTTTACACCAGGGAGGCCAACAATCCACGGTGCTATGTGTATTTTTAAGTCAGATTCTGACATCATTGTCAGCTTCTGATGTCAGAAGCTGACTTAAAAAAAATAACACACATAGCACCGTGGGTTGTTAGCCACCAGGGTGTAAAGCTAACGCGCTCGGCTAGATATCGAGAGATCCGTGGTTCAATTCCACGGCGGCGGCTGAAAACAATTTTTCGGTTGCTATGTGTTTCTGGAACATGGAAAGAGCGATGTATTTATTTATTTACTGACGCCACGTATTTGGAGGATTTTCACTTATGGCATCTGCCGATGAGGGCGCTCTTCCCACCCGCATCATTGCAGCTCCTCGCGTCGCCTCTTCAACGACAGACGCAGTCGATCAATCATCATCGCTTGCTAGTGGAGAACCTCTTAATTTTCCTCTTGTCATTTGCACGTCTTCTCTTGCTCAGGTCTCCGACTCTGCCATTGAGAACGTGGATGTAGCGTCCCTGGCGATGATGAATTCATGGACGTCTCTGATGGCGTCGCTAATCTGCCCTCTACAATTTCTACTGCCTCTGTTTCCAGTACATTGCCTCATGCTGCATCAATGCCTTCCAGAGGAGGCGCTTCTGCACGCACATATTCTGCGGCTGCCTCTTGTATTCCACTGGCTTCCTCCTCGTCTCGCCTGCCCCTATGGATTCTTACGTTACTGTAAACGGTGACACCATCTTATTAGACATTCCCGAGAACTCTCCTGCTGGTCAACGTCTAAATTTGACCCTCGAGTTAGGAGTTTGTTTTGATGCGCTGCCCAACACTCCTTTAAAGCAGTACATCTCTGCTCTCAAGAAGATGCTTCCTTCTGGTGCCATCACCCACCTCACCCTAAAGCCACGAACTGCGATTGTTTATTTTTCGAAGAAAGAATATGCCGTGCTTGTCTTGTCTCGGGGCCTATCAATTGGCGATCGTCACCTCTTGGCCGAATCCATCGCCTTGTTCTGGTCTCTCTACATCTGGTACCCCCGGAGATCTCTAATGATATGCTGTGTGCTGCACTTAGTTGTTGCGGCAGAGTAATCGGCCCAGTGAAGACTCTCCTCTTCCCCCTCTGACCCCGATGATAACATATCTGTGGCTTCCGTAGAACTGCTCGCATCATCTTCCCGTCGGAAAAGCATCTCATAAAGTTTCCACGGTTCCCCGATGTTCGTTGCGGAAACAAGCACCGCCGGATTGAGCTCCTCACCTCTGCTCATTGCTCACGCTGCAAGGCTTACGGCCATCAGCAGGCTCATTGCCCCCATGCTGAGCCACTGATTCTTAGAGCTCCAAGGCAGCATTCTACCTTTTCCTCAGTTTCTGCTGCCATGCCTCCTCCTGCGTCTGCACCTCCTGGACCCAGTTCTGCCGAAAATCTGATTAAAGCCTTCGATTAATACGCGTCATCCGATGTTGCTTTCTCCACTCTGTCGGACTTTTCTCCGCTTGACTCCTCCTTGCCTTCCCGTGTTCTCTCTCCATCAGAGGACATCACGGCTGATCTTCAAGCTTCATTCACCGTTGGCACTTTTGCTCCCGGCGATGAAGTGGACTTTTCCTCTGATTCCACATTTCGTGTGTCATCGATCCATTGCAAACGTCGCTCTACTACCAGTACCGAGGCCCAGAGGAAAAAGAAGAGGTCACCTTCTCCGACTGGCCGCCCACATCGTTCCACCCGTCTAGCAGGCTCCAAGTCTCCCCTGTCACGTTCTAGCTCTTCCTCTTCAAAGTCCAAGGGTCATCTGCCGACGTTTGAAGATTTCTCGACTCTGCTTACCAATGCCTCTCTTCCTGCAGAACCTGTCTCCTTTGAAGATCTTTACGAGTTGCACACTCATAAAACAAATCGGGAGGCTTCTCTCATCTTTTTACAGCAGTTTGAAGCAGTTCTTCCCAAAGTCTTCGACCAAGCAACCTCCATCCTCAAATTCCTACGGCGAATGCCAAGCAACACGACTACATCTTGTGGTGTGGTATCATCAATCGGCTCAACACATTCCAGAAAGCTGCCATAGCTGCCCTTCATCCGACGTCGGACTTACCCATTCCAGGACGCCACTTTGAATTGTACGGGGTTTACTAACCCCTCGCTAACGCTCTCGTTCTGGAAGATCTCTCGCCTCTTGGGGCCAACTAACTCCTTCTGCAAGAGACGAACTGCCACTCCTAGACACTTTTTCATAGACGGCGCACTTCGGACTTCAGCTTTCACCATGCTTTCCGTTACTCTGTGATCGGTGGGACAGCAGGAATATCAGTCTGCCATCTCCGCATGCCGAGAAAGCTCCGTCTATGCTACGTGTTCGCCAGTGACCCCGTGGTTCGATGTTACACCAAGTACGTTACATTTCACGGTGAGTTAAGACTCTGCGTTAACTTATTGATGTTCTTTCGCACTGCGGTGCCCCGCCTGAGATCTTTTTGTTCTTCCTCAAGCATTGCTCTGTCTGCATCACGTTGTAAATTTGTCATTACTCATTCAAAGTACATATCAAGTACTACATGTCATCGCTTTTACCAGTTTGTATCATTCTTGTTCGTTTTTAGCACGTCTTTTGTAAAAAATTGATCGTGCTTCTGTTATCGTTTTGTCCGTCCGTACATACGGTATCTCTGCAACTATTAGTCCGATTTGAAAAATTCTTTTTGCATTCGGAAGCTTGAAATATGCGAATGATGATCCTTTATTTCGTTTTTTCTTACGACGCACAATTTCGCCGCTAGGGTCGTAAATGCAGATGATGTCTAATTCAAAATTACGTTTTATTCCACATATTTGCTTCTAAACATCCGATTGAAAAAATTCTTTCATCTTTCGATTCCATTTATGTCGAAGAGTGTTTTACATATAGTTTCATTTTCAAGGGGCGTAAAAGTAAATTACATTTTTTCCGATAACTCTTCTCCTAAAACTCCGATTTGAAAAATCTTTTTTCAGCGGATACATCTCCTAATCGAAAATCGTTTGCATATAATTTCGAATTTTTGGTAATGAATACTTTGGCCACCAGGGGGCGTAAGCGTTAATTTTTGCTTCTGATGTATTTGCCATAAAATCTGAGCTTCTAAAATATTGATTGAAAAAATTCTTTCCTGGACTGATGCCACTCACATCGATAAACCTTTTCGGAGTATTTTCTTCCTAAAATATCCCACAGTTTCTCCGCCAGGGAGCGTAGATGTATATCTTATTTTTGTCAATATCTCTACTTCTAGGAGTCCGATTCGAAATATTCCTTCTTTGTTGGATAGTGTTTTCCGTGTGACATGTTTTTCATATAATTTCAAAATTTTTAAGTAATTCATAGACTTTCCGCTAGGGGCGTAAAGGTAAATTGCGTTTCGCCCTATATCTCTGCTCCTAAATCTCCGATTTGAAAAATTCTTTCTGCACCGGATACCGCACCTGATGGGAAATCGCATGCACATAATTTCTAATTTTAGTAAAAAAATTGTTTGGCCACCAGGGAGCGTAAATCTTAATTTCCGCTTCTGTTGTATTTGCAGCAAAATATGAGCTTCTCAATTCTCGATTAAAAAAACGTCATTTGTATACGGTACTACTCATGTCGACAAACCTTTTAGGAACATTTACTTCTTAAAATAGTGCATCTACGCCAGGGGGCATAGATGTATGTCCTATTTTTGTCAATATCTCTACTTCTAGGAGTTCGATTTGAAAAATTCCTTTTTTGTTGGAGAGTGTTTCCAGTATGACATGTGCTTCATATAATTTCAAAATTTTCAAGTAGTTCATAGACTTTCCGCTAGGGGCGTAAAGCTAAATTGCGTTTCTCCCTATATTTCTGCTCTTAAATCTCCGATTTGAAAATTCTTTCTGCACCGGATACAGCTCCTGATGGGAAATCGTTTGCACACAATTTCTAACTTTTGTAAAAAAAATTGTTTGGCCACCAGGGGGCGTAAACCTTAATTTCCGCTTCTGTTGTATTTGCAGCAAAAACATGAGCTTCTAAATTCCAGATTGAAAAAAACGTCATTTGTAAACCAAACTACTCGTGTCGACAAACCTTTTAGAAACATTTTCTTCTTAAAGTAGTGCATGGTTTCTGCGCCACGGGGCGTAGACGTATATCTTACTTTTGTCAATATCTCCACTTCTGGGAGTCCGATTTATAAAATTCCTTCTTTGTTGGATAGTGTTTCTAGTGTGACATGTTCTTCCGAATCATAGACTTTCCGCTAGGGGGCGTAAAGGTAAATTGCGTTTCCCACTATTTCTCTGCTTCTAAACCTCCGATTTGAAAAATTCCTTCTGCACCGGATACAGCTCCTGATGGGAAATCCTTTGCACATAATTTCTAATTTTTGTAAAAAAATGGTATGGCCACCAGGTGGCGTAAGTCTTAATTTCCACTTCTGATGTATTTGCAGCAAAATATGAGCTTCTAAAATCTCGATTGAGAAAAAAGTGTTTTGTTGACAGATACTACTCATGTTGACAAACCTTTTAGGAACATTTTCTTCTTGAAATAATGCATGGTTTCTACGCCATGGGGAGGAGATGTATATCTTATTTTTGTCAATATCTGTACTTCTAAAAGTCCAATTTGAAAAATTCCTTTGTTGTTGGATAGTGTTTCCGATGCGAAATGTTTTCCCTATAAATTCAAAAATTTCACGTAAATTATTTAAGACTTTCCGCTAGGGCGCATAAAGGTAAATTGCGTTTTCTGCTGCTAAAACTCCGATTTGAAAAGTTCTTCCTGTATCGCATACAAGACCTGATGGAAAATGTTTTTCACATAATTTCTAATGTTTTGTAAAGAATGGTTTGGACACCAGGAGTCATAAGTGTTAATTCTGCTTCTGATGTATTTGTAGCAAAATCTGGGCTCCTGAAAACTGGACAAAATTTTTGTTTTCTTGGACCGATACCGCTCATATGGATAAACCTTTTGCGAATACTTTCTTCCTAAAATAATGCATGGTTTTCTCACCAGGGGATGCAAAGTCAAATCTTATTTTTGTCGATAACTCTGTTTCTAAGAGTTCGTAAGCTCAAGATTCCGTTTACAGCAATATCTGAGGGATTAAAGACCCGATTGAAAAACTTCTTTCTTCCGTCAGATATTATTGTTTTCCATACCGGTTCCATTGCCTTTGAATAGCTTTGATAAATTCAATTTGCGTCAGAACGGATTCAAAAGACGTACTTATTACACCCGAAAATTCGGTGTCATCTTTCTTGGTTTTTTTTAGATGATTTCATGTTGCTCGTCTCCTGTTTTGTTACATTAAAGCGATTCTGAAACCACCTTTGGCCTTAATGCATGCACTGACTCTTCGCGATATGCTTTTGACAAGGTTTTGGAACACAGAGACAGGTATGCGCTTCCATTCAGAACGTAATGCTGCCGCTAACTGTTGCCTAGTAGTAGGCCTTGGTTCCAAACTTCTTATGGCCGTCCCGGTGGCGCAGTGGTCTAAGCGATGGCCTCTGATCATTCGTCCGAAAGGGGTCCGGGTTCGAATCCCGGTGAGGCATGGATGTTGTGTTTATCTTACGGCACTGGCTCTCTCCTTCCCTGGAACCAGTGACCCTAAATTAGGGACGGGCGACTGGACTGCTTATAGCCCATTGAGTTGCTCACGGTGGTCGTTAAACCTTCAATCAAAAAAAAAAAAAAAAACTTCTTATGCGGCGCTTTAATTCATCCCATATGTGCTGTATGAGATTAAGATCAGGGCTCTGTTCTAGCCAGTCCACAAACGATACGGAATTGTCGTCAAACCACGCTGTAACAGTCCTTGCTTTACGTCTCGGTGCATTATCCTGCTGGTACCAACAAGGCTCGGTTTCATAGTATTGCCACAGAGTTGGTAGGGCATAATTGGCCAGAATATCGAGGTAGACGTGCTGGTTAACAGGTTTGGCCACGAAAACCAATGAGCCGGGACCATACCACGAAAAAAAACCCACACGTATGCACTGCCAGCTCCACACTTGACCATAAGAAGAGTACACTGTCTTAAATAGCTTTTTCCCGGCTGCCGCCATACCCACACGGCCATTAGACTGATGGATCGTGTATCTGAATTAATCAGTCCATAAGACCCGTTTCCATTGATCTATGTCCACGACAAATGTTCTCTACACCACGCTAAACGACGACTAGCATTCCTAGCGGAGATGAAAGGCTTTTGAGCAGCCCGCACGACCACAGTAACCCATGGAATGAAGATCTCTACAAATTGTACGTGTACATACAGAGGTTTCAGCATTTTTATTCACCTGTACACTGAGGTCTTGTCCAGTACTCCGTCGATTAGCTGTAACGACTCTCCTAAGGCTTCGACGTCTTCTATCACTGATTTCCTTTGGTCTGCAGGTACGTTTTGCTGCTTCAAGCACGCCATGTGTCTTCCACTTATTCGGAACATCCAAAAGAGTTGACTTGGGTAAGTTTAAACGCCTCTTGGTTTCCCTTACGGATAACCCACTAATATATAATACCCAAGAATCTTTCCTTCTCAAAGTCAGTTCTCTCCCGCCGCGACATTTTCACTCAACCTGACAGTGCGATATAATCGCGGTCAGCTGCAGGCTTGTTTTTATACCGTTTGCAGCTGTACCGTGCATCTTAACAACGCAGCGGACCCGTTCATTTGCTTTTGAAGGGTGTACGGTGACTTTTGTCAATATAGTGTGCATAAAATTGTATTCACTCTCGTAAACTGAGATTCTATCCAAATAAAGATATTTTAAGGAAAACAGATTTTCGAGAGGTTCTGCAATCCCCCTATTAGTTTTTTTTTCTTTATTTTTATTGTGGGTACGACCATCGTGAGCAATTCAATGGGCTATAAATTAGTCGCCTGTACCTAATTTAGCGCCAATGGCTCCAGGTAAGGGAGAGAGCCAGTGCCGCAAGACAAACAACATCCATGCCTCACCGGGATTAGAACCCATAGACCCATCTTGGACGAATGTCAGGGAAAGGGAATTTGGAACCTAGAATTCTTCCTCATGTTCCACGAAAAATTCTCGAACAGTCCGGGCAGTGTGGCATGGCGCATTATCCTTCTGAAAGGAGGAACTACTAGAAGGAAATACTGTTGCCATGAAAGGATATACCTGGTCGTCGATGATATTTAGATATGTGGTAGACATTCATAATATCCTGCACGTGAAAGACTGGACCCAGAGTTTCCTAGCAGAACTTTTCCAGAAAAATTACACTTCCTCAACGGGCTTGTTTTCATAGCATCCTGCACGTGAAAGACTTACACTTCCTCAATGGACCTGTTTTCATAGTATCAGCATTACACTTCCTCAATGGGCTTGTTTTCATAGTATACTGCACGTTAAAGACTTACACTTCCTCAACGGGCCTGTTTTCATAGTATCAGCATTACACTTCCTCAATGGGCTTGTTTTCATAGCATCCTGCACGTGAAAGACTTACCCAGACTTCCCCAATGGAACTGTTTTCATAGTATCAGCATTACACTTCCTCAACGGGCTTGTTTTCATAGTATCCTGCACGTGAAAGACTTACACTTCCTCAACGGGCCTGTTTTCATAGTATCAGCATTACACTTCCTCAATGGGCCTGTTTTCATAGTATCAGCATTACACTTCCTCAACGGGCCTGTTTTCATAGTATCAGCATTACACTTCCTCAACGGGCCTGTTTTCATAGTATCAGCATTACACTTCCTCAATGGGTTTGTTTTCATAGTATCCTGCACGTGAAAGACTTACACTTCCTCAATGGGCTTGTTTTCATAGTATCCTGCAGGTTAAAGACACCTCCTAAACGGGCTTGTTTTCATAGTATCAGCATTACACTTCTTTAATGGGCTTGTTTTCATAGTTTACTGCACGTGAAAGACTGGACCCAGAGTTTCCCAGCAGAACTTTTCCAGAAAAATTTACACTTCCTCAACGGGCTTGTTTTCATAGTATCCTGCACGTGAAAGACTTACACTTCCTCAACGGGCCTGTTTTCATAGTATCAGCATTACACTTCCTCAATGGGCTTGTTTTCATAGCATCCTGCACGTGAAAGACTGGACCAAGAGTTTCCCAGCAGAACTTTTCCAGAAAAATTTACACTTCCTCAACGGGCTTGTTTTCATAGTATCCTGCACGTGAAAGACTTACACTTCCTCAACGGGCGTGTTTTTATAGTATCAGCATTACACTTCCTCAATGGGCTTGTTTTCATAGCATCCTGCACGTGAAAGACTGGACCAAGAGTTTCCCAGCAGAACTTTTCCAGAAAAACTACACTTCTTCAACGGGCTTGTTTTCATAGTATCCTGCACGTGAAAGATTTACACTTCCTCAACGGGCCTGTTTTCATAGTATCAGCATTACATCCCGTTTTCATAGTATTCTGCACGTGAAAGATTTACACTTCCTCAACGGGCCTGTTTTTATAGTATCAGCATTACACTTCCTCAATGGGCTTGTTTACATAGTATCCTGCACGTGAAAGACTTACACTTCCTCAACAAGCCTGTTTTCATAGTATCAGCATTACACCTCCTCAATGGGCTTGTTTTCATAGTATCCTGCACGTGAAAGACTTACACTTCCTCAACGGGCTTGTTTTCATAGTATCAGCATTACACCTCCTCAACGGACTTGTTTTCATAGTTTACTGCACGTGAAAGACTGGACCCAGAGTTTCCCAGCAGAACTTTTCCAGAAAAAATTACACTTCCTCAACGGGCTTGTTTTCATAGTATCCTGCACGTGAAAGACTTACACTTCCTCAACGGGCGTGTTTTTATAGTATCAGCATTACACTTCCTCAATGGGCTTGTTTTCATAGTATCCTGCACGTGAAAGACTGGACCAAGAGTTTCCCAGCAGAACTTTTCCAGAAAAAATTACACTTCCTCAACGGGCTTGTTTTCATAGTATCCTGCACGTGAAAGACTTACACTTCCTCAACGGGCGTGTTTTTATAGTATCAGCATTACACTTCCTCAATGGGCTTGTTTACATAGTATCCTGCACGTGAAAGACTTACACTTCCTCAACAAGCCTGTTTTCATAGTATCAGCATTACACCTCTCAATGGGCTTGTTTTCATAGTATCCTGCACGTGAAAGACTTACACTTCCTCAACGGGCTTGTTTTCATAGTATCAGCATTACACCTCCTCAACGGACTTGTTTGCATAGTTTCCTACGCGTGAAAGACTGGACCCAGAGTTCCCCAGCAGAACTTTTCCAGAAACATTGCACTTCCTCAACGGGCTTGTTTTCGTCCCAGAGTGCACCCTGGTCCTAACACTTCCCCAGGTAAATGACACACACGTACCCGGCTGCCCACATGGTGCAACAGGAAACGAGATTGATCAAATCAGACGCCTTTCTTCCAATCATTCAAGTTTTATTTTTGTTGCTCGAGTGCCCATTGTAGGCGCTTTGGACCGTGAACCGATGTTAGCATCGGCACTCAGAGCGGCCTCATATACGCAGCCCCACTTCCAACAGGATTCGATGTACTGTGTGTTGCCAGACATGACTTCCGTCACCAGCATTCAAATTACTGGCGTTTTGCGCCACAGCACCTTTTCCGTTGCTCGTACTATAAGGAATAAGACTTCATTTACCTTTAGCATCGATGAGCACTGCTTGGCCCATACCTTGCCGGCAGTTCATTTTTTCCTCCAATAGATATTTTGAAGGCTGACCGTGAGCACTCCACAAACCTTACCTCGGAAATGCTCTGACCCAGTCGTCGGGCCATTATAATTTGATCTTTGTCAAACTGACTTAAGACCAATGCCTTTTTAATCTGAAGTACAAGAATAACACTGATTAACAGAGCTCAGTATCAAGTGCCATTTGTACTGTTTTATGACTCTCACACATGCCGTCGTTTACCAGCAGTTGCTTCGATTTGCATAAAGACGCGCTGGTCATAAAGTTTCGCCTTGAGGATAGAGAAGCTGGTCATGGTTTTTTAAGTGATCCGAACTAGAGGTCTGCACTCCCGGGCCGGGTCAGGCCTTGTTTCAGTTTAGAAAACAAAGCAACGGTCTGGGGCAGGCTTTTTCCCGGACACTTACGACCGGGTCTGGCCGTGCCAAGTCGATCCATTATTTTTATCGCAATGGTAAAGAAAGAAAAAGTCGTCTTCCCCGATTTCCTGGTGAGTTTACCTGTTTTGCTGGCTTTACCTACCTCCATGACATAGCCCAGGATGTAACCAGAAAAGCAAGGAGAGGCACTCAGTGTTTTTACCAATCTGTTGGTATTAAGATGGTAAAACCATTTTCAGGCTTGTTAACAACAAAAAGATTCGACCCTGAGTGAGTGTGTGTGTTGTGTAGAGTGTCTGCAGTGGAGTGGGGTGTGTATGTGTGTTTATATGAGACAGTGGGACAACAAGAGATGTTTTTCTCCTATCTCTAATCTGTATAGGGACTGACTTTTGTGGTGTCACCGCTTACTAGTTCAGAGAAACGAAGATTCTGAACGCGCTTACTACTCCCTTTTTTCTCTCTTTAAAAGGTTATATTTTTCGATAATTGTCAAAGTTTAGTTAATATTTTTAGGCTTGCATTCAACTAAATATTTTCAATAATATCTCATTTCGGGATTTAATTTTCCCATTTTAATAAAATACAATAGAAAGACAAAATAATACCAAATGGCACATCACGGGCCGGGCCTGAATAAGAGCTGCAATTGACGGGCCCGGGCCGAGATGGGCCGAGTGTCTAATATTTGAAACAGGCCAGACTGGGCCCTAAACACACGGGCTTGGGCTGGGCCGGGCTCACCAAATTAGGTCCGCGCAAACCTCTAATCCGAACACCTTTAAAATCCGATTTTCGGTCAAAATATCGATTTCCCAATTTCGTTGTAATATTCAAGCTTGTTTTTTTTATCTTTCCAAATCCGTTTAAAATTTGTTTCTATCATTTTCAGAACATTAAAGTCACTTTAATGTTACTTGACAGGAACTTTTTAGAACCGAAAATACCGTTATCAGATCAGTTCATATGTAGGGAATTTTAGGAAGGGAGGGAGGGCCGTCACCCAGGTCTTAAACAGATCTTAGAAATAGGAAGCTAGGAAATTTGGGCTAGAGTGCCCGATAAGAAAGTGACACGGGAGCGAAGTAGAATGTGTAGGAAGACGCCTTTATTTATTACCGGGGAGCCAGTACCCGGGGTCCGACGGCTTAACGTGCCCATCCGACGCACGGCGGATATTTAGTGGATCGAGCGTTCGTACCTGCCTGGGATAGAACCTGAGGTTTCTCCGTGGCAGTCACGAGCGTTGACCACTAGGCCATACACGGCCAATGGAAGTACCGTCATGTTATGTTAACCGGAAGTGAGTTTAAAGTTTTAATCACATTGCAATTTTATTAAACATGAACGCTCAAATTTTATCCTATATATAAGTCAAAACAAATTAAAATTTCGTTTAAAATACTTAAAAAGGATCGGACAACACATGTTTTGTTGAAACATCCGGCAACAAAGTTATGATATGGCAGAAAATACCGAAGGAATTTTCGTTTGCCTCAAAAATATGAAATTTAGACATATATGATGGTGTTATACAATTTAATGATTTTTTTTTTTTTGATTGGAGGTTTAACGACCACCGTGAGCAACTCAATTGGCTATAAGCAGTCGCCTGTCCCTAATTTAGAGTCACTGGTTCCAGGGAAGGGAGAGAGCCAGTGCTGTAAGACAAAAACAACACCCATGCCTCACCGGGATTCGAACCCGAACCCCTTACGGACGAATGATCAGAGGCCAGCGCCTTAGACCACTGCACCACCGGGGCGGAGATTTAATGATTGCTTTCAAGGTTGTTGGAAAGTACTAGCGAAACTGAGTATCCAAAATCCAACATTTTTCATATTGCAGGGTTATAGACATTTAGATAACATTCGAATCCATGACTGGAAACCGCGTGCAACTCTTGTTGCAAAAATACGTACAAAAGTTTTGTGATCCTTCAGGATGAAAAAAATAAGTGTTTTGCATAGTAAAGATGGTGAAATTTATAAATCAAGGGCACTTGAACGTTTAGTTTTTAAAGTAGGATTTGTGTTTAAAAGTTATTTTTAGCTTTTCTAGAAATGAATATTTTTATATTTTGCCTTCATGCAAAACATCATAACGCAAAGAATTATGCTTGAAATGCCTTGAAACTTTAATGGAATATATTGCAAGAAAATATAAAGGGAATAAGACTATTCCCGTGATTGTATATACATTAGTTTAGTTTTATGTTATGAATTGCAATAAATTTTGAATGATTTTCTTTTCGACAGTACTTTAAATAAATGCGCTATGATAATGGATGAATAGTCTATTCCCTAGAAGATGTTACTGTCATCATAAAATTTACAAAATGAAAATATATTGATTTGATTTTGAGTTATGTTTTGCGGAAGTGTTAATTTTTTGCTATTTTTTACCTGTTTTTCGAGCTAAAAATGGAAACAAAAAAATCAGAACTTTTTTTTTTTTGTTATTCCATTTTTTACCCATATATAGAACGCAGAAAAGAAAAAAATTCAAATAATTTGAAAAAATCCTCTCGGAAAGTGTAGGGATACCTTTAACTCACGGCATCGGAGCTATTTAAGCTACTTGCCGCTCTCATCAACTATAAATGAGAAGTATTCCTTTTTTATTCGTTGTTTCGATTATGCTCATTTCTTTTCGAATTTATCTTCTCGTCAGTTATTTGCATAATTGCAGGCATTCTTTCTTTTTCCGCTGACTAGAGAATAATATGACACTTAAATGCACAAGTTTAATATACACAGCCGAGTCGAGGCACATTATTGTAACCACCTCCTACTTTCGACGTCAACAGCGCGTAGCCAGTGAAAGAAGGCACGTGTCGTGAGCTGGCTTGGAGGGTATATAAGGTGTGTTGTAGGCACTAGGCTACCCGTGGCCTCATATGTTTTCAGAATGTGTTGTAGGCATTCTGAAAACATATGGGGCCGCGCTTAGCCTTGTGGGCAACGTTCGTGACTGCCACGGAAAGGACCTCAGGTTCGATCCCAGACAGGTACGAACACTCGATCTACTACATATCCGTCGTGCGTCGGATGGGCACGTTAAGCCGTCGGACCCCGGGTACTGCCCCCCCGGTAATAAATAAGGGCGTCTTCCTCCCCCTTTCTACTTTGCTTCCGTGTGACTTTCCTATCGGGCACTCTAGCCCAAATCTCCTAGCTTCCTATTTCTAAGGGTTGTTTAAGACCTGGGGTCAGACACTCCCTTCCTAAAATCCTCTACATATGATCATGATCTGAAAACATATGTCCGCGGGGGGGCCTAGTGGTCAACGTTCGTGACTGCCACGGAGAAGACCTCGGGTTCGATCGCAGCAGGTACGAACGCTCGAACCACTAAATATCCGCCGTGCGTCGGATGGGCACTGCCCTCCCCCGGTAATAAATAAGGGCGTCTTCCTCCCCCTTTCTACCTCGTTTCCGTGTGACTTTCCAATCGGGCACTCTAGATCAAATCTACTAGCTTCCTATTTCTAAGGGTTGTTTAAGACCTGGGGTCAGACACACCCTTCCTAAAAACCTTTACATGTGATCTGATCTATGATCTGAAAACATATCACTCGTTGCTGTCATGGATAAAAGAACCAATTTACCAGATTACAAAAAGGGATGATTATCGGCTTTTGGGCCAAGGGTGGCAATATTTCTGAAACAGCGTAGTTTGTGAACTGTTCACGTGCTGCTGAGGTTAAAACGTATCGTGATTGGAGAAATAGTACTATTGCGACAGACTGCGGAGCACCACGTGCCATTGATGTGAAAGGTGAATGTCGACTTCGAAGATGCGTGAGGGCCGATCGACACGCTACAGTGGAGCAACTCACTGGCTGAATGAACCAGGGGGCTAGCGGAAGTGTGTCTAAAACGATAGTTCAGAAAACCCTGCTGTGTATGGACCTCCAATGCAGACGGATGGTCACTGCACTTATGCTAATGGCAGTGCATCAGCAGAAAAAGCTTACATTTTGTACGGTAGTATCGACATTTTTTTTTTTTGATTCGAGGTTTTTTAACGACCACCGTGAGCAACTCAATGGGCTATAAGCAGTCGCCCATCCTTAATTTAGGGCCACTGGCTCCAGGGAAGGGGATGAGCCAGCGCCGTAAAACAAACAACATCCATGCCTCACCGGTATTCGAACCTGGACCCATCTCGGGCGAATGATCTGAAGCCATCGCTCAGACCACCGCTCCATCGGGGAGTTGTATCGGAATTGGACCACCGCTGATTGGTAAAGGATTGCCTTCTCCGATGAGTCACGTTTACTGCTCCGTCGAACGGATGGACTTTGGCGTATAAGGTGAAAAACATCGGAGAACAAACATTCTTCAACCATTTCTGGAAGAACACAAGCTGGTGGGCCCAACTTTATGGTCTGGGGAATATTTTCGTGGCATTCTCTGGGTCCACTCATACCTGTGGAAGGCACTATGGACCGAATTCGTTACGAATTCATCCTTGCAGACCACATACACCTCCATACATGCTGATTGTCTTCCCTGGGGCGGATGGGATCTTCCAGAACGACAATGCGACGTGTCACACAGCTAGAAATGTCCGAGACGGGTTGGAATAGCACGATCAAGATTTCAAAGTACTTCCCTGGCCCCTAATTCCCCAGACTTAAACCCAATTGAGCATGTGTGGGACCACCTCGATCGTTTTGTTCGCGTTATGAATCCTCCACCGCACACCTTCCAGCAGCTGTCAAATACACTGCAGTCAGTATGGCTCCACATACCTGTGAACACCTTCCAGCACTTTATTGAATCACTGCTAGCCCGTGAAGCTGCTGTCCGCGCTGCGCACGGCGGTTATTCTGGATATTAGCTGGTGGTCACAATAATGTGACTCGACCGTGCAATAACACATACTTTGCTGAAATTGAACAAATAAAGTGAGCTATGTCAAAATATAGCGTAATATTGATTTCATATCAGATACGTGGTCACGTGCGTCATGTCACCACCGGTCTAGGGAACTATTTGAGACAGCGGCTAGTCAGTAGTGTTGATGAATATCTTCGGACAGAAATAGTGTTCTCCCGGACTCTGGAAGCGTAGAGAAATATGCCACCTGCCCATCCTCATGAACAGAAAACTAGTGAAACAAAATCTACCAAGGAACTAACGATAAGAAAAGCGATTTCGCTTCGCCTTAATATCATTATTATTATTATGCAGAAGCTAAACAATTACGTTAAATGAAACTTGAAAGCTCTAACCATAAAGCTTTTAGTGTTAGGGAATACCTTTCACTCAATAACAAACAAAGCTTATGATTAGTGCTTTCCCTTAATCGAAAAGGAAACTTCGGATTAGCATTACCTCTTTACTGAGATAAAACGCTTCGTGATTAGCGTTTCTTCTTAGTTTGAAAAATGTAATCATTAGTGCTTCTCTCGCACTCATTAAAAAATAGCTTCGCACTTTTTCACTTCAAAAAAAAAAAAAAACTACTTCGAATTACTGTCACCCCCGCAAAAGAAAGAAAACATAATCCTCGTACTAATGCTTTCGCCTCATTTTGAAAAAAGAAAACTGAAAAACTTTCGGGTTATTGTTCTACTTCATTCTAAATCGGCGGAGCGGACAGAAATCATGTGATATCTACCAAGTAACGTGTCGGTCTATCTTTGAGTCTGAGAGGGTCGGTCACACGGTGAGGTATTGAGTCCATTTGGTCATAAAAGCGTTCCACAGTTATTCCACCTATTTCCTCTATCCATCATTCCGGTCGCAATCCTGGGTGCAACATCTAAAACTCGAACGGACCTCTCCACAACATTCAAAACTCGAACGGACCTCTCCACAACATCCATTACTCGAACGGACCTCTCCACAACATCCAAAACTCGAACGGACCTCTCCACAACATTCATAACTCGAACGGACCATTCCACAACATCCAAAATTCGAACGGACCGCTCCACAACATCCAAAACTCGAATGGACCTCTCCACAGCATCCAAAACTCGAACGGACCTCTCCACAGCATCCAAAACTCGAACCACAACATCCAAAACTCGAACGGACCTCTCCACAACATCCAAAACTCGAACGGACCTCTCCACAACATCCAAAACTCGAACGGACTTCTCCACAACATCCAGAAGATTTTCCACGCCATTTACCGTCTAGTAAACAAGGAGGCCATTCCAGAATGGGAAATCCTGCGGAATGCTCCTCTAACCTTATTCTAGTTACCACGGCTTTGAGGAGTCACATTATCTGGTAGAAGAGTCCATTACCTTGCGGGGGTGAATGATGACCATGAACGGATTCAGATGGCCTAACGCTAAAGGATGGACACGAAGCGT
This sequence comes from Macrothele yani, assembly GCA_039090855.1. NCBI lineage: Eukaryota > Metazoa > Arthropoda > Arachnida > Araneae > Macrothelidae > Macrothele > Macrothele yani. The sequence continues at coordinate 23,999,826 of CM076989.1, forward strand.
GGACCGTTCAGTGATGCATTTAAACGCATCAGATGTCTGATCGTGTGCCAGTTGATCACGTTTCAGACTATGACCGAGCCTCCACAAGTCTGAACAGTTCATTGCTAGTATGCCGGGTCCATCATTCCGTTGGGTTTCCGCCAACATTCCCGTCTGCGCAAAATAACCGGAAACATGATTTATTGGACAAGGAGACACGTCACTAAGCATCCAAGGGTAAGTGCGGATGTTATTTTGTCAAATTGAGGCGCGAAGTCTGGTCTTATGGCGTTAGTCCTGAGACTCCAGAGGGGTCGGCGACTGGTATCGTAGGTCTGAACGTGTGTCAGTTGGATACGTTCCAGACTATGACCGAGCCTCCACAAGTCTGAACAGCTTTTTTTTTATTGAAGGCTTAACGACCACCGTGAGCAGCTCACTGGGCTAGATGCAGTCGCCCGTCCCAAACTTAACGCCACTTGTTCCAGGGAAGGGAGAGAACCAGTACTGTAATACAAACACAATAGCCATGCCTCACCGGGATTCGAAACCGGACCCATCTAGAACGAACGATCAGAAGCCATCGCTTAGACCACTAAGTGGCCCTGAGCAGTTCATTACTGGTATTTTGGGTCTATCATTTTGTAGGGTTTCCGCCAGATTTTCACCCTGCCGTTCGCGCGAAATAACCTGAAACAGAGCTTATTGAACAAAGAGACCAGTCTGTAACCATCAAAGGGCGATGCGGATGTTCTTTCGCCCAGTTGAGGCGTGAAGTCCGGTTTTTTTGGCGATCATAATATGACCTACTTCAACAATTGATCGCCTGATGATCTTGGTGGAGACGTTTCTGGCACCACCTTTGTTGAAGTCGGCGGTAATTTGTCTCACTGTCGCTCTCCAGTTGGTTGCAACTATGCGAGAAAGACGTCGACGGCCAGGTTCATCCACCACCTTTCTCATACCACAGCGTTGCCTACGATGCGATGCGATGCGATGCTATTCCGGAAATGACGTATTCCCAAAACACTCTTGATACTGCAGAACGGAGATACTGGAATTCCTGTACCACCGTCGCGATAGAATGATCCCTAGATTTTTATCGACCACTATCATCCCTCTGTCAAACTCTGGTAACTCACGACGTTTAACCACACTGATATCGAAGTACCGTCTACGTGAATGCAGTGATGTCCTCCAACCTATAAACCTGCCAAGCGCGGTGGGTTCTTCTACTAGCGAGAGGGTTAACAGCGTTACGTTATTCAGGAGAACCATGATTTCTGTCTTCTCAGAACAAACCAGCTTTGGATTAAATCTTTTAATATTTTTCACTGTACAGCATGTTCCTTCCATTCAGAAAACTTACAATTTTCATCGTCCTGGAGCTGGGATCGAACCCGCAACTCCCGATTTCCGGTCGAGCATTATTTAATGCTAACTCGAAAAGAAAATAGAAATATTAGGAAATTATGATTCCCATTAAATTGAAAAAAAAAACGAAAACAAACAAAAAAACCCGGCCATTATTGAATTCTTACTCTAAAAAAAAAAAAAAAACAATTCGAATTAGTATTCCCCTATTTCGAAAAAGAAACCTTGGTTTTGTGCTCCTCAATTAAAAAAATTATTTTGGAATTATGCTTCCCATTAAATCGAAAAAAACCCCGGCATTATTGGTTTCTTACTCTGAAAAAAAAATTAGAATTAGTATTCTCCAAACTCGAAAAAGAAACCTCGGTTTTGTGCTCTTCAAATAAAAATGTATTTTGGAATTATGCTTTCCATTAAATCGAAAAAAAAAACCCCAAAAAAAACGACATTACAGTTTTCTTACTCTAAAAACAATCGATTTAGCATTCCCCTAACACGAAAAAAAAAAAGAAATCTCGTTTTTGTGCTCCTCAAATAAAAAAAATATTTTGGAATTATGCTTCCCATTAAATCGAAAAAAAACCGACATTGCTTTCTTATTCTGGAAAAAAAAAACATTCGAATTAGTATTCTAACTCGAAAAAAAAACCCCTCGGTTTTGTTCTTTTCAAATAAAAAAGAAATGGTAAAAAACCCTTAAGACTAGAGTTTTCCCCTCAGTCTAAAAAAAGCGGCTTCGAATTAGCATTTTTTTTTTTTGTTGTTGTATCGGGGTTTAACGACAGCCGCCAGTAACTCTTAGGGATATAAGTTGTCGCCGTCCCTAATGTAGGACAACTAGAATTCCAGAGAAGGGGAGAGAGCCAGCGCCGTAAGACCAGCACACCACCCACGCCCCATCCAGAACTCGAATGAGACCGCATCTTGGACGAATGGTTGGATACCCGTGCTTCAGACCACTCATCCGCTGGGACATCCTTCGAGTAACTATTCCTTTAACTTTATAGGAAAAACATTCACATTCATCTTCAGACAAACTTTCCATTCACATTATAAAAAAAAAAAAAAAAACCTCAAAATTTAGTGGTTTTTTCCTCCCTCACACTGAAAAAGAAAATGTATTCTGATAAATGCATCTTTTTCTGCACACGGAATATTACACTTAAAGTCAGGGGAGATTCATCTTTTTCTGCACGCGAATATTAAACTTAAATAATATTAAACTTAAATTAAACTTAATATTAAACTTAATCGAATATTAAAATAATATTAAACTAAAATAATATTAAACTTTATATTAAACTTAAATTAAACTTAATATTAAACTTAATATTAAACTTAATCGAATATTAAAATAATATTAAACTAAAATAATATTAAACTTTATATTAAACTTAAATTAAACTTAATATTAAACTTAATCGAATATTAAAATAATATTAAACTAAAATAATATTAAACTTTATATTAAACTTAAATCGAATATTAAACTTAAATGCACGCGAATATTAAACTTAAATGCACGCGAATATTAAACTTAAATCGAATATTAAACTTAAATGCACGCGAATATTAAACTTAAATGCATGTTTTTCTGCACGCGAATATTAAACTTAAAGTCAGGGAGATTCATCTTTCCCTCACACTGAAAAAGAAAATGTATTCTGATAAATGCATCTTTTTCTGCACGCGGAATATTAAACTTAACCCTTTCGTCCTGAGTGGTACACATATGTACCAGAAAGAGTGCAAATTACCGGAAACCTGGAGAACGCTTGACAGACAAGTAAATATTGTATCAGGCGGGGTTTTGTGTTACCGCTTGCTGAGAGGTTAAACACATGAAAGACTGGAGGAACACTTTAGCTGAGATTGGGTAATGAAGACGGCTGAATGGAAGTGACGACTACAAAATACCGTCTAAGCACATTCACATCGTCCTTAGACGGAATTTTGTATATCGCTGATGTTGTTCGCACGAATTTGTGATTGCATTTCTTTATATGGAAGTGTTTTAGGCAAGATTATATGTTAGTCAAAAATGTTACTCATTCATGAGTTCAACACTAATTCCGTCTGTATAAGAAAAACAAGAAAGATGACACCGAATTTTCGGGTGTTATAAGCACGTCTTTTGAATCCCTTCTGACGCAAATTAAATTTATCAAAGCTATTCAAAGTCAATGGAACCGGTATGGAAAACAATAGTTTCTGACGGAAGAAAGAAGTTTTTCAGTCGGATTTTTAGTTCCTCAGATATTGCTGTAAACGGAATCGTGATCTTACGCCCTATATGGTTGCAGACTTGTGCGTTAAGAAAAACATGAATTTATATGAGAAACATTTCACACCGGAAACGCTCGCCAACATAGAAAGAATTTTTCAAATCGGACTGTTAGAAACAGAGATATCGACAAAAATAAGATGTGACTTTACGTCCCTTGGTGGGAAAACCATGCATTATTTTAAGAAGAAAGTATTCCAAAAGGTGTTTCCATATGAACGGTATCGGTCCAAGAAAAAAATTTAGTCGAGTTTTCAGGAGCCCAGATTTTGCTACAAATACATCAGAAGCAGAAATTAACACTTATGCCCCTTGGTGGCCAAGCAATTCTTTACCAAACATTAGAAATTATGTGAAAAATATTTTCCATTAGGTCTTGTATGCCATACAGGAAAGGTTTTTCAAGTCGGAGTTTTAGAAGCAGAAAACGCACTTTACCTTTGTGCCCCCTGGCGGAAAGTCTATGATTTACTTGAAAATTTTGAATTTATAGGAAAACGATTTCGCATCGGAAACACTATCCAACAAAGAAGGAATTTTTCAAATCGGTCTCCCTGGCGTAGAAACCATGCATTATTTCAAGAAGAAAATGTTACTAAAACGTTTGTCGACATGAGTAGTAACGGTCAACAAACTACTTTTATTTTGGAAGCTCATATTTTGCTGCAAATACATCAGAAACGGAAACTAAGATTTACGCCACCTGGTGGCCAAACCATTTTTTGCATAAAATTGTAAATCATGTGCAAAGGATTTCCCATCAAGAGCTGTATCCGGTGCAGAAATAATTTTTCAAGTAGGAGATTTAGAAGCAGAGATGTTGTGGGGGAAGCAATTTACCTTTACGCCCCCTAGCGGAAAGTCTACGAATTACTTGAAAATTCTGAAATTATATGAAAAACATGTCACACTGGAAACACTATCCATCAAAGAAGGAATTTTTCAAATCGGACTCCTAGAAGTAGAGATATTGACAAACATAAGATATACATCTACGCCCCTTGGCGTAGAAACCATGCATTATTTTAAGAAGAAAATGTTTCTAAAAGGTTTGTCGACATGAGTACCATCGGTCTGCAAACGACTTTTTTTCAATCGAAAATTTAAAAGCTCATATTTTGCTGCAAATATATCAGAAGCGGAAATTAAGGTTTACGCCCCCTGGCGTCCAAACTATTTTTTTTACAAAAATTAGGAATTATGTGCAAATGATTTCCCATCAGGAGCAGTATCCGCTGCAGAAATAATTTTTCAAATCGGAGATTTAGAAGCAGAGATATAGGGGAAACCCAATGTACCTTTACGCCCCCTAGCGGAAAGTCTATGAATCACTTGAAAATTTTGAAATTATATGAAAAACGTGTCACTCTGAAAACACTATCCAACAAAGAAGGAATTTTTCAAATCGGACTCCTAGAAGTAGAGATATTGGCAAAAATAAAATATACATCTACGCCCCCTGGCGGAAAACTGAAATTATTTAAGAAGAAAATATTCCAAAAAGGTTTACTGATGTGAGTGGCATCAGTCCACCAAAGAATTTTTTCAATTGATATTTTAGAAGCTCAGATTTTATGGCAAATACATCAGAAGCAAAAATTAACACTTACGCCCCCTGGTGGCTAAAGTATTCTTTACCAAAAATTTGAATTTATATGCAAAAGAGTTTCCATCACGAGGTGCAACCGCTGAAGCAAGAATTTTTCAAATCGGAGTTTTAGAAGAAGAGTTATCGGAAAAAATGTAATTTACTTTTACGCCTCCTAGCGGAAAATCTATGCGTAATTTGAAAAAGTAACTATATCCAAAATACTCTTCGACAAAAATGGAATCGAAAGATAAAAGATTTTTTTCAATCTGATGTTTAGAAGCAAATATGTGGAATAAAACGTACTTTTGAATTCGACATCATCTGCATTTACGCCCTCTAGCAGCGAAATTGTACATCGTAAAAAAATAAAATAAAGGATCATCATTCTTTTATTTCAAGCTTCCCAATGCAAAAAGAATTTTTCAAATCGGACTAACAGTTGCAGAGATAGCGTACGGACGGACGGACAAACCGGTAACATAAGCACGATCTTTTTTTACAAAAGACAAAAGACGTGCTAAAAACAGGAAATATTGGTATTGCACCTCCTGCACTGTTTTCGCAGGATTGACTACAGACGCATCTCATTCGCACACCTTCGATTAGTGGTTCGTGCAACTTCCGCTGCATATTGTACGGCGCAAACGGAGGTAGAGTCGGGGAATCCCGGCATTCCTCATATTTCTGGTAGATCTTGCTGAACAACTGATTACCGACGGAAAGAAAAACATTAATTTACCATTGACGAGACCCTCTTTCGAAGAAAATACAACTTTTTGGAGCAGCATTACATTTTCTCGTAGAAGGTCCTACAAGAAGACGATGTGTTCGTTGTGATGAAGCAAAGCACCAAAAAAGAACAGAAATAATTTACCAAAAATGTAATCTACCTTTGTGCAAAGACTGTTTCATGTTGTATCATACGAAATATAACATATTTTAGCACAAATCATCATCATCATCATTGTCAACCATTATCAATCCACTGCTGGACGAAGGTCTCCCCAAGTTTCCTCCACAACGGTCTGTCTTGTGCCAGTCTCCTCCATGTCACCCCTGCATACTTTCGAATTTCATCCACCCATCTCCTATGTGGATGTTGTCATTTCTTAACTGTTTCTTATCGGTACACCTCAAATTCCTATTTGTACACATATGTACTAAACACCCCTTCCCACACTTAACAATTAATGCCGTTTATTTCGCTCCAAATCGTCACCATGACTTTCAAAGAGCTCACGTTTGCTTGTTCCGCAAGTGGTCTCCACATCATATGCGTGCCAATGCAGTGGAAACCACTTTGCCATTTATACACTGAGTGGCCACTTTATTAGGACCACCTGACAGTTTTAAGCAAATGAGCTATGACTGCACGCTGTTGCCGCTAGAGGGTGAGGCTAGTATAAAAAGGGAAAGCTTAGTGCTTGCGACAGTAGTAGAAGTGATTTTCGGGTAACGAGATGGGTAAAAAATGCGATTTGACGGACTTTCAATGTGGGATGATTGTAGGAGCTCGGAGCCATGGAGCGAATATCCCCGAAACCGCCGCATTCGTGAAATGTTCCAGAGCAGCTGATGTTAAAGTGTTTAAAGACTGGACTGTCAGCCAAAACACTGGGCCTCTACGTGCAACGTTTGGTCGTCATCGACTAGTAACTGCTCGGCCGGAACGGAGAGTGTCCAGACTGGTAAAATACAACAGAAGGACAACAGTGCAGCAAATTACAGAAAATCTTAATCAAGGGTCCCCTCAAATGATTTCCGCACGCACTGTTCACCGTACACTGTATCGGATGGGATATGGCAGCCGAAGGCCTGTTCGAACACCTTTGATGTTTGCAGTTAACAAGAGAAAACGTCTCCAGTTCGCACAGGAGCACAAGGATGGAACAGTCGATAATTGAAAACAAATTATGTGGTCCGATGAATCACGTTTTCAGTTGCACCATGCCAATCGCCGAGTGAGAATTTGGCGGAATTAGCACCAGAGCATGGACCCCAAATGCATTGCTACAACCCTTCAAGCTGGTGGAGCCAATGTTATGGTTTGGGGAATGTTTTCCTGGCATGCTTTGGGCTCTGTAATTCATGCTGCTCAACGTCTGACTGGCACATCATATCTAAACATCGTTGCGGACCAAGTGGATGGTTTATCCAATGGCGATAGCTACTTTCAACAAGATAATGCGTCCTGCCATAGTGCTCGCATTGTACAGGATCGGTTTCAGGAACATGCCGGTGAGTTTACTTTGCTTAGGTGGCCCACACAATCTCCAGATCTTAACCCCATTGAGAATTTGTGGGGTGAAGTTGAACGAGCCATCAGACAGCTGGATCCACAACCCTGCAATCTCACACTCCTGGAAAGTGCTATTCATCAAGCATGGTCTCAAATTCCATAAACCACCTATCAACATCTCGTGGAGTCTATGCCACAAAGAATCGACGCAGTATTTAAAGGCAAAAGGTGGCCCAACGAAGTACTGAGGGGGTGGTCATAATAAAGTGGCCACTCAGTGTATTCCGGGATGAAAGGGTTAAAATCCAAAATTTACAAGAAATAGATAAATTTTATATCTGAGATCCAACTAAAGTGCAATCGCACCGGAAGTTTTAAACCTTTAAGCGGCCGATGTACCCGAACCAAACCGGTGCCCATAATTTTCTGCGCCCCCCAACCAGGATCATTCACATAGCGGCCGCGTTTAACGAAAGCTACGGCACAACAGTTCCTTTGATAACAGCTCCAGTTACTCCTTTATTCGCTACCCGATGACCCAAGGCATGATGAGGAAGGTTTTTTTTTTTTTGGGGTTTTTTTATTGGAGGTTTAACGACCACCGTGTGCAACTCATTGGGCTATAAGCAGTCGCCCGTCCCTAATTTATGGTCACTGGTTCCAGGGAAGGGAGAGAGCCAGTGCCGTAAGACAAACACAACATCCATGCCTCACCGGGATTCGAACCCGGACCCCGTTCGGACGAATGATCAGAAGCCAGCGCCTTAGACTACTGCGCCACCGGGGCGGCTGAGGAAAGGTTTAGTCCACCTGACACGGACATCAAGCTGCAGGGTAGAAACAAGTGACTCAAACATCTTTAGGTTCGGCGCCATTGTTATGCACCTTTTGACCTTTCTTGAATGACCCTTTCGATGGTAATCAGGCAGAAAGGATTAGTATCAATCATCTCCTTAAGTGAAAACTTTGAATAACAAAGCTAAGTGGAAACCAACGCTTCCTGATGCCCAGGTTCACTGGCTCCAGCCGCGTTGGTCCCACTTTTTTGACAGCGAATAATATTCGCTCCAGCTGATTTCATACCATTTTTCTAACCCCGGGTTGATTATCTTCAACCGGCGAATTAATTGACTACCCGTCGTTTAACTTCACAGACAGGTAAATCGTAGTAATACTCTGTAAAAAGGTTTCTGCAATTCACGAGCCATTTTTCGGGATTCCTTTCGTGAATTAACGAAGCATGTTTCTGATAATCTTTTCCATGAAATGACGGAAAGGAACCTGAATTTCACGGATATTTTATACGGCAGGAAAATTCTGAATTTTTAGAGACCTTTCCGCAATTTCTTTTTCTTGTTGACGGTAAACTTTCGTTTTTGAACTGTGTTAACGCAAAAATTCTGAATTTTCAGTTTATTGACGGTAAACTTCCATTTTTAGAAACATTTCCGCAATTTGTGTTAATGGAAAAATCAGAAATTTCAGGCCGTCCCGGTGACGCAGTGGTCTAAGCGATGGCCTCTGATCATTCGTCCGAAAGGGGTGAGGGTTCGAATCCCGGTGAGGCATGGATGTTGTGCTGGTCTTACGGCACGGTCCCTTCCCTGGAACAAGTGACCCTAAATTTGGGACGGGACACTGCTTATAGCCCATTGAGTTGCTCACGGTGGTCGTTAAACCTCCAATCAAAAAAAAAAAAAAAAAAAGAAAAAAAAGAAATTCAGAAACTTTCCGCAATTCTTGTCTCACATTGACGGTAAAATTCCCGTTTTTAGAAACCTTTCCGCAATTTTTGTGTTAACGGAAAATTCTGAATTTTCAGAAACCTTTCCGCAATTTTTTGTGTTAATGGGAAATTCTGAATTTTCAGAAACCGTTCCGCAGTTCTTTTCGTATAATAACGGAAAAACTCCGTTCTCACCTTTTCCCTATCCGTATTACGAAAACAATTTGCTAATAGGAGAAATTCGAGGGAATACTTGAGATTTGATTAACTTTTAAATTTCAAAAGCCTGTCAGACGATCTGGTTTTGAAATTCTATATAGAGATCGGACATTGTGGATCGAAAATCGCATAATTTTTTTTATTGTGGCACAGGATATTTCTTCCCCTCTCCATTTTGTACACCAGCTATTATATATTGTGTTACCATAAGAAACGTGGTGCTTAAGTTATTGTACAGGTGACTGTACGATGTCTATGTATCAGTCTGTGCAGTCCTTAAGACAAAACCTATATAGCTACCTAGAGTAACTTTTATATTTAGAAGTTTCATGAAATAATACTATAAACAGTACATTTCACCATTTCTTAAAGATAATTGAAAGTTATTGCCCCTTTAAAAAAAAAAAAAAAGATCAAGTTCCAAAGATAACTAATGGGTAACTAATGGGCACTTTTAAAAACGGAAATTTATTTTAACGACTGACACTCGCCAACAACTTTGCTAAACATTTAGCATATTTTAAGCTATTAGGTGTACAAATAAGTTTTAAAGCGTTTTTTGTGTGTGTCGTACACCGCTAATTTACATATCCGACATTCTTCGCGTTGTCGTCATGTGACCGTAACTGGTCTAGAGTACATAATGTGACACAGAAGTTTGCCCAACAGTCAAACGTACTTACACATCGGTAGGTGAAAGATGACAAGCGATACTGCATTTATTCGACACTGCATTCGTTACGAATTTCATCAAAGAAACAGTGCTGCAAAAGCATGTGCATCGATCTGTTCTGTTCTGGGGGAGAATATTGTATCGAAAAGCACGTGTGAGTTTTGGTTTAGACGGTTTAAAGCAGGTGATTTTGATGTTAGTGATCCAGAACGTAGCGGCGCCCCGCAGAAGGTTGCACATGAGGAACTGCAAGAATTGCTGGATGAAGATTCGTCTCAAACGCAAAACGAACTAGCTGAACAACTAGGGGTAACTCAACAAACCATTTCCAAACGTTTACGCGCAATGCGAAAGATTCAGAAGGAAGGAAAAATGGGTGTCATATGACCTGAGTCAGAGGAACAAGGATGAGCGTATCATGAAATGTTTGAATCTGTTGACACAGAAAGTCTTTACTGTGCAAGATCGTTACGAGTGATGAAACGTGGATATGGTACGACAATCCCAAACGCAAAAAAACATTGGGTAGACCCCGGTGAAGCAGCGACTTCGACACCGAAATGCAATATTCACTTCAAGAAAGTTATGCTGTGCATCTGGTGGGTTATGAAGGGTGTTCTCTATTATGAACTATTGGAACAGGGGCAAACTGTTACTGCTGATTTAACCAAGTCGGAAACGTCCATTCGCAGGCAAAGGATTGCATCCCATGAAACTACTGCATGACAACACTAGGACGCATGTCGCGAAATCGGTCAAGGAAACGTTATTGACGCTTGGCTAGGAAGTTTTGGAGCACCCGGCGTATAGTCCCGACATAACTCCTTCAGACTGCCATTTGTTTCGATCGATGCAACATGGTTTGTCTGCTGTACGGTTCCGGACATGTGACGAAGTGCAAAAATGGGTTGACGACTTCATCGCGTCACACGACGAAGTATTCTTCATGGCTGGAATCCGTCAGCTTCCCGACCGATGGCGGAAGGTGATAGATAATGACCCAGCAAAAACAGTCTTGCTGGGCCAGCACTTCCAGTAGTGGCCCAGCACTATGTTGCCGCTGCCGAACCGTCAATAAAATGTCCGGGCGGCCAACAGAAGGGCCAGCATTTTTTTCTTGTTATTCATCCACTCCATTCCATGAATTGTTATTCATGGGAATAGAGTGGGTGTATTACATGGCTGTAATCTAGTATTTCACGACTTAATATGATATCTTAGTCGACGTAAAATTTCATTAAGAAATTAATTCGCCTCTCCACATATGGATTTTTTTCTTAACATCCACTAAAATAACACGATGGCGATAGCGTCGTCTTCAACTAACTGGTACCATGAAAGACACAGCAAGTGTTGCTTCTGCGCATGCGCAGTCCCGTTGCTTCCACTTGCTGTTGGGAGTTGCATTGGTTGCCAGCAACGGGCCACTAGTGGCACTTGTTTGGAGGCCCACAATTCACGGCGATGCTGCAGGGCCATCAATAACTCGCCAACTGATAGCGCTGCCACCAACGGACCAGTACCGGGCCGTGAGCGGCAGATTTCAGCCAGCAGTGACCCATCGCTGCCAGCTGGTGGCCAGCAGTTTCCCAGCACTTGTGTTTTTGCTGGGGACGGCCCATATTTTGATTCGTAAAGGTACTGTTGTTTTCTCTCAAACTGCATGTTGCGTTGTCTCAAAACAGTTTAAAACTTATTTGTACACCCATTATTAATATGCCGACCAGCCAGCCGTTTGCGACAGTAACCTGCTCAATAAGCATAACAAAATTTTTAAATAATGAAACACCAGAATAACCTGTACTATCTATTTTTTTTTTATGAGGGAGGGGGATGGTGGCGAAAAGCTACAGCACTGAAGCCCAGACTTTGGGTGAAATAACTTGAGAAAACCAATGCAATACGCAGGCACCGTTATAGATCCTTTGCTCAGACTTTTACGAACAAAAAACGTTTCTCTGATTACGAATTTAATGAAAACAGAAAACGACCCTGAAAGCCACAAAAAATAAACAAAGGTTTCTCTGTTTACCAGTTGGATTTAGAATAGGATAGACCATGACGAAACAAATTGCTATTCTGCGTATTGTTTAGGTACAATTAGCTGTCAATTACCGATGATATCATCAAGTGACCCCTGGGATGAGTTGCTTCTGGAGACAGAGGAGAGGGAAAAGAAAGAGAATTGGAAGACCGCCCGGTAATTAAAGCTAGGTCGACAAGCACTATTAAATGCTTTCACTGGGTATCACGGCCTTTATCAAAGGAAGAGAGCCAAGTACTCGCGCCCTGTGCAGTCGTTTAATGAAGTTCAGCTTAACTTTAAATGTAAATCTATTTTTATTCCGAACAACATCCCCAAGTTGTACCTCCGCTTTTAATTTAGCCTATTATCGTAAACACGTGATTTGCGATGCTTACAATAGGCCGTACGTTCTCTCTGACTGGCAAGATCATTACAAACACATGAGAAAAAAAAAGGAAAAAAAAAAAGAATCAGACTAATGGAGGACTTATCTTCCTCTTCTTTTTTTCTTTTTATTCCTCTTCTTTTTTTATCTTACTTCCTTTCATTGCGCAAAAGTGTAGAGCTTCATTTGTGCCCTCAAAAGACAAGTTACAGACGTGAAAGACATCTTTTTTTTTTCTTCAGTCCACATCATCAGTTCAACACTTTATCACAATGTTGCGCTAAATTAAGATGGCATTTCATTATTCAAAAAGTCCGGAAACTTTTGAAAGAATTGTTCAATAAAAAAATAAATGACATTGAAGTCCAGTTTAACTTGAAAAAAAAAGACCTGCTTTTAGCACACATGCACAGATGCTTAGTGATTTATCAAATTGCAAAAATAAAAAAAATAAAAAACCTCATATATCGAATTTATTCAGTCGTCTGATTTTCAGCGAAGAAAGAAGTGTTACACATTTGAATAATGAATTCATTCATCCAGAGAGTAACTAATTTATTTTTTAAAAACAATTTAGAGAGGAAACCTGTAATACGAGAAATAGATCGTGCGTCTTTAATTTGAAAGATCTTTTTGTAAATTACTCAAACGGTTTGCATTCAGCTTGCATGTGCACTAATGATGAATTAAAATCGGCTTGACTCATGTATCACATGACGCTTTTTTAAACCTAAATTTAGACAGGTAACCTAGAATTTGATAGATTGAACGCGTGCGTCTTTTTTTTTTTTTTTTTTTTTTTGAGAAATTCTTTAAATTACTAAAACAGTTTGTGTTCAATTTCAATACTTCACACTGCAGCAAGCTTTCATTACGTCCGACGCAGGGCCACAGTTGGTGATGGATTCTACGGGAGACCGATAGCAATTTAGGTGATGCTTTCACAATTTTAGCTCTTTCCTTACATTAATCTAATGCATCATTATTTCTTTTAAAATTAATAAACGCAGATACTATTGAGGTTTTATATTATACAGTCCAACAGGTATAAAACGAAGTTGAAGGGAGATATATATGTGAACTTCGTTACAACCGGGCAAATAAAAAAGGGCTATTTTTGGCATATTACATAGTGTCAGGTTTAAACTAGTTCATCATTAACTGTTTATCAATTAATCGAAGAGAATTATACATAAAAAAATACGTATATATCTCTCTCTTAGTCATTCTGTTTGTCTGTCTGGAAAGTCTGACGTCACAGCAATGCGCGTCTGCATTTTTGTTCTACCCTGTATAGATCAATTCGTGTGTGCTTTCGAGATGTCAGTGATTGCCTGCTATATAATATCACGAGATCACATTTAGATGTCAAGGTGATCGCGTGTTAATTTTAAAACATTGGATTATCAATGACTCAAGTTCTATTTATCCGATCTACAATATTCGAATTGAATTCGTAATATAACGGCAAGTTGCATTTGTATATTAATTTAATTTAGCACAATTCGAATATTAATTTGTACGCTTTAATTATTTTTTTTACTTTTTTTAATTTAACTTACTTTCCGAGTTTACTGCTGATTATATAATACATTTTGAAAAATGTCGATCTATCTAAACGCTCTAACCTACAATAAAAACTTGAATCTTGAGATTTGAAAGTGAGCAAAATTTCATCTAAAAGAAGATGCCGCACCAATAGCACATTGTCGAGAATTTCGATAGTTCCGATTTGTAATACCAGATGTCACATTATCTGGAAGAAAAAGCTTCGGTATGAAATTTCAAACCAACCGTCGAACACGGCAGTCTAAAACAAGTCGTAAAGGGAACAACAAGTGTGCCGGAGAAAAATTAATTTAGCGCGAAAAATCAAAGTTATTAAGGTAAGTTTACATGAAAACAACTTTCTGAGTTTAGTGCTGATTATATTGCTCATTTTGCAAAACATCGATTTATCTAAACGCTCCAACCTACAATTCTTAAACAACAAATAGTTTACACATAATGTTATTTTTCCGAGGTCCTTTGAAAAACGGAGATAGCATATAATTTTTTTGTTCTTACCTGGACGAGTTCTTACTATAAGTTTTTATTATGAATATTTCCTTACAGAAACCCGGCGTCTATTTGATTTGTTTTCAATCTGTTTCAATTAAAAATTTTAATCCGTCATAGAACGAGCAACATCCCCTATATAATAATATCTATTTAAAGCTTAAAAACAACCGTCATAGGACGGGCTATACGTTAGTTGATAAATAATTCATTAAAAATACAGCCAGCAAAAATATGACAGGTCAGCAATTAGCAAAACTGTAAAAATTAAAGTAACGCTAAAAATTTGAAATTTTACCTGTTACATCTGATTTGCACGTTACCTTGAATACAGAGTCAATTAATTGTTACTGGTATTGTGCTCGCCATAACAGCGGTTCCAAATTTTTTCAAACTTCCTCTGACGCGTAGGTTAAGATGTTTCCAGATGCAAAATAAAATAAGATTTCCTAAACAGATATTAAGTGATTAAAGGGTGGCGTGGTGAGAGGATAAAAGACAGCATCTGCCAGGGAAATGTATGTGTGGCAAGGGAGGGGGGGGGGGTTAAAAAAACCAAAAAAAAACCGACTGAAACATTTTTGTCATTATGAAAACAAACAGGCCTGTCTGTAAAGGAAGCTACGGTTTCCTAAACAGCAGTAATATTTCCTGATTTGCCGGTGAAAGAGAATGGGGTAAAAACCGGGTGAACGCAACTTATTATTTTCTCGCTGAAAAAAGCAAACACTTCGACATATACGGTTTTCCCAAAAATATTGTTCGTAATATGTGGTTAAAATGATTGCAAAGTTCAAGGGACCAATAAATATTTCGGTTTTGGCGGAATTTCGTATTATACGAGCTCGTTACACTGTATATATATATATATATGGATGTAAGGTCAGGTGATGCGTAACATCACAGCCTCTCCTTGACAAATGTCAACCCCGCCTTCTCGTGGTGCACCCTGTTCCCACTAAAGGGGCTCTGACGACCGCCCATAGCGGTATAACTATACCATCGGGATTAGAGGAAATTCTATCCCACACTCACCAACCCGCTTGGCCAGCGTGGTGAGTTATGGCCAAACCCTCCAAAATGATTCCACAACTTAAATCTTGGCCCTCAGTCTCCGGCAGCTGGAATGTACCTGGCCAAGGCAGCGGCCAGTGCGACATGAAGGCAGAGGGTGCTAAGAATCCCCGGAGAACCGGACTAGGCTGCCATCTGATGCTGACCTTGGCTACTTACAATGGACGCTCCCTATCTCCTGATTCAAGGCTTCTTGAATTGGAAGAGGAACTACAAAGGATCAAGTGGGACATCGTCGGGCTAAGTGAGGTAAGGAGAAAAGGAGAAGATCTCATCGAACTGAAAAGTGGACATCTCTTCTACTATCGTGGGACAGATACTGGCAGAACTAGTGGTGTTGGATTTATAATAAACAAGAAACTGAAGGATAAAGTTGTAGAAGTTGAAAGTTCCTCTGACAGAGCTGCACGACTTGTTATCCAACTCTCGAAAAGATACCAGGCTCAGATTATTCAAACTTATGCACCCACCACAAGTCATCCTGAAGAAGAAGAAATTGAAGAATTTTATGAGGAAATTTGTCATCTAAATAATAAAGGTAAGCAGCACTTGAAAATAATTATGGGAGATTTCAATGCAAAAATAGGGCAACGGCAACAGAATGAAACTTCAGTAGGTAAATTCGGTCATGGCAACAGAAACCAGCGTGGAAATACTCTCGTTGAGTTTGCAGAGGCAGAAGGGTTTTTCATCTTGAACTCCTTCTTCAAGAAAAAGCCACACAGGAAATGGACATGGAGACATCCAAATGGGACGACAAGTGAAATTGATTTTATTATGTGTAACAAAAAATTCGTCATAGAAGACTGCAGTGTGCTAAACAAGTTCAACACAGGTAGTGACCATAGATTGGTGAGATGTAAGATGCACCTCAACACTAAACTTGAACGTGGCAAGCTCATAAGACAAACAAAATCTATTGACATAACCAACCTTAAAAACACCATAATACCTTCAAGTTAGAACTGAAAAACAGGTTCTCTGCTTTAGAAGGCCTAACATCGGAAGAAGTGGACATCTCTGAAGTTAACAGAAAAGTAACCAAAGCTCTTATGGAAACAGCAACAAAATTAGCTGGGTCTAAGAACAAATTGCATATGAACAAATTATCAGGAAAAACCAAAATGTTGATGCAAAAAAAAGAAGAGAGATGAGGACAACTAAAGATGTGACTTCCAAAGTGGAATATATAGAGCTATGCAAGACAGTAAGAAAAAGTATCACTGAAGACGTAAGGAAATTCAACTGTGAACTAGTGAGGAAAGCAATTGAAAACAACCAAAGCCTAAAGATAGCAAAGGGACATCTCAGTAAGGGAAGAAAACAGATTATGGCACTGAGAAAAGAAGATGATTCTGTAACAAGAAATAGAGGCGAAATTTTGACAAGAGTGAAAGATTTCTACTCCAAATTATATGAAAGGGATGATATATGCACTCCAGACATCATGAAAGATACCAGTACCAGAGTTCCTCCAGTCCTTCCAGCAGAAGTTGCACATGCAATCAAGAACATGAAGCGAGGAAAAGCTCCAGGAGAAGATGGAATTACTGTAGACATCATACAAGAAGCAAGTGGAGAAATCGAAACAGTACTCGCCCAAATTTTCACTCGATGCCTTAATGAAGGAAAGATTCCTGAGGATTGGAACACCGCTACAATGATCTTGCTACATAAGAAAGGTGACATTGAGGATCTCGGAAACTACAGACCTATCAGCCTCCTATCAGTAGTTTATAAAATCTTCACTAAAGTTCTTTCACACCGCTTGAAGGTAACACTGGACATGGCTCAACCGAGAGAACAAGCTGGATTCAGGAGTGGCTACAGCACAATAGATCATATCCACGTGATGAGAGAACTAATTGAAAGAGCGAGGGAATATGAACTTCCATTGTGCATGGCTTTTATCGATTATGAAAAAGCCTTTGATTCGGTGAAACCATCAGCAGTTCCAATGGCTCTGAAAACCTGCGGTATTGAAGATGCATACATTAATATTATTAATAACATCTATGAAAATGCAAGTGCAAAGATTAGGCTGTTTGAAAATACAACACACGTAAAAATTGGAAGGGAGTGAGACAAGGTGACACCATATTTCCGAAGCTCTTCAATGCCACATTGGAGGGTGTTTTTCAGTCGCTGAGCTGGGAAAACAAAGGGATAAAGATTAATGGAGATTATCTAACCCACCTTCGTTTTGCTGATGACGTAGTCATTTTTGCAACTACCCCATCAGAGCTGCAGAGTATGATCCAGGAACTTGCGGACAAGAGTAAAGAAGTGGGATTAAAAATGAACTTTCAGAAGACAAAAGTGATGTTCAATGCTTTTACAAGACATGAAGATTTATCGATTGACGGAGAAAAGCTGGAGATAACAGACACGTACGTTTATCTTGGACAGCAGATATCAAGTGAGGGTCACATTGATGAAGAAATTAATCGGCGTACAAAACTTGCCTGGAGAGCTTTTGGAAGAAACAGCATAATTTTCAAGAGCAATATGCCATTATGTCTTAAAAGAAAAATGTTTGATCAATGCATCCTTCCAGTGCTTACGTATGGTGCAGAGACGTGGACCTTAACTAAAAGAGACATACAAAGGCTGCAGACAACTCAAAGCAGCATGGAGAGGTGCATGCTTGGTGTAACCAGGAGAGATAAGAAGAGGAACTCGTGGATCCGAAAAATGACAAGAGTGGAAGACATCATGATCAGAGTTAAATCCTGAAATGGCAATGGGCTGGACATACTGCCAGAAGGACAGATCATCGATGGACAGCCAAGAAATTTTAGATTGGATTCCAAGGGACAGGAAAAGACCCAGAAGAAGACCACATGGGAGATGGGTGGATGAAATTCGAAAGTATGCAGGGGTGACATGGAGGAGACTGGCACAAGACAGACCGTTGTGGAGGAAACTTGGGGAGACCTTCGTCCAGCAGTGGATTGATAATGGTTGACAATGATGATGATGATGATGATATATACACAGTATAACAAGTAAGGTCAGGTGATGCGTAACATCACCTTGACAAATGTCAACCCCGCCTTCTCGTGGTGCATCCTGTTCCCACTAAAGGGGCTCTGACGACCGCAAATAGCGGTATAACTATACCATCGGGATTAGAGGAAATGCTATCTCACACTCACCAACCCGCTTGGCCAGCGTGGTGAGTTATGGCCAAACCCCTCCAAAATGACTCCACAACTTAAATCTTGGCCCTCAGACTCCGGCAGCTGGAATGTACCTGGCCAAGGCAGCGGCCAGTGCGACATGAAGGAAAGGGTGCTAAGAATCCCGGAGGACCGGACTAGGCTGCCATCTGATGCTGACCTTGGCGACGTATAATGGACGCTCCCTATCTTCTGATTCAAGGCTTCTTGAATTGGAAGAGGAACTACAAAGGATCAAGTGGGACATCGTCGGGCTAAGTGAGGTAAGGAGAAAAGGAGAAGATCTCATCGAACTGAAAAGTGGACATCTCTTCTACAATCGTGGGACAGATACAGGCAGAACTAGTGGTGTTGGATTTATAATAAACAAGAAACTGAAGGATAAAGTTGTAGAAGTTGAAAGTTCCTCTGACAGAGCTGCACGACTCGTTATCCAACTCTCGAGAATATATCAAGCTCAGATTATTCAAACTTATGCACCCACCACAAGTCATCCTTAAGAAGAAATTGAAGAATTTTATGAGGAAATTCGTCATCTAAATAATAAAGGTAAGCAGCACTTGAAGATAATTATGGGAGATTTCAATGCAAAAATAGGGCAACGGCAACAGAATGAAACTTCAGTAGGTAAATTCGGTCACGGCAATAGAAACCAGCGTGGAAATACGCTCGTAGAGTTTGCAGAGGCAGAAGGGTTTTTCATCATGAACTCCTTTTTCAAGAAAAAGCCACACAGGAAATGGACATGGAGACATCCAAATGGGACGATAAATGAAATTGATTTTATTATGTGTAACAAAAAATTCGTCATAGAGGACTGCACTATGCTAAACAAGTTCAACACAGGTAGTGACCATAGATTGGTGAGATGTAAAATGCACCTCAACACTAAACTCGAACGTGGCAAGCTCATAAGACAAACAAAATGTATTGACATAACCAACCTTAAAAAACACCATAATACCTTCAAGTTGGAACTAAAGAACAGATTCTCTGCTCTAGAAGGCCTAACATCGGAAGAAGTGAATATTTTTGAAGTTAACAGAAAAGTGACCAAAGCTCTTATGGAAACAGCAACAATATTAGCTCGGTCTATGAACAAGTTGCATGTGAACAAATTATCAGGAAAAATCAAAATTTTGATGCAAAAAAGAAGAGCGATGAGGACAACTAAAGAAGATGTGACTTCCAAAGTGGAATATATAGAGCTATGCAAGACAGTACGAAAAGGTATCACTGAAGACGTAAGGAAATTCAACTGTGAACTAGTAAGGAAAGCAATTGAAAACAACCAAAGCCTAAAAATAGCAAAGGGACATCTCAGTAAGGGAAAAAAACGGATTATGGCACCGAGAAAAGAAGATGGTTCTGTAACAAGAAATAGAGGCGACATTTTGACAAGAGTGAAAGATTTCTACTCCAAATTATATGAAAGGGATGATACATGTACTCCAGGCATCATGAAAGGTACCAGTACCAGAGTTCTTCCAGTCCTCCCAGCAGAAGTTGCACATGCAATCAAAAACATGAAGCGGGGAAAAGCTCCAGGAGAAGATGGAATTACTGTAGACGTCATACAAGAAGCAAGTGGAGAAATCGAAACAGTACTCGCCCAAATTTTCACTCGATGCCTTAATGAAGGGAAGGTTCCTGAGGATTGGAACAACGCTACAATGATCCTGCTAAATAAAAAAGGTGACATTGAGGATCTCAAGAACTACAGACCTATCAGCCTCGTATCAGTGGTTTATAAAATCTTCACTAAAGTTCTTTCACACCGTTTGAATGTAACACTGGACATGGCTCAACCGAGAGAACAAGCTGGATTCAGGAGTGGCTACAGCACAATAGATCATATCCACGTACTGGGAGAACTAATTGAAAGAGCGAGGGAATATGATTGTGCATGGCTTTTATCGATTATGAAAAAGCCTTTGATTTGGTGAAACCATCAGCAGTTACAATGGCTCTGAAATCCTGCGGTATTGAAGATGCATACATTAATATTATTAATAACATCTATGAAAATGCAAGTGCAAAGATTCGGCTGTTTGAAAATACAACACACGTAAAAATTGGAAAGGGAGTGAGACAAGGTGACACCATATCTCCGAAGCTCTTTAATGCCACATTGGAAAATGTCTTTCAATCACTGAACTGGGAAAACAAAGGGATAAAGATTAATGGAGATTATCTAACCCACCTTCGTTTTGCTGATGACGTAGTCATTTTTGCAACTACCCCATCAGATCTGCAGAGTATGATCCAGGAACTTGCTGACAAGAGTAAAAAAGTGGGATTAAAAATGAACTTTCAGAAGACAAAAGTGATGTTCAATGCTTTTACACGAAATGAAGATTTTTCGATTGATGGAGAAAAGCTGGAGATAACAGACACGTACGTTTATCTTGGACAGCAGATATCAAGTGAGGGTCACATTGATGAAGAAATTAATCTGCGTACAAAACTTGCCTGGAGAGCTTTTGGAAGAAACAGAATAATTTTCAAGAGCAATATGCCATTATGTCTTAAAAGAAAAGTGTTTGATCAATGCATCCTTCCAGTACTTACGTATGGTGCAGAGACGTGGACCTTAACTAAAAGAGTCATACAAAGGCTGCAGACAACTCAAAGCAGCATGGAAAGGTGCATGCTTGGTGTAACCAGGAGAGATAAGAAGAGGAACTCGTGGATCCGAAAAATGACAGTAGTGGAAGACATCATGATCAGAGTTAAATCCCTGAAATGGCAATGAGCTGGACATACTGTCAGAAGGACAGACCATCGATGGACAGCCGAAATTTTAGATTGGATTCCAAGGGACATTAAAAGACCCAGAAGAAGACCTCACGGGAGATGGGTGGATGAAATTCGAAAGTATGCGGGAGTGACATGGAGGAGACTGGCACAAGACAGACCGTTGTGGAAGAAGCTTGGAGAGACCTTCCTCCAGCAGTGGATTGAAAAAGGTTGTTGATGATGATGATATATGCAACCACTGGACTGTGAAAACAAAGGGATAAAGTACTTGTTTTACGGTATTCGTTCTCTTCTTTCCCTGGAAGCAGGCACCAAATTATGCACACCAGTCTGCTTAAAGAGCAGAGTTGCTCATGAAGGTCCTTAAACACCGAAAAAGAAATATTGGGTTCGTGTGAATGAAATGTCCGGCGCGAACGAACAGTGGAGACACCACCACAGCGGAATGGGACCACCCACAGGTGTTGCGGGTGTTACGTCACAGAGTTACTATAAATGACTAGCATGTGTGTGAATAACAAGGTTCTAGCCTAGTGGTCAATGTTCGTGACTGCCATGAAGAAACCTCAGGTTCGATCCCAGACAGGTACGAACGCTCGAACCACTGAATATTCGCCGTGCGTCGGATGGGCACGTAATAAATAAGAGCGTCTTCCTCCCCCTTTCTACCCATCCCCGGTAATAAATAAGGGCGCTTCCTCCCCTTTCTACCCCCGTAATAAATAAGGACGTCTTGCTCCCCTTTTCTACCTTGCTTCCGTGTCACTTTCCTATTGGGCACTCTAGCCCAAATCTCCTAGCTTCCTATTTGTAAGGGCTGTTTAAGACCTGGGGTCAGATACTTCCTATAGTCCTTACATATGGTCTGTTCTGTTCTGAAAGAACAAGGTTCATGCGTGGTTTCTTTGGATGTAACGTGGCATGCAAAGGAAAACCTGCAGAAGCTGGATTTGAGAGTCATCTTCCTGTATGAATTTAAACTGGGCCATTCTGCAGGAATTGCCGCTCGAAACGTTTACAAAGCGTTTGGGGAGAATACAGCCAACGAACGAACCATTCGACGATGGTTTGTGAAGTTTTGGAGCGGAGATACTGACCTTGCAAAACGAGGCTCGTGGTCACCAACGTTTGCTGTTTCTGAGGATGTCCTGTTACGTGTGGTAGAAGGGGAACCCCGAAAAACGAGTCGCCAGATAGCGGCAGAGGTAGGTGTCCACCACACGACAGTTGTTCGGCGTCTGGCAAGGTAAGGTTAAAAAGCTGGACGTGTGGCTGCTGCATGAGTTGACAACTGCCAACAAGACTAGGCGCTTAGAAGTCTGCACGTCGTTGCTTGCCAGGAATAAACAGGAACATCTACTGCATCGAACTGTCACCTGCGACGAGAAGTGGGTCCTTCATAATAATCGGAAACGATCTGCACAATGGTTAAGCAAGGCACAGCCTGCTGGACGGCATCCTAAGCCACCCCTACACACCAAGAAAATGATGCTCCTTGTCTAGTGGTCTACAGCCGGAATAATTCATCGGAGTTTCTTAGCAAGAGGCCAAACCGTCACTACAGAAACTGTCTCATCTTGCGTATTCCCCGGACTTGTCTCCGACAGACTATCAACTGCTTCATCGCCTGGATCACTTCCTGTACGGGAAACAGTTCACGATAGACAACGAGGTTCAACGTGCAGTTGATGACTTCTTCGGGTCCCAGCAACAAGACTATTTTCGTTCAGGGATCATGGCCTTGCCGGACAGATGGCAACTATGTTTCGATGCCGAGGGGGATTATTTTGCCTAGGTAAGTTGTCCTACTTTTCCGTTCTCGCCATCCACCTGTGTTGGTCCTTTGCCGGACATTTCATTCGCACCAACCCAATACCTTCGATTATTCTTCAACGTAGGAAGCTTACTTTGCGGTGAGGTCTCTGCCGCCGTGTGGTCAGACACGCTGGCCTCTGGCTAATCATCCCCCCTAGGCAGAGTCGTGGACGAGGCATGGGTATGGTTGTGCGTTTTTAACTCCGCTGTTGGCTGTTTCCCCTAAATGGAACCAGCGGCCCTAAATTAGGGATAGAGATTTCTTAGCGTTAAACGCTGAAAGAAATGTACTTTGCAGTAAATAAAAAAAAAAATACTCTTTCGCAGGAATTCCGATTGTGCCCGTTTTAACTCAAAACGGAATGCAAGACGCAGGCGTCACGAATGCGAAACGCGTGTTTGACAGAACCAAACGGTTGAAAGAATCCGCAGACCAAACACACCAGAGATATTTCCAAGCCACGTGTTTTGGAAAACATTTCCCGAATGAGTTCGGCTTCATGGTTTTTGCATTTCTAAAAATAACCGGCGATCGTACGGATGAACGAGGAATTAATTTATTTTCGAAAGCATGTTTATATTTTGAGTTAAACAGCCCTAATTAAAATTTAAAGCCCAGTTTAATTTTCCAAAATGAAATTTCACGCCACAGTTATCAAAATAAACGCTGCACCCCTTTCGCAAAAAATAAATGTTTCTTAGGAGTTGGTCAGGAGGATAATCACCGCGAGAAATGAGGAAGGAAAGGGCTTTCTGAAGTCCTGGCATTCCACAGACATGAGAATGTATTCATCTTACAGGCCGCGTACTAAGGAGTGGTTGGCTGCCCCTTTTCGCTAATGGCTGACCCCAGTCTGACCCCCACTGATTCCCCCCATTAAGTGAGAGGTCGAACAGATGAAGATCTGGAAATTTTCAAGCGATCACAAAACACCGACGCCGGAACTCTTTAACTCAAAACATCTCATCAAAATATATTTTTAATGGCTTGTGGTTAAAGCAACGTGATTTCCGTGTTTTCATTTTCAAAGCGTGGGTGCTTCTTCGCAGGTGCCATTAAAAGTACGCAGCATACAAATAATCATGAGTTAGTAGCTCCTTTTACCGGTCTCTAATTTCCTTTAGTACGTAACGGCGGACGTCTACGAAAAAACAAAATTCTTCGTCATTTTACAAACTTTCGTATTCATTGCGTATTTCTCGGTCGTAACAAATTTTTATCAAAATTAGGTCGCAAATGGCAATGAATGCTGCAAGAATAAAAAAATATCGTCCTTTCAGTGACATTTACACAAAAAAATGCCCTTTATGGGAGGTGCAGCGTGAGCCGCCATATTCTTGGCCTGTAGGCCTTGGTAAATATATGTACATGGCTTGGACAAAATAATGTTATCAGGAGAATAGGCGATATGCCTTTATTAATAAGGTTTTGGACCACCATTTGCCTTTAATACAGCTTCCAATTCTTGGAATAGATTCATACAGCTTTTGAATAGTCTCCAGTGGAATGTCGGGGCCGCGGATGGCCTAGTGGTCAACGTTCGTGACTTCCATGGAGAAACTTCAGGTTCGATCGCTGGCAGGTACGAACGCTCGAATCGCTATCAGCCGTGCGTCGGATGGGCACATTAAGCCGTCGGACCCCAGGTGCTGGCCCCCGGTAATAAATACGGTAGTCTTCCTAGACCTTTCTACCTCGCTTCCGTGTGACTTTCCGGTCGGACACTCTAGCCCAAATCTCCTAGCTTCCTACTTCTAAAGGTTGTTTAAGACCTGAGGTCAGACACTCCCTTCCTAAAATCCTCTACATCTGATCTGATCCAGTGGCGTGTCATACCATTCATTGATCCGAACAGCAGCCAACTGCTTCAGATGTTGAAGAAAAGAATCTGCTTTTCACTATGCTATCCAAAACTGCCCACAGTGATTCCATGATTTTGAAATCAGGTGATTGACGATAGGTTTTGAATTTCATCTTGGTGCTTCCTCAAACCAAGACTGAACTGGTTCTGGCTGTGCGTATGAGAACAATATCTTGAAAATGGCATCACTGTTGCGAAATAACATTTAGACCATAAGATGCCCTTGGTCAGCTAGAATATCTAAGTACTTGCTGCTGGTAGTAACTCGACCATGTAGCGTAATTATGGTGCCAGCCGAATACCAAGATATGGCCGCCCAAATATAAGTAAATCCGAATTGTACGTTTTCTTGGGGGATCATCATATACATAAACACAACCTACTGTTGGAAATAATGCGAATAGGAAATAATCGGACCAAATCACATTTCCAGTCATTAGCTGCCCAGGTTTTTGGGCCATGACACTATCATCACAGCATCTTTTTCGCATTGTAGCGTTGATTTTTGTGATTAAAGGTTTAGTAATGGCAGTTTTTCTAGGGGTGTTGGCTTTGTGAAGTTCTCTGTGGACTGTTTTTGTAGAAGCAGAATCTGCCAGGTGAATACTGAGTTATACTGTTGCTGAAGTAGTTCTGTGTCATTTGGACACAGTCCTTGTTAGTGTTCGACGGTCCCTGTCATTCACTCTCGGATTTCGCCCACTTTTCATCTTCGCTGAAGAAGTCTCTCCATGCTTTGTGTACGCAGTCTTAAACGTGGAGACTGTTGCTCTTGAAACACCAATGTTTAGCTTTATGGTCACAGACGCTCCTGCTAAACGGGCAGTAACGATTTGTCCTCTTTGGATCTGACAGGTCACCTATTTCAATGGCCGCTCGTACGAACCGCTGCTGAATACGACTTGTACTACACTGGCATACAACCTAGAGAATACATGCAAAGAAAAGATACACAGAAGATAATCACAACCTTTGTTTCCACCGTCCACTCATACCAACCGCTGCTAAACACAACTTGTACTACACTGGCATACAACCTAGAGAATATATACAAAGAAAAGAGACGCAGAAGATAGTCATTTAGCCTATCATGAATAACATCAACCCCTATAATCATGGTGTTCACATTATTTTGTCTAATCCTTATCATCGTAATGGTCAACCATTATCAATCAACTGCTGGATTAAGGTCTCCCAAAGTTTCTTCCACAACGTATCTAGAGCCATTCTAGATAGAGTTGTATTCTCCGGCTGGTTTTCGAATTCATCCATCCACCTACCATGTGGTCTTCTTCTGAGTCTTTTTCTGTCCCTTGATAACCAGTCAAAAATTTCGGTTGTCCGTTCTTCTAGCAACACGTCCAGCCCATTGCCATTTCAGGGATTTTATTCTGATCACGATGTTTTCCACTCTTGTCATTTTTATCCACGAGTTCCTCTTCTTATCGTTCTTAGTTACACCAAGCACGCATATCTCTATGCTCCTTTCATTTGTCTGCAGCGTTTGTATGTCTTTCTTAGTTAAGGTCCATGTTTCATCGGCCACTCGTAGTTAAGGTCTTCCATAGTTAAGGTCACCTATTTCAATCATCTTTCGAGTTCTTACATATGGAATTTTATTTCCATATTTAGACCTGGAAAGACGCGTTGATTAAACACATTAAACACTTTTCTTTTCAAACATAATGGAATACTGTTCTTGAAATTTTTACTGTTTCTTCCAAAAGCTATCCAGCCAAGTTTTGTACGCCGATTAATTTCCTCATCAATGTGACCTTTGCTTGATGTCTCTTGTTCAAGGTAAAAGTAGGTACCGGTTACCTTGAGCTTTTCCCCATCAATCGATAAATCTTCATTTCTTGTAAAAGCATTGTACATCAGTTTTGTTTTCTGCAAGTTCGTTTTTAATCCCACTTTTTCACTCTTGTCAGCAAGTTCCTGGATCATACTCTGCAGCTCTGATGGGGTAGTTGCAAAAATGACTGTCATCAGTAAGATGAAGGTGAGTTAGATAATTTCCATTAATCTTTATCCCTTTGTTTTCCCAGTTCAGTGATTGAAAGACATTTTCCAATGTGGCACTGAAGGGTTTGGGAGATATAGTGTCACCTTGTCTCACTCCTTTCCCAATTTTTATAGGTGCTGTATCCTCAAATAGCCGAATCTTTAATATCTCTCTCTCTATATATATATATATATCGAGAGAGAGAGAGAGAGAGTGAGAGAGAGAGAAAACTTACAACATGTTCTGGGATAAGAATCCACCTATAGAACAACTTCAGTTACTTCTTGTAAGTTTTCTCCCCCTCCCTCTCGTTGAGGATCGAGCCAACTACAGCCTGAACGCCAATAAGTAGCGCTACCGACTGATCTAGCAAGACTGTTCCCCCCGCTAACGTTCAAGGTAGAAATTAAGAGGACGGGACGGGACTCGCTCAATTATGAAATGTTTTTCGCTGTGAGTGCAGGTTAAGTAGTTATTTTATTTTCTGTAATAGGTTTATATTTCTTTTCTCTGTAGGAAGACTTATCACTAATTACCTTTTGATCACGATTTTTAAAGGCAACAAAGTTTTGGAAAATGATATTTTTTTTATACTGACAATTACTTTTTAGAAAGCTGAAATGCAGCACTTCGTGGCATTATTTCACAAAAGAGGTAAGCATAAAATTTACTCTTGCTAGCTGTCAGGATCCGCTGGGTTCGTCTGCTACTAGACTAGGCCCGACAATTCCGTAATTCCCAACGGTCTTGATTTAGATTCTTTTCAATGTGTAAATGGATGGTAGCGATCGCTGAGTGCTCAGATCCTATGGCTGAATATTTCTTGATCTCCGAGTCAAAGAAATATGCCAATAAACATCATAGTTCTTAATAAACGTCGTCTCAGCACGATTGTAAAAAGATAGGAGTTAAAACTATGATATTTTAAAATATCGTTTAATTTAAAATCATAGCTTGAAAACACATAAGATATTTCAAACCCGCTTCTGGTTCATCTTCAGATGCATATACATTTAGTGGAACAATACTAATAAAAGGAAATATTTATATTTTGTGCAAGCAATTACGGCGCATGTCATGACATATGCGTAATTAGAGTTTGCGTCGTAGTTCGTAGATCTCTTTATCGTACTGTAAGTCCCGTAAATTAGTTTCTACATTTGTATTCCGAAAACCAACTTCAAAGGTTTGCATAATACCAATGACTTCTGCCCACCCATTGAACTACACACTTTCATCTATCCACTACATGTTACGACGTGCACTTAACTACTGCTCCAGTGATACGCTGCTGGAAATTGAGCTATCAAAGATTCTGGCGACCGCCAGAAATCTTGGCTACTCGAAAACAATGGTCAATAACCTATTACGTAAAATACAGAGACCAACGTTCTGCATTCACCACACTACTCCACGATCATAACGAACCTAAGTTTATAGGATCCACGATCATAACGAACCTAGGTTTATAGGATCCACGATCATAACGAACCTAGGCTTATAGGATCCACGATCATAACGAACCTAAGTTTATAGGATCCACGATCATAACGAACCTAGGTTTATAGGATCCACGATCATAACGAACCTAGGCTTATAGGATCCACGATCATAACGAACCTAGGCTTATAGGATCCACGATCATAACGAACCTAGGCTTATAAGATCCACGATCATAATGAACCTAGGATTATAGGATCCACGATCATAACGAACCTAGGCTTATAAGATCCACGATCATAACGAACCTAGGTTTATAGGATCCACGATCATAACGAACCTAGGTTTATAGGATCCACGATCATAACGAACCTAGGTTTATAGGATCCACGATCATAACGAACCTAGGTTTATAGGATCCACGATCATAACGAACCTAGGTTTATAGGATCCACGATCATAACGAACCTAGGTTTATAGGATCCACGATCATAACGAACCTAGGCTTATAGGATCCACGATCATAACGAACCTAGGCTTATAGGATCCACGATCATAACGAACCTAGGTTTATAGGATCCACGATCATAATGAACCTAGGATTATAGGATCCACGATCATAACGAACCTAGGCTTATAAGATCCACGATCATAACGAACCTAGGTTTATAGGATCCACGATCATAACGAACCTAGGTTTATAGGATCCACGATCATAACGAACCTAAGTTTATAGGATCCACGATCATAACGAACCTAGGTTTATAGGATCCACGATCATAACGAACCTAAGTTTATAGGATCCACGATCATAACGAACCTAGGTTTATAGGATCCACGAT
This sequence comes from Macrothele yani, assembly GCA_039090855.1. Taxonomy (NCBI): domain Eukaryota; kingdom Metazoa; phylum Arthropoda; class Arachnida; order Araneae; family Macrothelidae; genus Macrothele; species Macrothele yani. Next base: position 24,029,360 of record CM076989.1, read on the forward strand.
CATAACGAACCTAGGCTTATAGGATCCACGATCATAACGAACCTAGGCTTATAGGATCCACGATCATAACGAACCTAGGTTTATAGGATCCACGATCATAACGAACCTAGGTTTATAGGATCCACGATCATAACGAACCTAGGCTTATAGGATCCACGATCATAACGAACTTAGGTTTATAGGATCCACGATCATAACGAACCTAAGTTTATAGGATCCACGATCATAACGAACCTAGGTTTATAGGATCCACGATCATAACGAACCTAGGCTTATAGGATCCACGATCATAACGAACCTAGGCTTATAGGATCCACGATCATAACGAACCTAGGTTTATAGGATCCACGATCATAATGAACCTAGGATTATAGGATCCACGATCATAACGAACCTAGGCTTATAAGATCCACGATCATAACGAACCTAGGTTTATAGGATCCACGATCATAACGAACCTAGGTTTATAGGATCCACGATCATAACGAACCTAGGTTTATAGGATCCACGATCATAACGAACCTAGGTTTATAGGATCCACGATCATAACGAACCTAGGTTTATAGGATCCACGATCATAACGAACCTAGGTTTATAGGATCCACGATCATAACGAACTTAGGTTTATAAGATCCATGACCTTGGTGCCTGAACTTACACCCATTCTAAAAAACATTTGTAGACGCTTTAATATAGCCTTTGGGATTGAAACAACTAATTATCCTTTGCATTATTAAAACTGATCGTAACGTTGTAGAATCAGTAAATAAATATGGTATTTACTGTATTTCATTGAAAGCTGTGAGTACGGATAACATCGATCAGATGTATGTGGGATCTACTTTAAGATCAGTTTAAATCAGATTGAAGATAAACACAATTTAAAAACCCAGTCTATGGCGACTGACCTTTCCTGTTTAGTTAACCAAGGAACGCACTACCCAATTTGGGAAGATGTTATACTTTTGGCCTCACCACCTTCTAGATTTTCTAATATACTTACGGAAAGCATGTTTATATACAGCAACGCATTACGATGCTGCAATGATGACTTCCCATGTAATATTCCAACACCTTGGAAAATCCATTAAGTGAATATGCATCTGAAGATGAACCCGAAGCGGGTTTGAAAGATCTTATGTGTTTTTAACCTCTGATTTTCAGTTAAACGATATTTTAAATATCATAGCTTTAACCCCTATCTTTTCACGATCGTGCAGAAACGGCGTTTGCTAAGAGGTATGATGTTTGTTTGACAGCACGAAATCTTACAGTATCGCCAATAAACATTCGTTGTTTAAAATTCAACAAAAGTTTAATGTTTACGCAAACAAGCTCCGATAGATCGGCTGCTCCCCAAAGAAACTGGCTTCCAGATGCGGTTACTTTTTCTTACACGGAGGATATTCCCCGCGGACCACTTACTATGCTAGCGTTAGTCTCCCTTCCTTATCGGTGACGTACTCCGATCACCGAACTACTGAATCTAACGTCAGTTGAAACGCGCAAGTCTCGAGAGCTTAACCAACCTCTCCCGTACGCCAAGCGCTACACCGAGAATGTAGGTCCAAGTGCGAAGCAGAAGAACTCAAACGTAGAACGAGCCGGAGGAATGAGCCTCGGGCTGATATAATCATATGTAGAGGATTTTAGGAAGGGAGTGTCTGGTCCCAGGTCTTAAACAACCCTTAGAAATAAGAAGCTAGGATATTTGGGCGAGAGTGCCCGATAGAAAAGTGAAGCGAGGTCGAAAGGTGGAGGAAGACGCCCTTATTTATTACAGGGGAACCAGGCCAGTACCCAGGGTCTGACGACTTAACGTGCCCATCCAACGCACGACGAATGTTTATTGGTTCGACAGTTCGTACCTGCCCGAGATCAAACCCGAGGTTCCTCCGTGGTAGTCACGAACGTTGACCACTAGGTCATCCGCGGCCCATGAGACTCGAGCTAACCGTTCCTATCCTTTTACACCCGTACTTTTCTCTCACCGCCTTTGGAAGCCATCCCTCAATGGAAGACAGCCAACCTTCGCCGGAGTTGGCGACCTTAACACTTTACATTGCAGACCTAGTGGACAAAGGTCAAGGTCGTGAGGTAGAACACGTCCGGTCGTATCGCCGCTGGCCAGACATCGCCTGCTCGACCTTGCTTAATATGCGACTGAAGCCGTAGAACAGAGAACAAGTTAGTAAAATCATGCAATGAATTGATTATAATACGCTTTCCAACATACCAGAAATCATTGCTCAAGTTATGAGGATAATGGCTGTGGAATAAATCCTGCTCCTGTGCCCTGACCTTTGATCCCATTTCGATGATATTTAACAGAACCGGTTCAGTTTACCTCCGAAATAACATGATAAAGTTTCGTCGCAATGGAAGCATTTTTACGTAAGTTATGATGCATAAGGGCTATGGAATAGATTCAGCTCTTGTGTCGTAACCTTTGACCCCATTTCGCCCATTTTCAATAGGATTCGTCCCCAGGCAGTCCCCTACAACATACTAACATTTCATCCAAATCGAAGAATGTTTACGTAAGTTATGACGCATAATGGCGATGGAAGTGATTCCGCTCCTATGTCCTGACCTTTGACCCTATTTCGCCCATTTTCAATAGGGCTTGTCCCCATGTGCTCCCCTACCAGATAATAAAATTTAATCGAAATCGAACCTTTTTGACGTGAGTTATGACGCATAAGAGCAGTGGAATGGATCCCGCTCCTATGCCGTGACCTTTGACCCCATTTCGTCCATTTTCAATAGGGTTCGTCCTCATGTGGTCCCTTAACACATACTAAAATTTCATCGAAATCGAACCATTTTTACGCGAATTATCGTGCCGACAGACAGACGGACGGTCGGTCGGACAAAGCTGGAGCGTAAAAAAGCGACACGTGGTGACTACGTGCAAATTGTAACTGCTTTACATAGCATACGTAACCTTTATATGTAATAAAAATATCAGCATGTACAAATAACTTTTGTGCCTGGAACTGCGCAACCTTACAATAGCCATAATAGCTTTTGTATTAAGTGGTCCACAGACTTATACATAGATAACATAAAACTTACTTCCAGTAAGTTCCAGGACTGACCGCATAACTGACTTAACAGTAGACATAAGAATATCATGTGTTTGCCAGAAGATATCAGTCCTTGGCCAATCAGCGAACAGTTGGAAACCGGTTTATACCGGCACTGATAGGCGACAGAAGGGCATTAAATGAGTCATTGTAAGAGTTCTCGTTCCAATTCATTTTAGCCATGGAACAGCAGAGGCTAAGCATCCGGTTTTGTTGGAAACTTGGTAAATCAGCTTCTGAGTCTCATAGAATGTTAAAAGAAGCGTACGGAGATACAGCATTATTCCGTAGTAGAGTTTTCGAATCATATTCACGGTTTCGTGACAAGCGGGAATCCCTTAATGATGATCCGAGATCTGGGCTACCCTCCAGTGTGTGGACAGCGGAAAAAAATCGAAGAGATAAGGAATCAGTTAAAGAAAGATCTCCGATCCGAATTACAGTGAGACTTTTGGCTGAGTGGGTGGGCATCCCTAAGTCTATCTGTCATGACATTCTAGATGAGGATCTGGGAAAACGAAAACTTAATGCCAGATTGGTACCCGGCATTTTGAATGATGACCAAAAAGGAGGCTCGTTCATCATTCTGTTCCGATCTGCTGGACACTCCAGCTGAGGAACCTGATCTTTGCTCCAGAATTATTGCAGGAGATGAAACATATAGTACCTGCAGAATGATCTACAAACCAAGCAACCAAAGCGCTGAATGGAGAGGCAATGTCTGCATCATACTGTGAGTGGGTACATCTATCTAAGCAGCCGTGACAAAACAACTTGCAAACATCCCGGAAAGTGCTTTCCAGAACTGTTTTCAGGATCTTAAGAAACGCTGGAAACTGTGGGTTGATTCAGAAGGGCGGTATTTTGAAGGTGACCAGCATTAATTGGGAGTATGGTACCTTTCTTACGCTTTCCAACAGTAGGTTGAAGAAGTGCATATGCTCCAGCATTGTCCGTCTGTCCGCACGATAACTCGCGTAAAAATGGTTCGATTTCGATGAAATTTTAGTATGTGGTAGGGGACCACCTGGGCACGAACCCAATTGAAAATGGGCGAAATGAGGTCAAAGATCACGACATAGGAGCGGGATCTATTCCATTGCCCTTATGAGTCATAACGTACGTAAAAAATGCTTCTATTGCGACAAAACTTTATTATGTTGTTCCAGAGGTACACTGAATCGTTTCTGTTTAATATCATCGAAATGGGGTCAAAGGTCAGGACACAGGAGCGAGATTTATTCCACAGCCATTATAATCATAACTTGAGTAATGATTTCTGGTATGTTGGAAAGCGTATCGTAATAAATGATTTGCATGGTTTTACTAACTTGTTATATTATTTATTGAGTCAGTCCTGAAACTTTTCGAGTGTAGGTTGTATAATCCTATATACGGTACTTCAAGTACCCAGTTGTTGTTTTTTACGGTAACACAATGCACAATAGCAGGTGCTCCAACTAGTGCGTGAGATTCAGTTTCCATAACAACCTTAATGTCATGCGATGCTATTCTACAGTATCCGGTTCCGCTACAGAACTTCAAAATCAGGTACACTAACAGACGATTGAAATTTAATAGTTAATCAAACATCAAGTATCCTCCCGAACCGCTCTTATTACAAGAAAGTTTCCACCATGTGGATGAGGAAAAGTGAGAACAGAATTTTCCTGTTAATATACAAACGAAAGGTACACTGAAAATTCAGAAATTTCCGTTAGTACCTCCTAAAACAGAAAGTTTTCAATATTAGCCATAGAAAAATTAACAGTATTTCTGTCAATTCGCAAATTATGAAATTCAGGTTTTTCCCGTCATTTCACGGTAAATGTTGAATCAAGAACACGCTTCGTTAAACCACGAAAGGAATCACCAAAAATAGCACGTGAATTTCACTTTTTTTTTTAATGTAACTTGAAATTGAGTAGAGACCTAATATAAGTAGATAAAAATTGGAACCTATAAAATAACCAAAATGCAATAGGTTAACGCTCAGTTCATGGAAATAAGCATATTTCAAGGTTTCCTTAATGACCAAAACCTGTCTGAACCTTTCAAAGAGTTGGATGAGCTATAAAACCGAATAATGGTTGAAAGTCAAAATACGTTAGTTCTTAATATTGGAACGTCAACAACGGTGAGCGCCTTAAGAGCAACAGACGCCATTCTGAAGTCAAGCATAGAAAAGAGATTAATAGCATTAATAACATTATTGATGGCTTTCGGGAAGAACGTTAATAGAGAAGCATCACTTCTGAGGTCAGTGAAGTTAAATGATCTTCTCAGGAAAGTGGTAAAATTGCCTAGCATAAATTTACTATGAGTCCTGAAGTGCAGATACTTGAATTTTTTCAATACGTTTTCAATTTGCCTCACGCAAACTACGTGGTAAGGATTCGTAACATGGCGAAATATTTTGTCACGAAAATGAGGTAAAGGTTGTAAGTACGTCGATGTTCGGAAAGTTGTAAGAGTTCCGCATAATGAAGCCCAAGTTCATTTCAGTAGAGGTAATTAAGTTCACACATTCACAGAAAGTAAAAAAAGATATAATAAGAACAAAGTAATCTTCAACGCGTTGTAATTTTAAAAACCTACAAATCAAGAAAATGCGTTCCCTTAATTTCAAGTTCTAATACCTCATAAAACTTGCCAGTTGGAATAAAAATAAAATTGGAAAGTCTGATTCAGTAGGTCATAATTTTGAGGTGTGCCCACGGGGATCTAAATATTAGCTTTCAGACCAATTTTTGCCTTCCGCGAGGGAATTGTTTTACAGGCCGCAGTTATTTCAAAAATTTTGCAAATAGTTTTGAATTTATTGGTGTGGAATTATATTTCACTAAAAAAGAAAAATGAGATGTCATCTTCCGGAGAGCACCCGACATTCAGTTTAAGCTACAAAACAAGAAGGAACCAGGAAAACCTCCTGTTTTATAACATGACAAAATAATTAGGATTAAAATTAACAAAATCATTATAATTAGGATTAAATTTAACAAAATCATTATAATTAAAACCTCATATGACATAAATTGATTCAAATATATAACAGATATACACTACTGGACAATTGCTAAGGACGGATCATAAACGGCTATCTAGCGCATAAAAAAGTAAGTGTGGTTGGATGCCAAGTGAAACAAAACAATGTCAGAATGCCAGGACATTACAAGAAAGACAATTTATTGTGCTCTGAAATCCAGAAGGCTTTGGAACGTGTTCAAGGGACAAACAGGCCATTTTGGGCAGAATACGTAAACGTGAAAAAAAATGCAATTACCGTCCGCAGGCGTTCCGGCGTAAGATGTCAATACGGGAAATGGCCACCATGGAGGGCGATGCAAGATTCCACACGTCGTGTCATGCTTTGCACAACATTATCAAGCAGCTGTTGGGGTAATTTATGCCATTCCTCTGTCAGTGCACGGATGAGGGTGTCCTTGTTTATTGGAGGGCATTGGAGACCAGAAAGACTCCTCCCCAAAGCATCCCACACATTTTCAATGGGATTCAGATCTGGAGAACGCGCTGGCCATACGAGGCGTTGAATATCCTCGCTCTCAAGACGCTCCTGGACAGCGACTGTTCGACGACATGTTGCGTTGTCGTCCATGAAAATGAATCTATCACCGACAACACCATGGAACATGCGAACATGAGGTAGCAGAACACCATTAATGTATCGTTGTCCAGTCATAGTCCCAGTTGGAAGCACATAAAGGGACGTATGGCCATTGATCATGATGCCAGCCCATACCATGACACTACATGTCGGATATCGGTCCCTTTCCTGTATGTTTGCTGGACAATATGCAGTACCACTATCACGCCAGATCAGTTGTCGTCGACAATCAGACGATAGGCTGTATCTACTCTCATCTGTAAAGAGGACAGCAGACCAGTCGTTTTCAGTCCAATTGCGATGTTGATGGAACCATTGCAAACGGGCGGTACGGTGACATCTGGACAATGGGATGCACACAACAGGACGGCGGGCGTATAGTCCTCCTTCATGCAAACGTCTGGCGACAGCTTTTCGGGAGATCCGCTTGCCAGTAGCAGCCATAGACTGATTTGCTACCTCACTAGCTGTGCTGCGCCGGTGTCTTTTTGTTGATAGCACTATGTACCGATCTTCTGCAGGTGTCGTACTGCTAACACGACCTCCCCCGTTACGTTTGCTACACTCTCCATTTGTTTGAAATGATTTCCAAAGCCTTGAAACAACACTGTGGCTGACGTCGAACTCCCTGGCAACATCTGTTATTTTTTGCCCTTCTTCAATCTTGCCAATAATACGGCCACGCGTAAAATCATCTAGGTGATGTCGGGAAGACATACTGAAAATTGCAAGCTCGTCAATTGATTCTTTCCCTTTCAACTTTGCGTTTGAACAACAACGGTCAATACGCGTCAAATCCTTTATATCTCTTATCAGCGCTATGACGTCACGAACAAGTTCGGCAATCCAAAATTTGCATACGCACAACACGTCTTACTGTATCTCGCACTTATGCTAATTTCCACATTTTCCTGCCTTCCATTTTATGGTTGCTATCGTTGCTATTGTCATCCGTCCTTAGCAATTGTCCGGCAGTGTATAAATTGAAATGAGATTGATGCAGAAAATCATAGGCTAAGTGAGCAGCCGGTTGTACACCTATATGTTATAATCCGAATTTGAGTGGAATCTGGGCATGACATCAGAAAAATGGAGTTTGGCCAGCATCATTACATGTTGAGCATCAAATCCACGTATCCTCATAACACTTTGGTAACAAGTTGAACTGATCTTTGCACTGTTTGATTATACTAAGATACGAGAATAAATGTATATCTGGATTATCCACCTACACTATGTTTTGAAATTCTACAAATAGTAAGATTTTTGGTCAAAGGAGGTTCTGTCTGGTCACAATCACTGCCAGGATATCACATCAATAGTGTTATCTTCACCAAAATTTAGTAACGGTATTCAAATTTTCTAATTTTTTTTTCTTGTTGAAACTAGATTTCACACTTTTATGTTCTGTTTTAGAGCTAGCTGTCTGATGTGTGGCCGTTGGACTAGATACGTCGCAATCAGAATACTTTTTTTTTATTTCGGGTTTTAACGATCAATATGAGAAAGTCCCCAGGCCAGGGGTTCCCAAACCTTTTTGAGACCGCGCCGACCTTCACATGTCCCATTTTCCATGCGACGTCCCTGTACCCAAAATTAAAAACAACAAGTTAGTAAAATCATGCAATGCATTGATTATGATAAGCTTTCCAACATACTAGAAATCATTACTCAAGTTATTGCTCAAGTTATGAGGAAAATGGCTGTGGAATAAATCTCACTCTATGTGCCCTCACATTTGATCCCATTTCGATAATATTCAACAGAACTGGTTCAGTATACCTCCGAAACAACATGATAAAGTTTTGTCGCAATCGAAGCAATTTTACATAAGTTATGATGCATAAGGACTATGGAATAGATCCCGCTTCTGTGTCCTAACCTTTGACCCCATTTCGCCCATTTTCACAGGATTCGTCCCCAGGCAGATCCCTACAACATACTAACATTTCATCCAAATCGAAACATTTTTACGTAAGTTATGACGCATAATGGCGATAGAAGTGATTCCGCTCTTATGTCCTGACCTTTGACCCCCATTTCGCCAATTTTCAATAGGGTTTGTCCCCAGGTGGTCCACTACCACATACTAATATTTAATCGAAATCGAACCTTTTGCGTTAGTTATGGCGCATAAGAGCAGTGAAATGGATCCAGCTCCTATGTCCTGACCTTTGACCCCATTTCGTTCACTTTCAATAGGGTTCCTTCCCAGGTGTTCCCCTACCACATACTAAAATTTCATCGAAATCGAACGATTTTTACGAGAGTTATCGTGCGGACGAACATACGCACAAAACGCGTGACGTAATGAGGCAGATAGGAATCGCGACCATCTGCTCGCAACGAATCTGACGAGAAAGACAGGCTTCGGTGCGGAAGGGAATCTGTAAGGTCACGTGACCAAGGTAGTGCTGTTGCCTCTGCTTGGGCTGCCGAGAGCAAACGGTGACCGAGTAGACAGCTATTTTTTCCAACACGCAGCAAATATAAGGTGGCACATCTAATCATTGCATATTAATTTCAAACTATTAGAGAATAAAACGTTCAAAAGGAACATTATTAAAATGTGAGTTCTACTGAACTTAATCGTTTAACACTACTGAATTATTTTTTTTTCGTTTTCCGTGTAGTGTGGATTTTTGCGTTTAGCCATTCCTTTAGCAAAATCGTATCAAGAAACATATTCGAAAGTTTTGTTGCTCGATTTAATGAAATTAACTATATTTTCTTCGTTGTCCGTGTAGTTCATTTATTTTTATTTTTGCCTTCATGATTTTCTAGCAACAATGAAAAGCAAATTCGTTTAATAAATAGCGTACAGAATATTAATAGCAAACGGAAAACGTCAAGCGAAATCATATTGAGGTCGAAGAAAAAGTGTTCCCTCATATACATATCTCTGGCTAAAACGTTCCTTACTAAATTAAAAAAAGTTATATTTTTTTCTTGTTCTGGAAAAAAATAATTTTTGGATATTATTGCATTATTTTGTTTAATGGGGTTATTTCTAGGACAATGCTTCTGTACACTAAAAGTACATAATTTGGAAATAATTCCTTCTTAAAAAAATGCTTAGGATCCCTTTTAATACAAATCATGTCTGTGCATTAGTTTATTTTACTTATTTCTACTTGGGGGAAGAAAAAAATTAATCCTTATCTGTATATATTTCAACACTTTAAAATTATGTGACAACACATTCTGGCACAAGCTATTTTCTTGGTAATTGAAAAAAAGTCGAATGAAGGATACTGTCACAAAAAATGCTCTCATTGTTTTGTGAAAAATTAATGCAAGAACTTTTTTTCATAAAATTTTTCATTTTTGTCACTATTAAATTTTCCTTTCGTTTGTAAATTCCCAATTACTATAATTGAACACTGTTAGGTAGCCAAAAATTGAAAAAAACTATTTCCATACTAGAATTTAATTCAAACTATAGCTCAGTAAACAGAATTCTTGCTCACCATTCACAGAAATTTAATTGTATTATGAGCCAATAAGCAATCTGAAATTGCAGATTTAGCGCTACTGACTAACTCTTTCATACCAGAAAATTTGAAAAATTCATCGCCATGGAGCAGGAAGCGAACCTGCATTTCCCGATTTCCATTCGAGCATGCTACCGTTACACCATCCAGGATGAGGAAGTCCCAAACATCCGAGTGATTTAATCTGAATAATCTCAGATTTTCGCCAGTCAAAGTGAGCCCTGCTTCATCGTAGCTCAGCTATTTAGAGTCAGGTCGATGCTTAGCAAATTCCCAGTTATTCAGGTAAACATTGGGGAAGAAATATTTCTTCTTATTATACATGGGAAATATATATATATCTATAAGTAATCTGAAAGCACATATTTACTGTTAACGTAACTGAAATCAAACGATCGTCAATGGAATGGAAACATGTCACCTTTCCAACAAGGAAGACGTGAAAAGTCCAACTGTCTCTGTCTGCGGGAGAGGTCATGGCAACTGTGAATCTGTTGTTTACACAGAATTTCTGTCAAAAGAGATGACCATCAATAGTGACTCATATTGCCAAACACTATTAAATTTGCGAAATTCAATTAAGGACAGATGCCGGGGTAAGTTGAGCGAAGGTGTCACTCTGCTGCCCAACAACGCTACACAGCACGGAAAACAAAGGGAATTGCTGTAGTCATTCAAGTCGGAGGTGTGGCAACGTCCACCTTACAGCCCCAACTTATCCCCATGCGGCTACCATTTGTTTGGTAAAATGAAACAGGACGTTAGTGGACAATGATTACCAACCGATGAGGCTGTGAAAAGTGCGGTCCTTAACTAGTTGCACCAAACTGGACTTTTTCTGTACAGGTATGGGAAAGTTAATCGCACGTTCCGATAAATGTTTACAGTCCTTAGGCGCCTATGTCGAAAAATGAATTAATGTTGTACCTTTAAACCAACATACATCCCTTGAGTATATCTTTGCTTGTTTGTTTTATTCAACAGTGTAACTAACTTTTTGATCCACCCTCATATTATTAAAGCACTTTGCTGCAATTCAGAAATCAAATTTTTAGTTTGCTTTAAAAATTAGCATCAACACTACATTTGGAAAAAGTATCAACTTACCTATTGACTATCAATTTGTCTTGTATCTTCAAGCGGAACGAAGTAAAAAATACTATTAAAAATAAACAAATGGGTCCATTTTTTTACATAAATGTACCTCAAATGTCTGTTTCAAATAGTTTGAAAGAAGGAAGTCATCACAAGCTGCAACTGTATTCAGCTTCAGATTGTTTACCCTAACTTTCCTTATGTGATAGCATCTGCAACAAAGTTATAGATACATACAACAAAATAAATAAAGAATTCTTGCTAACCAATGGCAGAAATTAAGACATCTGTTTCAAATAGTTTGAATCATCACAAGTTACATCAAAATTATCTCAGCTTTAGATCCTCCAGTATGTGTTACAATCTGAATATTTTATGTATGAGTTGTGTCCATTATTTTCTTTACCTAAAATCTACTTTTGTAATGTTCATACCTAACTGTGATCTACTTTTTTATAAAACATATTTGATAACACATTTTGGATTAGACAACATTTCAACAGTATAAATAATTATTTCCCACACATTTCTAAAGGAATTGGTTAATTTTTCATAACACTTGGTTAATTTTTCATAGCACTAGGGAACTTATACATTTTGCTAACATTCTTTACTAGAAGCCAAATTTGCTCGTTATGGTAAAATTAAATTTTTACTTTCAATATACCTACTATAAATGTCAAGCTAAGCACTAGTACACACACACACACCAGTGCTGAGACGGGCCGAACCCGAACCAGGTGCTGGCTGCGTATTACTTACTGGAGTTCGAGCTTGGAGGGGAAGAATTTTCTTCCTTTTTCTTTTAATGTGATTTTATATGATTTAGCACACGAGGCTTTTTACACTTTCAAGTTGTTAAAGAAAATTCTTCAGCAACTGGGTCTAAATGGGGAGTTGGAATTCTGCAGGGCTATCCATTCCGGGCTTGGATAACAAAATACCATATGCCATGAATTACAGGATTTCTGCCAAGGATAAGTTTTAAGAAGTATAGATAGTAAGCTGATGGAATTTTGCTCCCTACCTCAAAGGGGCAGCTACCTGCTAATTCTATTGAGCAACATGCGACATAGTTTGTTGTGCCTCAAGATGTTTCCTGATACCCCCCCCCCCAAAAAAAAAAAAAAAAAAAAGCATTTCAGGAAGAAATGAATGGTTAAAGAAATTATAGAAACATCCCTTACCCACTCTGCAGTTGAGAAAGACATCGGTTAATTGCATGGGTAGGAAAGAGTGGAAGTCTGGAAAACTTTTTAATGCCTATACAGGTTAATCATAGTTTTCGGGCTCAATCGGGCTGACATACTTCAGGTTCGGGCTCTTAAAATTGAGCCCGAACTCAGCTCTGACACACACACAGTAACACTTCAGTTAACTTCACACAGGTGTTTTTATCAAAAATTTTATGGCAATGAAGTCATAGTGGCAAGTATGAAAAATAAGAGAAATTTCCTGGAATTTTTTAGTACAGTATTAAAACGTAAACAAAAATGCTACAATATTACTGCTAACATTTATTAATCTGGAAATAAGTGACATGGAACTCGTACGAGTATGGTGTCTTTGAGGGACTAGCCAGACCCCATGACGTGAAAGAGTACAGCATCATCTTCCACGGAAAGAAAATAGTCCATAGATTTTCAAATGAATTTGGACTGATGAAATCAAAACTGCTATTAAAATGAGGACCTCTGGCCCATTTTGCTGTGAAATGGCTTGGCAAATTAAGATGCATATCTTGGGATAGGAGAATATAAAAAAGGTATATCACAGGCACATTGTGTGACACGGCCAACAACTGCACAAACAATATTAGTTCCAATTTGAAAAAAAAAAAAAAAGACACCACCAAAAATTAAATACAAATCTTCAGTACATAATGACACCACCACTCAGCATCACTATGTGAATAATATGTGATGAAGCAGAAAAATGATCGGAAATATGTTACGAGACGCTAACTGAAGTACTGCTATACGTGTATCCAAATGACAAACAAGTTTCAAACAAAATGAAACCAAATATGACATATCTTTACTTTCTAGTTTCAAAGATAACTTTTCAGAAATGTTATCTGCATTTACTACAGAAGAAAAATACATTTCAATGCTTTAACCAACCTGGCTAAACACTTTATATGCATATAAAATATTTGATAAGTTTGAACTCTTTTTCCTATCTCAGGACTTTGTGCACACTATGCACTAAGGAAAGACACGGAAAACTAAGCGTTCTAACTTTCAACTTCTTAATTTTTCTTTCACGCGATTTCAAATCATTTCGGTTATCATGTTTGGCTTTTACTAAGTTGTTCAAGAGTATTTTGCAGCTGAGGAGTTATGTTTTCCTATTTAATTTTCAAGCTACTCATACACAAAGATTCAACAGAAAATGAATAAAAAATCTAAAATCAGAACTTTGTTTAAACGTATGCAGCAGATTTTGTATAAGACAAAGTTTGTCTTATACAAAATCTGCTGCATACATTACTTTGGTATGGCAAAAGTTGTAAGTCTCCTTTTCACTTCTATAATTTGACTTGCAGCCACTAACACTGCGAAATCGTGGCATGGCAATTCCTCTAAAAATAATTATACCTTTTAATACAAGTGAAGAACTAGATATGAAATTTTTAATCGAAAGTAGTTCCCTATGTTTTGTACAGTTAGAATAAAATTGATCATGCAGTTTTTCAACATAATCTGTCCACACTGTTCAGATAGCTTTAGTAAATTCAATCAGACAAATGCTATATCACAGTTACATTAAGTTACGAAATTAAAAAATGTCCTCTTTAATTCAGAGACACATTACAATGTAACAGTTCAAGCATTAATTTCGTAAAGAAAGGGCTAACGATTGTTGGAGATGCAAATGTTATACAAATTACGAAGGCTAATTCCCTGAAAAGTTGCCCTGATTTCTGGTAATATTCAAGCTCTATGTGAATCGGCATTGGTAAAAAATATTAATTATTCTATTTGAAATAAGAATTCAACACCACAGAATAACTCACTTCTTTATACTTCACAATTCACGAGACATGAACAGATTCCAACACGTGTGAAACTAAGATCTACTCATTAAACCTATAACTATCACTAAAACTAAATAAAACGTTTACTAAGAATTAACCTTATCTTCGAATTATAAAAATACCTACCTCACAAAACTATACGTGTATCCAAATGACAATAAACGGAACACTCACTCAATACAAATAACTGTGAACAAACGATGCAATGGCTGTTCAACCGATTGACTTGGCGACAGCACTAAGTTGTGCACGTGACTATTTCGCACCGTAGCCTGTCTTTCTCGTCAGCCTCGGCTCGCAACGAGGCTGACGAGAAAGACAGGCTTCGGTGCGGAAGGGAATCTGTACGGTCACGTGACCAAGGTAGTGCTGTTGCCTCTGCTTGGGCTGCCGAGAGCAAACGGTGACCGAGTAGAGAGCTATTTTTTCCAACACGCAGCAAATATAAGGTGGCACATCTAATCATTGCATATTAATTTCAAACTATTAGAGAATAAAACGTTCAAAAGGAACATTATTAAAATGTGAGTTCTACCGAACTTAATCGTTTAACACTACTGAATTATTTTTTTTTTTTCGTTTTCCGTGTAGTGTGGATTTTTGCGTTTAGCCATTCCTTTAGCAAAATCGTATCAAGAAACATATTCGAAAGTTTTGTTGCTCGATTTAATGAAATTAACTATATTTTCTTCGTTGTCCGTGTAGTTCATTTATTTTTATTTTTGCCTTCATGATTTTCTAGCAACAATGAAAAGCAAATTCGTTTAATAAATAGCGTACAGAATATTAATAGCAAACGGAAAACGTCAAGCGAAATCATATTGAGGTCGAAGAAAAAGTGTTCCCTCATATACATATCTCTGGCTAAAACGTTCCTTACTAAATTAAAAAAGTTATATTTTTTTCTTGTTCTGGAAAAAAATAATTTTTGGATATTATTGCATGTATTTTGTTTAATGGGGTTATTTCTAGGACAATGCTTCTGTACACTAAAAGTACATAATTTGGAAATAATTCCTTCTTAAAAAAATGCTTAGGATCCCTTTTAATACAAATCATGTCTGTGCATTAGTTTATTTTACTTATTTCTACTTGGGGGAAGAAAAAAAATTAATCCTTATCTGTATATATTTTAACACTTTAAAATTATGTGACAACACATTCTGGCACAAGCTATTTTCTTGGTAATTGAAAAAAAAGTCGAATGAAGGATATTGTCACAAAAAATGCTCTCATTGTTTTGTGAAAAATTAATGCAAGAACTTTTTTCATAAAATTATTCATTTTTGTCACTATTAAATTTTCCTTTCGTTTGTAAATTCACAATTACTATAATTGAACACTGTTAGGTAAGCCAAAAATTGAAAAAACTATTTCCATACTAGAATTTAATTCAAACTATAGCTCAGTAAACAGAATTCTTGCTCACCATTCACAGAAATTTAATTGTATTATGAGCCAATAAGCAATCTGAAATTGCAGATTTAGCGCTACTGACTAACTCTTTCATACCAGAAAATTTGAAAAATTCATCGCCATGGAGCAGGAAGCGAACCTGCATTTCCCGATTTCCATTCGAGCATGCTACCGTTACACCATCCAGGATGAGGAAGTCCCAAACATCCGAGTGATTTAATCTGAATAATCTCAGATTTTCGCCAGTCAAAGTGAGCCCTGCTTCATCGTAGCTCAGCTATTTAGAGTCAGGTCGATGCTTAGCAAATTCCCAGTTATTCAGGTAAACATTGGGGAAGAAATATTTCTTCTTATTATACATGGGAAATATATATATATCTATAAGTAATCTGAAAGCACATATTTACTGTTAACGTAACTGAAATCAAACGATCGTCAATGGAATGGAAACATGTCACCTTTCCAACAAGGAAGACGTGAAAAGTCCAACTGTCTCTGTCTGCGGGAGAGGTCATGGCAACTGTGAATCTGTTGTTTACACAGAATTTCTGTCAAAAGAGATGACCATCAATAGTGACTCATATTGCCAAACACTATTAAATTTGCGAAATTCAATTAAGGACAGATGCCGGGGTAAGTTGAGCGAAGGTGTCACTCTGCTGCCCAACAACGCTACACAGCACGGAAAACAAAGGGAATTGCTGTAGTCATTCAAGTCGGAGGTGTGGCAACGTCCACCTTACAGCCCCAACTTATCCCCATGCGGCTACCATTTGTTTGGTAAAATGAAACAGGACGTTAGTGGACAATGATTACCAACCGATGAGGCTGTGAAAAGTGCGGTCCTTAACTAGTTGCACCAAACTGGACTTTTTCTGTACAGGTATGGGAAAGTTAATCGCACGTTCCGATAAATGTTTACAGTCCTTAGGCGCCTATGTCGAAAAATGAATTAATGTTGTACCTTTAAACCAACATACATCCCTTGAGTATATCTTTGCTTGTTTGTTTTATTCAACAGTGTAACTAACTTTTTGATCCACCCTCATATTATTAAAGCACTTTGCTGCAATTCAGAAATCAAATTTTTAGTTTGCTTTAAAAATTAGCATCAACACTACATTTGGAAAAAGTATCAACTTACCTATTGACTATCAATTTGTCTTGTATCTTCAAGCGGAACGAAGTAAAAAATACTATTAAAAATAAACAAATGGGTCCATTTTTTTTACATAAATGTACCTCAAATGTCTGTTTCAAATAGTTTGAAAGAAGGAAGTCATCACAAGCTGCAACTGTATTCAGCTTCAGATTGTTTACCCTAACTTTCCTTATGTGATAGCATCTGCAACAAAGTTATAGATACATACAACAAAATAAATAAAGAATTCTTGCTAACCAATGGCAGAAATTAAGACATCTGTTTCAAATAGTTTGAATCATCACAAGTTACATCAAAATTATCTCAGCTTTAGATCCTCCAGTATGTGTTACAATCTGAATATTTTATGTATGAGTTGTGTCCATTATTTTCTTTACCTAAAATCTACTTTTGTAATGTTCATACCTAACGGTGATCTACTTTTTTATAAAACATATTTGATAACACATTTTGGATTAGACAACATTTCAACAGTATAAATAATTATTTCCCACACATTTCTAAAGGAATTGGTTAATTTTTCATAACACTTGGTTAATTTTTCATAGCACTAGGGAACTTATACATTTTGCTAACATTCTTTACTAAAAGCCAAATTTGCTCGTTATGGTAAAATTAAATTTTTACTTTTAATATACCTACTATAAATGTCAAGCTAAGCACTAGTACACACACACACACCAGTGCTGAGACGGGCCGAACCCGAACCAGGTGCTGGCTGCGTATTACTTACTGGAGTTCGAGCTTGGAGGGGAAGAATTTTCTTCCTTTTTCTTTTAATATGATTTTATATGATTTAGCACACGAGGCTTTTTTTACACTTTCAAGTTGTTAAAGAAAATTCTTCAGCAACTGGGTCTAAATGGGGAGTAGGAATTCTGCAGGGCTATCCATTCCGGGCTTGGATAACAAAATACCATATGCCATGAATTACAGGATTTCTGCCAAGGATAAGGTTTAAGAAGTATAGATAGTAAGCTGATGGAATTTTGCTCCCTACCTCAAAGGGGCAGCTCCCTGCTAATTCGATTGAGCAACATGCGACATAGTTTGTTGTGCCTCAAGATGTTTCCTGATACCCCCCCCCCCCAAAAAAAAAAAACATTTCAGGAAGAAATGAATGGTTAAAGAAATTATAGAAACATCCCTTACCCACTCTGCAGTTGAGAAAGACATCGGTTAATTGCATGGGTAGGAAAGAGTGGAAGTCTGGAAAACTTTTTAATGCCTATACAGGTTAATCATAGTTTTCGGGCTCAATCGGGCTGACATACTTCAGGTTCGGGCTCTTAAAATTGAGCCCGAACTCAGCTCTGACACACACACAGTAACACTTCAGTTAACTTCACACAGGTGTTTTTATCAAAAATTTTATGGCAATGAAGTCATAGTGGCAAGTATGAAAAATAAGAGAAATTTCCTGGAATTTTTTAGTACAGTATTAAAACGTAAACAAAAATGCTACAATATTACTGCTAACATTTATTAATCTGGAAATAAGTGACATGGAACTCGTACGAGTATGGTGTCTTTGAGGGACTAGCCAGACCCCATGACGTGAAAGAGTACAGCATCATCTTCCACGGAAAGAAAATAGTCCATAGATTTTCAAATGAATTTGGACTGATGAAATCAAAACTGCTATTAAAATGAGGACCTCTGGCCCATTTTGCTGTGAAATGGCTTGGCAAATTAAGATGCATATCTTGGGATAGGAGAATATAAAAAAGGTATATCACAGGCACATTGTGTGAAACGGGCAACAACTGCACAAACAATATTAGTTCCAATTTGAAAAAAAAAAAAGACACCACCAAAAATTAAATACAAATCTTCAGTACATAATGACACCACCACTCAGCATCACTATGTGAATAACATGTGATGAAGCAGAAAAATGATCGGAAATATGTTACGAGACGCTAACTGAAGTACTGCTATACGTGTATCCAAATGACAAACAAGTTTCAAATAAAATGAAACCAAATATGACATATCTTTACTTTCTAGTTTCAAAGATAACTTTTCAGAAATGTTATCTGCATTTACTACAGAAGAAAGATACATTTCAATGCTTTAACCAACCTGGCTATACACTTTATATGCATATAAAATATTTGATAAGTTTGAACTCTTTTTCCTATCTCAGGACTTTGTGCACACTATGCACTAAGGAAAGACACGGAAAACTAAGCGTTCTGACTTTCAACTTCTTAATTTTTCTTTCACGCGATTTCAAATCATTTCGGTTATCATGTTTGGCTTTTACTAAGTTGTTCAAGAGTATTTTGCAGCTGAGGAGTTATGTTTTCCCATTTAATTTTCAAGCTACTCATACACAAAGATTCAACAGAAAATGAATAAAAAAATCTAAAATCAGAACTTTGTTTAAACGTATGCAGCAGATTTTGTATAAGACAAAGTTTGTCTTATACAAAATCTGCTGCATACATTACTTTGGTATGGCAAAAGTTGTAAGTCTCCTTTTCACTTCTATAATTTGACTTGCAGCCACTAACACTGCGAAATCGTGGCATGGCAATTCCTCTAAAAATAATTATACCTTTTAATACAAGTGAAGAACTAGATATGAAATTTTTAATCGAAAGTAGTTCCCTATGTTTTGTACAGTTAGAATAAAATTGATCATGCAGTTTTGCAGTTTTTCAACATAATCTGTCCACACTGTTCAGACAGCTTTAGTAAATTCAATCAGACAAATGCTATATCACAGTTACATTAAGTTACGAAATTAAAAAATGTCCTCTTTAATTCAGAGACACATTACAATGTAACAGTTCAAGCATTAATTTCGTAAAGAAAGGGCTAACGATTGTTGGAGATGCAAATGTTATACAAATTACGAAGGCTAATTCCCTGAAAAGTTGCCCTGATTTCTGGTAATAGTCAAGCTCTATGTGAATCGGCATTGGTAAAAAATATTAATTATTCTATTTGAAATAAGAATTCAACACCACAGAATAACTCACTTCTTTATACTTCACAATTCACGAGACATGAACAGATTTCAACACGTGTGAAACTAAGATCTACTCATTAAACCTATAACTATCACTAAAACTAAATAAAACGTTTACTAAGAATTAACCTTATCTTCGAATTATAAAAATACCCACCTCACAAAACTATACGTGTATCCAAATGACAATAAACGGAACACTCACTCAATACAAATAACTGTGAACAAACGATGCAATGGCTGTTCAACCGATTGACTTGGCGACAGCACTAAGTTGTGCACGTGACTATTTCGCACCGTAGCCTGTCTTTCTCGTCAGCCTCGGCTCGCAAGATGTGACGTCATAAAACTTTAATAGGATCCACACACAACGCGTGACGTAATGAGACAGATGGCGTGACCGCGCGCCAACATCTAATGACTCGACGCCATGACACTACACTAAAAACGTAGTAATTCGGTGTGGTTATTTAACCCACTAAACGAATTTTCCTAAGTCGAGATCAAACTAAATCGATTTCTAATACCAGAAAACGGTAGGTTAACGACTTTCATCAGAATCCTTAGAGCCGTTTTCAAAATAAAATTTACATACATACAAGAATTGCTCTTTTAAGGTGAACGTCAAGTAATTTTGGCCTCCCCAGTGGCGCAGTGGTCTTTTTTTCTTTTTTTTTTTTTTTTTTTTTTTTTTTTTTGGTTGGAGGTTTAACGACCACCGTGAGCAACTCAATGGGCTATAAGCAGTCGCCCGTCCCTAATTTAGGGTCACTGGTTCCAGGGAAGGGAGAGAGCCAGTGCCGTAAGACAAACACAACGTCCATGCCTCACCGGGATTCGAACCCGGACCCCTTACGGACGAATGATCAGAAGCCATCGCTTAGACCACTGCGTGCCGCCCCGGTGGCGCAAAAACTTCTGTACACATTTCTTCCGAATTCATGCGTTCCCGAGGATGAAAATTTGAACATCGATTAAAATAGCTTCATTTCATAACTTGGAATACCTAATATTTTTTAAAACATAACTATAACTAAGCAATCGAACATTTGTCTACTGACGTCATGAAAATACAGGTCGCGCCATCTTTCTTCTGAACAATTAATGCGTTCACAAGGATGAAATTTGAACATAGATTAAAATATCTTCATTTTATAACTTGCAATACTTAATATTTTCCAAAACATAACCATAAATATGCAATCCAACATTTGTTTGTCTACTGACGTCATGAAACTACAGGTCGCGCCATCTTTTTTCTGAACAATTAATGCGTTCACAAGGATGAAAATTTGAACATCGATTAAAATAGCTTCATTTTATAACTTGGAATACCTAATATTTTCTAAAACATAACCAGAATTATGCAATCCAACATTTGTTTGTCTACTGACGTCATCAAAGTACAGGTCGCGCCAGGCTTTTTCTTGTTTCAACACCACCAAAGGAAAAGTTATTGATTTTTAATGAAATTATGGTTATGTTTTAGAAAATATTAAGTATTCCAAGTTATAATATGAAGTTATTTTAATCGATGTTCAAAGTTTCATCTTTTGGAACACATTAAATGTGAAGGAAATGTGTACAAAAGTTTTTTTCAATTGGAAGTATAGGAAGCAAAATTACTTGACGTCCACCTTAATAATGTGGGATAAGGGCGATGGAATGGATCGCAATCCTATGTCCTGACCTTTGACCCCATTTCTTCCATTTTAATAGGGTTCATCCCCAGGTGGTCCCTACCACATACTTAAATGTCATCGAAATCTAACCATTTTTACGCACGTTATGACGCATAAGGACAATGGAATGCATCCCGCTCTTATGTCCTGACCTTTGATCCCAATTCACCCATTTTGAACAGGATTCGTCCCCAGGTGGTCCCCTACCACATAGTAAAATTTCATTAAAATCGAACTATATTTACGCAAGTTATGACGCATAAGTGCAATGGAATGGATCCTGCTCCTACGCCGTGACCTTTGACCCCATTTGTCCCATTTTCAATAGGTTTCGCCCCAGGTGGTCCCCTACCTCATACTAAAATTTCGTCGAAATCCAAACATTTTTACGCCAGTTATCGTGCGGACGGACAAAGTTGGAGCATATACGCTTCTTCAACCTACGGTTGGAAAGCGTAAAAAATTCTCTCATTTCGAGTTTATGGTATTTTTTAAAAAGAAAATACTCATTTACCGTTACTAGCTTGTATTATTTTTAATGTAAGGTGTTGCCTGCTGCTCTTGACACCATTTTAAGAGTAGAAGGCAACATCAACTCCTCGGTGATTGCTTGAGGTTTCTTGCTGAGTGCGATTCAGTATGCCACTTTGTAGGACGCAGGGCTTTGCTGAGAATTGTGGTTTGTTTACGGAAATGTTCACACATTTCTTGTAACTTTCGTGAAGAGTAATCTCCGGGCTTACCCACTAAATAAACTACTGTGTCCGGTTTTCAGGTGACGTTTCAGTTTGTTCGGAAGCAAACTCTCAGCTGCCAACACTTTCTTCAGGCAGATTACACACTGAGGAAGTTCTTCGTTTTTAACAACAGGGCACGTGAAACCGAACTCTTAAGTACGTGTCATCATAATTTCTGTACTTGTTCCTTCTCGCCTGTTTAGAACTACTTGCAACTTCTACACCACTTTTTTTATTTAAAAACTTCTCCATTATATTAAACTAACACACAATCACATAGAAATAACTACGTTCACAGCTATTAAAACACAGCAGCTCAGTTCTAACGAATGTTTATATTCGCTACATACAGTGCATGTATCGAATGAGGGCTCCGTAGTAAACTAGGCGCTCAAAAGTGCGGCGGCAGAACGTTATCGCTTGACCATGCCTGGCTCAGTCCATTTTCTTTTCTTTTTGATTGGAGGTTTAACGACCACCGTGAGCAACTCAACTCAATGGGCTATAAGCAGTCGCCCGTCCCTAATTTAGGGTCACTGGTTCCAGGGAAGGGAGAGAGCCAGTGCCGTAAGACAAACACACCATCCATGCCTCACCGGGATTCGAACGCGGACTCCTTTCGGACGAATGATCAGAGGCCGTCGCTTAGACCACTGCGCCACCGGGGCGGCTCAGTCCATTTTCAGACTGCAAGGGAGGCGAGATCCGCGCGACGTCACGCCAAGTTTTCAAAGAGAGTTTCAGTCCAGAACTCAGGTTAGATTAAGGGAGTGATTTCACTACAAGAAAAATGATGTGTTTTCCATTTTCTTTAGCATTCTTTCTTACAATTTATTTTTCGAAATATGTACACGTCTTGAAAATGTGCATGTTGCGTTTCACTATAAATCACATATAAGTTTTAGGTTTTCCTTATAGTCACGTCGTCTCGGACTAAGACCGCCGACAGCTTGGGAACCTCTGCCCTAGGCTATAAGCAGTCTCCCGTCCTAATTTAGGGCTAGTGGTTTCAGGGAAGGAAGAGAGTCAATGCCATGAGACACGCACACCATCCGTGCCTCATCATGACTCGAACTAGCAGGGCCCAGCTCGAAAGACTAGGGAGAAACATACACCTCTGACCACCTAGCTACCGGAACTTTAATGTGTTGAATTGTACAGCAAGCTCACGAAAGCTGTACCACTGAATTTAGGTAAGTTGCCGAACAACTGCATTTAACCCACTCCACTTCCACTATCCAACATTTTTTAAATCGATTTAGAAAAGATGACAACAAGTGGAAAAGTAGTGTTCCGGATGAATTTTCTAATCTTCGCAATCCAGGACATATGTTGTATTTATTGCATCCCTATCAATTTTTAATTTGAATAGTTACAGAGAATAGAAGTCTGATTGGCAATTTTTTCGTTCGTTAGGTGGAGCCAATTTCGATGTTTTTAAAAAAAATTTTCGACAATAGTACAGCTTCCGTAGGTGATATCAACAAACACATTTTTTGTTTATTTTTTTGTTTGTTTGGAGGTTTAACGACCACCGTGAGCAACTCAATGGGCTATAAGCAGTCGCCCGTCCCTAATGTAGGGTCACTGGTTCCAGGGAAGGGAGAGAGCCAGTGCCGTAAGACAAACACAACATCCATGCCTCACCGGGATTCGAACCCGGACCCCGTTCGGACGAATTATCAGAGGCCATCGCTTAGACCACTGCGCCACCGGGGCGGCCAACAAACACATTGCAGCTCTGCCTAAATCCTTCCGATCTGCCTAAAGCCCTATTATCCCATTCGGGGTAATAAATATATTTGTTATTATATATGAGTTTTTAAAAGTGAGGTGTCAAAAACTACTTTCGTATTTGAGTACTATAACCAGTCTAAGATTGTCTACAAATTTTTCCAGTTAGTATAAAGTCCAGTTATAATATCTTTAAAATCGTACTAATTCCAAGTGTTAAAAAATGAACCTTTTCGTCAAAAAGGTGTTCATTATACTCGAGAACAGAATATTTCCAGTTCGTATGAACGAATGATTTTAAAACAATTCACACTCATACAAATTTTCATTGTAAAATTTGTTTTTTAAACATACGTTCTAGAATTTTGTTTTTTAAAGCTCTTAAATTAACAAGCAAGATTTATTCAGTTTTTATGATGCTGTGTGCATGTGACGACGACTGTGTGGCCCTAACAGGTTTAGTAAGTTCATTGGCCAATTCCGGTACAAAGTGACCGTGTTATGCCGACTCCCTCATGCGAAGGATTTTCAACGCTCTACTGTTATGCATGCAAATTACTGAGACCCTTCGTTGCAAGATGGGTGTATAAAAAAATGTCTGCCCCTTTGGACCTCAATGGCTTTTGACCAGAACAAAAGACATAAATCTTGTTTTGAATACTGCCAGCAGTGTATTAGGTTTCAACCGAATTATTTTACGAGTCTCAATGCACTTGTTTGTCTTCATGGAACACGTTCGTGAACTTTGAACTATAGTGGATTTTCACATCGATAGGTTGTTATATCTAAATAACGAATAATGATCGAAACAGTAAAAGACCACGGAGTAGACACGGTAGTAGGTGGCACTAAACGTTCGGGAGAGGTACAATGTGAAATTCAGCACATTCTCAATTGTACGGTTAGGGATGCACGAATAATCCGAAACATACCCTCGATTATGCTGCCTAACAGAGGAGATACATGGATAATTCGATAAATGCACCTAGTGGTCACGGAAATACGACCACACGCCTAATACTTGGTGAGCCCTCATTTCACCCGGTAAACGTCGCCACCCGGCGGAGTAACTACTCCACGAGGTGACTGTACAAGTTATGTGAAGAAATGCAACAACCATGCTGTTTGTATTGCTGTCCACAGTTCCGGTATGAAAAGAGGTGGTGTATCCAACTGCCCCTTTCGGCATTCACCAACACTTCACAGATGTTCAATTGGGTTGAGATCAGGCGAGTCTGGTGGCCACTGGAGGTGTCTCATATCAGCACCGGGTTCGTCGAACCATTTCTGCACGACGAGGGATCTACGACATGGAAATTTATCGTTCTGGAATAACTCATTCCCATCAATATGGAGGTACAACATTCATCGTCCGCAAGCAGTCCCTGGTATATGCTGGTCCGTAAGCGGTCCCTGGTATACGCTGGTCCATAAGCGGTCCTTGGTATACGCTGGTCCCGCAAGTGGTCCCAGATAAACACTGGTCCGCAAGCGATCCCGGGTATAAACCGGTCCCGCAAGCAGTCCCTGATATAAACCGGTCCCACAAGCAGTCCCTGGTATAAGCTGGTCCGCAAGCAGTCCCTGGTATAAGCCGGTCCCGCAAGCAATCCCTGGTATAAGCCGGTCCCGCAAGCAGTCCCTGGTATACGCTGGTCCGCAAGCAGTCCCTGGTATACGCTGGTCCCGCAAGCAGTCCCTCGTATAAGCTGGTCCCGCAAGCGGTCCCTGGTTTAAGCTGGTCCCGCAAGCGGTCCCTGGTTTAAGCTGGTCCCGGAATCTGTCCCTGGTTTAAGCTGGTCGCGGAAGCTGTCCCTGGTATAAGCTGGTCCCGCAAGCTGTCCCTGGTATACGCTGGTCTACAAGCAGTACCAGTTCATTCCGGCTGATTATAGCCCACATCACACAAGCTTCGCCACTGGCATGAATAATCGATGGTATGCAAGAGGGTTCCATAAAGCTATGTCTTATGAGCTGATGCCAGATACGGATTCAACCACTGGCAGAATGGAGTACATATAGTGATTCTTCAGAACAGTACACTTGCTTCCAGTCATCCGGGACTCGAGCCCGGGCCCATTAGGACTCAAGGTCTGAAACCAACGCTTTAACCACTGCGGCACCAGGGTGACTCACCTGTATTTCCACGTCTGTACAAATGTAACATTTTAACTAATCTCCCATCTCCATCTCTCGGGGTCTCGTGATTAAGTCACTTGTGCTTCCACCTGTCTACAGATCACCGTGAGTGTCACCTGTACTTTCAGTACTGTCCAACTTTTTTTGTTGTTGTTTTGACATTTAATTACCATAGTGAGCAACTCGAGGGCTGTAAGGCAGTCTCCCGTCCCTAATTTGGGGTCACCGGTTCCAGGGAAGGGAGAGCTAGTGTCATAAGACAAACACAAATTCCATGCCTTACTGGGATTGGAACCCAAACCTTTCTCGGAAGCCAACGCCCATACCACTGCGTCAGTGGGGTGACGTACAACATTTACAAACTAGTAGAAAGTCATGGAGCTTCTTTTTGTAACGTTCAGCGCTAAAAGTAGAGCGTTCGTTGACTGTTTTTAAAATGTTCGTTTCCGTTATATTTTACCGCATAATGGCAGCACCTTGTCCTCGCAGCTCAGAAAGTGGCCTATAAAATTTCATCTCATCACATAGCAGTTCTTCGTTATGCCGATTTTGAAGGTAGGTAAAAAGAGAAGCATGTGATCTTGTTCACGAAGAATAGGCCTGCTTGCGGACCACGAGGAGAGGGACGCGCACGAAACAACACGACTTCGACCACTGGCTGTTGCGCGGTATAGACTGCATGCGATTCACTATTCCCAGGTGCTCTGTGTTCTACCCCAGAACTAAAGTATCGCAATTCAGTGTGGGTAATACTTTCCCAGCTTCCGAGTGGTACAGTGAGGTGAGAAACATTTTTCTCCGAGTACGGACAACTGTAAAATCTATTCTACGGGCTTCAAGACGAAAATTATATTGTTCCCTGAACAGCATTGGAACACGGCTGCGGAAAAGGAGATTTCAAGTTAAAATGCAGCTAACAAGACAAAAAAAATCACAATTCTGTCAAATCAACCGTTTAGGTTATAAAAAGGGGAAGTTTTCACAAATTGACGATGAAGTGTTTGAATACGTCAAAGAAGTCCATTACGATGGATGCCGTGTCTCGTATAAAATGCAGTCACGTGACATTCGGCAAAAACTCATTACAAGAACTCAGTTTGAGGCAAATCGCGGCTGGGACATGAATTCTTGCAACGCTAGAATCTGTCCATGTGGAGGAAGATTACAATTTGCCAAACGTTTTCAGCTGATTCTGAAAATGTTGTAAGCTTTGAATGTTTTAGCTTGCTGGCGCTAGGTATATTTCATACTTTCACTTTCTAATCGGTAATGCTAATTAAATACCAGCAATCTTCTATACACCTCTCAATATTCGTGACATACACCGATGACCCATTCTATTATGACCACCCCCAGCCTAGAGAAATCATCGTGCCTGGAGACCAAACGATGGCGCAGGTGAAATTCACAGAGCAGTATATATACAACCCAAGGACCGGCTTTCGGTTAGTAGAGTGTTCGGAGTCAGAATGGGAAAAGTTGCCGATTTATCGCAGTTTGACAAAGGACAAATTACGATGGCACGGCGCCTTGGAACTACGATCTCGGAAACGGCGCGGCTTGTGGGTTGTTCACGTGCCGCTGTAGTGAGTACGTATCAAAAGTGGTGCACAGATGGCCAAACGATGAACCGTCGTCCAGCCGTTGTGTGTCGTCCGCAGCTCATTGATGCCAGAGGGGAACGGAGACTGTCGCGCATTGTTCACAGCGACCGCAGGGCCACAGTGCGACAAAACACTCGCAGCTACAACAGTGGTGATCAAGGCAATGTGTCGCAGCACACAGTTCATCGCAGCATTCTGCGCATGGGCCTGCGCAGCCAAAGTCCCAGCCGTGCCCCCATGTACACTGCACGTCATCGCCAACAACGCATGAAATTGGCCCAAGATCATCGAGATTGGACCTTGGATGAAATTGGAGTGATCTGACGAGTCAAGATTTCTGGTGCATCACGTACATGACCGAGCGCGGATACGCAGATTACCAACGGAGGCTGTGGCACCTAGATGCACTGTTGGGCGTAAACAGGCCGGCGGTGCGATGTTATGCTGTGGGAGATGTTTTCTTGGGATACTTTAGGCCCCATTATCCCAATAGCACAATCCCTGACAGCTGTCAGGCATCTGAACACCGTTGCTCGCCAAGTTCACCCATTCATGGCAACTGCATTCCCTGCTGGTGATGGCCATTACCAACAGGATATACTGCCGGAATATTCAAGGATTGCTTCAAGGAACATGCTGGTGACTTTCTGTTAATGCCCTGGCCTTAAAAACCACCTGACATGAACATAATCGAACATTTGCGGTTAGACTTGGAAAAACGGGCTCGCGCTAAATCACACCCACCCCGAAATGTACGGGAACTGAACGACCTGCGGTTGACATTATGGTACCAGACACCCCAGGATACCTTCGCCACCTCATCGAATTGAGACCTCGCCGAGTGGCCGCTGTTTTGCGGGCTGAAGGAGGTCCTGCAGCTTATTAGGTAGGTGGTCTTAATATAATGGCACATCTGTGGATCTCACGGGACGCTTCTGAAGCCTCCTAACAGTTTAAATTCGTAAAAGAAACAAGCCCGAATTGCACCGCGGTCAACTGACATTTTTAAAAGGCTTCAAAGTCACAGATAAGGAGTACACATTATGTTAGAGCGCACTGATTGACTGATGCGTATGTGTGCCTTACCACGCACATTAAAAAACCTGCACTGTGCAAACCAGCACTAAATGAAACAAGTCATTGTAGCGAACTCTACCGAAAACCGCACAAACATTTTTGGATATCTTATACATATAGTGTTGATAAAGATAATATTGCGACTGCGATACTAGGAACCTAGAATTACAGAGGTTCATTTGGGAAGTATTGAGAAGTATGCTGCTGTTTGATTATCTTTGACTAGATGAAAGCCCGTCAATAATGACGGGGAAAATAAAATTTATGGTACAGAAATTATTGACATTTATTTAGAGTTTTTGAGTTCCACGTCAATAGATGGCGACGTTGGCTCACAGCTTTCCGAATATTTCCAAAGCAGTCGGTTATGGAATGTGATACGACGGGCTGTCTGTTATGTGTTTTGTAAAACATTTAGTCCTTATTTCGTCAACACTTCCTGGAACAACATTTTTCGTAAACATTGACTGTAAACCCTGTATCAATTTCCCCTGTTCTTTTCCGTGAACTAATTTTGCCAGCTCAACGCCATGCAGAGAGGCATCATTAATGCTTTCTTGTTCAACTTTCATAAAGCATTTTGCATGCGGCAGCAAAAGGATTATTTTGAGACATGAAAGTGCTTAACTCTTGCATCAGACTTGGATTGCACTGGGCGTTTTCCCTAATCCTCATTCTTTGATCACCAGCCTCTTCCGGGTCCAATATATACAGCTGGGCAAGCTTTCTCTGGTCCCCATTTGCTGGGTGTACAGCTCCTGCTGGATGGTAAATTTGTCCGTTAATTGGGAAACAACAGGGACCGTATCCAGGAGGCGGAACAATGTTAGCTCCCATGGACGCAAACGCTATTTATTGGTCTTATGCAAACGCTATTTATTGGTCAAAGCGCTATTTATTGGTCTTATGTTGTCCATAAAATTTTTCAAATGTTGATGCTGTTCTTTCGTTAACTGCTGAATAACAGGGGCTGATCTTATAGCCTCTAATTTTACTTTGCCTTTATAACAGCATTGCGTAAAAAGTTTGCCAGATGGCTCTTCTGCCGCAAAATGTTTTGTATGACAAAATTCGCAAATACTGTCCATGGAACCACAGTTATGAGCGTCTACATTTGGTTCTACAACATTAACTGCGTCAAGAACATCTTGGGTTCTAGTTCGTGGATTTTGTCGGCGAATTGTAACACCACGTCCTGGCGTAATATTTGCGATTGTGACATGTCTGCAATCTGATGTCGTTCCGGACTTCGTTCAATTTGCTGAGGAGTTATATATTTGCTACGCGATGACGATTCCGATCGCATTCTCTTTGCACAGCAGACATACTTTCCTGACGAGCCTTTTCTTGCTCCGCCTTTCGTCTTTCTGCTGCTTCCTTCTAGAAAGCTACTTCCTCAGCAGATTTTTTTCAGTTTAGGAGGCATATTTTCAGTGTTGTTGTTAAAACTCACGCAAAACAAAGTCGATGTTTTGAGACAAATGAACCACAATATGAATTAAATGACGTCAAATCGCACACACCCGAAAAAAAAAAAAAAAAAAAAAACTTCGAACGACAGAAAAAAAGATGTAAACAAAACATTAAACAGGAACGGTTACGGATAACACAGTTTGAACACCGGAATATAAATGTTCGTCTTTTTCTGTTAAACAGCGTATGAAGCATATCAAGGGTATATAAATAATAATAATGCATTTTATTTTTTGCTGTTACATTGTAGGCTGCAAAACATAAAATTTATTGTTATTATTTATATACCCTATATGAAATAGAACCCAAATTTCTGACGTAAAGTTTTCGAATCTCTAATGAGTTGACCGCGTGACGTAACGCATCTTTAACGTCATGCGACAATGATTTGGATTAGATGACGTCACAGCAGCAGCTATGTTCTTTGTTGCTATGGCAACAAAAAAAGTCATATTCGCGTGATGACGTCCCCTACACGAAAACCAAAGCGTGACGTCACAAACATTTGCTTCTCGCTTGTTGCTATGACGACTTAAAAAGTGGCACGGAGGTGGTTGACTCTAGCAAATTATATATTAGGATGAGTTGTTAAGTTTTTAAGCTGAAGTGACCTGAAACTCCTAGAATAAAGACCTTTTATTCGTAAGTAATTACAAGACTTTTTTCTGGCCGTTTTTTTTTTTATTGAGGTTTTAAACGACCACCATGGGCAACTCATTGGGCTATAAAGCAGTCCGCTCGTCCATAATTTAGACCCACTGCTTCCGGGGAAGGGAGCGATCCAGTGCCGTAAGACAACCCTAACATCTATGCTTCACCGAGATTCGAACCCATCTCGGACGAATGGTCAGAGGCCAGCGCTTCGGACCACTCGGCCACCGGAGAGGCAATAAATTTATCTATATTTGTTTTTAATTTTCCTTTTTGTTAGATACTACGCGTTTTTTGTGCTCCTCGATTCAGCGTGGCGCTGAGTCATAACACGTTCACTTCTTTTCGCTGTCTAATCTAGGTTAAAGTTCATACTTCTAAGCGTATTTTGGATATGAAATTAAATTTGCTGTGAATAAACTTTCAGAATACATTCAATATAGAAGTACGACAAACTTTTCTTGGGTGAGTGCTCCCAATACTTAAGTCACTTCCCCACATCACCTTCTCAATTGTCTAAACTGTTTCCCAATTCAGTTCAATTTTTAAACTAATCGGACTTCACAAAACAAACAAACAAACAAACACACACACACACACACGCGCGCGCACGTCCTACTCTCCCCATAAATGAATAAATTTTATTTAGTGCAGGAACGTAGCAAGCTTTTCTTACCTAGCAGGGAGAGACTTGAAATTACGCACCTTTGAATTTTAAAATTCCGTACTTCCCCTTAAGTAGTACGCAGTTCTTACTTTCCTCATACCTTCATTATAGGAAAGTATTATGATCGTTAAAAAATCTCACTTCCAGTTTTCGATTTTTTTTTACTCAAAATTTTAAAATTAGGTGAATACTCAAGAGCCAACGGTTTTAAATATCAAGTGAAACGTAAAAGTTATTCTAATACTTCATGGCTTCCTCTAATTACTTTCAGTACCATAAATACTTAACGAGAATTATAGAGGATAAATTTATTAAGGTGCATTACCTCTCACATTTTCGATCTACACACTAGATCATCGTCAGGCGTTCTTGAGTCTTACTGCTTCCACAGGTCTGGCGACCAAGCCTGGTGGATTTGCCATCCAACATGGTCGTTGATGTCTGGAAATTTAAAAGACAAAATGGCAACATCAACTACCATGTTGGATGGCAAATCCACCAGGCTTGGTCGCCAGACCTGTGGAAGCAGTAAGACTCAAGAACGCCCGACGATGATCTAGTGTATAGATCGAAAATTTGAGAGGTAATGTACCTTAATAAATTTATCCTCTTTAATTCACGTTAAGTATTTATGGCACTGGTAGTAAAAGTTATGTGAACACCAACAACACAACGCGCGCAGAAATGCAGAATGAAAACAAACCAGCACAGAACGAATGAGCATTAGATAGTAAACGTAGCAATAGGAAAATGCTTTCGGAGTAAGGCTTGGAAAAACTTCGGAATAGGTAATTAACTAAGTTTCACTGCTTCGGACATTGTTTCTTGGCAGTTAGTCGTATGTGAGTCTAGAGGAATCCGAGGCCGCTGTGGTTCAATGGAAGCATGTCCGACGCGTTAACTGGAAGAGCTGGGTTCGATTCCCGGTGGCGCCCGATGAGAAGTTTTCCGTGACTCACTTATAACAAAGTAAAATTATGCAATGCATTGATTATAATACGCTTTCCAACATACCAGAAATCATTACTCAAGTTATGAGGATAATGGCTGTGGAATAAATCTCGGTCCTCTGCCCTGACCTTTGATCCCATTTCGATTATATTCAACAGAACCGGTTCAGTATACCTCCGAAATAACATGATAAAGTTTTGTCGCAATCGAAGCATTTTTACGTAAGTTATGATGCATAAGGGCTATGGAATAGATCTCGCTCCTGTGTCCTAACCTTTGACCCCATTTCGCCCATTTTTAATAGGGTTCTTTCTCAGGTGGTCCCCTACCACATATAAAAATTTCATTGACATCGAACTATATTTACGCAAGTTATGACGCATAAGGGCAATGGAATGGATCCAGCTCCTATGTCTTGACCTTTGACCCCATTTCGTCCATTTTCAATAGGGTTCTTCCCCAGGTGGTCCCCTATCACATACTAAAATTTCATTGAAATCGCATCATTTTTACGCGGGTTATCGTGGCGACAGACAGACAAAGCTGGAGCATATACGCTTCTTCAACCTACGGTTGAAAAGCGTAAAAAACGTGGAAAGAGCGATGACTTCTGTTTGATGTTTCGGAATAGGGCTTGGAAAAATTCCGTTCAAGGTTAAACGCTCAGAGCAACTCTTCGCGACAGAGCACAAGTGACTAATTAGCTCTTCATTCCTACGACATATTCGGAAAGGTCACAGAGGTTACGCTTATCAGCATATTGTTTTACATACTTCCATCCACTGTTTCGGACAATTCCATGCATATATATGAGGTGGTCCATAACTCAGTATAATTTTTTACGCTGGTTAACTGCACCAGCAAATAATCTCTTTGCGCTACAAATAGAAAATTTAGAGATGAGCCCAGAATATTGTTTCCCAAGGGGCGCAAATTATATATTTTGCCCCGGGCGCCAGTCACCTTCGCTACGTCACTGGTTTTAGATGAAAAAAAAATCCTTTCCATGAAAATCTCAAATTTCTCCTACTTTTCTTCTCCGCATGCGCTTGCTAGGAATGCCTAATCGATCGCACTTTCCACGAACTTACAGTCCTTTTCGTTGTCAGCTTCATCTATACTATTCCTTCCATCGCATCATCATCTGCGCTGTAAGCCTTTCCACCCGTTTTTCCCCCTGCCCTAGCACGGTGTTTGGTGTGATAGAAGGTGAAGACTGAAGACATACAAGTTTCAAGTTTTCACTTTTCGCAGTTTTAGCCGTCGCAATCCGGGTTCCCCATCCAGCATCTTATCATTTCAATCATTCTGGTTTTACAACAAAACACAAATAGGCAGCTAAACCGATTTGATTGCACTTTTGAAGTTTAAACTTAAAACTGAAAAGCGGTGCATAAATGCCCTACTTTTGCTCCGAACTTTTAAATACACTGCTCAAAACAATTAGGAGATATCGTGGTTTTGTATGAAAACTGTGAGTGGCGGAAAACTTCGGAGGTTGGAATAAGAACTACAGACACACAGCACGTATTGTGAGAAGAAAAATATGGCCTAAACAATTAATTAGTGATTTAAATTTAATAGTTTTTGAGAAAACGAACGTAAAAATGCATATTTATGAACATATGAAAATAAAGGTACATTTTTTGTCAGAAAATTTGATTTAATAGGGGGTGTGGTTTCCTCCGACAGAAAGCAATGCTGCACACCTGTGAGGTATGCAGTCAATCAGAGTATTAATGAGGGATTGGGGAATTCCATCCCAATCCCTCATTAATACTCTGATTGACTACTTGAAAGTGCAGAAGAGCACTTTCCAATTGCTGGACTTGTTTATGGAGGGGATTATCGAGCATCAACTCTTCTCCCCAGAACGTCCCAGACATGCTTGATGGGGTTCATGTCTGGGAAACTTGCTGGCAAGTCCATTCGGATGATTCCCTCGTCAAACAGGAAGTCGTCCACACATCAAGCGCGATGTGGCCTACAATTATCGTCCACGGAAATGAATTCATCTCCGATTGCTGTAGCATAAGAGACGACGAAGGGTCTGAGGATCTCATCCCTATACCGCTGAGCAGTAAGTGTTCCATTTCTGATGTTGTACAGGTCTGTTCGACCATTGACAGACATACCGGCCCACACCATCACTCAGCCTCCTCCAAATCGAACACTTTCTTGCACAAATAACGGGCTGTTACAAGTACCTCGTTCCCTTCAAATAATGAGTCGCCTATTGTCAGGATGCACAGTAAAGCGCGACTCGTCTGAGAAGAGGACATTGCTCCATTTATTTCTTCTTCAATCGGCATGGTCCTGTGCAGGTGTTTGTAAGTATGCAAAAGTTTCATTCTAATCACTCGCCTTTAATTTCTCTTAGTATTTATTACAAAGATTTGAAGTCAGTAGTTCATATCAAAACCAAGATATCCCCTAATTGTTTTGAGCAGTGTAAATGTGCATGTCAGTAAGTTTCAGCACCACTTGGCGATTAGTACATACATTATTCGTCAACATCATGGGTTGTGAAACCACTGTAGAGTTATGACCAGGGTCGAATATTCGGGATGTGCTAGGTGTGCGGCGCACACCGACACAGGGTCGGCGCAATTTATTTGACCTATACTACTGAAATTACATTTTCGGATTTATTTCTAATAAAACTCGCCAGAGTTTGTCCTAAGGCTTCGACTGGTAAATAAAATTAATTCCCCCACACAATGTTTCCATTAAGAGGAGAAGGTTCGTTACTTAAGCATAATATCACATTTGTGCAGAAATCCTAGGGTGTGGGAGTTTTCCGACAGAACATCCGACTGTTTTCAAGCAACTGTGTGATACGTGCGCTCCTAGATGGCACTGCAGGTCACGTTTTCATTTCTCTGTGGTTTCAAACATTACGGATCATATGTAGAGTATTTTAGAAAGGCAGTGTCTGACACCCCAGGTCTTAAACAACCCTTAGAAATAGGAAGCAAGGAGATTTGGGCCAGAGTGCCCGATAGAAAAGTGACACGGACGCGAAGTAGGAAAGGGGAGAAAGACTACCTTATTTATTACCGGGGGTCCAGTACCCGGGGTCCCACGGCTTAAGGTGCCCATCCGACGCATGGCTGATATTTAGTGGATCGAGCGTTTGTACCTGCCTGGGATCGAACCCGAGGTCCTTTCTGTGGCAGTCACGAACTTTGCCCACTAGGTCACCCGCGGCCTTCAAACATTACAGCTAAGGGCATGCTAACCAAATAGAGCACAACTTGATAACGCACGGAGAAACGCAATTCAACGTTGTGATACGAGCTGCTGTTATATTATGTTTTTGGATAACAAAACTCACCAAAATTTGTCCTCAGGCTTCACGTGGTGGCCAAAATTAATTTCCTTATACAATGTTTTCGTAAAGTGGTAAAGGTTCGTTGAGTAAACAAAACAGTTTTATACAACTGGCGTGCAAAAATTAAGGACGAGACGGTTTTTCGAATGTAACGTCGGGCAGAAGTGCTCCACATCGACTGAAATCATACCATAAGATCCCCAAGATGTAAGAATATGGGACAAGTGAGCAAAACCGTCCAAACAAGGAATCCAAAGGATACAAAGGCACTTTATTGAAAAGGTATCTTCGAGCACAACTGGACAGAAGACAGAAACGTCCATGTGACAGGCGACTGCAAAGAAAAATCGAAAAATCCAGTCTTTAGTAGGGGATATGATCACCCCTGACTGCGTTGCAGGATTTACAACATCTGTCCACGCTGAGGACGAGGTTGTCAAGGAGCTGTTGAGGCATCGCGGCCCATTCCTCTTGTAGCGCCAACCGCAGCTGCGTAATCGTTACTGGCGGCTGGTGATGTGCTGCCAAGCGTCTCCCGAGGATGTCCCACACGTGTTCGATTGGATTTAGCTCCGGGGACCTTGCGGGCCAATCCATGCGTTGAATATCTTCACTCTCCAACAGCTCTGCGACAACCACTGTACGATGAGGTGTAGCGTTGTCGTCCGTGAAGAGGAACTCAGGACCCACAGCACCTCTAAACAGGCGCACGTGAGGCAGGAGAACCTCGGTACAATAGCGGACACCAGTGACTGAATCTCCTTCGAAGATGTGGAGTTCAGTACGGCTACCAAGCATGATACCGTCCCAATTGAGAACTCCGCCACCTCCAAACCGGTCCCTTTCGATGATGTTGGAGGTGTGATTGCGTGTTTCCTGCTCTCTCCAGATAGATATACGTTCAGAATCGCTGGTCAGACTAAATCGGCTCTCATCCGTAAAGAGAACTCGACCCCATTGCTGATGAGTCCAGTTCTTGTGCTCCTGGCACCACATAAACCGCCGTCTCCGATGAGCAGGCGTTAATGGCACACACCGTTCTGGTCGTCGTGCAAATAGACCACCTTTGTGCAGCCTCCTGGCCACGGTAAAACGCGATAACGGATGTCCAGTTGTCTGTTGCATGTGCCTTGCGATTTCTCCCGCTGTCTGCCGCCTGTCTCTTCTCGCCTGTAGGACAATATACCGGTCGTCCGCCGCCGCCGTGGTTGCTCGTGGACGACCACTGCTAAACTCTCGGACAGCTGTTCCTGTCGTTTGAAATGCTCTCCAAGCTCGTGAAACAATGCTGTGAGCGATCCCGAACTCCTCGGCCACACTAGTCACACTTCGACATTCTTCCAACTTCCCAATGACTCGACCTCGGGTAAAGTCATCCAGATGTCGTCTACTGGATTGCCTGTTGGCCATATCTAACGGTGGCAGCAACTCGACGTCGTTCAAACCGATATACACCGTGCAATAGCTTTCACCGAATTGCTGAGCGTACACCGCTCGTGCAACTGTGATACAAAGCTCTCCAGATGGCGCTGCAGGTCATGTTCTTATTTCCGCAGAGGCTAAACTTCCAGGGTGTGAGCGCCTAAAAAAGCACTGCTGCATGGTCATACTTCTGCGTTTGGAATTGCGTGGAGTCATAAATACAATTCAGCGTTCTACCACCAATTTTCTTTCTGTCCTTTCGTCGCAGTGCGAATTTATGTGTTTACGAGCAATGAGCACAGCTTTAAAAACATAATTTCTGTATAGGATGGGAATAACAAAAATTCATTTTTTTATTCAACGACCGCTAAATAAAAATAAGATTTTCGTATTGTTCAAAATCAATGCGTGAATTTTTCAGCTCAGGTTACATAAACTTTTTCCGTGTTTTTTTTTTTTTTTTTTTTTTTTTTCGTGACAGCGCTCGCCCAACCTAAATGAGCACACGACGTTCCTGGTTATGACAACTTGAAAGATACTTGCATTGGTAAATAATTTAAATCTCATTGAAAGTTCAAAAGATGTGAAAAATTCCTTCTTGTTGGATAGATAATGTTAACGAAACGACTAGCTCAACTAATCTCTTTGTTCCTAATGGAGGATACCATGTGTTTAATCAAACGAAAATAAACTTAGACTGAAGTACGTGTATGAAATACACTGCTGGCCTACCAAAATGCAACACCAAGAAGGACACGAGATAGTAAAGCCAGATTTACTGGACACATAACAACAGATACAAAGATGAAACGATTGAGCTTACAGGCCCGTGCGACTTGCGGAACGCGCAGACATCAATAGTTCGTGTGCCTCCCCCCCCCCCATGGCTGGCAATAACGGCCGTTACTCGCCGCGGCATCGAACGAAAGAGGCTTTGGATGTGGGCTTGGGGTATGTCCGTCCAGGCTGCTTCCACATGTTGCCACAGTTCATCAGGCGGCGTAGCCACGGGTGGTGCTTGCCGGGCCACTCGGTTGCCGATCAGCGACCAGACGTGTTCGATGGGCGACATATCGGGAGAACAGCCGGGCCACGGCAGCAGTGATACCTGGTGGGCCGTGAAGAATTGTTGGATGATGCGTGCCACGTGCGGGAGCACATTGTCCTGTTGAAACGTGACCGCTGACAGGTAAGAGAGGACTACAGAATCCAAAATGTTGGAGATGTAGCGGTGGTTGTTGAGTGTACCGGCGATGTGCACCAGAAGAGTGCGACTGTCATATCCAATTGCACCGCAAACCATAACGTCAGGCGACGGACCGGTATGGCGATGCATAATGCAGGCGTCATACAGTCTCTCGCCGCGGTGCCGCCACACGCGGATCCGACCATCGTTGTGTTGCAGTCAGAAGCGGGATTCGTCCGAGAAGACAGTGTCGTGCCATTCCGTAGTCCAGTTGCGGCATTCAACGGCCCACTGCCGCCGCACTCGCCAGTGGTGTAACGTCAAATGGTAATCGGAGCAATGGGCGCCGTGCGACAAGTCCCCGCTCCTGCAGACGACGTCGAACGGTACGTGATGGCACAGGTTGTTGCGCAACGCACCCTAATTCCTGCGCTAACGTTCGTGATATGGCGGTGCGAGCCGTCAATGCCCGCCGCAAAACATGCCGGTCCTCTCGTTCGGTTTTATGCCGCTGCTGCGGAAATCACTCCCGTCGGTCCGTCCGTCCCTGTTGCACCAACCGAATCCATACTCGCCTCACTGTGGCTGGATGTCGTCCCACACAGGCACTGATGTCTCGGTACGATAAACCGCTGTCGCGATAAGCCACTATTCGTCCTCTGTCGAACTCCGAAACGTGCTGGAATGACTGCCGTATTCTGCGACGAGGCATCAGGAAGTTTCCCACACACAGGTCTGGCAGCACAACACACTTCAACTACTTACACCCCGCCTTCTGTGCAGCCTTCTTATAGTGCTTCTCGGTGTCGTGCCGGGCGCACATGATTTGCATATGCCCTGCAATGCTAATCGTTTGCATGTCCTCTCGCGGGCGACGCATGCTGCGATTTTCAGGCCAATCAGATGCTTCCTTCTTGGTGTTGCATTTTGGGTGGCCAGTAGTGTATAAAAAATTTAATTGAAAAAGAAAAACTAGTTCAAGCCAAAAAAAACACGCTTTCTGTGATGTAAAGCAACAAACTTGTCAATCAAAGCGACAGAAATCATTTCAATAGAAAGTCTACTCAAAGTGTATTTATTAACTAAACCTATCAACTTTTTACTAGTTAATTAAAAAGCGAGGAACTATGCACCAAATATACTTAAAATAGTAGTAGAACTATACTAGTTGTCGGAATTTATTGGCGCAAAATAAAATTCAAAGTTTCCAAGCTTCGCACATCAAACAGATGGTTTTTTCAAGGAAGGCAGACAGCAAATTGTCAGTTTGCTGTCAACCTTTTTACACTGATGTTGCTGCATTACCTTATTTCAGATAAAAATGCTTACGGTTGTAATACTTTTGAGTTGTGACTCCAGTTACCTCTAATTCCTTTTTTTTTCTGTTTGATCTTAAGCTTACTAACCGCTATAATTTTCAGAAACAGATGGATAGCGATTCCTAACGGACAAGTGTGTGTGTGTGTGTAATACATTTAATACATATTTATAGCAATATACCTTTCATGCTCTAGGCAATTATTCACGAAATTTTTTCGCAATCTGGAAAATTTTCTCTGTGCTTTTCAAAAGTTTTTTTCTTTTCGTAGACTGAGCGCCATTTTGTTTTCTGTTTTCTACGCTTCGGTTTCAGTAGCTTGACCTTTTATAAGTCCTTTAATGCGATTTTTACATTCAGTACAACTGGAACAATAACGGAAGATGTTTTACAAAGGAGGCAGAGAAAAGAGTATGAATGAGGTGACGTCACTTTCTGAAGTTCATCACCCCTGAAGAAGTGAGAAGAAATAAAAGAGAACATAATAACCAAGTCAATGGTATTCATCATCGCCAGTGAGCAATCGAAAAACGTTCAGCCCCAGTATGCGTGTTATCAAGCAGCCCCGAGGTGTTAATTGTTTCACTTCCATTGAATTCTCTAATCAATGCCTCTTCTTCTTCGTGACCCAAAAGTGCCAAGCAACTATTTTTTTTTTTTTTTTTATGTGTACATATAAACCGCAAGAAGTCATGCTCTTCAGTAGGTTCTATCCAAAGGGATTTCACTGATGAAATGATAACTACCCCGAAGAATTTTTCAAACTGCCCTAACAAGACGAAATTAATGAACAGTTCATTTTACTACCTTTTGCTTCTGGATAATTTTTCAACTTTATGCAGACAGCGGCTAGACATGTGTTGCTCTTTAACTACAGCGAAAACCACGTCACAAAAAAATAGGCTTCCTTTAATAAAAGCGTTTTTTTTTTCCACAGTTAAACAACCGCATAACATAAGAAAAACACATGAATATTTGGAGAGAAATAGAAAGCGAAGTAAAAGGAAAAGTCACTCTCCACGAACGGGGTCTTGCTCGTCACAATTAATCATCCCCATAAGAGGATTGTTTATTTTATTCCCACATAATACAACTACAAAACAGTAATAACGTATGAAAGAAACGGTGATGAATAATAACAGCAAAGCTAGAAGTGAAGTACATCTCTGTGAGGTGGCTTGATTGTCACAGTTGCTCATTGATTTCCACAGTAATACAATAGAACTTTTCAAATCAGACTTTTAAAACCGGCGAAAATGCACTATACACGAGGGGTTTCAAAAAGTCACAAGTAATAAACAAGCTAGAAAAAAAACTTTTTTATTCAGGTACTTGGGCCTTCTCTACATAGGCACCACTCAGTGCCACACATTTTCCCCCACCTTCGCTTGACCCTCTGTTCTACCTCAAAAATGACATCAGTGTCATCAAATCGCCTCCCACGTTGTGGACGTTTCATCTCGGGAAATA
Source organism: Macrothele yani (assembly GCA_039090855.1). Classification (NCBI taxonomy): domain Eukaryota; kingdom Metazoa; phylum Arthropoda; class Arachnida; order Araneae; family Macrothelidae; genus Macrothele; species Macrothele yani. Next base: position 24,070,706 of record CM076989.1, read on the forward strand.
AAAAGAAGTCACTTGGTGCCATATCAGGAGAATATGGAGGATGAGGCAATATATTGTATTTAAGACTATTTCGCAGTGACGCTGCTGAATGAACTGGTGCGTTGTCGTGCAACAAATGGACCACTTTTGTGATCATTCTGCGTTTTTTGCTTTTAATTTTCTCTCTTAATTTGGTCAGTAGGTTGCAATAGTAGACCCTTCTGAAGATAAACTTAAAATAATATCTCTTTTATCCCAGAAAACAGAGAGCATCACTTTGGCGGCAGACTTTTACCTTTTTTTCAGGGGGGGTTGAAGCGGGATGTTTCCATTGCTGGCTCATTTCTTTGGTTTCTGAATCATAGAGGTATAACCAACACTCATCCATAGTAATCAAAGGGTCAAAAAAAAAATCTTCGGAATTCGCATTACAAAGATCCAATAATTTTTTGCGCGGATTGTGCCCGAGCTTCCTTTTAGGAATAGGGTGAGAAATCTAGGTACCCATGGCGCTGAGACCTTGGACATGTTCAATTGGTCATGAACGCTGATTGTCCACACTGACCCATAGCTTAGATGAACTTCTTGACAAAGCATTTCAATGGTTGTACGCCTATCTTCAAGGATTAACTTCTCCACTTTGGTCACAACTGTCTGGTCATCTCTCAAGGATGGTCGTCCGGACCTTGGATGGTCAAAAATGGTCACTAAAAAAATCAAAAATGGTCAATATGACCAACTTTGAAAATTTCTTTTCCACTTTGCCACATAGTCTCGCATGCTGTATACTTATTTCTATATACATTTAACATTTCTTGATGGATTTTTTTTTAGCTTACTTTCCTTGGAGATGAAGGAACTTGATCAGACTGCGAAATTACACTTTCTCCATGATCATGGACTTTTCGATTCCTGAAAATAAAAATGGGGTTGCTAAACATTATTTATGTTGTACAGCATACTGAATATGTATAAAATAAATAAAAATGGTTTCCGTAGCTTTAATAATTGTGGGTGATTGCACGAACTTTTTGATACACCCTCGTATACTCAGTACACAAAACATTAGATATAGGGGTGATGGGCAGTTGACATGGGCATCCCTCGCGCAGAGTTTTGCTGATTGTTATTAGGGTTAACGACAACGGTGAGCAACTGAATGGGCTATAAGCAGCCGCTCGTCCCTAATTTAGGGCTACTGGTTTTAGGGAAAGTAGAGAGCCAGCGCCGTAAGACAAACACAACATTCATACCTCACCGGGATTCGAATCCGGACCCGTCTCGGATCAGAAGCCATCGCTTAGACCACTGACCGGGGCTGCCCGAGCAGAGTGCAGGACACCCAAACCGAACGCAGGCGATAAACAGGCGGACAGCTGGGGTTCTCAACAGTGTATAGAAATTCACGAACATGGGTAAAAAGCGGCGATCTGAGCGACTTTGATAGCGGCGATCTGAGCGACTTTGATAGCGGACGCATTGTCGACGCAAGACAAATGGGTCATTCTATCGCCCAAGTGGTAAGAACCCTAGGGTTCCCGGGGGCAAGCGTATCAAGGGTGTACCGCGAGTATAGAGCCTTTGCACGTGATGTCACAAAACTGTCTGCTAGACTTCCGGGCGGTTAGAAAGTACCCGAGCTGGTCTCTCTCCATGCTTTTCAAATGCTGCTTCTGCTGTAAATAGTTAAAAATCTGTTCTTTCTGAGAAAGTTTGCCATCTTAACGTGGTGGAAAGCGATGCTACGTAAAAAACTTAGGAATAATGGCATAGAAGATTCATATGACATACCTGAAAGATATTTTTATCATCTGGAAGTTTGTGTTGCTACGGACCTCCCTGATCTGAACTATCACGATAGTTATACCTATTTAATAGGCAGTTTTCCGTGTTATACCGGAAAAGCTCTAAAAGCCTTGATGCATATAAATATTTTACCAATGGGTGAGTTAGAAATGTTTGGGGCACTACTTTGGGGTAATTAATGAATTTAGAATGGGCCCCAAATATATTCCTTATCTCTTTAATAATAAGGATCAAATTGATATTTACATCTCACATCACTGTGTCTACAGGAGCAAACTTTTTTGAATAGATAACAGATCGGATACAAACTTCACAAAGTGAGTCTCTTCCATCTGGTGAGCGCGAGAGCTTTCCACATTCAACACCTACCTTGCAGGTGACGTAGGTGAACAGATCCGAACGCCATCTACCGGGCGGCGGCCACAAATGTATTAATTTTGAAGACTGAAAACGAAAAATTTCTTATCTGGTCTGAGTGAGGTAAGTTGTTACATTTCTGACTGGTTCCAGTGTGTATTGCAATTTAAAACAAGAAAATTGACACCGAACTTTCGGGTGTAATAAGCACGTCTTTTGAATCCGTTCTGACACAAATTAAATTTATCAAAACTATTCAAAGTCAATGGAACCGGTATGGAAAACAATAGATCTGACCAAAGAAAGAAGATTTTCAATCGGGTTTTTAATCCCTCAGATATTGCTGTAAACGGAATCTTGAGCTTACGAACTCTTAGAAACAGAGATATCGACAAAAATAAGATGTGACTTTACGTCCCCTGGTGGGAAAACCATGCATTATTTTAGGAAGAAAGTATTCTCAAAAGGTTTATCCGTATAAGCGGTATCGGTCGAAGAAAAAAAAAATTAGTCGAGTTTTCAGGAGCCCAGATTTTGCAACAAATACTTCAGAAGCAGAAATTAACACTTATGACCCCAGGTGGCTAAACCATTCTTTACCAAACATTAGAAATAATGTGAAAAATATTTTCCATCAGGTCTTGTATGCGATACAGGAAGAATGTTTCAAATCTGAGCTTTAGGAGCAGAAATAACGCAGAAAACGCAATTTACCTTTGTGCCCCCTAGCGGAAAGTCTCTGATTTACTTAAAAATTTTGAATTTATAGGAAAAACATTTCGCATCGGAAACACTATCCAACAAAGAAGGAATTTTTCAAATCGGACTCTTAGAAGTAGAGATATTGACAAAAATAAGATATACATCTACGCCCCTGGCGTAGAAACCATGCATTTTTTCAAGAAGAAAATTTTCCTAAAAGGTTTGTCGACATGAGTAGTATCGGTCAACAAACGACGTTGTATTTCAATCGAAAATTTAGAAGCTCATATTTTGCTGCAAATACAACAGAAGCGGAATTTAAGGTTTAAGCCCCCTGTTGGCGAAACTATGTGCAAACGATTTCCCATCAGGAGCTGTATCCGGTGCAGAAAGAATTTTTCAAATCGGAGATTTAGAAGCAGAGATATAGGGGGAAACGCAGTTTACCGCTACGCACCCTAGCGGAAAGTCTATGAATTACTTGAAAATTTTGAAATTGTATGAAAAACATGTCACCCGGAAAACACTATCCAACAAAGAAGGAATTTTTCAAAACGGACGCCTAGAAGTTGAGATATTGACAAAAATAAGATGTACATCTACGTCCCCTGGCGGAGAAACTGTGGAATATTTTAAGAAAATATTCCGAAAAGGTTTATCGATGTGAGTGTCATCAGTCCACGAAAGAATTTTTTAATCGATATTTTAGAAGCTACGATTTTATGGCAAATACATCAGAAACAAAAATTAACGTTTACGCCCCTGGTGGCCAAAGTATTCTTTACCAAAAATTTGAAATTATATGCAAAAGATTTTTCCATCAGGAGATGTATCGCTGAAGAAAATATTTTTCAAATCGGAGTTTTAGAAGCAGGGTTATCGGGGGAAATGTAATTTACTTTTACGCCCCCTAGCGGAAAATCTATGCGTAATTTAAAAAAGTAATTATATCTAAAATACTCTTCGACATAAATGGAATCGAAAGATAAATTTTTTTCAATCGGATGTTTAGAAGAAAATATGTGGAATAAAACGTATTTTTGAATTCGACATCATCTGCATTTACGCCCTCTACCGGCGAAATTGTACATCGTAAAAAAAACAAAATAAAGGATCATGATTTGCATATTTCAAGCTTCCCAATGCAAAAAGAATTTTTCTAATCGGACTAATAGTTGCTGAGATATCGTGGGTACAGACGGACAAACCGATGACACAAGCACGATCTTTTTTTACAAAAGACGTGCTAAAAAGAAAATACCGACTTACCAAATCCCAAAAAACGGACTATTTTTTCACCAAAAAAAAAAAAATCAGATCTGGGTGAACGGACGTCACAATAATGTATGACAGCACCCTGTAATTCTATGTGGACGTATATCCTTAAATTTCGGTTCGGAAGAAAGGCATCTGTTTCAGTATTTAGAAATCAGTAACAATACAAATTCTTGAAATTTAACGAAAGCTTATCAATTTCCGATTCGACAGCAAAGTTAATCCATCATGCATTCAGAGCATTTTAAACAGAATAATAAAGATTTACGTAAAAATTTGAAAATGATACATAACAGTGAGCAGGAAACTGCACCGATATAAATTCGACTATTAACGTAGTAAAATGTACAGATTTACAATACCTGAAATGACGTGTTTACTACAGATCCTATCAATACGTCATGGGGACCATGCCTTCCGATTTGCGGTTATTTTCCACATAATCAGGGGTATTTCTGCCGTTGGAAAGCGATAAAAAAGAAAAGTCCACTACCTTACTCGTACTTCGAGAAGCACCCATACGCCACACACCTTTTAACCATTTCTGAAACTTCAAACAATCGAGTGACAGAGCGTCCGGAAATCGCATCTCCATGTTAATCTTATGAGAACCGAACTTTCTCTTAACCATCCGGAAGTAACTGTGACATCAAAAATGACGTCAGTGCAAAGGCTCTGTACCATCGATGGACGTACCGGCTCCCAAAGAATAAGCGTTGGCCGACCAACACGCCATTAATAAATTGGGTTGACGTAGACTATCCAGGTTGGTACAGACCAACTGCTTGGCAACAGTGGCACAAATCACATCCAGGTTAAATGTCGGTGTCCCAAAAAAGCGTCAGCAAGCGAACGGTATAGCACACGCGGCATACCCTGGGCTACGGTAGCCGACGCCCTACTCGTGTGTCACTGTTGACTCCTTGTCATCAGACTTTACGGTCTCGCCTGGTGTCAGAAACATCAAAACTGGACATCTGCAGAGCCGCGCCGCGTCGTGTGGTCAGATGAATCCCGTTTCCAGCTGTACAGAGCTGACGGGAGGTTGCGGGCGTGGCGTCGTCAGCATGGGTCATGGGCGCCCCTGGTTAAAGCGGTGTTGGTTCTGTGATGATTCGGGGAACCTTCTTATGTGGCACATTAGGTCCCTTAGAATTTCTGGAGAGGTCCTTAACCGCATCGAGTGCTGGCTGATCACCTACACGCTTGCATGGCTTTACTGCATACTGCGACCGATGGTCTGTTTCAGCAACACAATGCACAGCCCCAACCACCGAGATCTGGCTTGAGGAACACTCATTTGGTGTTGGAGCCATCCTGTTACCCCATTTGATTTTGGAGCCATCCTGTTACCCCCAAGATCCTCGAATTTTTTTTTTTTTTTTTTGAGTGGAGGTTTAACGACCACCGTGAGCAACTCAATGGGCTATAAGCAGTCGCCCGTCCCTAATTTAGAGTCACTGGTTCCAGGGAAGGGAGAGAGCCAGTGCCGTAAGACAAACACAACATCCATGCCTCACCAGGATTCGAACCCGGACCCCTTACGGACGAATGATCAGAGGCCAGCGCCTTAGACCACTGCGCCACCGGGGCGGCGATCCTCGAATTAAAACCCGATGGAAGCTCTCTAGGATGCCGTGGATCGGGACATCAACTCCATGGATCCTGGGCCGGTCTCTGACGGAGCTCCAGATAATGCTGCAACAGGAATTGCAGGAGGAGGATTGGAGGTTTAACGACCATCGTGAGCAACTCAATGGGCTAAAAGCAGTCGCCCGTCCCTTATTTAGGGTCACTGGTCCCAGGGGAGGGAGAGAGCTAGTGCCGTAAGACAAACAACATCCATGCCTCACCGGGATTCGAACCCGGACCCCTTTCGGACGAATGATCAGAGGCCATCGCTTGGACCACTGCGTCACCGGAGCGGCCAAAAAAAAAAAAAAAAAAAAAAAAACAGGAATTGGTGGCAATACCTCCAGAATCTGACGGAGTCGATGCCTCGGCGTGTACGGGCTGCTATTCGTGCTAGAAAAGGACCAACACCCTATTAGGTAGATATTCCTAATGTTTTAGCAATTGAGTGTTTTCTGGCCCCCTGAAATAATGCCTTATTTGAAAAAGAAGCACGCAAATTGTCTTTGTTACAGGTATCGAAGCAAATAAAAAAATAATTTTATATATATATATATACTACTCTCTAAGCAGCCCAGCCTTGCAATTTAACATAGGCCCAACACTGAGCCACAGTCTTTTAGGAGTAGAGGACGGTGGCTCAGTGTTGGGCCTACATTAAATTGCAAGACTGTGGGAGCCGTTAATCCCTTATTTAAGGTTACTGGTTCCAGTACAGGGAGAGAGCCAGTGTCAGACAGGCACACCTCCTTCATCGGTACTCGAACCAACATCCAGTAGGAAGAACGGTTAGAAGTCGCCGTTTGAGCCGCTGAGCTAACGAGGTGAATAATCGGATATTTGGAGGCAAAGATATGGAATAAAATATATATTTTTAATTTTATAACGTCTGCATTCACGCCCTCTAGCGACGAAATTGTGCGTTGGAAGAACACCAAAAGGCAAAGATAATCGATCTCACTATTTAGGATTCCCAGTGCAAAAATAATTTTCCAAAACAGGTGCAAAAATATGGTATCAATGGCAGACGCAGGGTCGGACAGTGACAACAAAAGCACCTTTATTATTTACGCTTCGAACCGTAGGTTGAAGAAGCGTATATGCTCCAGCTTTGTCCGTTCGCACGACAACTCGCGTAAAAACGGTTTGATTTCGATGAAATTTTAGTATGAGATAGGGCACTACCCGGGGACGAACCCTGTTGAAAATGGGTGAAATGGGGTCAAAGGTCCGGACATAGGAGCGGGATCCATTCCACTACCCTTATGAGACAATTTGCCTAAACATGGTTCGATTTCAATGAAATTTTAGTATGTGGTAGGGGACCACCTAGGGACCCTCTTGAAAATGGGCGAAATGGGGTCAAAGGTCAGGACATAGGAGCGGGATCCATTCCATCGCCCTTATGCCTTATAACTTACGTAAAAATGCTTCGATTGAGACAAAACTTTATCATGTTGTTTTGGAAGTATACTTTATCTGTTGAAATCATCAAAATGGGCCAAAGGTCAGGTCATAGGAGCGAGATTTATTCTACCGCCATTATGCTCATAACTTGAGTAATGATTTCTGGTATGTTGGAAAACGTATCATAATCAATGCATTGCATGATTTTACTAACTTGTTATTTTTATACATATGCTAAAAAATATGGCAGCAGTCATTTGACAAAGAAAGGGTGCCTTGCTGATCGAATTCATGTCACAGGGAATTGGGATCAATTCAGTCACGCTCACTCTGAAATTACGACGCTCAATTGGAAACAAAAGATTAAGTTTACTGAGTTTTGGCATTTGTTCATTTATCAACAAAACGCTCGACTGCATACCTGCATTATTTATTACGCGCACATTGCTCGAGCAATTCAGCGGGACATTTTCAGTACCCATCTAACACAGACAGTCCGACCTTGAGCCCAGAAATTCATTCATTTGTCTCTGAAAACATTTAGCCGGTCAACCTTTGAACGACAGTGAAGAGACGAAACAAATAGAGTGGGTGTAGGATCTGGTGACAAATTTCTCCAACGAGGGCCTTCAAAACCTCGTTCCTTGATACATGTTTGATGCTTTTGACTTAATAGAGTAGTAGTGTAAAGTATGCCAAAACATATTAGAAAACGGAAGTTTGTTTGGAATTACTTCGACAGTTTCTTACTTTCCACGCGCATCTTGCAGTTGCTTTCGTTTGATTCCACGTGAAACTTCCCTTCAAAGGGCTCCTTCCTTCATGTCGCACGATTACAACAACAAATCTTGTGCGCATGTTATAAAAACAACAAAGTTTGTAACGTACCAGGAGATGTGACGTACCTGCCCGAAGGACGCACACGACATAAAGGCAGATAGGAATCAGAATAAAACGTCCGCGTAGCTCAATTGGTAGAGCAACTTATTCCGGAATGAGGGGACCCGGGTTCGAATCCTGGCGTGGACAGAAATGACGGAGAAATTTACTTCGTTATAATGGCGCGCGAACTATCCGGATGACCCGACCGTTCAAAATCTCGCAATGGTGTGATGTTATTTCCACACCGCGAGATAGGAAAAATAAGAGAATCCCTTCTCCAGCACTTAAAAAAAAAAAATAAGGGGGAGATGATGTAACGTACCAGGAGATGTGACGTACCTGCCCGAAGGACGCACACGACATAAAGGCAGATAGGAATCAGAATAAAACGTCCGCGTAGCTCAATTGGTAGAGCAACTTATTCCGGAATGAGGGGACCCGGGTTCGAATCTGGCGTGGACAAAAATGACGGAGAAATTTTACTTCGTTATAAGTTGCTGGTTTGATAAGTCTTTGAGCGGTGGTGACCTGGACTCACGTTTTGAACAAATAATAACGGTGCCGTTATTTCAGATTCATTTTGAAACAAAAATAAACATGCTGGGAAGCAACGCAGCCTGCAGTGAAACCCAATAAATTAGGGCAATATGTAATTTGAAATGTGCCGGAAGATCACTTAATTCTCGCAATTTTGGAAAGAAATTCGTGTTTGACATCTCTCACAGTGGTACAAAATTTTTGGGAGAAATAGATACTTGTATCAAACGAAGAGTAGTTGCCGTGTAACAGCAGACAAGGAATTAGTAGTCTCGTGAGTAGCAGACGGGCAGTTAATCGTCTCGAACAGGAGCTAACAGGTGGTCTTTAATCAATGGGACGGTCACATTCGGAAAAAAAAAATCAAAGTCACACAGAACAGGGTAGAAAAAGAACGCAAAGCACGATGTAAGGAACCAGAAGGATATTTTTTAATGAAACCTACTGATGTATTCCTGAACCAGTCAAAGGTTATATCCGCAAAATATATATAACAGATGAAACGCTGATGTAGTCTGTTTGCATTCACTGAAACTGCATGTGCTGATGTAGTTGAGGTCACTACACCACCAACTACAAATTTTATCCCTTTCGTGAGATATCTTTTAAATTTTGGTTTCGTTCTACGTAGATAGATTTCAGGTAACTAAGTCACTTGTATGTTTACCATTGGTGCCTTTACCACATCAAAGAAGCACCAGCATGCTGTCTTAACGTTTCGTGCTGGAATGCGTGAACCTGTCACACCAGATATGACACAGCGGTAAAATGAAACAACCTGCGCTAAAGGAAAAAGCTCGCAGATGACGCCACCTGCAATTCCAGATGTCCTTTGATTTGAAGCTACTTCGGTAGAACAGGTTTCAGGAGAATTCCTTGTTTGGGGGTGGAAGGGGGTGACCACCATGAACAACTCAGTGGACTAAGTAAGTAGTTGTCCGTCCTTAATTTAGAGACACTGGTTCAATGGAGGGGAAAGAGCCAGTGCCTACAGACAAAACAAACTAACCATGCTTCACCCAGGGTTGGAACCTGGACCCATCTCAGACGAATTATTAAAAGCAAAGGCTGCGTACGCGGGGATATAGTTACCGGGGAAGGGGTTTTGCCCTCCCAGAATAGCTATACTAGGCCCGTAAAAATAGGAATGAACATCAATTCCATAAATTCACAAATTGTTGCTGAAAAAAGAAGCTCTACACTTCGTCATTTTCTTTTTTTGAAGACTGTTAGCCTCACACTGTATTTCATGCGACTAATCAGAGTTCAGAGAAACGTATTCGTGAGGAATAAACACCTAAAATGCTCCAAAGACATTGTCCGAAACAGCGAACAGAAGCACATGCAGACGTGACTAATCTCCCTGAACTGTTCAAATATGCTATAGGGATGAAGAGTTAATTAGTGTCATCTATGCTTTGCTGCAGAAAGACCAGAGCTACTGTCCGAATACTCCATAAGGACGAAGAGTTAATTAGTGTCATATGTAGGTTCTGTTCGAATACGCCATAGGGATGAAGAGTTAATTAGTGTCATCTGTGTTTTGCTGTTCGAATACGCCATAAGAATGAAGGGTTAATTAGTGTCATTTGTGCTTTGCTGCAGAAAACTCTGAGCGTTTAACCTTGAAAGAAATTTTTCCAAGCCCTACCCCGAAAGCATCTTCCTATTGTTATGCTCACTATCTGATACTCATTCGTTCTCTGCCGTTTTGCTTTTCATTCTGCATTTTTACGGAGAGCTGCGTTGGCGTTCACTTACTACAGATGGGTCGTAAACACATTAGTGTTGTTTTGTCACCGTTACTAAAAGATCTCTGTTACAGCCATTCACAAAAAAGTAACAGTTCCAAATTCACTGATAATAATGTCACTGTCAGCCGTGTCCGAGCAATGCTTGTGATCCAAAATTACTGTTGCGTTAATATTTCGGTTACCGTCTCACCATAGTTAAACAGTTTGTTTCATTTTTTTATTGAAACATCATAGAGGTCGCTGGCGATGTAGCTATCTTTCAGTTTCCCCTTTTTCCCACGCTTAAGAAAAGTTTGTCTTTAGCTCTGCGCTCGCTTGTAATCAAAGAATTTCAAAGCGAGCCGACTGTAACAGCGATTTTGTCACTGTTACAAGCGAGACGATGGCTTGCCATCCGTTACTACTCAGTCACAAACCGTGGATTTTGTCGCTGTTACAGGTACGACGGTGTCTCAAAGTTCCGGCTTCTTTACAGCTCCGTCACTATTATCGTAAACGGTAATTTTGTCACCGTATAAATTCACCGTTAATTTTTTTTTTGATTGAAGGTTTAATGACCATCGTGAGCAAATCGATGGGCTACTTACTGTATAAAAAGTCGCTCGTCCGTAATTTTGGGCATCTGGTTCCAGGGAATGGAGAGAGAGAGCCAGTGCGGCAAGACCAAAAAAAAAAAAAACATCCATGCCTCACCTGGATTCGAACCTGGACTCTTCTCGGACGAATGGTCATAAGCCACCGCTGAGACCACTGCGCAACCGGGGCGGACCGTTCGTCACTTCCGTGGAATTGTTACCGTTAGCACTGTGACAGAAAAATTACTGTTAAACCCACCTCTATTATTTACTTTTTTAGTTCCACTTGATATTTACAACCGTTGGTTTTTGGGCATTAACCTACACTACATTACCAAAAGTATTCAGACACTACCAAATATGTGTATAAGTTCAAAGAACGGTTGCGCAAGAAAGTGCTCTGTGAGTGGGGAGGTACATATATATAAAGCTGAGATATTCTGTCGCGTTATTAAGAACTGTGAAGCTGATATGCCGCGTTGACGGGAACTTTACTACGAGTTCCAGTATGGGCTGGTCAGAGGATGTCATTTGAGAAACGTTTCCATACGAAGCATTGCATCAAAACTAAAACCAAAATCGATTCTAAGTGATGTGAAGAAATGGAAGACGTTGCAACTGCAGAAAAAAAAAACCATTCTAAAAAACAAAACGTTCAAAAAAATAACGTTAAAAAAAACGTTAAAAAAAACATTTAAAAAATACGTTCAGGAAGGCCGCACAAACTGACGGAACGTTAGCGAAGAGCCATGGGTAAGAAATGTTAAGAAATCTCGTTCTTTCTCTGCCTTTTTCATCGCTGCTGAAGCAGGAAATGCTAATAATGGCTCTGTTAGTATAATAACTATGTGCAGAAGAGTTGTACAGTGTGGGTTATTGTGGTAAAGCAGAGGCACATAAACCACACATCACTACCGTGAATGCGAAGCGCCGTTTGGAGTGGTGTGTCTCCTGTCGTTCATGGACTGTGGGCGACTGGAAAGCTGTTCTTTGGAGTGAATGAGTCACGCTTTTCACTCTTCCAATGCGTTGATCGTGTTTAGATTTGGCGAAAGCCCTGCGAACGATTTTCGTCGGACTGCGTTCTTTCCAACTGTTTTAAGTTACGTGGAGGTTCCATCATGGTATGGAGTTATTTTCTGTGGATGGGACTCGGCCCGTTGGTTATTATACCACAAACCATCAACTCTGAAGTGTACCTCGACGTTCTACCCTACCAACAATGTGGCAGTACTATGGAAATGACCGTACACGATCGAGATTCCTGCCACACTGCACGGCGTGTACAGGACTGGTTTCTTGAAAATGAGGCGGAATTGTTAGACTGGACTGCTCAGAGTCCTGATCTTAATCCCATAGAACATCTCTTGGATAAACTGGAGCGACGGTGAATTCGACCACAACGACCGTCTTCGCTCTCCACTGTAGCAGCAGCTTTGCTGGAGGAAAGGCGAGCCATTTCTGTCGAGATCTACTGGAAATTGCTTGCCTTGACGTGTTGCCACTGTCATATAAACAGAAGGTGGAAAGATTAACTATTAATTGCGATAACAAAGCCATTTGTCCCAAAACATTGTGGTGTCCGAATATTACCGATATAATTTCCACATTTGTAGTAAAATTAATCTAGAAACTAAGCGCAATTTTTGAATAATCATACTTTTCTATAACGGAGGTACGAAAAGGTAAAAACCGCAGACAGTTCGAGAGGAAGTGGGGAACTTTTAAACTCGATGCGAAGAAATTTAAGATCGCGCCCTTCCAGGTAAGAAAAGTTTGCTCCGGCCTAGCTAATATTAATACCACTCAGCCAATGGGGCGACTCAGCAGATTGTCTGGCGGAAAGAAACAGATGATTCCGTGTTATTTCGATTGTGTTAAATTATTATAAACACACTTCTTCCATAGAGTCACACTTGGATAACACGAACTATAGCAAACATCCTCTAGAAACATCGGTCTACGCGCGTGAACTGACTTCCACGATCCCAGACATTTCTTCAATAGCTTTCACCAGGAGTAGTTTATATAAATAACACAGGATCCTTCAAAAGCGTCTGAATGTAGAAGAAAGTTTCATGTAATATTTATAGCGCAAACGTAATGACTTATTCCTAAAACCATATTTCACTTCGCGGCTAAAAATTGTTTACAAAATATGATTACGTGAGAGGAATTGAAATTCGAGATTGGTCGTCCACCTAAGAATCTGAATTGTCAGCTTCTACGACGTCAGCTCATCTGTGATTGAAATGAGAATCTGGATTTATTACCATAGTTGTACTCATAAGCCGTAGTAATTAATATTTCACCCGCAGGAATAAATCTGCTAAAGTTTGTTTTAGAGGGGGAAAATAAATTGAAGAGGAAGAAATTCACCACCGCTACAAAGAACGTGCGATGAAACGTCGTGGGTGCGAGGTCAAAAAGTCTCAAATCTAATGCATTTTAATTCGGGAATTCACTTTTTGGTGGGAAATTCATTAGTTATATGAAGCAACGCCTTCATGTACGGCCTCTTGTTTGCATTTGTAATTGTAAGTAATTACATAACAAGTACCACGGGTGTGATAATGTCGTGAGAAGGACAAAAAGGCATGTAGTTTAAACCTTCCCGGAAATGAAGACGTCAAGGTACCTTATAATCTGTACCCATCAACAGCCTTTAATTAACGAAGTTAGTCTAAAAGGGTTTCTGTTTACTGGATTTCTACAGCGTCATATTGTGTTTCGCGCTATTTAAGATTCTTGTATAACTGGTTTTTAATTATTTTTTGTTATTCGAACCTGAAAAATTATACCGACCACAGAAAGAAAGATGTTATTGGTGGAGGTAGGAATAAAAACCAAAAACTTCCTAGCACCTTTTTACAACTTTCCCAGACTTCTGCGGGGATAAATAACGATCGTTATTTATCAACATTACACGTTATCAGCTAAAGTGTAACGTTAGCTGAACGCCAATTCAATCGTTTTCAACGAACAAATTTAATGAAATCCAGGATTTAGCAAGAGAGAGAAAAGCTAAGATGACACTTTCAACAAGCAAAGTAACAAAATTTAATGATTTTTTAATTTAACAAGGCAGAAAAACATCTGAGCACCGTCCTCGAATGGGGGAGTTGAAATGGCAGCATATAGGACGAAATTACAACAGTACATGAGAATCCTGGTGTGCAAGTAGAAGGATGTTGATAGAAAAGCAATGGGGAGGGAGTACATGAAATGCTCAACAAGCTAGATGTGCAAGAGAGACTTCTGCCACACATTCTAAGGGGCTATACCTTGGGTGTATCGCCTCAGCAGAGTTGAAAACAGGCCACCTACTACTAGGTAAAAAGATGATGGGGGGCGGGACTCGAGCACACTACCCAATCTTAGCATAAATACTGTTGCAAACGTCCCACAGATGGCGCGCAAGCGGTGTGCAACGTCACCACCCAACCAGGAGGCATGAACCAGCTAGTGAATCATTGTGCATTCAGTCACAGAGGAGTTGATATAACGTGTTTCGTGAAATGCTTTGCCATGGAGTGGGGTGATTATGAGAATCGTGTTGCTGTAATAGCACTGCACAAAGTTGGAAAATCAGCTGAAATTGTCGCCCGCGAGAGGGCATACAAACGATAAGCATTGCAGGGCATATGCAAATCATGTGAGCCCGGCACGCCACCAAGAAGCACTATAAGAAGGGTGCACAGAAGGCGGGGTGTAAATAGTGGAAGTGTGTTGTTCTGCCAGGCCTGTGCGTGGGATGCTTCCTGATGCCTCTTCGCAGAATACGGCAATCATTCCAGTACGTTTTGGAGTCCGACAGAGGACGAATAGTGGCTTATGGCGACAGCGGTTTATCGTACCGAGACATGGGCGCCCGTGTGGGACGACATGTAGCCACAATGAGGCGAGTATGGATTCGGTGGGTGCAGGGGGGACAGAGGTGAGCGATTGCACGGACAGAGGTGAGCGATTGCCGCAGCCGCGGCACACCACCGAACGAGAGGACCGGCATGTTGTACGGCGGGCATTGACGGCTCGCACCGCCACATCACGAACGTTAGCGCAGGAATTAGGTTGTGTTGCGCAACAACCTGTGTCAGCACGTACCGTTCGACGTCGTCTGCAGGAGCGGGGACTTGTCCCACGGCGCCCATTGCTCCGATTACCATTGACGTTACACCATGGGCGAGTGCGGCGGCAGTGGGCAGTTGAACGCCGCCCCTGGACTACGGAATGGCACGACATTGTCTTCTCCGACGAATCCCGCTTCTGCCTGCAACGCCACGATGGTCGGATCCGCGTGTGGCGGCACCGCGGCGAGAGACTGTATGACGTCTGCATTATGCATCGCCATACCGGTCCGTCGCTTGGCGTTATGGTTTGGGGCGCAATTAGATATGACACCCGCACCCCTCTGGTACGCATCGCCGGGACATTCAACAGCCACCGCACCATCTCCGACGTTTTGGAGCCTCTAGTCCTCCCTTAAATGCAGGACCTGTCAGCGGCCACGTTTCAACAGGAGAATGCGCGCCCGCACGTGGCACGCATCGTGCAACAATTCTTCACGGCCCAATAGGTGTCACTGCTGCCGTAGCCCGCCTGTTCTCCCGATATGTCGCCCATCGAACACGTCTGGTCGCTGATCGGCAACCGATGGGCCCTGCAAGCACCACCCGCGGCTACGCTTGATGAACTGTGGCAACGTGTGGAAACAGCCTGGACCGACATACCCCAAGCCTACATCTAAAGCCTCTTTCGTTCGATGCCGCGGCGTGAAGCGGCCGTTATTGCCAGCCATGGGGGCCACACGAACTATTGATGTCTTCGTGTTCCGCAAGTCGCATGGGCCTGTAAGTTCAATCGTTTCATCTTTGTATTTGTTGTTCTGTGTCCAGTAAATCTGGCTTTGCTATCTCGTGTCCTTCTTGGTGTTGCATTTTGGGTGGCCAGCAGTGTAGATAGAAGGATGTCAATTATTTTTTTTAGGACAATAACGTTTTAGAAGATAAAGCTAAAATGAAGTTCATGATTCTTATTCAAAAGTGCTAAAATAATACTTTCTTTCCGAACAACCCAGACAAAGAGGATACAAGAAAGTGGGCTATTTCTCCAGTGGTCCACCGGGAAATATCCAGGATATACCAATCCGCAACTGCTGGGAAACTATTTTGAAGAAATATCAGCTTTTAAAAATGGCAAATTTTCAATATGGTAATAATTGATGTTTACTGGACTGGATATACTATAAATTTCACTAAATTATGGGTTTTACACAGGAATAAAGAAAATCAGTTTTAATCAAATTTTTGGGCTACCCTTCTTCAGGAGTACAGATGTTGCCATTCATTAGCTAAATTCCAGCCTTTCACATCATTTAATCTTCTTCTCTCAATTTCCAGTCCTTCTGACAATTTTTTCTTGCAAAAGTGCTGTTGATGTGTCAGAACTTCTACAGAGTCCCAAGGCACTTTGTGTCCTGCATTTTGAACATGTCTGTCCAAACCTGTTTTGTTTGTCAAATTTCTAATTGCAGCTTTACGTTCTGCTAATCTGGTCTTAAGCTGCGTGCCTGTTTCTCCCACATAGCCGAGACCACAATCACACTTTATGTTGTAGACCACTCCTTCCTACAACAGGATGTTTTCTTCTTTTTGCTTTAATTTTGTAAGGTAGTTACTAATTTTATTTTGCAATCCTGGTGCCAGTCTGATTAGAAAATTTTCACTAATCCTCTGAAGATTTTCAAACAGTCCGTTATGGTAATTAACTTTTCTAGTTAACTGAAATAATTTAGTGTTTGACTTCTGCTTCTTTTCTTTTTTATTAAGATTGTGTTTACTACTGGAGAAGGGTAATTATTATCTTCCACAACTTTTTTCAGTTCCTCCTTTTGAGCATGTTTTAACAATTCTGAAGAATTTAGAACGTTAATCTTTTCCAAAAGATTGAGTGGCCAGGGTTGATTTTATGTAATTAGGGTCATTTGACTGATAGTCCAACATTTTTTTTATTGTTGGTAGGTTTCTTGTATAACATTGTTTCATTTTTTCCTTCTTTTATGACAAGTCCAGAAAACTGAGTTGATTATCTTTTTGCAGTTTCAAAGGTGAATTGCAATTTTTCATCCAGGGAGTGGATGACAAATTTTCAATGTTTTTCAATGGAAGACATGAGCTAGAGGGTAGTCAGTGTTCTGAAAGTAATCAAACGCGCGGAAGGTTTTGACATGGGCTCGGTTTCAAAAATTCGCGCTCAGGGCGTCTCCTGTGAATTCCTATCTCCATGTTACCTCATGATGCGACTGTGCTTGACTGGAAAATTGACAGGAAATGAAAGCGTTACCATGGGTTTGCAGTCCACTAGTTGCAGAACCGTCGGTTACTTTTAAGTTCCCTACCACCAAAACCACAATTAGCACTCCTCAGCTGATTTTCCTCGTCTTCATTTATTTTTAAGATGTTTAAGTTGGTTGCGCTGACTCAACACCCGATTCGTTTTGCCTGGGCCATTAACTGCAACACCAGAGTCATTTACCCAGCCGTTGTTTTGCCCGACGAAGTTTGGCTGATGTGCATGAATAATTTGATTGTTCTTGGATTTCAATCAAGCCTGATTTATTACGCATGCCTTTTTGGAAACTCGATGCGAGCGGGGGTTGCGTTGGTTTCTGGCGGTCCTGAAAAAGCATGCGGTGATCGGCGTACAAAGCTTTGGCAGACATGGTGCTCAGCCTTGACACGGTTTGCTGAGCATAAGTTCCTGATGAACTCAGCAATATTCATCGCTCGCTCACGAAAATAAGCTTGCGGACTTTGATTCATACCTGTTGTAAAAACAGTTCTAACATAGAACTAATCAATTTCTTTATTTTCTTAAATTTCCGAGGAGAGCGTTTTAACCCTTAAACGTGTTTCTTTATTCCAGTACTTCTGCCAGCCTTATACGACATAGCAATTCTCTTCCTATTGCGAAAACTGAGAAAGAAATTTATTTTATTCGAGTTAGAACAGATCAGCGTGTTAGCTGCTCTGAAAAATTAGCGGCATTTTTATATTTAAACCGAATCTGCTTTTAACAATTCGTTACATACATCAGTTCAGAATATGAAAATATATTTGCTAAACCAATTTATTTTTCATATTTTGGCAATTCTTTGCAACGGGATCCCAACTGCAAATATACTAAACTCCCGACTATCCGTGCTAATTAATGCATGTACACCGATAAGCCATTATGACATTATGACCACCCCCAGCCTAAAAAAATGAGCGCGTCTAGACACAGAACACGGTGGCGTAGGTAAAGTTCACCGAGCAATATACATACAGGGTGATCCATTTAAACCAGTACCCTGAAAAAACCTTACATTTTTGCAATGGATCGCGCAAGGAACTTCTTTTTTCAATAGAAGCAGCAACTCCTGGAGAATGAAATCTGCCACCGTGAAGAAGATTGTTAACCGTAACTGGAACTCAGCTCGTGATTTGTTTGTTGTTGCGTTGTCATTCACTTGCGTGCATTCGGAAACATGCAGTAGTACTCTGTTCCAGAGCGTGTTTTTTTAGTGAAATCGTATCGGGTAACCAATTCTGTCATCAAAACGCAACGAGCATTTCGAAGAGAGTTTGGAGTTCGAAAATTGCCAAGCAAGTCAACAAATCTGTCGATGGCAAAAAAACTGGAGCAAACCGGTTCTCTACTCAGCGGTAGACATCACCCTCCGATGCCCCAAACGCGTGTGGACGATGTTCGGCAACATTTACTTCAATCTCCAACGAAATCGTTGTGCAGATTAAGCCAACAGACAGGATATTCATACGGAACTTGTCAAAGGGCAGCAAAAAAAAAAAAAAAAAAAAAGCGAATATTCGACCATTTAAAGTGCACGTAATCCATCACCTGCAGGAACCGGACAAGGGAAAGAGAGTAAGTTACTGCAAATGGTTTCAAAATTTTCTTAATTTGCGATCTGATAATTCTCTCCATGACATGGTTTACGGATGAAGCCTGGTTTAATCTGTCAGGCTACATCAATTCGCAAAACAGCAGATACTGGCCTGCCGAAAACCCACACGTTATGTGTGAAACACCGATGCATTCACAAAAGGTTGGTGTATGGTGTGCGGTTTTGTCTACGAAAATTATTGGCCCCATTTTTTTCTCTGAGACTGTCAACACTAATGAATTTGTGGAACAACTTGATGACATTGAATTGACAGAGGGCTACTTTCAGCAGGATGGCGCTATGTGTCACACATTGAAAGTCTCAATGGAACTCATAACCAGCTTCTTTGATGACAGATTAATTTCAAAAAACATATGGCCTCCCCGATCTCCGGACTTAACTTCCCCTGACTTTTTTTTTTTATGGGGCTACTTTTTTTTTTTTTTTTTTGATTGGAGGTTTAACGACCACCGTGAGCAACTCAATGGGCTATAAGCAGTCGCCCTGTCCCTAATTTAGGGTCA
The DNA here is from genome assembly GCA_039090855.1 of Macrothele yani. NCBI lineage: Eukaryota > Metazoa > Arthropoda > Arachnida > Araneae > Macrothelidae > Macrothele > Macrothele yani. The sequence continues at coordinate 24,090,081 of CM076989.1, forward strand.
CTGGTTCCAGGGAAGGGAGAGAGCCAGTGCCGTAAGACAAACACAACATCCATGCCTCACCGGGATTCGAACCCGGACCCCTTCGGACGAATGATCAGAGGCCGTCGCTTAGACCACTGCGCCACCGGGGCGGCTATGGGGCTACTTAAAGGATAGAGTTTACAAAACCCATCCAAAAACATTGGATGCATTGCGGGAAACAATCACGACTGAAATTGGCAATGTTACTGCTCGTACTCTACATGAGACATCACTGAATATGGTGCGGCGTGTTCAACTGTGTTTACAAGAAAATGGAGAACAATTCCAACATTTACTTTGATAAAATTATTCTCCAATAACACATGTATAATTCTAACTTACTGAATGATTTTGTTGTTATTTATAAAAAAGTTATAAGTAAATCACATGGTACTGGTTTAAATGGATCACCCTGTACAACCCGAAGACTGGCTTTTGGTTAGTAGAATGTTCGGAGTCAGAATGGGAAAAGCTGCCGATTTATCGGAGTTTGATAAAGGCAAGTTGTGACGGCACGGCTTACGAGTTGTTCACGTACCGCTGTAGTGAGTACGTATCAAAAGTGGTGCACAGATGGCCAAACGATAAAACGTCGTCTTGCCGTGTGTCGTCCGCAGCTCGTTGATGCCGGACAGAAGAGGAGAGGAGACTGCCACGCATTGTTCACAACGACCGCAGCGCCACAGTGCGACGAATCACCCGCAGCTACAACAATGGTGATCAGGGCAATGTGTCACAGTACATCGCAACCTTGTGCGCATGGGCCTGCGTAGCCAGTGACCCAGCCGGGTTCCCATGCTCTCTGCACGTCATCGTCAACAACGCATGAAATGAGTCCAAGATCGTCGAGTTGGATCGTGGATGAATGGTAGAAAGTTACCTGGTCTGACGAATTAAGATTACTGGAGCATCGCGTAGACAGCCAAGTACCAACGAAGGCTATGGCACCTGGATGCAGTGTTGGGCGGAAACAGGCCAGCATCTGCGGTGTTATGCTGTGGGCGATGTTTTCTTGGGACACTTTAGGCCCCATTATCCCAATCGCACAATCCCTGACAGCTGTCAGGTATCTGAACATCGTTGCGGGGAAAGTTCACCCATTCATGCCAACTGTGTTTTCTGCTGGTGATGGCCATTACCAACAGGATAATGCACCATGCCACACCACCAGAATCGTCAAGGAGTGGTTCGAGGAGCATGTTGGTGACTTTCTGTTAATTCCCTGGCCTCCAAATCCACCTGACATGAACCCAATTGAATACAAATTTTGAAGATGACAATCCGATTTTTGGCGTAAATGTGACAAGGATGGTAAGTCAGATAATTTTTGAAAACTTGAAAATTTTCATCGTCCTGGAGCGGGACTCGAACCCGCGTCTCCCAGAAAACGCCTAGGTATGCTAACCACTACACCACCCAGAACGACCAAGTTTCAAGTTTCCGATCATACCTAGGCGTTTTCTGGGAGACGCGGGTTCGAGTCCCGCTCCAGGACGATGAAAATTTTCAAGTTTTCAAAAATTATCTGACTTACCATCCTTGTCACATTTACGCCAAAAATCGGATTGTCATCTTCAAAATTTGTATTATATGGCGTAATCCCGTATTTCTTTCCCAATTGAATATTTGTAGTTCGACTTGGAAAAGCGGGTTCGCGCTAAATCACCCCCCCACTCCGAAATGTATGGGAACTTGAGGACCTGCTGTTGACATTGTGATGGTACAGGATACCCCAGGATACCTATCGCCACCTCATCGAATCGATGCCTCGCCAAGCGGCCGCTGTTTTGCGGGCTAAAGGGGGTCACTACAGCTTATTAAGGTAGGTGGTCATAATGTACTGGCTCGTCGGTGCATGTGCAGGGAAAACCGGAAAACACGGATAATCCGAAAATGGCACTATACACCGTAAAAATGAACTACGTACTACTGTACATATGTAATAAGAGATTTTAAATTAACTGTATACCACCGTGCTTACATACTGTTCTGAATAGGGATAACTGTAAGTAATTAAAATAAAAGTGACAATAGATTTTCACTTTTTCTCCTGGAAAAAAGTGTTATATTCCTTTGTTTGTGAGACATGTTAACATTCGGACAATTTGGCGAATGTTGCGCAAAGCTGTGACGTCATTAAACTAGAACCGTAGCCCACTGGAAACAAGAGGCCCTGAAACGAACGGCTGCCACTGAGGTCATGTGACCAACATAGTCCCAGCTTTTAGCCTCACTACCGCGTGTGCGTTGTCTCGGCTATCAGTAATGTGCTGAAAGAATAGCGGGAGAACTTTATAAAACGTGAGCCGATGGAAACTTCGAAGATTGTGTTGCAATATGTATAAAATGTGCTAGAATTTAGTTCACAAATTACTTTGAAAGTTTTACACAAAATGAAAGATATGCTATTGTTTTAAGTACGTATTTGCGAAGTTTTCGCTTAGAATTCCAGCTGATGGGAACTTTGAAATTTGCCGCACAAAATAAATGAAATCTGCTGTTGTTTTGTTGGCAAATTAGTTTAAAAGTTGTGGCACGAAATGTGAATATTTTAATGTTTTTGATGGCACATGTCTTTATTGATTCCAAAATGGCGGCTTGTTTACAATTTTTGTTTCACTCCTGAGGAACTCCCTGTTGAAATGTTGCGGAACTTTTTTCAATTTCCTTCTATTTTTATTAAAGGACTTTGCTCCGCCGCCATTGCCGAAGTTTCTGCGTCAGTATGTTTGGTTTCTGCCTATACCTGTAATGTTAACATTACCGGTGTTGCGGTGTCGGCGTGTTCCTTATTTATGGATAAGTAAAGAAAGGAAACCTACGCACTTTTTGTATTTCTTTTGCTTGACGTGAACATATTTTCAGTTTTTTTTACTGTCGTTATTTTTTTGGAAAGGCGGACTTTTGTCGTTTGAACTTATAGCACATAGTAAATCTACCACTAAGGAAAACAAAAGCAGTGTAAAAAACGTTTCCGTAAGATGTATACACCTTACCGAAATGCTTAACCGTTAAACAAATGAGATAGCTTTACAAACAAAACATATGAGTAACAAATCCTTTTTTCAATGTATATATGTATAAAGAACTAAACTTTGCACGTTATATTACTTAAGACAGAAAAGGAATTTTGTATATCAGTAACAGAAGATACCAGCAGGTAGAAGTAATAACGCTCCAACATTTTCTTCTGTTGTAGTGGTAAATTAACGATATATGTTATTACGAGTGTTCATTTGTTTTTCTTTCGAAACAAAATAACAATAATAAATCAAAATAATAGAATATAAACAACTTCACAGCAACATACTAACGGACTTCACCTGCAGTTCGGAGCATGGAAGTTGAGATTTTCTTGGTCACATGACTAAATCGTTTCAGGGCCTTTGTTTCCAGTGGGCTTTGACTAGAACTCAGTTTTGTTGACCCATATAAGTATAATAATAGCTTGTCTAACACATTACAGTGCGCTGCTCTGGCGCACCCTTTTTCTCACCTTCACTTTCTTCTCGCATTTCTACTGGCTCCCCTTGAATCACTGCATTCAGAATCTCTTGGTCTGATAAAATCCTATAGTCTCCATCGTTCTTGTCTTTCTTTAGCCACTTTTCCATGTTTTTTTTTTTTCTCTTTCCTTACATTTTCAAATCCTTGAACACCAGAAAAGGTTTTAACAAGACCCGATGCTGTTATCTCTTTGTCTGGAGAACCTTCTTCCTTTACGATACTAGCGATTATTTTTTTCCTGCCATGAATTAGTGTTAAGCGTTTAACTTCATCCCAAGCGTTAGCAATGGGATTTACTGCATCAAAAATCGCGAGTTTCTCACAAAAAAAAAAAAAAAAAACTCACAATGTTCAAAAGTACCAGTCTCAGAAGATTTTTGCTGTAAACGCCTTTCATCACTCATATGATCCCTTGAACCATAGGCTGGATCAGTGACGTCACATTAGGAGTCGTCTGTTTACAACAGCAAAACAGCTTTAACCGCTGTTCATCCTATCCCCCCCCCCCACACACACACTGACGGACGCACGCAGAGGTGTTTGTCACTGGTTCTTAATTACTTTTTTAGCACGTCTTTTGTAAAAAAAAGATCGTGCTTATGTTATCGGTTTGTCCGTCCGTCCGTCAGTAGACACCATATCTCTGCAACTACACTGGCGTGCAAAAATTAAGGACGAGAAGGTTTTTCGAATGTAACGTCGTGCAGAAGTGCTCCACATCGACTGAAATCATACCATAAGATCCCCAAGATGTAAGAATATGGGACAAGTGAGCAAAACCGTCCAAACAAGGAATCCAAAGGATACAAAGGCACTTTATTGAAAAGGTAGCTTCGAGCACAACTGGACAAAAGACAAACGTCCATGTGACAGGCGACTGCCAAGAAAACTCCAGTCTTTAGTAGGGGATATGATCACCCCTGACTGCGTTGCAGGATTTACAACGTCTGTCCATGCTGAGGATGATGTTGTCAAGGAGCTGTTGAGGATCGCGGCCCATTCCTCTTGTAGCGCCAATCGCAGCTGCGGAATCTTTGCTGGCGGCTGGTGACATGCTGCCAAGCGTCTCCCGAGAAGGTCCCACACGTGTTCGATTGGATTTAGGTCCGGGGACCTTGCGGGCTAATCCATGCGTTGAATATCTTCTCTCCAACAGCTCTGCGACAACCACTGTACGATGAGGTGTAGTTTTGTCGTCCATGAAGAGGAACTCAGGACACACAGTATCTCTAAACAGACGCACGTGAGGCAGGAGAACCTCGGTATAATAGCGGACACCAGAGACAACCTCCTTGGAAGATGTGGAGGTTAGTACGGCTACCAAGCATGATACCGCCCCCAAACCGATCCCTTTCGATGATGTTGGAGGTGTGATTGCGTGTTCCCTGCTCTCTCCAGATGTGTATACGTCCAGAATCGCTCGTCAGACTAAATTGGCTCTCATCCGTAAAGAGAACTCGACCCCATTGCTGATGTGTCCAGTTCTTGTGTTCCTGGCACCACAGAAACCGCCGTCTCCGATGAGCAGGCGTTAATGGAACACACCGTACCGGTCGTCGTGCAAATAGACCAGCTTTGTGCAGCACCCTGGCCACGGTAAAACGCGATAACGGACGTCCAGTTGTCTGTTGCATCTGCTTTGCGATTTCTCCCGCTGTCTGATGTCTGTCACTTCTCGTCTGTAGGACAATATACCGGTCGTTCGCCGCCGTGGTTGCTCGTGGACGACCACTGCTAAACTCTCGGACAGCTGTTCCTGTTGTTTGAAATGCTCTCCAAGCTCGTGAAACGATGCTGTGAGCAATCCCGAACTCCTCGGCCACACTAGTCACCCTTCGACCTTCTTCCAACTTCCCAATGACGCGACCTCGGGTACAGTCATCCAGATGTCGTCTACTGGATTGCCTGTTGGCCATATCACACGGTGGCAGCAACTCGACGTCATTCAAACCGATGTACACCGTGCAATAGCTTTCACTGAATTGCTGAACGTATACCGCCCGCGTGCAAACGTTTCTCGCACAATTTCAAAATTTTTAACGCTCAAATTTGCCATTAGAGGACGTAACGTTCCCGTTTACAGCAATATCTGCGTGACTAAAATCTCGATTGAAAAATGTCTTCGGTTAGATACTACTGATTTCCATATAGGTTCCAGTGACTTCAAATAGCTTTGATACATTTTATTCGCGTCAGAACGGATTCAAAAGACTTTCTCATTACACCTGAAAATTCGGTGTCATCTTTCTTGTTTTTTTCCTTTTAGTTGGAAGTTTAACGACCACCGTGAGCAACTCAATGGGCTATAAGCAGTCTCCCGTCCCTAATTTAGTGTCACTGGTTCCAGGGAAGGGAGAGAGCCAGCACCGTAAGACAAATACAGCATCCATGCCTCACATGGATTCGAACCCGGACCCATCTAGGACGAATTATCACAAGCCATGGCTTAGGCTACTACGCCACCGTTGCAGCTTAATTACTTTTCACCAGGAGCCACATTTATTTTTACACGCAACCGGGCCAGAGGGTGTGAACACTCTATTTAGAAAATGTAAGTTAAATATCGTATTGATACTCATACACCGGAGAGCAATTGAATTAGAGACAGCTGGCGTTATGCAAATGTGGCACTGTGGGCGGCCCTGTAAACAGAAACGACATGACGTATGCAGCGATCCGACAATATAAGGAGTGATGCGACGGGAATCAGTAAGAGTCGGACGCAGTATGGGTAAGACGAAGGATCTAAGCGCATTTGATCGTGGGCAAATTGTCGGGGCCCGACGAATGGGTCACTCCATTTCGGAAGTCGTGCAGGCACTGGGATTTTCACGAGCCACTGTGTCACAGGTGCACCGTGAGTACATCGAATCCGGTAAAACCATCTCTGCAAGGGCCAACTGCCGTGGACAACAGAGTGTGGATGAGCGATGTCATCGTCGGCTGGCTCGCATTGTAACAGCGGATAGACGGGCCACAGTGCAAGAAATCACTCGGGAATTTAACGCTGGTGCACAAAAACGTTTAAGCAGCCACACCATCCAGAACCATCTCCTCGCTATGGGGTACAGAAGCCATCGTTCCACGAGGGTTCCGCTGCTGACCGCACATCACAGGGTGCATAGATTACCATGGGCGCAAGAACATCGCCACTGGACCCTAGACAAGTGGAAAAATGTTGCCTGGACTGATGAGTCGAGATTCACGTTGGTACATGCGGGTGGCAGGATACGAGTACGGCGCAAACTACATGAAGCGATGGATCCTTCTTGCCAGCAAGGTACTCTTCAAGATCGTGGGAGTGGCATTCTCGTCTGGGGACTGTTTGCGTGGACTGAAATGGGACCCCTGGTACGTGTGACATCGGCACTCACAGGCCAACGCTACCGGGATATCCTGGACGACTATTTGCTCCCGTTTGTGCGTCTTCAACATCCCACTGGGGACCTCATCCTGCAACAAGACAATGCACCGTGCCACGGCTCCCGGATTGTATCCGAATGGTTGGATGAACACTCCACCGACGTGACCTCGCTTCCTTGGCCAGCTAACCCCAATCCCATCGAGCACATCTGGGATGCCATCGAGAGCGATGTTCGAGGCTCTGACCCCCTCCATCAAATCTTCGCGAACTGTGGGAGCTTGTTCAAGGATGGTGAATCCGTATGGCTTCCCAACGCTTCCGGTGTCTTGTAGAGTCCATGCAAGACGAATTGCCGCCGTCATCAGGGCGAAAGGTGGTCCTACACATTACTAGACAGGTATCTCTAATTAAATTGCTCTTCAGTGTATAAACATTTTCATTTTAAGACTTATTAAATAAAGGTAATGTGAAAATTATAAAATTAACCTTACATAGCGAGCAAATGAAGAACAATAGAACAAATTCCAGAAATTAGCCATTTGTATTAACAAACACAATACAAGGTAATTGAAAATGATTGCCCCGATTACAAATGAAAATGCTTGGTTTATGAACATAGATAGAGAGATCATATTGCTGCACAATAAAGAAGGAAGTTTAGAATTATGTTTCCGTACCTTACAAATGTTCTATGACACCCCTGGGTCACGAGGATAACATCTAAACCAGGGGTGGCCAACCCTTTTTTGAAATTGGGCCAGTAAATTCTTAGAAATCATTCGAAGGGTCGCCGTAACCAACTTAAATATCGGCAACTATTATCAGCTAAAAATGGGGTTAGTTTATATGTTTTTGTAAAGTATTGAAACCCATATACAGTTTTAAAATCATTTTATTAAATCATTAACATATTAAAATTATTATTATTATTATTATGCTAAAAAACTGAATTGTTATAATAAAACTTTACTAGAAATTAAAGAGACAAAATCAATTAAAAAATTAAATTTCCTATGAACTTTACACACCTGCAACACTAATGTGATTTTGACGATGGCAATCCAATTTTTTTGGTGTAAATGTGACAAGGATGGTAAGTCAGACAAAATCCGAAAACTTGAAAATTTCATCGTCTAGAGCGGGACTCGAACCCACGTCTCCCAGATAGCGCCCGGGTATGCTAACCACACCACCCCCCAGAACGACCAAGTCTCCGATTAATTTGAATATAACCATCACAGGATTCGCTAGTCGAAGCAACCGGCATTCACGTTTAGCGAATCTGGAGGTTAAGAATCATATCCCATGATTGCCCGGAGGAGCAGATAAATCATAAAATAAATACGGGATTACACCATATAATACAAATTTTGAAGATGACAATCCGATTTTTTTCGACGCGGGTTCGAGTCGCGCTCCAAGACGATGAAATTTTCAAGTTTTCGGATATTATCTAACTTACCATCCTTGTCACATTTGCACCAAAAAAAAAAAAAAAAAAAAAAATCGAATTGCCATCTTCAAAATTTGCATTATATGGTGTAATCCCGTACTTATTTCATGACTAATGTGATTTTTGAACCTGCTTTTCACGTAACAATTTGTCAATGTCGGGTGTAATTCCCGATGTATTTAAGAAAAGCATATCACCAAGTTGTGCATCTGTGATAGTTGAAAGAAATTTACTTTTAACAACATTAATGAATGGAAATGTTTGTTCACAAATGTATGTGGATCCGAATTTGCAAATAAAATTCAGAGCAAGGTCATGAAGATCGCGAAACTGTTATTTAGGGACTTATTTCCAGAACTCAATCAAATTAGGAGTAATGGGTGATTCACATTGTTCCTTAAACTTAACACTAAGTCCTGAGTGGCTTTGGATTTCTAATATTTCGATTTGCATTGATAGGGAATATTTATGTACATCAGACTCTGAAACACAAATTGGATTTATGAATAAATCAATGTGTCAGTATGTGTTTTTGAAATCGCGACCAATTTTACATCGGCATCATTTATAAAATCCGAATAAATACTGTCAAGAATTAAATAAAAAGAATAAAATAAAATGAATCTGGAATAAAATAAAATAAAAATAATTATTGTGAATAAGAGTTAAATTAGAAAAACAAAGTTAGTGCTTGGGCTACTGGGGGCCATTCAAAATGTCCTGGGGGGGCAATGCTTGCCCCCCATCTAAACGGTAATCCATTTCACGCCATGAGACATGTCCGTAATTACTGATGCCGGTGCAAGCTGAATGTGCATCTTTAGTATTTGCAGTGTTCTCGACAAAGTGGGCACATACACATGGTCTTTGACATACCCTCACAAAATGAAGTCAAAAGGCGTAAGGGTCCGGAGACCCGGGGTTCAGTTGCAGAAAACCCTGTCGCCTGTCCTGTGTTTTCTGCTGCGGTCGCCATTTCTTCCCACGGGGTTTGGCGCACGGGCAGCTCACTTTCCTACGTAACCATAGCAACACAGCAGTAGGTTCCAATAAAATTCTAAACTTCCTTTTTTCTTGTGTACAGATAGATATCAGCTGTCTATCTTCATAAACACGTTATGGCCATTAGCAATAAGGCCAATCACTTTGAATTACCCTGTATTTTAAATTTAGTCAAGAAATTAATGAGAATAATGGGGTTGATGTCCTTCTGCAATATGCTTAAGTCTGGAGTATAAGTTGTAATTAACAAAACTAAGTCAAATAAAAATATTTATACTGTTTTGTATTATAAATATTGATAAACTTTTTTTATAAATTTTTTCGGTTAAATTTTCTTCCGCTGACAGCATTTGGCACACGCATATTGAGAATCAGTGGTGTATGTTGTATTGAATCCTGTTTCTTTAAAGAGATTACAACGACTTCGGCTTTTTAAAGATTCTGCTAAGCAGAAAAACACACAAGCAATTACGCCCTGAAGACACGAAATTGGTAAGAAGAAAAATACCTAACGTAAAAACCAAACGTTTTTTCAATTGATGACTGAAATTGAATTTCAAATTTTCTGAGCTACGTCGATTAATGGAGAGATCCGGATAAAAGAGCGTCGGATAAATCAAGGTTTTACTGTACTTTGGCATTTTACTAACTTTTTTTTTTTTTTTCATGCGATGTACGAATAATCGAGAGTTTAGTATTTCTTCTTTCTTGATGTTTTACCCATTTGAGGAAAAGTAGACATACATAGTAATTCTAACTGGATTTTACCTGCAAGAATGATTTGTTAAAGATGCATGCTTAAAAATACGCTACACCACAAAACAAAATTACGCTGATGACTAATTAACTTAATTGTTGAGATAATTATAGGCGTTAAGTTCTAATAAATCATTGAGAGCGACAGCGGTTTTATGGGGCTGCACAACTGGTTCTTCAGACACCTCAGTACATTTTCTTCTTATGGCGGTTGCGCGAGGATGGGGAAAGCCAGACTGAGACAACCGACAGAAGATTTTTCCGGTTTCTCTTTCTCCTATTTATTTCTATTTTTGTTTTGATATCATTCATTCTATTTTACATACTTGAAGAATAACTTTTTCTTTTGTTCTTTCAGCTACATCACGTGACTAGGCCTTTAGATGAACTCTGCCCATTTATTACCTTTTTTTCTTTCAAAGTGATATTTTCTGATCAGGCATTTCCGTTCCGTTTAAAAAAAAAACAAACATTAACCTCATTAGTTCTTCTCCCAAGCATTGTTTGCCGTGGTAAAGAATAGCAACAGAAGCAAATGTGCTGGAAAACAAGAGATGCAACTATTTTCACATTATGATTATTCCAACTGATAAAACATTCTTTTCTCTCTCCTTTTTCAGTACAGACAGCGCGCAATATATGTGCCTAAAACGAAGAAGCATGCGGCTGTTTTCACTTATAATGACCGTAACTGATTTAAGATTTTGATAAACTGTACTTTTCAGCTACTTCTGTTTTCTAGAAGTGACCATAAATAATGGAGATTTGTTTTACGCTGTCATCAGGGCTTAATTTTTGTTGTTTCGGAGATTACCGACTTAGCACGAGTAACTCGTAGGGCTACGGGGTGATCGAGAAGTTCTCGAACACTGATATGAAGAATTTTTATTAGCGTTAATACAGATATATAAAATTTACTTACAGCTGTGACACATCTTCCATCTACTTTTGGGGCAGGGCCTGATTTACGCTTAGGCCCACAAGGCTCAGCACATTTTAGGTGGCTCCAGAAGCAGAATGAAAAAGGATTTTCTTTTTTTTAGTAATTATTAGTAATGAAAAAAAAAAGTCTTTGTTTATACCATACACCTCGTATAAGAGGTTTTCCTTTCTAAGGCACTTTGTAGAAGCTTTGAGTAGGCCTATTTCATACATTAAAAGTAACAGATTTTAAAATTGCTTAGGTCTAAATTAAGTTAATGAATAATGTGGTTTTATGAGTGTCTGAATTATCCAGTTATGCATGTTTGCTGAAATCTAAGTATCATTCCTTTGTTAATATAGAATTATTCTACTATAATACTGAACACATCACAGGGGATTAATCAGCTACGTGGAAGTTCACCTGGCCCCCAAAAATCAGGTTGTACCAAGTCTAAATGTTCATTATTTAAAAATAAAATTAAAAAGAGATGAATAACTTAACATCTGTGAATATTTCAGTTATTACATAATTAAATGTAAAAATAGCAATACAAAGCTATTAGTGCTTTACTTACCAGTCTTGATTTTTACGTGCGAGTTTCGTTGCTCTTATGAAGATGTAATAAAAGCCGATATTATTTCTTATTTTTTCCCGCACAATGTCCTATTTATTAAATCAACTTTTAATCAATTGATAATATTTAATGGCGACAAATGTACTTTTTCAAGAATGTGGACGGGTGAGGGGGGAGTCACCTTGTGCTGTGCCTAGAACCCGATTCCATGTAAATCGGGCCCAGCTTTGGGGCAACTGATGTTGACCTAAAGAAGGTCCTGAAAATGATCTCCGTGCTGCTAGAGGCAAATATCCACGCGACGCGTTTAAGCATAGATGGCGTGATTTCCGCTATAGCCCTAATAATGTTTGTTTTCAAGGACTGCAGATCATGCGGGTTATTTGCACAAATACTGTCCTTTATATAACCCCACAGAGGGAATCAGGAGGCAAGAGGTCTGGTGAGTGTGGAGGCCAAAGCCTTTTAGAAATAATGCGGTCACCAAAGAAACTTCGCAAGTTCCGTTGTCGCGGTGGCTGTATGACATGTTGCTCCATATCGTTGAAGCTATGCGAAACGTTCGTTTTCTTGCAACGGGGACACAAATTGAAAAATCAAATCTTGATTAATATCCGCATTTAAAGTACTGTCAAAAAAACAGTGTGGTTCCAATACTCTGCGACGAGATATAACACACCACACACCAACTTTTTCGGAATGCAAAGGCACTGGATGAAGGATATGACGATTCTCAGTTGTTACAGGGCTTGGTGCTGAGTTCTATTACAGCGCCCTGTGTGGAGGGTTCGTTTGATGCTTCCTTTGCAGTAAGTTCAGTATCGGTGGTATAATCTGTAATTCTCCCAACTGGAGAAGATAAATAGAATACAAAGTATAGAAAAGGGAATCGACTGAGGCTAAATTTTGCAGTGAGGAAAACTTTTATTCAGATGTTACGGGGAATGTCTTTAAGCCTTGTCCTGATCTCCGTTCATTCTACATATTTTCCCTAATGATCTCTTTCGGTCTCCTCTATCATCGGCCTCATTTCTCCCTCCTTCCCTTCGTCCCGAAGAAACTGCACCCCCGATAAAGATATCTTGCTTCGTCGACCTTCTGCCCCGAGTTCTCTCAGCCACACCCTAAGATGCCTCCTCTCCGAAAAACACAAGATTCCTTAATTGCCCTCTGCATCGGACTGCTTGGGACGGCGGAGAAGCAATAATGTCCAGTTTCATTCTTCTCACATCGACGAAACTATAAATCTAACACTTCCTCTGCTGCGACGCGTGGGAAAAGAAGTACTTTGCCTGTTCGCTGCCCAGCCCATGAAAATGGCAGGAATTGAAAGAAAATGACCACAATTCACTATCTCTAAAAATGGCTACAGAATTTCGCTTCCGATAAATATGGAAGCCCCGGTTACACAGTCCACCAATATCGCGTATTTTGCGAATCAACATACCCATTCAAATTAAACCAGGGTTCATCTGATAAGAAAACAATGTTCAATACGCCCTTGCTGTGCACCGTGAAAATTTTTACGAAACCAACGGAAACGCAGCAGGCGCTTTTGCGTATCACGTGCTTTCCGTTCTTGGGCAAATTTCGCTCTGTATGCATGAAGCTGCAATCGTTTCGTCTCTTTCTGTACTGAGTCGTAAGAAAGTTTCACTTGCTCAGATAAGCAACGAAACGATTTTATAGATGTCTGTTGCAAACGTTTTGACGTGGATACGTCTTTAAAATCGGTACCATGGGGATACCGTCTAGAAAAACTTGACCGACATAATGTCTTACGATTGCTCCAATGCTTATAATTTCTAAATTATAACAAATAGCTAAAATCTAATAACTGACATAAAAAGAATAATAACCAATATTCTAAAAATATCAGCTTCAGGTCATGCGCATGCCAGCGGAGAGGGGAGGGCGTCCGCCATTTTGGGGTCGAATACGCTGAGTCAGGCGCCTTGAAATCAGTATAACTCGACATCACGTAGAGGTAGGATCGTGATACTGATATCAAACGATTCATCTGGATGAGATCTATCTAAAAAACAATAATTCATAAACATTTAATAAGTACTTTATAAGTTATAAACGAAAAAATATTTGAGAAAATCAAAGTGTCTAAATATTTGAAGCGAAACTCCGACTCAAAATACTACAAACGTATATCAGAAGAAAGAAGAACTCAAAAGGAATCTAATAAGCCCAAAACGACCAATGCTGAACGATGTAGGACTTATAGACAGAAGAAAGCCAAAGCGGAGCAATGCGTGGACGCACAACCAAGAACTTCTACAGCTAGTGCATGTGAACTAATGACCGTAGGTGAAATTTGGATGAATGATTCTAGTCCCATAAATTTGCCCTGTTTGGAATTTTAGGCGAAAAGAAATAGGGCAATGGCCCAGCACAAACCATCCACTTCCAAACGTACTAATTCGCACGCAAAACGAACTGCGGGGCAGTTGCCATTTGTAGTCCAACATCAATACCTCTTCTGCCCCGTACTCCTGCCAGTCCTAAACACAGCATTTCGTCTTGCTGATCGAATTTGTGCTCGATCGTTACCATTTCTTGCATATGCTTGGCTACTCCAAACTAAGCATCCACCTACTCACTTGCCTCCTGTGTGCCGTTACATTTTTCTTCTTGTGAAGTTCACTGTATATGCTTTCCATCTTGAACATCGCCTCCCTGCTCTTACTCCACCTCCTCAGGAGGCAAGTGCTATCATTCGGAGACGCTTCCTAGCACGGTTAACCACTCGTCTCCGAATGGAGCACTCTCTGCTGCCTCAACAAACACCGATAACGTTTTTCAATCCACCTGGGCCCAATCGGCTGGGTGGTTCCATATCCACAATTTGCAGCTACATCTCAACTTATAGGTGTGATTTTTGTTGTCGCCCACATTCACTGTCACAACTCATGATTTTACGTATTAATTTTGGTGGTATGAGGCTCCTAGGTGGAGTCTCCTTTTTCACCCACATGATTCGCTATTTGTGATTATTCTGTTTTATGTGCTATTGGAGATAGCTCACCATGTTTCCCATGATCTCTTCGATTTTGTTGTATTTTATGTTGTATATAATTCTTTCTTCTGCACAGTTTACTGCACATGCAATGTCCCCTACATTATGTTGAATATATTTTGAAATTTTATTGTCCCTGTGTATATAATTTAATGTAAGAAAATGCTCTTCTGAGTACTTTTAGCGATTCTCCCCCTTGTCACTGAATACTTCTGTACATATGATGTAAATTTTGAGTGTAGCACCAGTGTTACATTTCTGTTTTATGAGAAGCTGCCCTTCTGGGTATGCTTAGCGGCTTTCTTTTTTGTCACTGTATTGTTCTGTACATATGATATGACACTTATGAATTGCATTCTTGTTCGATTTCTGTTTTTTTGTAAAGTTGCCCTCCTGGGTCCGTTTAGCGTATTTCTCTCTTGTCACTGCATAATTCTGTGCATATAATAAGTATTTGTGCTTAATTGTTTCTACCATTTCTGTCATATTTCTAAATACTGTTGCACCTGTTAGTTCCTTCTCACCCATGGTCTTTTATGTGAATTAGTACCTTGTGCATATTTAATCTTGAGTATGGTAGTAATAATACTTAATTGGAATTTGTGAATAGTATAGAATCATGTCTTTTCTTGTCTACAATACTGTAGTATACATTTTCATTTGCATCGCTCGTGCTTTATTGTCTGCCTCTCCATCGCCCTTCGGGGCGAAATAATTTTATGATTTTAACAATATTTTGTTTTACGTTTCACTGGAACTTTCCAGTTGTTGTATATACCACTGTATTTATTGGCAGAATTCTACTGTCATGTGCATAGAAATGCTATTTTTATTTGAAGAATAAAGACAATTTTGAAATGTAGAAACATCAATAGTTTAGCAGATTGCAAACCCGTAAATGTCTCAGTCAACAACAGATTGAGAATTGAAGATGACTATGTGAATGACATGCATCTATTATTATTTAATGATAAATTAGTGCAATCCATAATTAATATACCACAATATTCTCTTTACCGCTAATATAATTTTTTCTGGAGTCAATGCGACGTCTGTTGCTGCTGCCTCGCGATTATTTTCTCGAGTCGTGGTTTCAGCGTCGTTTCTTCAAGACGCAGTGCATTAATATCCATTATGTTCCTGTGCTTTGTTTTGATTGCCAAAACGGCTGAAAAGGTTTTCTCGCAATAAATACGTGGTCGAAAAAATTACTAATAATTTTAGAGCTCTGTCGCCGAGACTTGGATATTCTTTCCCCATAATACTCCAAAACTGAGTCAGAGATTTAGATCTGAATATCGATACCAGACTGGCATCAGAAGGAAGTTCAAGAAAACTTTCCTTTTCCTGGTGAGTTAGCCTGCAGGAGTTCAGATCTTCTGTGACGAGATTAGCGATCCAAGCTTCCTTTCAACTTCCACGACAGGTGTTCAAAAAAAAGTAGATCTAGATTTCCTCTTACTTTGACTCAATTTCGATTTAAAAGAAAAATAAATAAATTTACTTGTTTCTAGCGGACCGGCGGTTGGGAAACACTGATCTAACCTGTCTCTTAGATTTTACGTAGTTCCTTCGGTACTTCGCGGCGGTTGGGAAACACTGATCTAACCTGTCTCTTAGATTTTACGTAGTTCCTTCGGTACTACGCGGCGGTTGGGAAACACTGATCTAACCTGTCTCTTAGATTTTACGTAGTTCCTTCGGTACTTCGGCAAGTGGGATAAGGATAAATAATATTTATTGCTGAAGGCATTATAGGTTGGACTGCCACTGGTACAGTGGTATGCTTAAGCGAAAAGGAGTTAAAAAAATTTCTACGTGAAGCGAGCTGCAGCTTCCACGTATATCTCAATCACCAACGGGAGGTGCGAAGTGGCTGACGGGGCCTGGAATTTTCCCCGTTGGAAGTGATGTTTCTTGGTTTGTTCCCTGGGGACTGTATTCTTGTTTTACGGAGTTACGCTTTACTTTCTAACATTTTTCTTTCCTATAGCATACACTAATCCTAATCTCCTTGCTTGCGATTTCTAAGGGCTGTTTATAACATCAGACGTCACTGTTTCCTAAAAATTATTTACACCATGAAATATTTAATTATATTCCGTTTTACTCAGCATTCGGAAAAAGCACTGGAACGTTTTATTTATTGTGCATAAACTTCATACATTCATTCTGATTTTGCAAAAACGCAACGGCCTAGCAATGCTAATACAGGCCTACCATCCGAACAACGGTCACTTTTTCCCAGTCCGAGCAATGGCCTTTCGGAAGAGGTTTCACTCTATTAAGATTTTAAACCAGTTAGCAAAATCATGCAATGCATTGATCATGATACGCTTTCCAACATACCAGAAATCACTATGCAAGTTGTTACTCAAGTTATGAGGATAATGGCTGTGGAATGAATCTCGCTGCTGTGCCCTGACCTTTGACCCCATTCCTACGATAATCGACAGAACCAGTTCTGTATATCTCCGGAACAACATACTACGGTTTTGTCTCAATAGAAGCATTTTTAGGCAAGTTATGAGGATAATAGCTGTGGAATAAATGTATCTCCTGTGTCCTGACCTTTTACCCCATTTCGATGATATTCAACAGAACCGCTTCAGTATACTTCCGGAATAACATGATAAAGTTTTGACGCAATAGAAGCATTTTTACGTAAGTTATGATGCATAAGGGCAATGGAATGGATCCCACTCCTATGTCCTCACCTTTGATCCCATTTCGTCCATTTTTAATAGGGTTCATTGCCAGGTGGTTACCTACCACATACTATACAAAAAAGTCGAAATCGAACCATTTTTACGCAAGGTATGACGCATAAGGGCAATGGAACGGATCCCGCTCCTATGTCCTGACCTTTCACCCCACTTCGTCCATTTTCAATAGAATTCTTTCCCACGTAGTCCTTCTACCACATACTAAAATATCATTGAAAGCGAACATTTTTACGCATGTTATTAGGCATAAGACCAATGGTATGTCCTGACCTTTGACCACATTTCGTCCATTTTCAGTAGGGTTCATCCCCAGGTGGTCCCCTACCACGCATACTAAACTTTCATCGAAATCGAACCATTTTTACGCGAGTTATCGTGCGGACGGACAGACAGACAGACAAAGTTGGAGCATATACGCTTCTTCAACCTACGTTTGGAAAGCGTAAATAAAATGGAAGCGTTTGTTTCAACTGCAGGTTGATGTCCGAATATTTTTAGCTACGTAATGTGAGTACTACAGGTTTCTACTTACTTGATCGTTACTCGTTGAGTTTCCTGATTTCTACGTGTGCTTCGTCTTACTCCTACATCCATGGTGCCTTTGCATGTGTTTGGCTACGCTGATCAGCTCTTGAAAGCAGAACAGATTAACCTAACGAAACCAGAAATAAAACTCTTTAACGATGACCTGAGAGATGGGTAGGACAAATAAGAAAATAGAGGAAAACAGCATGGTGCGTATAAAGCAGCTCAAGGTACCAAAAGTAAAGACAGGCCGTATTATGCACGATTAAAATCTTTAATTGTTAAAAACATATTAGCTAAAAAGCCAATATTTACATTAGACCTTTCAAGTTAGCAACTAACTGGTCTTCAGATGTAAATACATTTACGCCGACCGAACAAGACCCGAGCGATATAAATGCAAAACACGTAGAACAACCAATGAAAGTCCGCAATTCGGAAACAATAAAACAACAGGATTTTGTAAGTATCTTGCACTCAAAGTTCAGATTGCGTTTCGCAATCTATAAACGTTTTCCAAGACAATGGGATTACTATAGATAAATCACCATTAAAACACATCGGTTTTTCATGAATTCATAAACAAGTTAGTAAAATCATGCAATGCATTAATTATGATGCGCCATCCAAAATATCAGGAATCATTACTCAAGTTATGAGGATAACGTTTGTGGTATAAATATCACTCCTGTGCCCTGACCTTTGACTCCATTTCTATTATATTAAACAGAATTGGTTCAGTATATCTGCGGAACAACATACTAAAGTTTTGTCGCAATAGAAACATTTTTAATCAAGTTATGAGGATAATGGCTGTGGAATAAATCTCGCTCCTCTGTCCTGACCTATGACCCCTATTTCGATTTTATTCAACAGAACCGGTTTAGTATATCTCCGGAACAACATGATAAAGTTTTGTTACAATCGAAGCATTTTACCTAAGTTATGACGCATAAGGAAATGGAATGTATCCCGCTCTTATGTCCTGACCTTTGACCCCATTTCCAATAAAGTTGTCCCCAGATGGTCCCCTACCATATACTGAAATTTCATCGAAATCGAACCATTTTTACGCAAGTTATGGCGCATAAGGGCAATGGAATGGATCTTGCTCCTATGTCCTGACCTTTGACTCCATTTTGCCCATTTTCAATAGGGTTCGTCCCCAGTGGTCTCCTACCACATACTAAAATTTCAGCCAAATCAAACCATTTTTACGTGAGTCATCGTGCGGACAGACAGACGGACAAAGCTGGAGCATATACGCTTCTTCAACCTACGGTTGGAAAGTGTAAATTAAAACCGATGTGTTGTAATGATGATGTATCCAATGGTAATCCTATTGCTCTGGAAACCGTTGATAGATTGTGAAACACAATCTGAACTTTGAGTGCAAGATACTTATATCATCCTGTTTTATTGTTTCCGAATTGCGGACTTTCATTGGTTGTTCTACGTGTTTTGCATTTATATCGCTCGGGTCTTGTTCGGTCGGCGTAAATGTATTGACATCTGAAGACGAGTTAGTTGCTAACTTGAAAGGTCTAATGTAAATATTGTTTTCTTTTTAGCTAATATGTTTTTACCCATTAAAGATTTTAATCGTGCATAAGACTTCCTTTACTATTGATCATTTTAGCACGACATGTACAGTATTCTTAGCTAAAGGTATAATTGTGGAAGCGAATTACGGAATTCTGCTTCCTTCCATCTGTGAATCAGCCACAAAAGATTCTATGTGAGTTTGAATCAATCAAAAAAAGGAGAAAGAAAAAAGGGTTCTATGAGATTTCGTGCTTTTGTCAGTGAGTCACAACGGAGCCCTCACGGACATAAAAATCCCCTCACGAACAGATTCCAACATTTCTCGGCACTCAAATTTTACTAGTGACATTGGTAGGTTCGGAAATATCTTTTATACCATGCTTCTATTTACTCATTGCCCTTGTGTCTGTGATTGAGAAGACAATAGCGACGATTTTGTGACTGCGCATAAAGACTTTTGAAGGCGAGAAACAGTGCATTTGTTTCCGCGTAAAACCGATCGGTCAAAGAAACCCGCTCCATTTTCTCGATTACGTTCTTCATAAACTTTAATTTTAAGCCTTTTTTATTACTTCCTCTTGACACCGTTATTTTTATTATGACCGGTAATCTGTCTTTGTGAGTCATTTTACGATTATTTTCTTTTTCCGTTTTTCTTTTTTTTTTTTTTTTTGGCGTTAATGGGAAACTCAAAGGAAAGGAGAAAACCACAGGCAACGTTAATACGTTGTTTTTTTTTCCTTTCATATAATGGCCACAAAGACAAAAAAAAAAAACCTAACTTTGGTCGGGCGCTGTTCTTGTACAGTGAACATGAATTACAATTCTAAAGTATCTGTAGTCATTCATACAAAACCTGCTAATGTAGGTAGGTATTCGAGATAACATGGAATACCCGCATGTATGGTAATTAGGAGAACTAACGTGAAAATCCTCCAAATACGTGGAGTCAGTAAATAAATAAATAAATACATCGCTCTTTCCACGTTCCAGAAACACACAGCAACCAAAAAATTGTTTTCAGCCGCCGTCGGGGAAATGAATCCAGAGATCTCTCGATATCTAGCCGAGCGCGTTAGCTTTACACCACGGTGGCCAACAATCCACGGCGCTATGTGTATATTTAAGTCAGCTTCTGACATCATAAATCAGTAGCAACCGAAAAATTGTTTTCAGCCCCGGCGGTGGCTGAAAACAATTTTTCGGTTGCTATGTGTTTCTGGAACGTGGAAAGAGCGATGTATTTACAATATTTATTTAAGAGAACTAACTATATTTGCTCCTCTCTGGCATACAAGTATTTAACATATATGCATATATAAAACTACAGTTGATATTTATCAGTATCTACCACTAACAATCACTGTTCCTGTAAATCATAGACGAGTTTTTACGCTTTCCTACCGTAAGTTGAAGCGTATATGCTCCAGCTTTGTCCGTCTATCTGTCTGCACGATAACCCGCGTAAAAATGGTCCGATTTCGATCATATTTTAGCATGTGGTAGAGGATAACCTGTGGACGAACCTTATTGAAAATGGGTGAAATGGAGTCAAAAGTAAGGACATAGGAGAGGGATCCATTCCATCGTCTTTAGGCGCCATACCTTGCGCGTAAAAATGCTTCGATTGCGACAAAACTTTATCATGTTGTTCCAGAGGTATACTGAACCGGTTCTGTTGAATATCATCGAAATGGGGTCAAAGGTCAGGGCACAAGAGCGGGATTTATTCCACAGCCATTATCCTCATAACTTGACAAAAAAATACTTCTATTGCGAGAAAACTTTAGTTTGTTCCGGAGGAATACTGAACCGGTTCTGTTGAATATCATTGAAATAGGGTCAAAGGTCAGGGTACAGGAGCGAGATTTATTCCACAACCATTATCCTCATAATTTGAGTAATAACTTGAGTAATGATTTCTGGTATGTTGGAAAGCGTATCATGATCAATACATTGCATGATTTTACTAACTTATTTTTTACGCTTTCCAACCGTAGGTTCAAAAAGCGTATATATGCTCTAGCTCTGTTTATTCGTACGATAACTCGCGTAAAAATGGTTCGATTTTGATGAAATTTCAGTAAGTGGTAGGGGACAACCTGGGGACGAACCCTATTAAAAAGGGACGAAATGGGATCAAAGCTCAGGACATGGGAGCGGGATCCATTCAATCGCTCTTATGCGTCAGAACTTACGTAAAAATGCTTCGATTGCGACAAAACTTTATTATGTTGTTCCGGAGGTATACTTAACCGGTTCTGTTGAATATCATCGAAATGGAGCCAGAGGTCAGGGCACAGGAGCGGGATTTATTCCACAGCCATTATCCTCATAGCTTGAGTAATGATTTCTGGTATGTTGGAAAGCGTATCATTGCATGTTTTTTCTGACTCGTTTACTAATGAAGAACAGCAATAAATATCTAAAAATCAAAATACAGATATTTGTTACTCTTCATTAATTAGACCTAAACCTTTGGTTTTCCGCGTGCACCTCATCTTCCGTACGCATCATCTTGAATTTCCTTGGCAAAAATGTTTTACACATTTTTCAAAAAAAAAAAAAGGGGGGGGTCGGAAAGTATAAATCAGCATAAAATAATTTGAATTTTAAATAGTGCATAATTTATCACCGGAAAATCATTTCTTTGTGAAAAATGACAGTACGTATTCATTGCACACATGTGTGTTTCCGTTTTTCGCACCCTACTTGAAAACAAAGAGTACCAGCTTGAAGGACCACTCACTATGTGCAGATCTCGTGATCTTGTGTACATGAAATCTCCACATAGGGCATATCTGTTTGACTCGAAAAAAAATTCTGAGATTCAGCTGTTCATGAGGGGGTTGAATTATGAATTTCTGTCATTCACAGCTTATCCGCTAGGTATCGTAAAAGGTACTTTTGTGACTATATGGATTTATATCTGCACTTCTAAAAGTCCGATTTCACAAATTACTTTTCGCAACAGATTTTCCATCGCTGTAAATCACAAGTTTCCGTGCCATTTTCAGCTTAATTATTGCAACGTTTTTCTAATTTTGTTTTCGACGATTCCCCTGCGCAGAACTGGAAAAATTGTTTGTTTTAGCACTGACTGGTTCAGCTCAAACCATGACGAATATTTCTCAAGTGAGTTTTCCGATATACTATTTTCTCTTATTACGGGACGTGACATATATTTATTTTACGTTCCATCTTAAATATTTTTCTGTTTGATGCGAAAAAATCGCTTTAACAACAGCCAATTTTGAGACGCAAAAATCATCGAGATGACGTAAAATTCTATTTCTTACAGAATTCTACTGACTGCCACAGTTTAAAATAAAAAAATACTTAAAACAAATCTTTAGCTAGTACAGTAGCAGTAGGTCTGACACTTCTGTCGATGAACAGCTCACTACGTTCAACAGTTCGCTTTCAGTTATACTGTATTTATTGAAGTAAAACAATCTACAAATACGAGTAGTATTAGGTGTGCTACTTAGTTCTCGGCCACAGGCACGACACGTTGACAGCAAATTATAGCAAATTGAATACGTACCTAATCAGGGAAATAATCACCGTCGTGTTGGATACATTTGAGCCATCGGTCAGGGAGCTGCCGAATGCCACTGCAGAAAAAAGAGGGCTGTTTCGAGTTGATAAAGTCATCAATACTTGTGTGGACCTCCTCGATAGAAGTCAAGTGCGTATCACTCAAGTGATGTTGCATGGAGCGAAAGATGTGATAATCCGACGGGACGAAGTCTGGAGAATACGCAGGGTGGGACAAAATCTCCCATCCCAGGTCGGTGATCGTGTTTAAAGCCGTTTACGAGGTGTGAGGACGCGCGTTATCTAGAAGCAACAGGACCGACCTTCTGCCCTTGCTGGTGTATGGCCTTTTCGCCTCCATTGCGTCACTCACACGAATGAGTTGCTGACAATAACGCTCAGTATTGAACGTTTCACCAGGTTTGAGCAACTCATAGTGTACGACATCGCGCTGATCCCACCATATGCACAGCAACAACTTCCTGGCATGGATATTCGGTTTGGCGGTACTGGTGGTAGGCTGACCTGAATAAACCGACGATTTGCGCCGCTTAAGATTATCGTAGAGGATCCACTTCTCATCACAGGTCAAAATCTTGTGGCGGAAATCCTTCTTGAATTTGGAGAGCAAGGACACAGCAACATCGTAGTGCCTAGACTTTTTCGCAGCCGTGAGTTGGAGGGGCACCCAACGGCCCTCCTTGTGAATCCGTCCAAGCTTGTGTAGGCCCTTTGCAATGGCTTTCCGTGTTACCCGGAGTTCCTGAGCGAGCTCTGACTATGTACGACAAGGATCCGCGTCCGACAGTTGTTCCAATTCCTCATCGTAAACTTTCTGTGGCTGTCCCGGACGTTCTGCATCACGGAGATCGCTTAAACCGCTGGAACCACTTCTTACACGTACTGTAGGACACAGTATGGACAACTTCCCTGCTTAAACCGTTGGAACCACTTCTTACACGTACTGTAGGACACAGTATGGACAACTTCCCTGCTTAAACCGCTGGAACCACTTCTTACACGTACTGTAGGACACAGTATGGACAACTTCCCTGCTTAAACCGCTGGAACCACTTCTTACACGTACTGTAGGACACAGTATGGACAACTTCCCTGCTTAAACCGCTGGAACCACTTCTTACACGTACTGTAGGACACAGCAGCCTCATCCAAAGCAGCACAGATCATTTTTGATGGGCTTCCGCGTCACTTTTTTCAGCTGAAACGCGAACAGGAGGCAGTGCCTTTAAGGTTGCTTCTCGAATGACATTGCTTTCACCGTCAACTTTCGTTCTTTCTGTCACTACAGCTGTGAGCGGTTACGGTTGCCTGGAAAGCTGTTGGATGGCGCTGCAATCAGCCATTATTGCACACAGCTATTTGCACTTGCCGACGTTCTATGATCGCTTGCTATTGGGGGCCGAGAATTAAGTTGCACACCTAATATTTGCTTTTCATTTCACTACTCTAACTACTATCAGCCATTTCTTTTCACTTCTGCAACTTTTGTTGGCTTGTTTCTGGGTCCTCGTGTAAGTCTCAGCAAAATCACGTTTCTCATTTTCATTTACGTCCATCAGGATTTGTGTCCCAAGGCGGCGGTAGCAGCAGTTCAAGTGTTGCACGAATCCTGCTTCCAGATTCTGAAGTTTCCATACAATTAAATTTTGTCTTTTGTTATTTGTTTGTTTTTCTCTGTATAAGCTCGGCTCTGTGGCTGGAGTAATTCTGTGGGCATTCGTAACCAAAGTGAAGGAATACTGGTTCACAATTAATGCGAACTCTGTCGAATTCAACCCATGTAAGAACAACAAATTTTCTTGCAAGTGAGAAATCTCTAGCAAACAAACGACTGCTGCGTTTTGTTTTGTTTTTTCAGTACCCAGGTGTAGAGTAGAAACAATTACACTTCCATACACAGCTATTCTGGACCTTTTAGAAAACCCACAAGTCTTATGAAATCGTCCCAAAGTAGCTAATAACTTTCAAAGCTGAATTTACGCGCGTACTGATTTCACTATCTAAATCAGTTTTCTCCATCGAACATACTCCTTAAATACAAAAACTACTTTACTCGATCCAACCTTGCTGGTTGGTGGATTTTTATGACGCAAGGGCGCCAGACACAAGACCATCAAAGAACGATTGTCAACAACCCTGGTGGTCGGCGATCTTGCTGTAAGATGAGCTTGTCTCCATCCCATCTTACAGCAATATCGACGTAAGATAGGCTTGTCTCTATTGGGCAACAAGGGCACACATATCAGCAGCAGAAACCCCTATGGATAAAACACAGATTTTTTTTTATTTGTGGGTTTCACGACCACCGTGAGCACTTCGATTGGCTATAAATAGCCACCCGTCTCTAATTCAAGGCCACTGGATGACCTAGTGGTCAACTTTCGTGACTACCACGGAGGAACCTCAGGTTCAATCCCGGGCAGGTACGAACACTCGAACCACTAAATATCTGCCGTGCGTCGGATGGGTACGTAAAGCCGTCGGACCCCGAGTACTGGCCCCCTGGTAATAAATAAGGGCGTCTTCCTCCCCTTTCTACCTCGCTTTAGTGTCACTTTCCTATCGGGCACTCTAGCCCAAATCTCCTAGCTTCCTATTTCTAAGGGTTGTTTAAGACCTGAGGTCAGACACTCCCTTCCTAAAAATCCTCTACATATGATCTGATGTTCAAGTTCACTGATTCCAGGAAAGGGAGAGAACCAGTGCCGTAAGACAAACACAAAATCCATGCCCTACCGGGATTGAAAACCGGATCAGTCTCTGACGAATGGTCAGAAGCCAGAGCTTAGACCATTGTGCCACCGGAGCGGTTGACACCAAAATTAAGCTCCAGCATAGATATTGCTGGGGTACCAGTTCATTTTACGTAACACTGGCCAAAATACTGCATCTCACTGGATTTTATTTCAGAACCTTTAGCCTGAATGACCAACTGGAAGCTTCGGCTGCAGGCTGACACTCTATGCTAATGTACTTTTCATGATTTTAAAGATAACTAGTACATCAATCGGGAAATAAAATCCGCTAATTACTATACTGTGCAAATTAATTGGGACAAAGTAAAAAATCACTCTTTTTTCCAAACCTATGCCTTGATATCATTCTATGCCTTGATATACACTGATAAATACCTGTATTAGTATGAAGTATGTCCTCCTTTAGCAGAAATGACCTCTTGAAATTGTTTTAGCATTGACTCCACTAATTGAGTGCACATATTTTTGACTTCATAATCGTGGAACCACACTTTTATAGCATATCATGCGTTCTTTGGGTGTACAGTCCATTTTACCTAAACGTCTCTTCAAAATATTCCACAAGTTTTCTATGGAATTTAAGTCTGGTGAATTTCCAGGACAATCAAGCAAATGAATTTGATTTTCCAGCATGAAATTCTTGACCAATTTCAAATTGTGACATGGGGCCAAGTCATGATGAAATGTTCCGTCAAAAGTTTGCAAGAATGGAACAATCCTACGTTACAATATTTCTACGTACTTGGATGAATTCTTTTTTTTTTTTTTTTTTTTTGATTGGAGGTTTAACGACCACCGTGAGCAACTCAATGGGCTATAAGCAGTCGCCCGTCCCTAATTTAGGGTCACTGGTTCCAGGGAAGGGAGAGATCCAGTGCCGTAAGACAAACACAACATCCATGCCTCACAGGATTCGAACCCGGACCCCGTGTGGACGAATGATCAGAGGCCATCGCTTAGATCACTGCGCCACCGGAGCGGCTGGATGAATTCATCATACCTTGAACAGAAACTAAGCTTCCAGTGCCATTTGATGTGAAAAAACCCCAAAACATCTGTTTCAGTTGGTATTTCACAGTTTGTTTGACATGCTCAGGTCTTAAGGGTTCAGAGTTGCTTCGTCTAACGACATTTGCTTGGTAACCCTGCACAAATAAATGAGTTTCATCACTGAAAATTACCTTTTTCCAGTCGTCAGCAGTCCATGATTT
The DNA here is from genome assembly GCA_039090855.1 of Macrothele yani. Taxonomy (NCBI): domain Eukaryota; kingdom Metazoa; phylum Arthropoda; class Arachnida; order Araneae; family Macrothelidae; genus Macrothele; species Macrothele yani. The sequence goes on from CM076989.1 coordinate 24,117,035, forward strand.
ATATTTTTTGGCCCATGCTAAACATTTTATCTTCATTTTCGCATTCAAATATAGTTTTTTTCGTTGTTTTCTTGCCTTCCGGTAAACTTCCGTGAGCCTACGGCGTACACTTGAATCACTAACATAACAACCACTATCCAATAAATCTCTTTGAAGGTCGGTGCTTGTTTTTTTTTTATTCATTTTACTATTTCTGATTAGATATTTATCGGTTCGTGGTGTTGTTTTTCATTTTCTTCCACATTTACCTCTCCTTTTTGGAGACGATGATCCAGATGCATTGTATCGCGTAAGCAGTCTTCATACACTTAATTTGTCTACACCAACTGCAGAAGCGATATCTCTCACTGTCATAGAAGTGTGATCCTTCAGAGCAATTATTTTTGCACGCTTCCTTGGGGAAATATCCATTTTTCAATACACGAAAGCAACACGTACTCACAGAGAGCAAAAACTAACATCCACCTGTTGTCACACACGAAAGCTCACAACTGAAGCGCCTATTTCCTGTTTAAAACCGTTCAACAGACATTCTTACTATCAAGTTCTAACAGTCGCAACACCTCACAGCTGATAAAACCGGTTTACGTGGGTTTCCGACATCAACTGGCGATCGCATTACAATTCTGAGAATAAAATAGCTTGTTCCAATTAATTTGCACGGTATAGTAAGATGAAAATTATGTTAAAAACCTCAGTCACTAAAAATTTTGATTCATTGTTGGCATTTGTGGCAGAAGGATTAAGGTACGGCCAACAAACTCAGAATACATCCGGCCAAATGTACATAAGCAAACGCACATTAGGAATCCACATAGATTGTATGGGCACTTGAGTTTGAACAAACTAGATAATAGACTGCATATAAGATGCTTATTAGAAATTAAGCTTAAAACATACTCTGTATTAGTCGATACAAGGAATTCAGAAACTTTGCAAAAAGGATGACGTTGAATTCTTAGACCAAATGCACACGTCTTTTAAGAAAAGTAAACCTATCAATCTAAATGTGTGCACGGGCTTTATTTTCTTGATTTCGAACTGCTGTGCAGTTAGTAGCACTTTAACGATAAAATAAAATTTTACGACACCTAGCATGAAAAAGTTTGCATCAGAACACTAAAAGCAAAAAAAAAAAAAAAAAATGGTTAAGATTGCACCATAGCAAAAATATTATTTCCAAACCGTACTTTTCGTGCAGCAGATATTGTTCCAAACGTAGAGATACTGGCAGCGCCCTCTAGCAGACAGAAAAGAGTTTTTTCGAATTTGACTTAGATGGGAAGATCTCGTATCTACAAAGAGAGAGAGACTGGCAAACAAAGCGATAATATGAGCATAAACGTTTTTTCAAAAGATGAGTTTAAAAGAAAATTAGCACTCTCCGATTTTTAATATCCGTGATTCTTTCAGCCATACTATATGATGCTCTATCTTCTGCTTCGATTTTCAAAATTTCATAACTGTTGTAATGACGCTATATCACATGAAGAAAAATTGATATTAAAATAAATAGCAGCTTTTAAAATTCACTTCGGTTCCCGACATAATAACATTCTATAAAGAATTACGTTAGCATGAAAAAATTATACACATACTGAACTCTCGATTATCCGTACTACAGTAATTATTACACGGAAAACCGTAAAAAAGGCGAACAATCCGAAAATGGAACTGCATACCGTAAAAATGAACTGCGTACTACTTACTGTATACACACAGTGCGTCAAAGAATTTTTAAGACTGGCGCTAGATTTCAGCCTACGGTGGCGCCACCAGTGTAATCGCGAATGCGTTATAAACCGTGACCATTTGCTTGCTTTCTGCCAAAAGTACTGCGCAGTTGTTAAAGTAACTCAAACGAAACGGGCGTTCATTAGAGAAGTAAATTTTTTTTCATTTTGAATTAATAAGATGGAACAAAGGGCTGTTATTAAATATAACGCAAAATTTGGTAAAAGTGCCTCGGAAACGTACCAAATTATGAAACAAGTTTACGGTGAGTTTTGTTTAAGTAGATCAAATGTTTTCCTGTGGCACAAACGTTTTTTGGACCGAAGAGATACGCTAGAAGATGATAAGCATACCGGAAGACCAAGTTCATCTAGGACACCTGAGATTATTGAAAAAGTGCGTGATTTCGTGACAAACAATCGATGTGCGTCTCTAAGAATGATGGAAGAGTCTTTAAACATCAACAAAGAAACGATTCGAACCACCCTGCATGAAGATTTGGGCAAAACAAAAGTCTGTGCTAAATTTGTTCCACACAGGTTAACCAATGAACAAAAATCAAGGAGAAGTGCACATTGCAGAGACATCATTTCAGCCGCTGAAAATGATCCATACTTCTTAAAATCGATTGTTAGTGGTGATGAAACATGGTGTTTTCAATATGATCCTAAAACAAAGCGACAAAGTGCAGAATGGAAGTCAAAAAACTCACCACAAGCCAAAAATAAACAAGAAAAGTTCCATCGAAAATCAAAACAAAGCTCATTACATTCTTCGATAGTAAGGGTATTTATTATCCACAAAGAATTTGTTCCAAGTAAACAAACAATTACTGGTGAGTTTTATTTAAATGTTTTGAGGCGTTTGATGGGCAGAATTCGTCGCATTCATCCAGAATGTCGGGATGAAGACAGTTGGTGTTTGTTGCACGATAATGCAACATAATGCAACAAACACCAACGAAAAATAACGTCTGTGTGTATTGAATCATCCACCGTATTCGCCTGATTTAGCACCCTGCGACTTTTTTTAATTCCCAAAACTTAAAATGACGTTAAATGGGTGTTATTTTGATGATATTTCGACCATACAAACAGCTTCGACGCGTGCTTTGGAGGCAATTCCGCAAAGTGAACTGGAACAGGCATTCGAATAATTATTAAATCGCTGTAACAAGTGTATTGAAGCCGGAGGGACTTATTTTGAATAACAAACCAAAACAAATTATAATTTCTTCTTTCTATTTCATTTTACAGACCCAGTCTTAAAACTTCTTTGCCACACTATGTATATGTATTTAGAAATTTAAAATGAACTGTATATTACACCGTACGTATACATACTGTTTTAAATATGGATTATTCTATGTACTTAAAATAATAATAAAACAATAGATTCCTCCACTTCCGCAGTGGAAGCAACATGAAGACGGATATGGCCACAGGGATAGTTTGCCAAGGGTCAGGTGGCGGAGAGGAGGAAGCTGAAGTCGTAAATCTTGAGGGTTTGTCTGTTGACAGCAGCAAAGCTGCCTTCGTCGCTGTTCATTCATCCTATCCCCCCACCCCCGATATACACAGAGATGTACGTTGTATTAAATCATATTTCTTTACAGAGAAAACAGTGGCTTTTCTTAAAAAATTCTGATGATGAAAAACACACAAGCAATTTGGTCCTGAAGCCATGAAAGTGACAACAGAAAAATCCATAACGTAAAAAAACGTTTTCCAGTTGATTGAAATTGAATTCCAAATTTTCTCAGCTACATCGGTTAATGGAGAGATCCTGATAATAGAACGTCGGATAAATCGAGGTTTTACTGTACTTTCGCATTTTAGTTTTTCTTTTTTTTGCGATGCACGGATATTCGGGAGTTCAGTGTGTGTTTATATCATCATCAACCATTATCAATCCACTGCTGGATGAAGGTCTCCCCAAGTTTCTTCCACAATGGTCTATCTTGCGCCAGTCTCCACATCACTCCCGCATGCTTTTGAATTATGTCCACCCATCTCCCATGTGGTCTTCTCTGGGTCTTTTCCTGTCCCTTGGAATCCAGTCAAGAATTTCGGTTGTCCATTCTTTTGTCAACACGTCCAGCCGCCCATTGCCATTTCATGGATTTTACTCTGATCGTGATGCCTTCCACTCTTGTCATTTTCCTTATCCACAAGTCCATCTTCTTATCTCCCCTGTTTACACCAAGCATGGATCTCTCCATGCTTCTTTCAATTGTCTGCAATCTTTGTAGTGTATTGTGTGTGTGTGTGTGTGTGTGTGAAGGTGACGATACATATATAAGATATAAAGAAATATAAACGCGCTGAAGTGCCTCCAGAACTCCCAGGAGAAGCTGCCGATGCGATTGAGAATATGAAACCTGGAAGAACTCCAGAGGAAGATGAAACTACAGAGGACACTGTACAGGAAGTTAGTGAAGAAACACAGAAACCACATTCGCGAACGTTTTCACTAGACGCCTCAATTAAGGAGACATTCTTAATGTCTGGCGGTGGGCGGTGAAAATGCTACAGTGGTCCTTCAAAATAAAAGGAGACCTCGAGGATATCAAGAACTACCGGTCCATCAGCCTCTCTCTCTCTCTCTTGAAGGAAACATTGGACATGATTCAACCAAGAAATAATGCTGGATTACAGCAAAATAGATCATAATTACAGCAAATAGACAGAACTAATTGAAAGAGATTGAATGTGAACTTCCCACTAATGGCTTTAGTTGATGGTGAAAAGTTTTTCGGTTCCGCGAAATTATCGGCAATCATTGTGTCTTTGAAATTCTGCGGTATTGAAGATGCATACGTTAATATTATTGAAAATGTAAGTGCGAAATTTCGACTGTTCGAGGAAATAGCACTGAAATAAATAAAGTTAGGCAAGATGACAACCATATCTCCGAAGCTCTTCGATGCCCTATTCCGAAATGACTTTTGCCCATTAACCTGGGAAGACAAGGAAATCAAGATTTACAGTTTATATAATCACTTCGTTTGGTGGACGAGACATTTTTGTAAGTATGCACTCAGGGCTGCAGAGTGTATTCCAAAAGTTTCTAACAGCAGCCCATAAATTCAAAATGAATTTACCAGAAAATAAAATGATGTACAATGCTTTTACAAATACTGAAGAATTAGAGGTCACTGAAGAAAATTTAGAAGATACTGATGTCTACATCTACATTGAAAACACCGGAAGCGTGGACCATATCGAAGAAGAAATTAATAGGCGTATAAAACTTGGTCGGAGTGTATTTTGAATAAACAGCACACATAGTTTTCAAGAGCAGTTCATTATTGCCTTAAAGAAAAAGCGCCTAATCAATGAATCCTTCCAGTTCGCACTGATGAATCAGCAATAGTTCTTAACTAAAAAAGACATACAGAGGTTGCTAATAACTGAAAGAAGCATGGAGAAGTGCATGCATATAATAAATAACCAAGAAATGTAGGAAGAGGAACGCGTGGATTAGGGAAATGACAACAGTAGACATGATCAAAGTAAAGACCCTTAAGTGGCAAGGAGCTGAGCTGGATATATTGCTAGAATAACTGACCACCGATGAACAACTGAGATATTAGACTGGATACCAAGGGTTGGGAAAGACCCAGAAGACCACGTGGGAGATGGACGTATGAAATTCAAAAGCATGCTGACGTGACATGGAAGAAAATTGCTCGAGACAAGGAATTGAAGAAAAGACTTGGGGAGACCTTCACCCAGCAGTAGACCGAGAAACGTTGATTATGTATACAATAATACCTGAAGCGTAGGTTTTTCACGTGTATGGAGAAGACAGATAGTCAATCCTTTGAGAAATTTGCTCCCATTCATTCATTACACCGAAATTTTGAATGGGTAACTTAATTTTCTAATTTTACAGATACATTCCTGTTTTGTCCTGTTTTCAAGTATCGTAGAATATGTATTCCGTATATGAAGGCAAAAATGCTTTTAGAACTATTTTTTGACTGTATCCTCAAAAGGATGATCCCGTTTTTCCGATCTACTGGTGTAAGGGGATATTTTATGTTTCGTATAAACTGCCTTCTTGAGGGAAGAGATAACAACGCGCTTCTTAGCCAAGACAACACTTAACTTTTTTGATAGACACATCACCTTGTTTTAGCATGGGTGGAGCATATGTTTCAGATCCAACCAGCAGCTACTTTTTAAGTAGATGAACAACCACTCCTTAAGGTCACGTGATATCACCAAAGGTGGAAGCTTTCACTGTCAAACGCTTTTGTTTTCTTGAAGGATTTCCCAAATAAAACTGCAGCGCACATCTCTTGGGTTCTGCTCATCACGTTTCAATAAAACTTCTGACTTGCTCATACTTTTACGAAATTGAAACATGCGATTCAAACAGCAAATTTTTGCATATAGAATATTTTATTTACATGCGAGCAGTTAAAATGTTTTAGATTTGTAGTCATCCTCCGTATACCTCAGCATTTCGTAATAAATCCATTGCATTTACTACTTTTAAACTTTTCTGGGAACCATCCTAGTTCTCTTAAGATAACTACCACCTCACCGTGTCTAACCACTCAATCGTATAAGCTCTGGTACTACTGGATACTGTGTCCAAATCTAAATTTCGGCTTTGTCAGAATTTCCCTTGGGCTAACAACAGTTATTTCACCTAGCAAGACAAATGCAGTGCTTTTGTTCTTCTAATTCAGTCTTACACTCTATTCGGAGTATCTTATCTGCTAAGCTACGAGCCGCGAAACCCACCGTTTGCCTCGGCAAGCCATAAGAACCGTAAAAGAGCTATTGACCTTTTCTTCCGTGCTTCGAAAAGAGAGCGCGGTTGTTCATACTGACGCAAATAATCTCAACACCGGACAGTCTTCCAATTCTTTTTTTTTTTTTTTTTTTTTTTGTATTGAAGGTTTAACGACCACCTTGAGCAACTCAACGGGCTATAAAGCAGTCGCCCGTCCCTAATTTAGGGTCACTGGTTCTAGGAAACGGAGAGAGCCAGTGCCATAAGACAAACACAACATCCGCGCCCGACCGGGATTCGAACGCGGACCCTTCTCGGACGAATGGTCATAAGCCAGCGCCACCGGGGCGGCATTTTCCAATTCACACCAGCGACCAGCGTTCTGGAGAGATTTCCAGTCTACACAGTTTTCGTGCTATCTCTGTGCCTAGATATTTTGCAGCGAAGAAGCCTTCTCACATAAAGACCAATTTCTATTAAATACCAATGAATGAAATTCATAATTTATTCATAAAATTTTAATGCTCATTTCAGGCACGGACTGGGCCCGCTGTATTCTGGGCAGGTAGACATTATGCTAACTCATAGGGAAAAAAACTACATATATTTATGTTTGTACTTCTATATTCTTGTCGAAGAAAGCCAAGTTATGCTAAAATTGCAAAGTTTTTTTACCACTCTGACTTCAGAAAAACAACGAAAAAAACTGCGTCGTAAATAATCGGTTGAGATAAAAACTGTTTTGATACAATCCCTTCCTCTTTCATGACTCTCAAATTTAAGCCCCGTTCCTTTGGGCCGATGTACTCAACCTCAATCTGCTTTTGGCAATTGCAGTTTAATAATCAATACAATCTAATCAAATGTGATATCAGTAGTCTGCGATAGAAACTCTAAATTCGTTGTGTACCTTACGCATTAAGGTTCACCTGTAGTAAAGTTTTCGGGTTTCTGCTTTTCATATGCATACTCTTTTTGTATTTTATTATTTTTTTCTGGAAAAGATATTCATCTGATTTACTAATTTTGGGCCTTACAGTTACACGATTTTTTTTTTTTTATAGAAGGTTTAACCGACCACAGTGAGCAAAACAATGGGCCATAAGCAGTCACCCGTCCCTAATTTAGGGTCACTGGTTCCAGGGAAAGGGAGAGAGCCAGTGCCGAAAGACAAACACAACATCCATGCCTCACCAAGATTCGAACTCGGACCCTTTCACGGACGAATGGTCATAAGCCAGCGGTTAGACCACAGCGCCACCAGGGCGGCCCACGAATTCTTGAACTGCAGTTCTGGAAAGTGTTTCAGGTACAAATTTGTACATCAAAAATACTTTTTCCATTTGAAAGTAATTAAAATAAAATTAATTTTCGCATTCTTTCATTTCTGTCACTTCATAAATTTACACAGAAATTCTTGCAATTCTGTACATTTCAGATTTTTTCCCCCACCAAGAGATTTTTATTTTTTCGGAATTATTTTATTAAAGATAGACAAGTCTTGAAAAAGCAATTAATGTTTTGCACATTTAAGTTTCTGTTCACACTAAAAGAGAAGAAACTTAAAAATTCTGAATTGAGTTGTCGCAAAAAAAAAAAATTCGTATGAGTGGAATCAAGTTTTCGATAGTCTCTCTTTCAGAGCACGTACCTTGTCTATTGCTTCTCACCTACGAAACTAATTTTGTTCATACAGTAAATTGTATTAGGGATCTGCGCACGGGCATATTTAGAGGAGAGGCTCGAGGGGTTCTTGGCTCCCCAAATGTGTTTCATTTTTTAAAGTTTTTGGTTAAAATGAGACTTACCTTAGAAAAAAATTGCCTTAATTTAATAAAAATGCATCAACTTACATTAAAAAACAGTGCTTTAATATTTTATTATATTTTTCATTAACTTTAATTTTGTTCTGGTGGATTTTAAAAACTTCCATTTTTGTTGCTCCTCCCCCCTTCCCGATAAAAAAAATTCCATATACGCCCCTGTATGTGCGGTCCAGAAAAAAATTTGTTCATATGATCATATGCAGAGGATTTTAGGAAGGGAGTGTCTGACCTCAGATCTTAAACAACCCTTAGAAATAGGAAGCTAGGAGATTTGGGCTAGAGGTTCCGATATGAAAGTGACACGGAAACGAAGTAGAAAGGGGGAAGAAGACGCCCTTATTTATTACCGGGGGAGGGCAGTGCCCGGTGTCCGACGGCTTAACGTGCCCATCCGACGCACGGCGGATGTTTAGTGGATCGAACCTGAGATCCTTTCCGTGGCAGTCACGAACGTTGTCCACTAGGCCACCCGCGGCCAGAAAAATGTTAATTATTACCTCAATACAAAACATTTCAGTATTCGTAGGTGGCTGAAAAGATATTAGACAGTAAACGGGGATGCTGAACCTCCCCCACACCCCCTTTTTTTAGGGAGGGGTACCTTGATAATTTTTCCCCAAAGTAGGTAGCGCAAAAGAAGCTTCCAGGGCCGTTTATGGATAAACAGTCCACCCTGGCTTATTATCTTATATATAATTTCCTTTCTCTAAACGTTTGTCCCAATTACGCCACGGCTGGACGTGGCACAACCAGAGCTGGAAACGGGTCAAAAATTTCGGACCCGGACGTCCCATAACTGGACCCGATCCGGACAAATCTGCTTTGAACTATAAATTCGAAACTCAATTTATATATATATAAGCGTAATATGGGATGTAAGGTCAGGTGATGCGTAACATCACAGCCTCTCCTTGACAAATGTCAACCCCGCCTTCTCGTGGTACATCCTGTTCCCATTAAAGGGGCTCTGACGACCGCCAATAGCGGTATAACTATACCCAATAGCGGTATAACTATACCATCGGGATTAGAGGAAATGCTATCCCACACTCACCAACCCGCTTGGCCAGCGTGGTGAGTTATGGCCAAACCCCTCCAAAATGATTCCACAACTTAAATCTTGGCCCTCAGTCTCCGGCATCTGGAATGTACCTGGCCAAGGCAGCGGCCAGTGCGACATGAAGGCAGAAGGTGCTAAGAATCCCCTGAGGACCGGACTAGGCTGCCATCTGATGCTGACCTTGGATACGTATAATGGACGCTCCCTATCTTCTGATTCAAGGCTTCTTGAATTGGAAGAGGAACTACAGAGGATCAAGTGGGACATCGTCGGGCTAAGTGAGGTAAGGAGAAAAGGAGAAGATCTCATTGAACTGAAAAGTGGACATCTTTTCAAAGCCTAAAGATAGCAAAGGGACATCTCAGTAAGGGAAGAAAACAGATTATGGCACTGAGAAATAAAGATGGTTCTGTAACAAGAAATAGAGGTGAAATTTTGACAAGAGTGAAAGATTTCTACTCCAAATTATATGAAAGGGATGATACATGTACTCCAGACATCATGAAAGGTACCAGTATCATAGTTCTTCCAGTCCTCCCAGCAGAAGTTGCACATGCAATCAAGAACATGAAGCGGGGAAAAGCTCCAGGAGAAGATGGAATTACTGTAGACATCATACAAGAAGCAAGTGGAGAAATTGAAACAGTACTCGCCCAAATTTTCACTCGATGCCTTAATGAAGGAAAGATTCCTGAGGATTGGAACAACGCTACAATGATCTTGCTACATAAAAAAGGTGACATTGAGGATCTCAGGAACTACAGACCTATCAGTGGTTTATAAAATCTTCAGTAAAGTTCTTTCACACGGCTTGAAGGTAACACTGGACATGGCTCAACCGAGAGAACAAGCTGGATTCAGGAGTGGCTACAGCACAATAGATCATATCCACGTACTGAGAGAACTAATTGAAAGAGCGAGGGAATATGAACTTACATTATGCATGGCTTTTATTGATTATGAAAAAGCCTTTGATTCGGTGAAACCATCAGCAGTTACAATGGCTCTGAAATCCTGCGGTATTGAAGATGCATACATTAATATTATTAATAACATCTATGAAAATGCAAGTGCAAAGATTCGGTTGTTTGAGAATACAGCACACATGAAAGTTGGAAAGGAAGTGAGACAAGGTGACACCATATCTCCCAAGCTCTTTAATGCTACATTGGAGGGTATTTTTCAGTCGCTGAGCTGGGAAAACAAGGGGATAAAGATTAATGGAGATTATCTAACTCACCTTCGTTTTGCCGATGACGTAGTCATTTTTGCAACTACCCCATCAGAGATGCAGAGTATGATCCAGGAACTTGCTGACAAGAGTAAAGAAGTGGGATTAAAAATGAACTTTCAGAAGACAAAAGTGATGTTCAATGCTTTTTCAAAAAATGAAAATTTATCGATTGATGGAGAAAAGCTGGAGATAACAGACACGTACGTTTATCTTGGACAGCAGATATTAAGGGAGGGTCACATTAATGAAGAAATTAATCGGCGTACAAAACTTGCCTGGAGAGCTTTTGGAAGAAACAGCATAATTTTCAAGAGCAATATGCCATTATGTCTTAAAAGAAAAGTGTTTGATCAATGCATCCTTCCAGTGCTTACGTATGGTGCAGAGACGTGGACCTTAACTAAAAGAGACAAAGGCTGCAGACAACTCAAAGCAGCATGGAGAGGTGCATGCTTGGGGTAACCAGGAGAGATAAGAAGAGGAACTCGTGGATCCGAAAAATGACAAGAGTGGAAGACATCATGATCAGAGTTAAATCCCTGAAATGGCAATGGGCTGGACATACTGCCAGAAGGACAGACCATCGATGGACAGCCGAAATTTTAGATTGGATTCCAAGGGACAGGAAAAGACCCAGAAGAAGACCACATGGGAGATGGGTGGATGAAATTCGAAAATATGCAGGAGTGACATGGAGGAGACTGGCACAAGACAGACCGTTGTGGAGGAAACTTGGAGAGACCTTCGTCCAGCAGTGGATTGATAATGGATGATGATGATGAAGCGTAATATATGTATTCATCCCAATAACTGCTTGACATTTAATAACTGAAGTCCTTTTTAAATAATAAAATTTGGTTACTTGCTAAATTTTAGTGCCATTTTTAGTGCCACTATTTTGCGTAATTCAGAAGTAATGGCTGACTATGACCGTGACCATGGAGTATATTACAAATGGGAATCATTATTTACGATTACACAAATGCATTTTTTAAATGTATTTAGATTATTCACTCTTTCCACGCTTTGATGGAGGTGCGCATACTTTCATACGAGCAGTTAGATTTTTGGTTCCATAATCTTTTGTTACACCGTCGACATCTTTATTTGTAATTATACACTTTCTACATTTTGAACAACAAGGAAGACCAAACATCACAGAATTATTCACGGGTGCCTTAATGAGACGAAACAATTTCCAGCATTCACTCTTCCCCTTGTGGTTTTCAACAAACACGTATTTGTTGGCCTGTACGCCTTTCTCAACCTCCTTAATATTAAATCCATCCATATTAACAAATAAGGAGTTAATTTCGACATGACATGTCATAGGAACGGGATGTTAGCACACCAATCGAAAACCTCTGAATGCTCAATGTAAAAGATGCGATGTGAAAAGTAACTCTTAGTCATATAGTTAACTTCGCACGGAGAGAGTGAATCAGCTGAGAAGCAGGCGAATGGCGTTTGCCTTTACATTGCCCTGGACAATCGCAATGTAAAAGAACGCAAAGGAAGGATCTTTTTACGATAACCGTATCCGTGTGTCTGACGTACAGTAGGTCGGTGGAAATCTTCGTTGCTTTAAGAAAGAGACAATATTTTTGCATGGCAAATCATTATTCACTCCGTGGTCACCAGTATCGACCACAGAATTCCACAAAAAGCATTTTTCTTTGGAATATATTTTTCTCTTTTCAAAAATGAAACGGGAATAAAGTCGGGTCAGGAACAGCTTGATCCGACCGGTTGGACCCGAAAGAAGTTGTCGACCCGTTGACCAGTGACAAGTTTCCAACTCTGGGCCACAACCTCTCATTCACGTATGTTGACGAAGCTGCTCTAAATCTCAGGGGAATCACTTGCATCCACCGTTTTTATTTTGAATTTTACCGTTTCTATTTTGGAATTTCCCAATCTGTTTTTGAGTGGAAATTTAATTGACGACTTCGAGAAATTTTTTATGTACTTTGCGGACTTATTTTCGAAAAAGCAACAAGAAGGTTTGGATCTGGATGGTTTTGAACCCAAAATGTTTAGGTGGCAATCGCATGCTCCACCGATGAGGACACAGACATTCGGCGTAGTAGTCAGTATGATTAAGAGATTAATTGTGAAAGCTGACTCACTCAAACAGGTGCTTACATGATTATTACAAGCACTCAGGGGCTTCACAACAGTGGCAAAGAATGATTACAGCGCCATCTGTTGACACTTTTAGGAATAAATTATTTTAAAAATCACTTACATACATATCACTAAGTAGTTCTCTGAAATTCAGAGGTTAGCTCCACGCAGAAATAGATACCACAAGATAAATTTTAATTGGTGTTACTGTAGTGTTGTCGTACTAAAACTTCACAATTTACAGCGATCTTGACACATAACTCGGGATTCACTGACATCCATCACACGACGTACGCAAGACCTCCTTGTACTTCACACTCTTAATCTTTTTCTCATGCAGACACTCCTGAATGTGATCCTCTCATGACTTCCTTGGCCTTCCTTTTCTGCGACTTGGGCTGATTTTTTTTCTTAGTAAGCATCTCATCACTCATTCTTTCAATATGGCCAAACCACCTAAGAATATTAGTCTCTGCCTTACAGACAACGTTGTGCCTCACAGTACCCAACTGCAGCACATCTTCATTCCTCACACGATCAGAGTGTCTTGCTACAAACTCCCCGTAAGTAATGCATCTCTCCATCACACTAACAACTATGTCTCTTCTGTAGTATCCAGGTTTCACTGTCATACCTCAAAGTAGGAACAATTACCCTTTCATACACAGCCATTCGGGACTCTCTTGAGAACTTAACATTCCTGTGAAAACCTCCTAAGGCAGCTATGACTTTCAATGAAGAATTCACTCGCCTACTAATTTCGCTATCTAATTTTTTCTCTGTCAAACATGCTTCCTAAATACACAAACTCATTCACCTGATCAATCATTTAGGCTTATCTTGCATTGAGTAATAGCAGCTCCTCACTCAAAAACTATAACTTTGTTTTTTCTCTTATTTATACTCAGTTTGAATTTCATACAAACTTCATACATCCGTGAAAACATACCCTGAAACTCACTTTTTTCTCTGCCAACAGGACTGTGTCATCAGCATACATCAATCCGCACGCATACACACGAATAACGCCAAGACATAAACCAGTGTTGCCCATCTCGGCATCACGCATGCATAAATATACAGTATTAAAAAGCCATGATGACATTACAGAATCTTGTCTGACTCCTGCACCAATAGGAAAGATTTCGATAAAACACCATTCACTCCTACACAAACTTTACTGTCAGCACACATAAGGTGGGCGATCGTAGAGATGGGTTTGTCTCCACGGAGCGCTCCACTGGGCAACAATGGCACACACAATAGCAGCAAGGGCCTCTAATGAATCTTGGAAACCAACATAATTTTAAGCTTCAGTACAAATTATTACTGAAGTACCAGCTACACTGGTGTGAAAAAATTAAGAACGAAGAGGAGAAATTAGCATAACAGCGGAACGAGCAGGCAGAACGGACCGAAAGACCACTCAGGAGATAGACTAGGGTCCGGTACGGTAGGACATGCACATATATGCAGCGTGACCTAGGGGGGGGGAGTCGGAAGGGTATAAAGCACACGGGCGGTGTACGCTCAGCAATTCGGTGAAAGCTACTGCACGGTATACATCGGTTTGAACGACATCGAGTTGCTGCCACCGTGTGATATGGCCAACTGGATATCCAGTAGACGACATCTGGATGGCTTTACCCGAGGTCGCGTCATTGGGAAGTTGGAAGAAGGTCGAAGTGTGACTAGTGTGGCCGAGGAGTTTGATATCGCTCACAGAATCGTTTCACGAGCTTGAAGAGCATTTCAAACGACAGGAACAGTTGTCCGAGAGTTTAGCAGTGGTCGTCCACGAGCAACCACGGCGGCTGACGACCGGTATATTGTCCTACAGGCGAGAAGAGACAGACGGCAGACAGCGGGAGAAATCGCATGGCACATTTAACAGACAACTGGACGTCCGTTATCGCGTTTTACCGTGGCCAGAAGGCTGCACAAAGGTGGTCAATTTGCACAACGACCAATACGGTGTTTGCCATTAACGCCTGCTCATCGGAGACGGCTGTTTCTGTGGTGCCAGGAACACAAGAACTGGACACATCAGCAATGGGGTAGAGTATTCTTTACGGATGAGAACCGATTTAGTCTGACGAGTGATTCTGGACGTATACACATCTGGAAAGAGCAGGGAACACTCAATCACACCTCCAACATAATCGCTTTGGAGGTGGCGGAGTTCTCGTTTGGGGCGGTATCATGCTTGGTAGCCGTACTGACCTCCACATCTTCCAAGGAGGTTCAGTCACTGGTGTCCGTTATTGTACCAAGGTTCTCCTGCCTCACGTACGTCTGTTTAGAAGTGCTGTAGGTACTGAGTTCCTCTTCATGGACGACAACGTTACACCTCATCGTACAGTGGCTGTCGCAGAGCTGTTGGAGAGTGAAGATATTCAACAAATGGATTGGCTCGCAAGGTCCCCGGACCTAAATCCAATCGAACATGTGTGGGACATCCTCGGGAGACGCTTGGCAGCACGTCATCAGCCGCCAGCAACGATTCCGCAGCTGCGATTGGCGCTACAAGAGGAATGAGCCGTGATGCCTCAACAGCTCCTTGACAACCTCGTCCTCAGCATGGACAGACGTTGTAAATCCTGCAACTCAGTCAGGGGTGATCATATCCCCTACTAAAGACTGGAGTTTTCTTGGCAGCCGCCTGTCACATGGACATTTCTGTCTTCTGTTCATTTGTGCTCGGAGCTACCTTTTCAATAAAGTGCCTTTGTATCCTTTGGATTCCTTGTTTGGACGGTTTTGCTCACTTGTCCCATATTCTTATATCTTGGGGATCTTATGGTATGATTTGAGTCGATGTGGAGCACTTCTGCACGACGTTACATTCGAAAAACCGTCTCGTCATTAATTTTTGCACGCCAGTGTAGTTCTGTGTAGAATAACCAACTGGAAGCGTCAGCTGTGGGCTAATCCTCCGCATTGGTGTACTATCCTGATTAAATGACTCAAGGCAATACTATAAAAAATTATTGTACACATCTTATTACCTCCAGTCATTATTGAGGTTTTTCACCTAGTTTTTTTATAATATTTGTGCCATCTTCATATTGTTTTTGTCCTGCTGTGCCAGTCATGTTAAAATTTTGTGTGCGCTGTAATTAAAACCAATTCAGTATTTGAAGACCCATATTACGTACTTACAATCAGCTCAGCAACCAAGATACTTTTTCCTCTTCTATGGAAATGTATCAAATCATAGCAGATTCACGATCCGCCACCTTGCTACGCGACTTTTACTATTTGAATTGCTATCTGCCGAGAGTACTGATCTTGATGTTGTTTACCATTATTATAATTGACATTATGTTTCGCAAATACCGGATTTCTACGCGAGACAGCTGTTCATCAAGACGTTCTGCTGTAGCAATTCGAGTTGATCATGCGATAAGCCGCAAAGTTCCACCTACACATGTGAGGGTCTGAGATGTCCTATTAATCATCCGTGCCTTATAGTCGCCAGTGTGTTTCTTCGCCAATGTTATGTATTTTGTCTCAGTTTTTCATATACGACCAACTTTTATCGAAAAGTCATTACGTTCCACACGTCAATCAAATCTGCAACTGAAACAGCTCGCACGTGTAGTTTTGCCATAGGAGCGTCGTCTTACAGCATGTTCATGCGTAGTTACGATTTTTTAGTGACGAAACGTAAACTGAGGAGAAAGGAATGGCTTCTGATTGGAATATATGACCTTTAAGATCCGGATAAATAATCGGGCACGCCATCGATCAGAATGAGTATGTGGTAACCCGTTAAACCGAAAGGAATTGAAGACACAAACCTGGAACAAAGATACACGTGCAAGTTAATAAAACTGTCACAGAGATTCACATACAAAGTAAAGAAACTAAACCAAAGACTCACATAAAGACAACAAATAGGAAACCAAGATCCATATACAGAACAACGATGAAACTAACAAAAAATCTACATACGAGTCAAGAAAAAAATGAGCTAAGGACAATAAAAAAGGCACAAAACAAGGCAAATATAAAGTTTTACATGCAAATCAAAGATCCTGAATAAAAGGCACACATACATGGGAATAAAACTGGAACAAAGATCTAAATACAAGTCCAAGATCCACATTTTGTTGTTTCCACCCCGAATGGTGTTCAACTCTTGGTGATTGTACAACATCTCGCAACTTTTCTATGGTCATTCGATAGGTGGCTTTGATTCAATTCAACTATCTTGTCCTCTGTCTTCTGTTCTGCTTCCTCCAATCTTGCCAAGCATGATCATTTTTTTCAGACCCATTATTGGAACGCATCACTGTCTCAAGGAAGCAGCTGGGCTTGATTTGGTCAAGTACTACTTGATCAGCTCTTCTTACAGGATATAGCATTCTAAGAAGCCGTCTGTGGGTCCATAATTCAAAAGCATCTATCTTATTCTCACTTTTCCTCAATATCTTGCTTTCACAAAAATACATTACCACAGGAAAGTCCATTGCTTTAACAATTCTAATCTTCGTTGTCATTGCGATGTCCTTAATTCCTTGTACCAGACAATAAAACTGAATGAAGTGTAAGTTTGCTGTTGTAAGCGTGACTTACATTTCCCCGTGCGGGTTCGATATTTAAGCCTAATTACAGCTCTTTGCAGAAAATATATAATACGAAAAATAAATGAAACAAGTTGCAGTTCTAACATCTTTATTAAGCCTAATTACAGCTCTTTGCAGAAAATATATAATACGAAAAATAAATGAAACAAGTTGCAGTTCTAACATATTTATTAAGCCTAATTACAGCTCTTTGCAGAAAATATATAATACAAAAAAAAAAAAATAGATGAAACAAGTTGCAGTTCTAACATATTTATTAAGCCTAATTACAGCTCTTTGCAGAAAATATATAATACGAAAAATAGATGAAACAAGTTGCAGTTCTAACATATTTATTAAGCCTAATTACACTGGCTCTTTGCAGAAAATATATAATACGAAAAATAGATGAAACAAGTTGCAGTTCTAACATATTTAGTTAAGCCTAATTACGGTGCTCTTTGCAGAAAATATATAATACCAAAAATAGATGAAACAAGTTGCAGTTCTAACATATTTATTAAGCCTAATTACAGCTCTTTGCAGAAAATATATAATACGAAAAATAGATGAAACAAGTTGCAGTTCTAACATATTTATTAAGCCTAATTACAGCTCTTTGCAGAAAATATATAATACGAAAAATAGATGAAACAAGTTGCAGTTCTAACATATTTATTAAGCCTAATTACAGCTCTTTGCAGAAAATATATAATACGAAAAATAGATGAAACAAGTTGCAGTTCTAACATATTTATTAAGCCTAATTACAGCTCTTTGCAGAAAATATATAATACGAAAAATAGATGAAACAAGTTGCAGTTCTAACATATTTATTAAGCCTAATTACAGCTCTTTGCAGAAAATATATAATACCAAAAATAGATGAAACAAGTTGCAGTTCTAACATATTTATTAAGCCTAATTACAGCTCTTTGCAGAAAATATATAATACAAAAAATAGATGAAACAAGTTGCAGTTCCAACATATTCATTATTAGCTAAAACTCCGTTGTCTCAGAAATGTCTTAGTGCATGTTTACAAATGATTTCTATTTACTCTATTTTCTACTTTCATCTCTGCGTTCTAACAATCTCTTCACTGTTTCATTTCCTTATATTTTTCTTTCACTCTCGCCTTTCACACGGAGAGACGTTCACACCTCTCGCTGCTTGCAAACCTCTGTATCTAACAAACTGTCCTCGTAACGCCTTTGTCTCACTCCAGACTTCCTTACCCGTGTTATTTTAAAACCCTTCTTATTCCTTGATTGAAGGCCAGGCCTTGTCGCCAAGAAAGGCAATAGTCATTACTCATGAGATTGAGTTTAATCCTCGTGCAAGAACTGAAGTAATCGAAATAGGCCGTATCTGCACGATCTATACAGTAGATGAAAGGTACCGATGACCACAAAGAAATCACTAAATTGATTAAAATCATAGGTTAAAAAGCACATTTAAAAGCATAAAGGTTAAAGATATATAAAAGCATAGGTTAAAAAGCATATTTAAAAGCATAGGTTAAAAGCATAAAACCACGAGATCTTTCGGCCTTACAAATAAGGCCATCATCAGATGAGAGCACACCCAAAGAGTTATATACCAGTAATATCGATATACAGACTACACTATATTGACAAAAGTCACCGAACACCTATTAGTACGGTGTCGGTCCAGCTTTGGCTTTAATACATGCATTGACCCTTCGAGACATCCTTTCGACAAGGTTTTGGAACACAGCGATAGGTATGCGTTTCCATTCAGTACATAATGATGCTGCTAACTGCTGCCTAGTAGTAGGCCCTTATTCCAAACTTCTTATGCGGCGTTCTAATTCATCCCATGTGTTCTATGGGATTAAGATCAGGGCTCTGTGCTGGCCAGTTTACACACGATACGGAATTAGTCAAACCACGTCGTAACAGTCCCTGCTTTATGGCTCAGTGCATTATCCTGCTAGTACCAACAAGGCTCGGTTTCATGGTATTGCCACAGAGTTGGTAGGGCATAATTGTCCAGAATATCGAGGTAGACCTGCTGGTTAACAGTTTTGTTCAAAATAACCAATGGACCGGGACCATACCACGAAAACTATCCCCACACGAGTACACTGCCAGCTCCAAACTTTACCGTAGGAACAGTACACTGTGATAAGCAGCGTTCCCCTGGCTGCTGTCATACCCACACACGGCCATCAGACTGATGGATCGTGTATCTGGATTCATCAGTCCATAGGACCCGTTTCCATTGATCTGCGGTCCACGATAGATGTTCTTTAGACCATGCTAAAGGACGAGCAGCATTCAGAGTGGAGATGAAAGACTTATGAGCAGCCGCACGACCACGGTAACAAATGGAATGAAGTTCTCTGCGAACGGTACGTGTACATACCGAGGTTCCAGCATTTTTACTCACCTGTACAACTAATCGACGGAGTCTTGTTCAGTACTCCGTCGATTGGTTGTAATGACTGTCCAGAGGCTTCGACGTCCTCTATCACTAATTTTCTTTGGTCTGCCGGTACGTTTTGCTGCTTCAGACACGCTATGTGTCTTTCACTTATTCGGTACATCCAAAACAGTTGACTTGGGTATGTTTAAACGCCTCTCGGTTTTTATTATGGACAACCCACCAATATAACACAAAACAATCATTCCTTTCTCAAAGTAAGTTCTCTCCCGCCGCGACATTTTTACTCAACCTCACAGTGCGATAGTATCGCGGTCAGCTGCAGGCTTGTTTTTATACCGTTTGCAGCTGTGCCGCGCATCTTAACAACGCAGCGGATCCGTTCATTTGCTTTTGAAGTGGTGTCCGGTGACTTTTGTTCTTATAGTGTATATATCGATGTTACTTGGATACAACTCTTTGATAGTGCTCTCATCTGATGATGGCCTTATTTATAATTCCGAAAGATCATGGTTTCTACATGTAAATATGTTCTTTAACCTATGATTTTAATAAATTTAGTGATTTATTTGTGGTCATCGGTACCTTTCATCTACTGCATGGATCGGGCAAATACGGCCTATTTTGATTACTTCAGTCATTACTCAGTTTGATTGCCTCCTCCGATCAAAAAGTGCTGATGGATGCAGAAGACAAACAATGTAAACGCAGTTAGTCCATGTATTATCACATACTAATTCTTATTGCCGTCCTGACGCATAACATTTTAAAGACGCCGTGGAAGTTTTCCCACGCCAACTGCCGCGACGATGACTGTCAAGGAAATACCCACTGTGGAATATTCCTTGCTTGGAAACAAATTAATTCTAAATTCCCCTTAACAAAAGACAATTACAAAACAAAACTGGAACAAAATTCTACATGCAAATGAAAGACATTAAAAGAGACCCATCTAGAAGTCAAAACTGAAAAAAGATCCACGTACAACTCAAAGAAACTGGAAAACATTGAATCACACTGAAAGGCCGCCGTATCACACAGACGTATCCACTTTAATATCTAATTTTTATATAATATATTTATAGCGTGTAGTTTAGTGAATATACGAATAAAAAAATATACACGGATGTTCCGCATCCAGAGATAATTGGGGTATTAAACTTCACCTACAGTTCGTCTGGATTCTAGTGAGGGCAACGTTTGGAGTGGCGAAAGAACTGTCTCGAGAGCTAAGAAACAACTCAGAGTGCAACGTTCCTGTTAGTAAACTTTTTATAATACGACCTTCCTCCGCAGAACAGCCTGTGTTTTTCCCACTGTTATAGGGTGTCATGGCACCTTGATCCGTATTTCCCGCCATGGCCTCCTTAACGAACGCCCGCCCGCCACCCTCCCTGCCTCGTGCCCTTAATGAGAGACCTAACTCGTTTTGTTTCCGGCCAACACGTGTCGTTTCGTATTTCAGATTTTTTTATCAAACCAGACGCGACATATTACTTAAAAGATCTATTTATAGCTCATTAATTATGGACGTCAGTTTTTTATATATATATATATATTACACCATGGAGGCTACTGAGTTTGAATGCACGACCGTAAATCTTACTACGCTGAATTCATTGCTAAAGCTTAGTTATTTTTCACTTAACACCAGTACCTATATTTCGTGCGAACTACACATACCGGCCACTGAAGTAGAAACTTTTATTCAATACCAGGTTGGACCTCATTTAACCTGTATTATCCCACATATACGGTTAGTCATAAATTCTACAAAGTGGGAGTGTATTCCCGTCTACTGCATACCAGACGTTCACCAGACAGGCTCAGATTGAAGGGAAGAGGAATTTCCTTCCGTTTCTGTAAGATGCCCCATACCGCCTCAATGGGGTTCAGATTCGGGCTTTGTGGTGGCCAGAGAAAATAGTGGATGTCGCTATCATGCTCACTGAATCACTGCTCCACACATCTTGCGCGATGGATAATAGCATTTGTTTCACCTGTTGGATTTAAAAGTCAACATTGCAGGATGAGACTAGATCGGCAACAATGTTCAGATAATCCTTGGAGAACACCTTACCTTCCAGCAATATCGAGAGGTACCGTTCCGTAACAATAGAACATGCCTCATACCATGACAGAACCTTCAGTTGGGTATACGAGGTTGGCTGGGTCTATTGTCTCATAGGCCCCCGCCAAACTCTCTGCGTACTGTCGGTACACATGACTGTTCTCAAGTCATCCAGTGTCCAGTCAGGATGTTCCTGGCACCACTATAGATAAAAATTTCCGGTTCTTCGCAGAAATCAGTAGTTTCGGTATAGGCATGCGACTGCCAATACCGATCCTCTTCAATTCCTCATAGTACAAGAACTTCTATACGGCACGTCACTTCTCCGAAGTTTCTCGCAACTGCTTTGGCAACAACTGCAGTGCCTTGAAGGTAAATCAAAAGCCACCCAGAGTAACGAGGTGATGGTAAAACTAAAGATCATTTACTGATTAAATTTTGATCGCGTGCTATCTTGATTATCTATACGCTGGACAAGTTGATCTAATATTGTGATTAATTCAACGAAGCTCTTAGTTCGATGCAGTGCATATTTTAACATATTGACGAGCCCCTTGGCCCACCAGTGAACAAATTTGCCATACCAGTTGTGAAACTCGGGCCCACCAATAAAATAATAAATTGGGTAAAATTTAAAATTCCATAAAAATAAAAATCCTGTATATTCCTAGATATCTTTAATTATCTAACAAATTGGCCGAATGAAAATTTTCCTCCCCCGTTTTTTAACCCAGTTCTGTCTGTTATGTAAAATATAACCTTATGTAAGTTACCACCATCGTTCATAGATGGCGCTAGTTGTAATCAAAGTATCAATAAACCAGCACGGCAGGTGTTTACAGTTCATGCTCAAATAAACAGTTGAAAAAAAAATGACCGGCCACCCCTTGCGTTCTCAAATATACTCGAATACCATTTTTGTTACTCCCCGTAATCCATCCCCTTTTGGGTTGTAAATGTGATGACAAACCACGTGGTCTAACTCTTATTGGCTGACACTTTAGTTGATTCTCTATGTGTTTACATTTTCTGGGGATTGATACAGTCAGGCTTTTCTGTATTGTTTTTATTATCCCATATTTTTGCTGTTTTGATATTCTAATGTGCACGAAACATCAGTTCACATTTTTATGGATTTAAATTTTTAAAGAAAATAATGTTAGACTTTATTTCGATTTACAATATAGGGATTCCAAACTGAGATCTCGTCGAAACATTTGAATTTCAGAGAGCCACTGTTGATGTGTTGAGTCCCTGAGTTAGACGTTTATTTAGATCTTAATCAAAACATTTTTCAGCGCAGACTCGAAGTTTTAGCGTCTCTTGATTCATCAGGCAAATTCAATATACACTGCTGGCCACCCAAAACGCAACACCAAGAAGAAAACATCCGATTGGCCCGAAATTCGCAGCATGCGTCGCCCGCGAGAGGACATGCAAACGATTAGCATTGCAGGGCGTATGCAAATCATGTGCGCCCGGCACGCCACCGAGAAGCACTATAAGAAGGCTGCACAGAAGGCGGGGTGTAAGTAGTGGAAGTGTGTTGTGCTGTCACACCTGTGTGTGAGAAACTTCCTGATGCCTCGTCGCAGAATACGCCAGTCATTCCAGTACGTTTCGGAGTTCGACAGAGGACGAATAGTGGCTTATCGCGACAGCGGCTTATCGTACAAAGACATCGGCGCCCGTGTGGGACGACATCCAGCCACAGTGAGGAGAGTATGGATTCGGTGGGTGCAGGAGGGACGGACGGACCGACGTGAGAGATTACCGCAGCCGCGGCACACCACCGAACGAGAGGACCGGCATGTTGTGCGGCGGGTATTGACGGCTCGCACCTCCACATCACGAACGTTAGCGCAGGAATTAGGGTGTGTTGCGCAACAACCTGTGTCAGCACGTACCGTTCGACGTCGTCTGCAGGAGCGGGGACTTGTCGCACGGCGCCCATTGCTCCGATTACCATTGACGTTACACCACCGGCGAGTGCGGCGGCAGTGGGCCGTTGAACGCCGCACCTGGACTACGGAATGGTACGACATTGTCTTCTCCGACGAATCCCGCTTCTGCCTGCAACACCACGATGGTCGGATCAGTGTGTGGTGGCACCGCGGCGAGAAACTGTATGGCGCCTGCATTATGCATCGCCATACCGGTCCGTCGCCTGGCGTTATGGTTTGGAGAGCAATTGGATATGACACCCGCACCCCTGTGGTACGCATCGCTGGTACACTCAACAGCCACCGCTACATCTCCGACGTTTTGGAGCCTGTAGTCCTCCCTTACCTACAGGACCTGGCCAGCGGCCACGTTTCAACAGAACAATGCACGCCCGCACGTGGCACGCATCGTGCAACAATTCTTCACGGCCCACCATGTGCCACTGCTGCAGTGGCTCGCCTGTTCTCCCGATGTCGCCCATCGAACACGTCTGTCGCTGATCGGCAACCGAGTGGCCCGGCAAGCACCACTCGCGGCTACGCCTGATGAACTGTGGCAACGTGTGGAAACAGCCTAGACCAACATACCCCAAGCCCACATCCAAACCCTCTTTCGTTCGATGCCGCGGCGTGTAGCGGTCGTTATTGCCAGCCATGGGGGCCACACGAACTATTGATGTCTGCGTGTTCCGCAAGTCGCACGGGCCTGTAAGCTCAATCGTTTTATCTTTGTATCTGTTGTTATGTGTCTAGTAAAGCTGGCCTTGCTATCTCGTGTCCTTCTTTGTGTTGCATTTTGGGTGACCAGCAGTGTATATACTTGCGTATATAATAAGTGGAATTATATTAAAATAAAGAATACACTCAAAATAGTATAACTATACCTAAAATCTGAAATTTCTTGGAGTAGAATACAAATAAAAGTTTCCAAGCTTTCGCACATTAACCAGATGGCAAAAAGAACAGTTGATTGCACAGGTAAAAAGAATTGCAAGGTCAACTGATATTCCAGATGATCTCAACTAATCCGACAAATTATAGCCTGGCCCTCAGATCCCAAAGCTCTTCGGCAGACTTAAACACCACAAGCCAGGCAATCCATTGAGACCGATCGTATCCAGAAGATCCGCAGCGACGTACCACCTAGAGAAAGCGTTAACCAAATTCCTAACTAATCATCTAATGGAGTCGAACTTAATAATAACTTCCACTCTAGATTTTATCACGAAAATCAAGATTATCGGCAGTTTCAACGTAGTTTCTCTTTATCCATCGATCCCCGTACCAAAAACCACCAATACATTGAAAGATGCTATATCTAATTCATCAGTTTATTCTAAGGAGTCTTGCCTCAGCATCTTCAAATTAACGGACTTTGTCTCAAATTCCAGCTACTTTAGTTTCTGAGGGCAAATTTATAAACAAGTAAATGGCGCTGCGATGGGATCTTCGCTTTCAGCCGTCCTCGCAGAAGCAATACTTCGCCCCATTGAGCAACATATATTCCCCAACATCACCCCAAGACCTGCCACCTGGCTACGATATGCAGACGACGTATTTTTCATATGGCCACACGGAAAGGAGACTCTCCCATTTTTCTCGATAAAATAAATTATATACACCCTACGATCAATTTCACCATGGAGCTTGAACACAATGGTACCTTACCTTATCTCGACGTCTCAGTGAGCAAATCGCATGACAACCGCCTTCATACGGAAGTCTATTATAAACCCACCTCCGTTCCCAACCTGATGCTCCTCAGTTCATTCTGCGCTGATGATTACAAGACCGCCTTATTCCGTTCTCCAGTTAGAAGAGCCTACGCTGTTTTCATCCGATGTCCGTTCTAGACAATCCGAACTAAGAAACATCCTCGAATTGGCCACTGAGGCAGAATATACTTCGAACCAGATGCATAACTTTATCGAGAAAGCCAGAACCAGCCGTGCTAATATTTCTATGCCGCAACTTCGCTACCTGGGCTCTATTCCCTACATACAAAATGTTTTCTATCAACTCAAAAACGCGCTCAGGAGGATGAACTTCGGTATCGGCATAAGGTCTTCGGCACCTTTATATACGACGTTTAAGAAAAATATTGACAACCTCTTTTCAATGAGGCAGGTGTTTATGCCATCCCACTAAAATATCCGGACAGCTTCAGGCGATACTACATCGGAATGACCAAACGTTCCTTTCGAATTAGAATCAGCGATCATAAAAGGGATACAAGAGACGGGAAAATAACAACTGCCCTATCAAGAGAAGTCAAGTTCAAATCCGCCGATCCTATATGGAGTGATGTAAAGAAATTAACTTCATACTCCACGCCCAAAACTACTGCCATTCACGAAACCTTGGAAATCTTGACCAGCTGCGAGGCTTGCAATGATAGAGTCTCTCTGGAGTTGCCACGTATTTGGAATCAATTCTTCAAATAATGCTGAGTTTTGTACCACAGTACCGCATGCCCAACCAACGTGACCTCGTTTCTTTAAAATATCATGTTTGCTCCTATTCATTTATTGTCTAGTCAAGTCACCGCGTTCAAAGTTTTGAAGCGTTCTATTATCCAGTTTGCAGTTAGCTGTCTGTCTACCTTCCTTGAAAAAGTCATCTGGTTGATGTGCGAAAGCTTGGAAACTTTTATTTGTATTCTACGCCAAGATATTTCAGATTTTTAGTATAGTTATATTTCTTTGAGTATGATTTGGTGTATAGTTCCTACTTATTGAATAAAGAATACAGATGCAAATAAGTAGTAGTGATGCAAATATATAGTATTGAAACAAATATTTAGTAGTCTGTTGTTGTTTGTTTGATTGGAGGTTTAACGACCACCTGTGAGCAACTTATAATGAATTAGTTTTTACTGGTTTTTTGTGTGGTAATTAATTATGAATAAATAAAGTCTTATGCTGGTTGTTAATAGTAACACTTAATGAAAAGAGACCCAACCGCCAGACAAGAGGTCTGACAGTACTATGAACTGAGAAAAACGTACTTACTTAAAAACCTTTTATTTGAAAACTCCTGGTATCATCCAACACACACACTACTAGTTACACTAATCGTATCACAATAATAAAGAAGAACCTAATCACATAGAACGAAGCTCTCGGCACAAAATAACGTAGCTCTTTTCACATCGAACAAAACCTCTCCACATATAACAAAAAGCTCTCCTCGCAAATAAACAAAAGCTCTCTTCATATAAACAAAAGCTCTCCTAGGTATCGTTGAACGCGCCTATTTATACTGCCTAAAACCACGTCATGACTACACTCGTTGCCACATATCATTCAGCGGGAAAAATAACATCTCGTTAAGTAAGAAGATAATTTACATAGGAAAATAAAATAACGAGAGATAGTAAAATCAAAAGGAAACTGAATCTAGAGTATACGGTACATCATCTCCCCCTTAATTTTTTTTTCTTTTGTTATCGAAAAACCTATCAAATTTTGGAGTGTAGTCTTACACTTGCTGACTGACGTTTATCGTCCTCTTTTTTGTTTGTTTTGGTGGCAGCAGTATGTACAATATCAAACTTGGCATGACAAAATCAGGAAATCTGTATTCGTCTGTGAAACACTTTTTATACTTGAACAACACAAACCTGCATCGGCATACCTTTTTTTAATCTGCCTAGCAGGAATCACTTTTTTGATTTCAAATTACGTCTTCATATTAGCGTTGATTACAAACCAACTGTATCAGCAGCGAAGATTGCCTGTAGCTGCCTAACAATAACAATTATCCTTATTTTATCCCTACGCACATATATATAAATTTCAAATTACGTCCACATATTATCGTTGAGTACAAACCAACTGTATCAGCAGCGAAGATTGCCTGTAGCTGCCTAACAGTAAGAATTTTCATTATTTTACCCCTAAGCACATATATATAAAAAAATTTGGATTAGTAGACGGACATAGAAGAAATATACAAAAAAAAACCAAAAAAAAACACAGATACACAAAAAGAATGCATAGGCCCACACGAAAAAACAAATTCTGACACGTCAACTGGTCGTGCAGGAAAAACAACAGAACGAGAAAAGAACCTGTCCGCGAGAACCTACTTATCTCGATGACGCATAAAAAACTCTAGTACGATAACGTTTTCCAGGCCTAATCGGACTGGTAAATTCAGGTGGCGTTGGTCTTTTCAGAGACTTGAATGGATCTGGGAACATCTGTAGTCTGTCGGTCAAGAAATCCCTGCGGCTGACAGGAACGGTCAGGAACGGCTGAAGTCCGTCGGTCAGGAACGGCTGAAGTCTGTCGGTCAGGAAATCCCTGAGTCTGACAGGAACGGTCAGGAACGGCTGAAGTCCATCGGTCAGGAAATCCCTGCGGCTGACAGGAACGGGCTCCCCCAGGCTTTTGATATGTAGTCCCTTTGTGCTGGGGCCCGTGTTGTCCTTCCAGCATTCTCTTGAAGGGACGTGGCTCCGGCCACATCGCTTGTTTTCGCTTTCTACCGCTTGTTTTCGCTTTCTAGAGTAGAAGCAGGCATCGGCCCTGTTTGCCCTGAGCGTAGGTTCCAGGGGCGAAACCCGGGCGGATGCAAAGATCTCTGCCTTCGTCGCTGTTGCGGCGAAGCAGATTGGGGAGACAAGTTACGTTTTCGACCAGCTTTTGGTGTTGCTGGACGGTTTGTAATTTGTGTCAGACGTTTAGGAATCGTCACTCTATTGTCTATATCTGATAAATCAGAAATATCTGATGACTGAGTCGCTGCTGTAAGTTAGTGGTCGTGCAGGGCGATGTTTATTTCTGCCTATAGGAATACTTTCGGACGAGGTATTCAAGGAAGTAGGAGCTTGTGTCGGTGTAGAGTTATTAGGGAATGGTGCAGCAATAGTCTTGGCAATGGTTGGAGGGAAAGGAACGAGCCTTCGTCTTATGGTTGAATCAGGTTGCGTTTTTGGAAGCCCGCCTTGTGGAGGGGAGGGTGAAGAAAAAATCACTGGAGATTCTTCAAAATTGTTTGTCGGTTCGTCCAAAATTTCTGGAGGTTGATCGTGAGATATAGACTCTTGAGTCTGTGGAACAGAAGGTTGAGAAGGGTTGATGATAAAATCTATATTTCGTTCATGATATTTGTGACTGAGCAACGTGTACGTATTGAAATTGATTGTCAGGTTTTTCAAGAATAATGTTATTTTTAAACACATTTGCCACCCGATATGGACCTTCGTAGCTGAGTGCAATTTCTTTACTAAAGTATGAGAAACAGAAGACTGGAAGTGCGTTTCCACGAGAGTGAGATCTCCAACGACAAGATCTGGTTCCCTACGCCTAGTATTATAGTATCTTGCTTGAGCCGCTTGTACTCCTATCATTGCAACACGAGCTTTTTCTGCCATGATTCGTACTGATTGCGGAGTTGGTCGCTGGTTTAGTTCGTCGATAATCCCCGTTAAATTTTCAAAAGGGGTCTTAATTTTTCGACCCAAAAAAAGTTCAGCAGGAGTAAATTTAGTAGATTCGTGAACAGACGAGCGGAGGGCGAACGAAAAAAGCTCAAGATGTTCGTCCCACCGCTCGTGATGATCCATGACAAATGTAGCAATCATTTTAACTAGAGTGCGGTTTACTCGTTCCGCGGGATTACTCTGGGGATGATATGGGGAAATGAATTTATGCTTAATGTGTAGTCTCGCACACATTCTTTCAAAAATGTCAGAAAAAAATTGGGGACCATTATCCGAAACTACTTTATTAGGTGCACCATATCTAGAGAATACTTCATTAATTAATACATTACAAATAGCTTCCGCCGTAGCGGCTTTAATGGGAAAAACTTCAACCCATTTAGAAAAATTATCAGTTAATACTAAAACGTAACGAGCTTTGTTTTTAACAGATAAAGGATAAGGTCCCAATAAATCTATTGAAATAATATCAAAAACATGAGAACTTGAACTAGATTTCAAGTGACCGGCTGGTCTTACATTACGGTAATTATGAATCTGACACAAGTTACATGATTGAATGTATACGAGCACACTTTGGTACATGCCAGGTCAATAGGCAACATCCCGCAATTTACAACGGGTCTTGCGAATACCTAAATGGCCTGCAATAGGTTTGTCATGAAATTCGTTTAAAAGGGCCATTCTAAGGGTTCGTGGAATACATGGGCGAAACTCTGCCCTAGTAGTCCGAGATTCCGTATAGTAAAGAAGACCCTCTATGACTTCAAAATGCTGTGACCTCCCAGCCAAAGAAGGAGCACTTTGTAGGGGCGAACCCGCAAGCAAAAAATTATAGATATCCCCAAAATCTGGATCATTTATTAATTCTGCCATGATCTGCTCTCTGGATGTTATATCAGCTATTAGAAGTAAAGGCTGACATCCAGGAGTAGTTTCTGTGGGAAACCCATTAATCGGGACGCGAGACAATGCGTCCGGTAATTGATTCTTATGACCTGGTTGGTACGAAATTTTGATATTGCTCTCTTGTAACTTAAGAGCCCACTTCATAAGTCTTTGAGAGAGGTGCTTAGCAGAATTCAAATACTGAAGGGCAGAATGATCCGTAATTATGTTAACTGTCAATTCGTTAAGATAACATTGAAATTTGTCAAGAGCATACACTACAGCAAGACATTCACGTTCCGTAGCTGAATAATTGCGTTCAGCTTTGGCTAAAGTACGAGACGCAAAAGCTATTGGATGCCCAGTTTGTGACAAAACGCAACCAAGACCAACTCCGGACGCGTCAGTGTAAATATCAAATTCCTTAGTATGATCTGGGAAAGCTAATACAGGAGGCTGAGTCAACGCAGACTTTAGTGCTTCAAACGCAGCGTTAGCCTCAGGTGTCCAAACAAACTTCTTGTATTTACGTTTCAAAGCATACAATGGCTCACAGATTGTAGCATAAGCGGAGACGAACTGCTGATACCATCCGGTCATTCCCAGAAAGCGTGATAGTTATTTTGCTGTTTTAGGCCGAGGAAAGTCAACAATAGGCCTAATTTTTTCATTATCCGTAAATAAGTCGTGAGGAGTGATTTTCAACCCCAGATATACAATCTCGTCCGTTGCTATCTAGCATTTACTAGGTTTTAACGTCAAGCCAGCATTGTATATGAGTTGGAACACCTGTTTGAGCAGAGAAAGGTGCTCATCAAAAGTCTCGGATGTAATAATAATGTCATCCAAATATACATGCACATGGGGACCTAGAACAGGTCTGAGAACCGTATCCATAAGCTTTTGGAAAGTAGCAGGTGCAGAAGCTAGTCCAAAGGGCATATGCAGGTATTCATAAGCCCCAAAAGGAGTCACAAAGCCTGTTTTATCGACGGAGTCTGGATGTACCGCCACCTGCCAATATCCACTCGCCAAATCCAAGGTTGACATCCATTTAGTTGACGATAGGTCATGCAAAATATGCGACATGGCAGGTAGTGGATAATTTATCGCTTTCGTGACGTGGTTGAGCTTGCGGAAATCTGTCACGAAGCGAAATTCATTGGGTTGTTTCTTTGGAATAAGAAAAGCAGGTGCGGCCCAAGCGCTTGTTGATTCCCTTATTATGCCCTGTTTAATCATCTCGGAAATTTGACGTTGCATTTCTTGTTTTTTATGGGGAGCACAAGGGTAAGGTTTCTTCGCTATCGGTTTCGAACAATCAGTGTCAATGACATGATAAACCACCTGTGTGAAACCAGGTTGATCAGAAAATAAACCAGGGCTTTCCTGCAAAAGTAGAGAAAGCTGGTTTCGTTGCCTCTCATTCAGTTGGTTACTCAGTAACAAACTCGTTATGTCTATAGGATCCGTAGGAATCACTTCGGCAGGTTCCGGAAAGGAAATAACATGTTGTACGAAATTCAGGGTAACTTGAAAAGTATTGATAAAGTCCATGCCCATTAGACATTTAACAGGTAGTTCGTCTATGAGCAGGAAAGAATGCGTAAAACGAGCCTTTCCCAGCCCTAGAGATAATGTGACAGTTCCTGTGATACTGAAGATTTCGTTATTTGCACCTTGCAAATACTGCGTCGCAGGCTGAACTTGTATTGCAGGAAAACTTTCAGTGCAAAACTTTGTATTTAGGGCTGATATTTCAGAACCAGTGTCGAACTTTGTCTCGACAATAATATCTTCAATTGTCAAGAACACATCAGGCAACTGAGGAGTTTGGACAGTCACTAATACTGTTTTAGGGTCAGAATGCTTGGTATCAGGAAGCAGTACCGACCCTTGGTCTACTTCCTTTGGAAGTTTAAAGGATTCCTGGTTGTATTATCATGCGGTCTGAAACCTCGGCCCTGCCGGGTATCGGGAAAGTTTTCACGATGAGGAAAACTGCGTGAAAACTGTTGCGGGAACTCCGCATGTCTGTTGAAATTTTCATTTCTATTACTTCTTCAATCAGCACGGGCAAAAAAATCATCATTGCACTGAGCATGAAAACGTTCCGAATGCTGCGGATTGGAACGGGGTGGAGCATACTGTGCATTTGTACGGTACCCAGAAAATTGATTAGAAACTCGCGGTTGGTGTACCACTCTTCTATGCGGTGGAACGTATGATGCTTGGACTTGCACCTGTGTACGCTCGCGTTGAAAGTCATTAGGCCTATTATGCCGCTGAGGATTTTCGTAATAAGCCTCGCGGGGTGCCCGAGCATGGTGAGTTGGACCATGTTTGCTGTGTCGCTCTTCATACGTTCGTATGAGGCGAAGGCATTCATGAATTGTAGCAGGGTGTCGGACCTCAAGAAAATCCTGTAGAAATGGATCGAGCTGTTGCAATAGGGTGTCCAACATGTCGACATGACTGGCATGTGGATCCCATAAGTTATACAAGCGTGTTGTTTCTAAAGCAAATGCAACAGGGCTATCGTTGGATCCTTGCTGACGAGAAAAGAGTTGTTGTGCAAGGCTAGCTCGACTGAGGCCGAAAGGAAAGACTTCCAAAAATTCCGCTCGCAAATTCTCATAAGGACAATCCGGGTTCGACACTCTCCACTGCCGATACCAGGTCTTAGCGGTATCTTTCAAGCAAGTGCCTGCTATTTGCACTTTGCAGTCTTGAGGAATATTGTGTAGATCAAAATGACCCTCCAAATCCTCAAGAAATTTTAAGGACCCCTCCAAACCATTGAAAAAAACTGTTCCTGCATGCGGCACGAAATGGGCAAGCATTCTGCTTCTGTGAGAGGATTGAAATCCCTCAGGTACGACCCGCGACTCAGAGTGATAGGAAGCTGGTGAATTATGAAATTGTGAAGAATGCCTGGGTACTTGGAAATCAGTATCATTAAAGTGAGCCCCACAGGCTTCTTTCTTGCAGATGGTCGAAATTAATCCCATCACCACCGAAACTTGCCTTAGGGTTAAATATTGAAGTTGTCTCAGGTAATGAAGACATGGGTAATAATTGTCAAGACCTCGTGTTCAGAAAAAGTTCGGGCGCCAATTATAATGAATTAGTTTACTGGTTTTTTGTGTGGTAATTAATTATGAATAAATAAAATCTTATGCTGGTTGTTAATAGTAACACTTAATGAAAAGAGACCCAACGGCCAGACAGAGGTCTGACAGTACTATGAACTGAGAAAAACGAACTTACTTAAAAACCTTTTATTTGAAAACTCCTGGTATCATCCAACACACACACTACTAGTCACACTAATCGTATCACAATAATGAAGAACCTAATCACATAGAACGAAGCTCTCGGCACAAAATAACGTAGCTCTTTTCACATCGAACAAAACCTCTCCACATATAACAAAAAGCTCTCCTCGCACATAAACAAAAGCTCTCCTCATATAAACAAAAGCTCTCACGTACACAAAAGCTCTCCTCGCACATAAACAAAAGCTCTCTTCATATAAACAAAAGCTCTCCTAGGTATCGTTGAACGCGCCTATTTATACTGCCTACCACCACGTCATGACTACACTCGTTGCCACATATCATTCAGCGGGAGAAATAACATCTCGTTAAGTAAGAAGATAATTTTTTTTTTTTATTGGAGGTTTAACGACCACCGTGAGCAACTCAATGGGCTATAAGCAGTCGCCCGTCCCTAATTTAGGGTCACTGGTTCCAGGGAAGGGAAAGCCAGTGCCGTAAGACAAACACAACATCCATGCCTGACCGGGATTCGAACCCGGACCCCTTACGGACGAATGATCAGAGGCTTAGACCACTGCGCCATCGGGGCGGCTTTAGTAGTCTGTAGCAGTGATTTGTAATTTATAGCCTACATAGGTAACAATGCTTTGTAATATATTGCCTACAAAGGTAGCAATCCTTTGTAATACCTGGTGATCCAGAAGTATGCCGCCCCTGTGGCGCAGTGGTCTAAGGCGTTGGCCTCTGATCATTCGTCCGAAGGGGTCCGGGTTCGAATTCCGGTGAGGCATGGATGTTGTGTTTGTCTTACGGCACTGGCTCTCTCCCTTCCCTGGAACCAGTGACCCTAAATTAGGGACGGGCGACTGCTCATAGCCCATTGAGTTGCTCACGGTGATCGTTAAACCTCCAATAAAAAAAAAAAAGATCCAGAAGTAACAGAAAATTTGAAAAATCAATAATTGGCAAAATATTAACAGTAATCAGATGCGGTTTTCACAGAAATGCACAGAAAGATGTGGGATTTTTGTGCATAATGCTGAAATTTAATACCAGAATAGTTACATTTCTGACCACCAGATGGCGCTTTAGGAGTCCGAATGCGACTTAACGGCGGTATTTAAACAGAATTTCTGACTGCCTTATCAGTGTGGGTTCTGTAATTACCTGCCGATGCCCCGTGCATGGACCCGCCGTGCAAGTATAGTAAATTATCAGTGTTGTGTGATTGATTATGCTGTGAGTAAAGTTCCTGCTGTTGGTGAACACGGCGAGCTGCATGTTAAAGGGAGCAATGGGTGCCAGCTAAGTTGCTACTGCAACGCATCAGCATGTTGTCTTTACGTGATAAAGCACTGTTAGTTAAACTGTTTTATCAGAACTCGCAAAGTGCAATGGCAGCATTGCGCTCTTTTCGTTCAGTGCAGGGTATGAGACGTGGAAAGGGACCAATGTCTTGTTTGGCACTGAAGCAGATGATGAAAAAGTTTGAGGACATGGACTCTTTGGCAGCAAGTCTAAGAAGCGGGAGACCCCGAACATCTGATGAAATTGTGTCTCCCAGGTCTCCGGACCTTACACCTAGCGATTTTTGGTCCTGGGGCTACTTGAAGTCAAAGGTGTACGGTGATCGGCCAACTTCATTGGCCACGTTGAAGGACTCGATCCGGCATCATGTTTCTGCAATACTACCCAACATGTTGTTTAATGCTGTACACAGTGTGTGCTACTTGTCTGACCGGTGTGCTCGTGAATGTTGGACACCACATGGAACATTTGTAATTATGTCTTCGGTGTGAACTGTACTGTGGCGCCATCTGGTGGTCGGAATTTTTTTTTTTGATTGGAGGTTTAACGACCACCGTGAGCAACTCAATGGGCTATAAGCAGTCGCCCGTCCCTAATTTAGGGTCACTGGTTCCAGGGAAGGGAGAGAGCCAGTGCCGTAAGACAAACACAACATCCATGCCTGACCGGGATTCGAACCCGGACCCCTTACGGACGAATGATCAGAGGCCAACGCCTTAGACCACTGCGCCACCGGAGCGGCCGGTCGGAAATGTAACTATTCTGGTATTAAATTTCTGCATTACGCACAAAAAATCCCACGCCTTTCTGGGCATTTCTGCGAAAACCGCATCAGATTACTGTAAAAACTTTGTGAATTATTGATTTTTCAAAATTTCTGTTACTTTTGGATCACCCGGTATATAGCCCACAAAGATAGCAATGCTTTGTAATATATAGCCTACCTAGGTATCCTGCCTGTATGCTATATAATGTATAACCCTACATAGGTCACCCTCATCCAGAGATGAGGTAAGTCGTAACATAGTTGGGTCACCGGAAGATGGCCCAAGAGTCGTAAAAAGCTTAATAGCACTTCACTTTGAAAAGTTGAGTAAGAGATATGAGTTACGTATATATCTATCATGGTGAAAACGTTCACCGTATAATGGCTACATGCTAGCTTAAATCAAATTTATTCTGTCTTTACATCTCATACGATAATCAGAAATATCCAGACTTCGAGAAATAACTCGATTTGCATAATTTTCTGTACCAGTAAGTACATTTTTTTACCATATTGCAAGTAAATATTACATAAACATAAGTAATACAAATACATGTACACAAACGCGTACGCATTTTTAATTTTAGGAGTTGACAAACGAATCCGGAGGAGTATTTCAACCCCAATAATGCTTCAGCTTCTGGAAGGCATAGCGCTCCACACCCCAGCAAGTTTACTTTCATGAGACACTGGTCCCACCAGTGATTTTTCCTTAAAATATGCCCTGATTCGAGGGAAACCTATGATTGCCAAACTGTAAATCCAGAACCAGGAAACGAATGACGGGACGGGGTCACGCCACATTTTGCTTTTGTTGCGTAGGTTATCAGCACGCCCCTGTACAGAAACAATTACGCCTTTCTACTGCAATAGACTGAAGCATGAAGACAACAGCATCTAAATCGTCTGTAATCTACTCGTATTCGATGAGATATGGATATAATACTGTACTCTGTATTTTGTTACTGATCTCTTCCTTCTGTGTACCCACATATCCTTCTCACTGAATCAGTGGTTTTTGTGAAATACTAATAAAATAAATTCAAATCAGAAAAAGTTTATCATTTTGTTCTTTCAGCTTTTCCTGAATGATAAAATTACGTATGACAGGAAACATCTAAATATGTACATATAAAACTGAAAGCCCTCTCTGACTCACTCAACTGACTCATCATCGAATCTCAGAAACTACTGAACTTAGAACTTTCATATTTGGCAGGAATATTCCTTTTACAACATAGAGGCGCACTTAGAAAAGATTTTTTCCTACGATAAATTTTAAGGGGGTCGAAATGGGTTTTTTAAATAACCCATCTTTGATAATGCTAAGACGTTTCGCAATGATCGAGCCATTGTTGCCCGGCAACTGAAGCCCCGCCCTAAATTTTAAATGGCTTGAGTTAACTTGCTCAGTATATATTTTGTTCTAAATTTATTCTGAATTTATTTAACAAAAAACCTTAATCACGTAAAAAGCGTTATCATAATATGCTTTGCATTTGAACATTTATTATCGTTTGACATATATCGAATGTCAACGTTTTTGGATTTGTTCTAAATTTAACAAAAAAAAAAAAACTTTAAAAATATCACGTAAAAAGGCTCATAATATGCTTTGCATTTAAACATTTATATTATCGTTTGACATATCGAATGCCAAGGTTTTTTTGAGTCAAAATCAAATTACCAACATTCGTTTTCACCGAAGCAACGGTGACGTCATATAAGTGGTAAGGTGACTGCAATAAGTATAAATATGCGGGTAGATTTTCATAGTACTTGAAATTTGAAAAAAAAGTTTTCCCCTTGAGATATTAGCGATGGCAACACAATTTTGTTCACGCTTCCAAAAACTTGCTAGCTTTTAAATGTTCAGTTTCGAATGTTTATTTTCACTTTCGAAAAACGGGTATTTAGCTAGTGTTTTATAATTCCAAGCTAAAACCATAATTCCAAGCTTCATCTGTGATATTTAAGAAAAAATGCGATGTTTCGCAGTTGATTTGTAAAATTTTATGTAGCAATTATTATACGAGAAGAGGGACTAGCTGGCGTGTAACACCCAGAGATAAGCGACAGAAATGAACGGCGGTATGTCTAAAGTGCAATGGCCTATTATGTGCCACCACTCCACTCCTCGGACACATGAATGACAGCACTGTAATTACAGGAGATGTACAACCCTGTAAAACAGTCTGCAGCTGATGGAGAACAGGGAAACAGGAAAGAACAAGCAATGGAGTAGACGCGGTAAAAGCATAAAATTTATTTTAGTACGTTCCTTACAAATTCATAAAAAAAAAAAAAAAAATACCGCGCATCGTGATGTTGCTGCATTTCGGAGAACTAAATGATTATGCGGGTGACTTCTCCGGTTCTTGCTAGATGTGCACCAAACAAAATTACGCACGCACACATACACACACATAGTGGCACGTCGTTTATATGTTTCTCAGTTATACGTTTTACACTTTTATAGGTAACTAGCTTGCAGCCCGTACTGGGACGACTGCTTTAAGCTTTAAATAAATATTCATATATAGGGGATGCTCCCTGACCTGGGATGGGGTGAAATTTTTAAATGAAGCAGATTGAAAACATATCAAATAGACGCCGGATTTCTGTAAGGATATATAGTAAAAACTCATTTATGCAAGAGCCGAAAATGGTTTTTGATGTGATTTTGCTCACTTTGACATCTCAAAATTTTAGGTTTTATTGTAGTTTAGAGCGTTTTAAATTTATCTGAATATTTATAATAACGTTGTTCCTTTTTCTAAAATCACTCTGCAATTTTATTCCTTTTTATGAAATTACTCTGCAATTTTATTCCCTTTTATGAAATTACTCTGCAATGCGAAGAAAATAAATAAAAAAAAACACGACATAGAACCTACGTAACAGAATGAACGTCGCAGACAGTTGCTCGAGCACGTGCGTGTTGCCACATGTGAAGTTGTTTGTCTTATTAACTTTATTTTATTTCCCGCTATTTCTCCTTGATTTTACGTATCGTGCGATAGCGGCGAGGTTAATTCCGATTTCGGCCAAAGGATAAAAGCAGATGGCGCTGCACTGAATTACGTCAGAGCTCGTGCGATGAGCTTAGTTCCGATTTCGGCCACCAAACAAAGGCAGATTACGCTGCAAGTACTGAATGATATCAAAGCGTTACGGACAGACGTATACTATTAGATAGGTTTTATTCTGCGTCAGTCCCGATACTTTATTGTAGTTTCTAACGCTTTTTTTAACTCTGTTACACGTAATTCATTTATATAATTTTTTCGATGATACGTTAAAATTTGAATTTCAGATTATCAAAAATACACTGTTCTTTCATTCTCTCATACGCAAGCCGGTATGCTTCAACTGAGAGAACTAAGACATCGCTACGGTGTTTCTTCTTGGTGCATCAGAAGTTTAACTTTGATGCAATCGGAAAAAGGGTTATGTTGTTTTCTTTTATTAGGCGTTCAAATAAGTTTTAAAGCATTTTTTGTATGACGTATACCGCTAATTTACATATCAGACATTCCCTCGCGCTGTTGTCATGTGACCGTAACTGGTCCTGAGCATAAAATGTGACACAGAAGTTTGCCCAACAGTCAAACGTCCTTGCACATCGGTAGGTGAAAGATGGCGAGCGATAGCACATTTATTCGACACTCCATTCGTTACGAATTTCATCAAGGAAAAAGAGCTGAAAAAGCATGTGTATCGATCTGTTCTGTTCTGGGGAGAATATTGTATCGAAAAGCACCTGTGAGTTTTGGTTTAGATGGTTTAAAGCAGGTGATTTTGATGTTAGCGATCGAGAACGTAGCAGCGCCCTGCAGAAGGTTGCACATGAGGAACTGAAAGCATTGCTGGATGAAGATTCGTCTCAAACGCAAAAATAACTAGCTGAAAAGCTAGGGGTAACTGAACAAAACATTTGCAATCGTTTGCGCGCAATGGGAAAGGTTCAGAAGGAAGGAAAATGGGTGCCACATGACCTGAGCCAGAGGAACAAGGATGAGCGTGTCATGAAGTGTTTGAATCTGTTGAATAAAACACACAGAAAGCGTTTCCTGTGGAAAAAACGTTACGGGTGATGAAAAGTGGATATAGAACGACAATTCCAAACGCAAAAAACACTAGGTCGACTCCGGTGCAGCAATGACTTCGACACCGAAACGCAATATTCACTCCACAAAAGTTCTGCTGTGCATCTCGTGGGATATAAAGGGTGTGCTCTATTATGAACTATTGGAAGTGGGCCAAACCGATACTGCTGATCGCTACAAGCAACAATTGCTGCGATTGAACCACGAAATCGGTCGGAAACGTTCATTCACAGGCAAAGGATTGCGTCCTATGGAATTCCTGCATGACAACGCTAGGCCGCACGTGGCGAAATCGCTCAAAGAAACGTTATTGACGCTTGGCTGGGAAGGTTTGGAGCGCCCAGTGTATAGTCCCTAAATAGCCCCTTCAGACTGTCATTTGTTTCGATCGATGCAACATGGTTTGTCTGCTGTACAGTTCCAAACATGTGACGAAGTGCAAAAATGGGTTGACGACTTCATCGCGTCACACGTCTTCATGGCTGGAATCTATCAGCTGCCCGACCGATGACGGAAAGTTTTCTCCCAAATTACATGTTGCGTTGTCTTAAAACTTATTTGTACACCTAATACTGTATATAGTATATAGAATCAACGCTCCGAGTGAAATAGTTTTTACATACACACGCGCGCGAACTGTCATATACACATACACGAGGTATGGCTATGAAATAGGAAACTATGCTTGTAGCAAATGAAACGCGCGGTGCGAGCAGAAAGTGAGTGGGAGGCTATTGACCTTGAACTGTCCGTAACCAGAAATACAAAGTTCCCCTCACTTTCTGCATTACTTCGGTGTCAAGTGTCAATGAAAACACGTGTTGTTTGTCTTGCGTTGGGAAAATACAGAGTTCAGCAAGTGAGCAACTGATACACGCGAAATTTCTGGTGAAAATAAAGAAAACCCCCAACTGAATCTTTTCGTATGTTAATTGAGACGTAAGGGAAAGAATGAATATCATGTGGGCGCGTTTTTGTGTGGCATAAAAGGTTCAGGGAAGGTCGGGAGGACATTGAAGACATTTAGCAGCACGACAATTGTTTTCCTTGACATTAAGGGTGCAATTATGGCAGAATACGTTCCGGATGAAGTAACAATGAACAAGCCCCAGAAGAAAGCGGCCAGAGTTTTTGGGAAAATGGCTTTATCCTTCACGCCACCGAATTGCGCGCTCACAATAAAGCAGTTTTTTTGCCGAGAGACATATTCCAGTGCTTGAACATCGTGACTACTCCCCAGATTTGGCTCCAAGCGAACTTTTTTTCTTTTCTCTAGAGTCACGCCTATTCAATGGGGCACCTTTGGAGTCAATTACTGTTGTGAAGGAAACGTTAAGAAACGAAGAAGCTTCTCAAAAGGATCACACCGAATGAGCTAGAGCACTGCTTTACCCAGTGAAAGATCAGAATGCAGCTGGGTACTGATGCAGAAGAGAAGTACAAGAAGGTGATGAGAGTTAAAAATGTAAGTTTCTTATTTAACTAAAGTATTAGCGTCAGTATCGTAACTTAAGAGCCATACCTCGTACATTGGTAAGAACGATCAACATACACACAGATGCAATTTACAAAGCAGAGTCTGCGAGCAAAGAGGCAAACTCGAGGATATTTATGTAGGAATTTATTTTTTATTTTCTTGTTATTTAAGTAGGTAGGCCTACTTAACCAAAAAAAAAAAAAAAAAAAAAAAAAAAAAAACGAAAAACACACACGTTTTCGCAAATTTATTGAACAAAATGTAACGTACAGAATACTACTAATAATAATCAGTAGACTAAAAGAAGACTCCAATTGTTTGAAATGCAGCTCTACTAATGAGAAGAATGGAATTGCTTTTTTAGGGGGATAACATTTCACCAAATTGGGATTCAAAGTTAATACTTCCTATCATCAAAATTGATTTTAAATGCTCATCTGTTAATGCTGACCTGTATTGAGATTTTACGTATTTCATCTTTGAAAATGTCTTCACACAGGTAGGTGCTGCAAAATACAGATGTACAGAATCCCCGAGCATATGATCTTAACTGTCCATATTCATTGCTTGGAAGACATGTATAAAATTCTGTTAGATTCTTCTCTTGAAATTTATCTTTTAGCATGTCATCACTTTGCAGATTAATCACTTCCCATTGAAGGTTAGGTGGAAGCTCCTCAATTGTACAGTCGAATGGATTTTGAAATCTGGAAATGTCTTCTGCACTTGCACCAAGATCCGAAAAACGCTGCTGGAACTGTAGTTTGAGCTCAGAAAATACATCCGCCGCAAATGTGAATAAATCGCGTTGTGATGAAATATTCCGCTTTAAGGTTTCCCAATTTTTCTGCTCTTTACTTCCCCGTGAGTTGTGAATATTGTGTCGAGTGCTAAGCCTGGTAATGACTACGTATATTGTACTATTTCAAAACAGCTATAGTAGCGTCACTGCACAATAAACACAATGTTTTGTCATCTAATTCGGTAACAACATAATTCACACTTCACTCTGCCTTAAAAGCGCGACATTCGAAGTCCACTTTTCTCTACTTTTCTGGTTTTAGCAGTGACATGATGGTTATGCAAGTGTAATCAAACGAGAACAAAATGTCGCAGAACAGCGATCACGTGGCACTGGAAACGCTGCCGAATTATAACTGCGTGGCGTCACAGCAGAGGCCACCGAATGCGAAGCTATAGAAGCGCCACATACGGTCGTATCTCGCAACTCCTCAATTCGGCGGTCCGTCGTTCCGTTATAGGGTGTACTTTGACATTTTAAAGATTTAGAAATTTTAAAGCATTTGAAAATGTAAAATCCTTTCTTAGAGCTCGCGGGCCGTACAAAAAGAGGCGGCGGGCCGGATTTGGCCGGCCGGCCGGCCGTAGTTTGCCGACCCATGGCTTAGACCACTAGGCCACCAGGGCGGCGATATTCCTTTGGTGTTCTTTCTGTTAAAAGCAGGGCTTAAAGATTTTTTCCTCTATTATTAATAATATTGCTTATTTTACATTTAGAAAGACTAGTTCTATGATTCTCAAGCGTTTTTTTAATTACAGAATACGAATAGTTCTCTTCGTAAAGAGCAAAAGCATATCCTATCCACAGCTTGTTTACGTGCATCATTTTCTCAGCAGACGATATTTAATTGCAGCAAATGTTTCTTTCGGGTTCATCGAACACGCTGTTGCCAGTTTCAATTCTTTGAGCTTTTTATTTTCTGCAATTTCTTATGAAAAGCGTTCAAAAAATGAGTGGTCACAATTCCATTATCGTATGTACATGACATTAAAGTTGTGTGAAGAATGAGATCGGGGAAATGATATGGAAGCCTAATGAGTTAAATGAAAGATTGGGTGAATATTTCTGTGAGTTATTAGATCATTAAAGCAAAGATGATTCTGAAACAGATGCAGATGATGTCACAGTGAGGGATGGAAGCACAGGAGGGATCTCAAAAGAAGAAGTGTGTAAAGCTCTAAAATCTCTTCAGAATAGTAAGTCTCAGGGAGTTGATGGCATAACTGTCGAGATGTTGAAATATGGCGGTAACTTTGTAATTGACTGCGGTTAACCGAAATTTGCCAGTTGTGCTGGGAGTTAGGGATGGTCCCTCGGGATTGGAAGGATGCTATTATTGTTCCCTTGTATAAGGGAAAAGGTGATCAGACTGCATGCAAGAACTGTCGTGGTATGAGCCTACTAAGTGTGCTAGGGAAAGTGTTTGGTGTCTTGTCTTGTGTTTGGCGATCTTTGGCCAGACATGGCCCTTGCGCCATAAAAACTAACAAACCAACCAAAGTGTTTGGTAAGGTTGTTATTGAAAAAGTACGGGGTTTTACATCAGAGAAAGTGTGGGATGTTCAGAGTGGTTTTATGCCTGGTAAAGGCTGCACTAACCAGATTTTTGCATTACGCACGATGATTGAAAAGTATCTGGCTGTTGGTAAGAAAGTTTTTGCTGCCTTCATAGATTTAGAGAAAGCTTACGACCGAGTAAATAGGACACTTTTGTGGAAGGTAT
This sequence comes from Macrothele yani, assembly GCA_039090855.1. NCBI lineage: Eukaryota > Metazoa > Arthropoda > Arachnida > Araneae > Macrothelidae > Macrothele > Macrothele yani. The sequence continues at coordinate 24,160,562 of CM076989.1, forward strand.
TGAATGAATATGGTGTTACTGGGAATCTACTTAACAGTGTGAAAGCCATGTATGCTGGCAGTAGAGCCTGTGTACGAGTGAATGGTGTTTTATCAAAATGGTTTTCCATTGGTGCATGAGTTAGACAAGGTTGTGCAGTGTCACCATGGCTGTTTAATATATTTATGGACACGTGCATGCCTGATGCCAAAATAGATTATAGTGGTTTGTGTCTTGGTGATATCCGTGTGTGCATATCGCTGTATGCTGATGACACTGTCCTGTTGGCAGAGAGCAAAAGTGATTTGCAGGGTATGTTGTCTCGGATGTACGAAATTTGCAAAAATTCAAACTGAGTATAAATAAGGGAAAAGCAAAGTTATGGTGTTTGAGAGAGGAACTGGTAGCACTGAATGCAATATAAGTATAAACGGTACTGTGATTGACCAGGTGAGTGAGTTTATGTATTTAAGAAGCATGTTTGACAGAGAGAACAAGTTGGATGGTGAAATCAGTAGGCGAGTGAATTCTTCTTTGAAAGTCATAGCTGCTCTGGGAGATTTTCACAGGAATGATGGGTTCTCTAGAGAGTCCCGCATGGCAGTGTATGAAAGTGTAATTGTTCCTACGTTGATGTATGGCAGTGAAACCTGGGTGCCACCCCGGTGGCGCAGTGGTCTAAGCGATGGCTTCTTATCATTCGTCCAAACGGGGTCCGGGTTCGAATCCCGGTCAGGCATGGATGTTGTGTTTGTCTTACGGCACTGGCTCTCTCCCTTCCCTGGAACCAGTGACCCTAAATTAGGGACGGGCGACTGCTTATAGCCCATTGAGTTGCTCACGGTGGTCGATAAACCTCCAATAAAAAAAAACCTGGGTACTGCAGAAGAAACATAGGAGTCGTTTGTGTGCTGGAGAAATTCGTTACTTACGTGGGGTTTGTGGCAAGACACGGTCCGATTGTGTGAGAAATAAAGATGTGTTGCAGTTGTGTGATGTGAAGCAAAATGTTGTTAGTAAGGTGGAGATCAATATGCTTCGGTGGTTTGGCCATGTTGAAAGATTGAGTGATGAAATGCTTACTAAGAAAATCTTTTCAGCCCAAGTGGCAGGAAGGAAAGGCAGAGGAAGGCCAAGGAAGACATGGGTGGATCAGATTCAGGAGAGTCTGCATGAGAAAATGATTACGAGTATGAAGTATAAAAAAATTTTGTGTACGGCGTGTAATGGATATCAGTGAAGCCCGAGTTGTATGTCAAGATCGCTGTAATTGGAGAAGTTTAATACGACAACAGTAAGTAAAAATATCTGGTGGTTTGTATTTCTTTTTGGAGCTAACCTCTGAATCTCAGAGAACAGCTTAGTGATATGTATGTATGTATGTATGACTCGTGTAAGTCTATTCCAAGTCGAATTGCTTTTGTTCTCAAAGCCCGAGGTGAGCTTACAAGCTTATTAATAAAACGTTTTCAACAAACATTAAGTGTTTGCATTATTTTAATAACCCCTGTACCTAGTTTTCAATCAAGTTGGACTGAACGCAATTTCCCTGCTACAAATTCGAGATTTGGGCTCTTATGCGGATGACCTATAAAGAAGAACTGATTTAGAAACTCAATGTTTTCCACACAGACTTCTGCGAGACATCATCAGACCGAGAGAAGAGTTCTCATTTTCCACGGAACTTCCCACTCAAAAAGCTTTATTTAATTAACTTCCATTTTAGGCAGCACTCATCTTTCAAGTTTTGTGAGAAAGAACGCCTATCTCATCTGTCGTTTTAGAATTTTTCAATTTGCAAGATCAATGCAACTCAGTTTAAAAAGCCTTGTACAATTGAGTTGAGGAATCGATTTGTGACGGAAATAACTGTCTCCGGTGTCTCCTCCATGATTTACATGGCATCTTTTCAATCGTACTTTTAAAATTTTTCACGCATTAACCCACATTCATTTCCATACAACAACGTCACAATAGCTACGTTGCTGGAACTCAGGAGGAAATCACGAACCAAAATAAAAACGAATTTAGCGTTTAGTCATTCGGCGTAAAAATCTTTCCGTGCCAGCTGCACATCATGACCCCAACACGTGAGAACTACGCCCACATACAGGAGAATGAAAAACAATACAAAGCACTTGGGCTGGACGAAAACCCACTAAATACATGTAGATGAGATACAACGCCGTCAGGGGTGTTCTTAAACTCCCAGGGCCAGTTAAGCATCTCGAGATCTTCATCTGCTCGACCTTATGCTTAATGGAGCGAATCGCTAGGCCGAACATCAGGATCACGGGTTCACCAAATGAAAAAGTATTTATATGACCTCTCCCTTCACGTAATCGGCCACACAGGAATTAAGGGTCGAGTGCTTCGTTCATTTTTGATGGGTGTTATTTAAGAGACGAAAGCTGCCTTGCTCTTTTGCTGTCTTTGCGCCCATTTTAAAGATCAAGATGTCGCTTGATTTTCATTCTAACCTATTTTCTTACAATAATAAGGGTGGCTTCACCCACACAGATGAACTTGAATTCCTTTATTCTCGGTCACGAATTCAGCAATGTTACTTTTGAGATTTCTTTTCCTAATAAGATAAGAACAGCTTTTATTTCATTTTCTTAGAAGTAAACCTTTGTTCCTCTATTCAGTACGTACTTGAGAAGCGTGCCTTTAGCATTTCTACGAGATAGATAATAACTTCCTTTTTGTCTGAAACGAATTCATGTTTTGAATACTTATATTACCTTTTGTTTGTCTTGACTCTGTATATTTCATTTGATGAAAAAATTATGCTTTTACATGTCTATCCTTGCCTTTCGCTTTTTTATTTAATTCACCTTTTCACTTTGCATTCTTTCCTTTTTTTCCCCCCAGTCTTTGCAATGCATAATAAAGTTTAGCCCACTCCATTCAAATTCGTTCAGAAAATACATTTATACCTGTTATTTCATTCATAATACAAATCTTAATGTCATTTTCTTATCTAAGTGTAGCAACACAAAAGCTTTGACCTTGTGTAAACATTAGATTTTCGAAAGCGCAACATTTTATGCTCAGTTTTTATTAGCAACATGGGACGCAAGTTCCCATAGAACCACGCTTCACTTTTTTTATTGAACGAAAGTTCTAAACACGAAATCTATTACAACTAGCTATAAAGCCTGTTGAGATAAGAATACAACGGGTTGGGGTTCTAGAAATCACTTATTGCTATTCAAGCGTTTATTAATGACGTTCGAAAATGTCTTTGTACACGATATTTTTTTTTAAATATCTTTTCGGAATCTGGAAGTAGTTTTCTCTTGACAATGCAACATAAAGTTGTCCATGGCTAAACACTGGTTCAGGAAAGTAGATACCTACTCTCTCCAGTTGGAGAATGGGATCTTATTTTACTGCTCCTTTTGAGCAACATTTAGAAAATTTACCATCTGAAGTTCCCTCTCCGGCAAAGTTTTTGGCTTCACAAATTTGCTCACGAGTGTCACATGGGTGTCTCGCTAGTCTTTTCATCGTCTATAACGTTCAAAGTCACATGACGTGTAGCATTTGTTTGTTGTTGTCGGTTCTTTAATTTACTTTGAACCTCTCGAGCGCTGCGTTCAATTCCTTTGTTCGGGGGTCATATTTTGTGCCTCCGCAATATGAACATTTCTCAAGCGCTGAGATTCAGCTTCAATATGTTATGGCATCATATTAGCACGACGATCACGCAAAACGTCGAATTTCAAAATTTCTTTCAACTGCACTGCATTTTTTTCTGGCATTTTCGGCATTCCGGCGGTTAACTTCTTTTACTTCGACTGCAGTGCGTTGTTCGCGCCTTGCCCGACCGCAATCGGCTTTGCGGCGTTTATCTTCAATCTCTTCATCTAATGACAGAGGTAAATTTCTTTTTTGATGCGGCATAGGCGAGGTTTAAAACAACAGTCAAGTTCGCGAATGACATTAACGTTCGTCCTTGCCTTACTGAAATAAAAGTTATCCACGTCGTTGCAAGTACGTATTAAAATTAATAAATTTAATAAATATTAACGGCCATTAAATATTTTCAGTATGAAAATGCATGAAAAAATAATCTTGTAAAACATCTTACAACCTAGAACTGTATGCTTCCACTCGATCGCACTCGGAAAAAAATTAACTTCGAACGAAAGAAAAAAAGATGTAAACAAACCATTAAACAGCCACGGTTACGGATAACACGGTATGAACACCGGATTATAAATGTGCCTTTCTGTTAAACAGCGTAATAAAGCATATCAAAGGTATGTAAAGTAGGACCAAAATTCCTGAGGTATAGTTTTCCTATTTCTAAAGAGTTGACCGTGTGACGTAACACATCTCTGACGTCATGTGAGAATAATTAGGATGAGATGACCCAGCAGCTATGTTCTTTGTTGCTATGACAAAAAACGATATACGCATGCACTGTGTGCGTGTAGGTGATGACGTCACCTGCATGCAAACGCGAAAACCTAAGCGTGATGTCACAAACATTTGTTTCTCGGTTGTTGCTATGACGCCTTAAAAAGCGATCCACGTCGTCGCAAGCTTTTTATATATTAGGATGTGTTTTAGGCATACCCAAAAAGGGGAAATAAGTATGCTACTTTCAAAATGAAGTAATCCATAAAATGGAAGAATACGAAGGTAACCGCTTTTAAAATAAAGCACTAAAACTGTGGGAGGTGGGGTCGAGATTACCCTGGAACTCTTTTGTAGATAATTTATGCTATGTATCTTTCGCATGCCAAGATATTTGTCGGTGAGCAATAAAATGTGTGATTCGAAAGTGTACATTTATTTACGACCAACTCGTTGCATTTATTCGCGTCACTTACCACAATAACCCACAGCCCGGGCAGTTCCCAACCATGGGTGGGAGAAAAGGGAACAGATTCTCGGGGCCCGTGCGGGCCCGCATCCGAGCAAGGTAGACTAATGATAGTTTAAATTATCAACAGCAAAACTGTGGATGAAACTGAAAAAGCCGAGAAATGGAACTATGAAATTTATGTGAAACAGTGTATTCAGAGAACAAAAATTTTCGCCTGCGAAGAAATACAAAAGATGCGCTCCCTCAAGTAAAAAGCGGCCAAATCATAAAATGTTTTTTTAAAAAGAAAACAACTTCTCAATATTTCGAGGAAATTTAAAGCACTGAAAAAATTTTCGGTCAACAATGTTTGCGAAGCAATATTCTTACACTGTCTCTAAAATGAAATTCTGATTTCTGCACTGCAAATAAGTTTATCTCTGATAACTCATTTCGGTAACTCAGAATAGCAAAGCGGCACTTTCTGTAAGTTTAATTATTTTGATGTCACATTGTGGTACGCATATTTCCAACTGCATCTGTTCTGCAGTAATTGTATTAATTCTAAATCTTTTCAAACTCATACGAATTTTGGATTCTGTTATACAAATTTTCGATCTCTTGCCATGAGTTTCACGTTGCCCAAAATAGTCATCGCAAATTTGCCATTTCTCCTTGCTATATTTCATTAATGAATGTAATTATTGCGAAGGTATGTGAAAGGAATCAACAGAAACTATAAGCGATTTGTATCTCCAAAACTAAAGCTCCATCGCAACTAGAGCAAGAATTGTAGCTTAGGATTATTATTTATATAAGAATGATGTGGACATTTTTGCACTTTTTCGAGATCTGAGCATTACTCCCGATAACGTTTTTTTTTTGTAAGGCCTTTTTCCATAGGCACATTTTCAGTGATTCCTAAAACTTTTTGCGAATAATCAGTAAATAGGCTTTTATTGCAGAGATTCACCTCTTTTTCTCAGGAAAAATATATTTTTTATTACTGTTGAGCTTTTCCTTCCTATTTTTTTTACTGGTTTACTGGTCTCGCTCCTGATATTTCATAATCAGGAGCGAGACCAGTAAACCAGTGAAAACGAAAATCGTCATAACATAATTTTTTTTTACTTGTTTTGATGGCACACATCTTTTTATTTCCTAGTAGGGGGCTACTGACATTTCAAGAGATAGACATGAGGGCCCATAAACCGGTGGTTGGGCGCTGAGTCCGGGTACCTACTAAGTGAAATTACATCATAACAAAAACAATACGTTTTACTAATTCCTGATATTCAGCGGCACTTAGATGGATTAATGAATGTTCTTGTCGTAAAACCAATGAAAGAAGATGTGAGAGTCATAAACGTAAATATCTACACGGCTGCGGCAAGTATTTCGACTGTTTAGTTTTTCAAAAAATATTATTATACATTCAGATTTAGAGAAACATAAAAAAAACTACTCTGACGCCAATGAAATGTGTTGTGGCTACGAAAGTCCATCTGCGCATGCGCAAGCTGAAATCTGACCTCAAGGTAGAAAGAACTGCTGAATCGCAAGCGTGTTAGTGAGGGGGCATCGGTAACTTTTGGTCAAGGATACCTACAGGTTACACACCCCATCGTGTTATACACTGAAGAGCAATTGAATTAGAGATACCTGTCTAGTAACGTGTAGCACCACCTTTTTTCACTCTGATGACGGCGGCGATTCGTCTCGGCATGGACTAGACATGACACCGGAAGCGTTGGGAAGCCATACGGATCCACGACCCCTGAAAGAGCTCCCACAGTTCACGAAGATTTGATGGAGGGGGTAAGAGCCTCGAACATCTCTCTCGATGGCATCCCAGATGTGCTCCATGGGATCGAGGTCAGGTGACCTAGATGGCCAAGGAAGCGAGGTCACGTCGGTGGAGTGTTCATCTAACCATTCGGATACAATTCGGGAGCGATGGTACGGTGCATTGTCTTGTTGCAGGATCAGGTCCCCAGTGGGATGTTGAAGACGCACTGACGAGAGCAAATGGTCGTCCAGGATATCCCGGTAACGATGACCTGTGAGGGACGATGTCACACGTACGAGGGGTCCCATTTCAGTCCACGTAAACAGTCCCCAGACGAGAATGCCACACCCACCAGCTTGAAAAGTACCCTGCTGGAAAGAAGGATTCATCGTTTCATGTAGTTTGCGCCGTACTCGTATCTTGCCATCCACATGTGCCAACGTGGATCTCGGCTCATCAGTCCAGGCAACATTTTCCCACATGTCTAGGGTCCAGTGACGCTGTTCCCGCGCCCATGCTAATCTTTGCACCCTGTGATGTGCGGTCAGCAGCAGTACCCTCGGTGGACGATGGCTTCTGTACCCCATAGCGAGGAGATGGTTCTGGATGGTATGGCTGCTTACACGTTTTTTCCACCAGCGTTAAATTGCCGAGTGATTTCTTGCACTGTAGCCCGTCTATCCGCTGTTACAATGCGAGCTAGCCGACGATGATCCCACCTCATCCGCAAGCTGTTGTCCACAGCAGTTGGCCGTTGCAGGGATGGTTTCACCGGATTCGACGTATGAACGGTGCACCCGTGACACGGCGGTTCGTGTAAATCCCAGTGCCTACACGACTTCCGAGATAAAGTGACCCATTCGTCGGGCCCCGACAATTTTCCCACGATCAAATGCGCTCAGATCCTTCGTCTAACCCATACTGCGTCCGACTCTTACTGATTCCCGTCACATCACTCCTTTTATTGTCGGATCGCTGCATACGTCATGTCGTTTCCGTTTACAGGACCGCCCACAGTGCCATATTTGCATAACGCCAGCTGTCTCTATTTCAATTGCGCTTCAGCAGTGTACATCATTTTAAAGCTCTCGCCAATAGCAGGTAGCCCTCCCCCTTTGCGGGGATCGAGAGGAAACCAATTTTTTTTCTTTCATTGAGTTGCTCACGGTGGTCGTTAAACCTCCGATGGGCTATAAGCACTCGCTCGTCCCTAATTTAGGGCCACTGGTTCCAGGGAAGAGGAAGAGCCAGCACCGTAAGACAAACACAATATCCATGCCTCAGCGGGATTCGAACCCGGACCCCTTTCGGACGAATGATCATAAGCCATCGCTTAGACCACCGCGGCGGCAAAGCCAAATTTCGCTACCACGCATACGGTACTGCTGTTGGGAAAGATGCACAGTATCGAAATGCATTTTTGTAATGGCTTTTATCCCATTTAGCATCAGGTTCTCATAATTTACACAGACTGCAATGAGATATTGTTACGTTTATGTAGAACGTGATGAAATAATATTCGGGGATAGTTTAGCCAAATATATTGTTTAACAATGAAATTAACTATTGTTGTGCGTCACGACCAAATTTCAGCAATGGTTTTGACAATGACGCACCTTTACCCATTTTCGTTATATCGATTTTTTTTACTTGGGATTTACTACTGTCATGAAAGATGAATTGCATCAAAAAGTATGCTACAGGATTCTTTTTTCCAGAGTTTAACGACTGTTGGCAACACTCAAGGTAATAAGCAGTCGCCCGTTTTACCAATTTAGGGACACTGCTTCTAGGGAAGGGGAAAACCCCGTGTCAGACAAAACACACCACCCATGACTCGAAACCTGGTCCAACTTGGACAAATGGGCAGAAGGCACCGCTTAGACCTTTGAGTCTTTTTTTTTTTTTTTTTTTTTTTTGGTTGGAGGTTTAACGTGCACGTGAGCAACTCAATGGGCTATAAGCAGTCGCCCTTCCTTCCTTCCTTAATTTAGGGCCCCTAGCACCAGGGAAGGGAGAGAACCGGTGTTGTAAGACAAACAAAATCCATGCCTCACCGGGATTCGAACCCGGACCCCTCTCGGACGAATGATCATAAGCCAGTGCTTAGACCGATGCGCCACCGATACCTACATTTACCTTGGCAGCCGATATCAAGCGAGGGTCACACTGATGAAATTAATCGGCGAATAAAACACCGTTGGGAAGCTTTTGGAAGAAACAGTACAAATTTTAAGAGCAATATGTCATTATGTCTAAAAAGAAAAGTGTTTAATCAACGCATTCTTCGAGTGCTTACGTAAGGAGCAGAGACGAGGACCTTCACCAAAAGAGACGTACAAAGACTGCAGACAACTGAAAGAGGCATAGAGAGATGCATGCTTGGTGTAACCAGGAGAGGTAAAAAAAGAGGAACTCATGGATAAAGAAAATGACAAGAGTGGAAGACATGATCAGAGTAAAATCCCTGAAATGCCAATGGGCTGCACATGCTGCCAAAATAACAGACCATCGATGGCAACCAAAACTTGACTGGATTCCAAGGGACAAGAAAAGACCCAGAAGAAGACCAAATAGGAGATGAGTAGATGAAATTCGAAGGCGTGTGGGAGTATCATAGAGGAGACTGGCTGAAGATAGATCGTCGTGGAAGAAACTTGGGGAGGCCTTCATCCAATAGTAGGTGAAGGCCTTCCCAAGTTTCTTCCACGACGGTCTGTCACCTCTGGCTGAAAATGATGATGAATGATAGAATAAAGTTACGAAAAACCGAAATTAGGACTCAAACGATGGCGCTGTGGTCTAAGCGCTGGCCCCTGAAAGTTTTTCCAAGCGGGCCCAGTTCAAAGCCCGCATGAAGCATGGTTAGTGCGTTTGTCTTACGTCACTGGCTATCTTCCTACCTTTAAAACAGTAATTCAGAATCGCAGCGACTGTTTATAGCCCTAAGAGGTGTTCAACGCGGTGGTCGTCAAACACAGAAAAGAAAAGAAAAAATAAGAAATCCCATTATAATTTCTCAAACTGTTTTCTCCTACCAACACAGTAAAACAGCGGCACCAAAGTAAACACCTCAGGAAACACAAGAAATTTTATTTTGGAAAGCTCGATAAATTTGATAACTTTAAGCAGGCTATGTCATTATGACCAGTTTCTGTATCTACGAATTAGATTGCTAAGGCATGTAGCAGTGATTTATCACAAACAGGAGCATAACATACATAACGGGCAAGACGAGTTAGTTAGTTCTTAGTTCGAAGCCGCGCAATGGGGAAAGGGGAAGACTTATCGGAGTTTGAGCGGCAAATGATCGCCAGAGAGAGTAAAAAAAGGACAGCATCTCAGAAACTGAAATCCCATTTGGATGTTCGAGAACTGCTGTAATGAAGTTTGAAGACACTTCATTGTCTAGTGGAATACGACGAATGGCGGCCCAACACATACTGTATATTTGGCAGCTGCATGGTTACAATGTAATGGCTCCTGAATGTACCTAAAATTTAATCACGTTGCAAGATTAGCTTGGAGAAATTTTAAATCCGGTGTTTGTGGTTAACGCGGAGTTCGGAACATAATCGTTGATCCGCGTAAACTCAATCTTGAGATCTCATTAAGCAGGTACACGATTTTATTTTCGGCGTGTACTCAAATTTGCCGCTGGTAATTGCCGACTGTATTTGATTTTGACACGAATATAATTCTAAAATTCGACTAGGGAAGTTTCTCTTTCGCATGGGAGAATTATGAGAAAAATTTATTAATGCATTCAACTTACTGTGGTGCAGAACTTCCCACTAAGTAGTGAAAACTTTTCATTTGTTTAATATTTTACCTTCTACAGGAAAGATTATAAAATTCTTTTAACACTTACTAGTTCCAGCTAGATTTGTCATCCGCATACTGCCTGATTTACATGATACACTATTTCAGCGTCACAGTGTTTTTACAGCTGAAACCGTATATCTGTGCTTCTGGAGATTCCACTTGAAAACCCTTGAAGTCTATTTTAAAATTTCCATTTACCATATTTCACTGTTATTGGAACTTGGCAGATCAGTATTTGATCACCGCCGTCTGGCTTATTTGCTCTGACGAATTTAATCCTTGAATTTTTTTTCATGAAGTTATACTGTATCTCGTGACGTCATGAGAAAATAAGCTGCTGTCAGTCACGTTTGACGTGATTGACACCTGCTAGCAAGCGATCTGACGTATGACTGATGCGTCATATTTCGTTACGACACGCATAATTGAACCGTAGCAATTTATGAAAAGTCTGGCAGACAACCTCAATCATTTCTTCATATAGATAACGCATCGGATGTAATAAGAATGCGCCTTTAGGTAAATGAGTTACAGTCTCTTTTTGCTGGACTAATGCGCTAAGACAATATGACATGCAGTTTAGTTGTACAGGTAGTCCTAGGCTTACGAACGCCCAACATACGTACAATTCGTAGTTACGAACCAAACCCCGTAAAGTCTATCATATTAAAAATTCGAGTTACACACACAATGGTTCGCAATAACAAGCGGGCGCCACTTTATGAAGGGCATTAAGACTTTTTTTTCTAAAGGTTTAACGACAAACGTCAGCAACTCAATGGGCTATAAGCATTCGTCTGTCTTTAATTTAGGGCCACTGGTTCCAGGGAAATGAGAGAGCCAGTGCCGTAAGAAAAACGCAACATCCATGCCTCACTGGGATTCGAACCCGGACCCACCTCTGACGAATGCTCGTAAGCCGGCAATTAGACCACTGCGCCACTGGGGCGGCACAAAACACTGTCTCTATTATAAGTTCTGTAGTTACAATTATTATTATCATTATTACTGTATTATTATGTTCAAAATACTTTAGTGTAACTGGAACTGTTTCTTTCATGTTTTTATGCATTGATGAGTTCACTAAAGAGGGTGAGTCTAAGGTTTTGCAATATTTGGATCACTTTATGTCTTCATCCGTACTTTTACGAAGAAAGCTAACTAGCATTCAAAGTACAGACCATCGTGTTGCACCATCTTTAGCTTTCTGTTTGCCAATTCTTCGATTCCGCGGCGCTAGCAGTTCTTGTCCTTTGAGGCTAAGAACTCCTTCACCCCAACTGCCACCTCCCTTTGGTTGTTGAAGTGCAGCCCGCGAAGGAAGTGGGCCATGGAATGGAGCAAGCAATAATCCGACGGGGCAGCTGCACCATCTTTAGCCATCTGTTTGCCAGTTCTTCGATTCCGTGGCGCTAGCAGTTCTTGTCCTTCGAGGCGAAGAACTCCTTCACCCCAACTGCCACCTCCTCTTGGTTGTTGAAGTGCAGCCCGCGAAGGAAGTGGGCCATGGACCGGAGCAAGCAATAATCCGACGGGGCAGCTGCACCATCTTTAGCCATCTGTTTGCCAGTTCTTCGATTCCGTGGCGCTAGCAGTTCTTGTCCTTCGAGGCGAAGAACTCCTTCACCCCAACTGCCACCTCCTCTTGGTTGTTGAAGTGCAGCCCGCGAAGGAAGTGGGCCATGGACCGGAGCAAGCAATAATCCGACGGGGCAGCTGCACCATCTTTAGCCATCTGTTTGCCAGTTCTTCGATTCCGTGGCGCTAGCAGTTCTTGTCCTTCGAGGCGAAGAACTCCTTCACCCCAACTGCCACCTCTTCTTGGTTGTTGAAGTGAAGCCCGCGAAGAAAGTGGGCCATGGACCGGAGCAAGCAATAATCCAACGTGGCAAGATATGGACTATATGCTGGGTGTGACACCTGCTCGATGCCCTCATGTTCCTGGAGTTTCGCCCGGGTCGTCCGCGCCGTATGAGGCCGAGTATTGTCCTGCTGTGGGAGAGTGCTCTTTCTGTTCAGAGAAGTAGAGGTTAGCGTTGTCCTGCTGTGGAGAACGACTCCAGTTGTTCAGAAGATTAGAGGTTGGTGTTGATCATCCGACCGTCTGGAACAAATTCGTAATGGATTATCACCTCGAAACTCCAATAGACGCATATCACCTTGTGCTGGAATCGCCCAAGTTTGGCAACAGGTTCAGGCAGATGGTCCGGGATCAGCCATTGCCGTTGTGTGTTAAGATTACGGTTGTATACCCGTGTTTCATCGCAATTAACAATTCTCTTGATGAAACGTACATCGCGCGGTTTTTCTAGGAGTTCCGTGCAGACTTCCACTCGGCGGTTTGCTTCAGCTGCATCAGTTCATGAGGGACAATGTGGCAACTCCTGCAGACCTTGCCGAGGTCCTGAAGGTGACGAACCAGTGATCTGCGATATGCCCAGCTTGCCTCATACTCTCAGAGTGCTGGTTGTTGGATTTGCCTCTGCGGCCTGGCGCACGGCCTCCGAATCAACGGTTCACGGCCTACCTGACCTTGGGTGATCGTCGAGGTTTGTCACCTGACCGAAATTTCTTGAACCATCTGGTTCCAGTGCTGTGGTCCACGGAACCTTCTCCTTTCGCATGACAAATGTTTCGTGTTGCTTGAGCAGCGTTATGGCAGAGTTCAAATTCGTAAAGCAAAAGTGCCCTAATTAGCCGGTTGTAGCAAAATCTGGACTCCTGAAAACTCGACTTAGCAAAATCTGGACTCCTGAAAACTCGACTTAGCAAAATCTGGACTCCTGAAAACTCGACTTAGCAAAATCTGGACTCCTGAAAACTCGACTAAATTTTTTTTTTCTCTGACGGATACCGCTCACATGGAAAAACGTTTTGTGAACACTTTCTTCCTAAAATAATGCATGGTTTTCCCACCCGATTTGAAAAATTCTGTGTTGGAGAATGTTTCCGGTGCGAAATGTTTCTCATATAAATTCATGTTTTCCTTAACACACAAGTCTGCAACCAGAAGGCTTAAGCTCACGACTGCGTTTACGGGAATATTTTAGGGATTAAAAACCCGATTGAAAAAATTCTTTCTTCCGTCAGATACTATTGTTTTCCACACCGGCTCCATTGACTTTGAATAGCTTTGATAAATTTAATTTGCGTCAGAACGGATTCAAAAAACGTGCTTATTACACCCGAAAATTCGGTGTCATCTTTCTTGTTGAATTTATGAACAGGATAAATTGAACGGAAACATTTGATTTGACTGAAAGATCTTCCTGTAGTGAAAAATAGACAAAAACAAAACTAATAAAATATGTTCTTGTGCCGGCACAACACGTTTAAACCAACAGTCTTTATTGACTGCGAGTATAGGAAATTTGAAATGCAGGGTGAAAATAAATAACCCGGACAAAGTTTCAAATGCCTTATAGTAAACATATATCGCTATACGAGGGTAATTTTGCTTAGCCATTGTCTACAAACCTTTTCATTCATGTATATATCTGTATCTTTTTATTTCCAGAATGTCCTGTAAGCGACCTGCAACTATTGAGCTGTAGCAAAAGCTGGAAAACGCCAATGCGAAGTGGTGAAGTTGCTAGGAGCTCCAAAACAAACCATCAGTGATGCCATAAAATGCTAGAAGGAATTTGGTAACCAAATGACCGTCCAAGAAGAGGTAGGAAGGCAACTGTGAACACTCCAAGGAACTGCCAGATCATCAAAAACATGATCCAGAGGAATCCAAGGGAATCAATGAGAAAAATCGCTCGCCAGATAGGCATCAACAGAAAAACAGTTCGTCGCACCTCCAAAGAGAACCTTGGTCTAAATAAAATTCGCAAAGCCCAGTTCCTTACAGAAAAGAATAAAGCTCGACTTCAGAGACGCGTTACACCGCCAATCGTCAGTGGGAGAACATTCTCTTCACAGACGAGAAAGTCTTCACTGCTGAAGAAAGAACACATCATAAGAACACCAGAATATGGTCCTCTAAACTGCCTGGACCATCTGGAATAACGACACATCGCCTGCACCCCCAGTCAGTCATGGTTTGGGGTAGGGTGTGTGTGCAAGTGGCAAAACTCCCCCTCATTTTAATTAAACATGGCGTGAAAAGTAATCAAGATGTGTATCAAAAACAAATTTTGGAGAACGTGGTGCTTCCTTGGTCTCATAAGCACTTCCAAAATAATGATTGGATATTCCAGCAGGATTCAGCACCAGCACACAAGGCTACGAAACCTCAGGAGTGGTGCATCGGCCATTTTCTTCCACAAGTTATAACATCTGCAGAATGGCCTTCTTGCTCACCAGATGTAAATCCGATAGATAACTCGATGTGGTCCATGTTGGGGCCCAGGGCTTTTGTGAAGCCACACAGAAATCTCGAGTCTCTCAAGAGAGCTCTTATTAGGGAATAGGACAAAATCACGTCTGAAGAAGGGCGGCAAGTGGTGGTAAATTTCGTTAAGAGGCTAAAGTTCTGTATCAGAGCCAAAGGTGGCCATTTTGAAAATATGCAAATGTGTTTTGTCAGCAAGATCATGCACTTGCTGAATGTACAACATGAACTATGTTCTTATTCATAAAAATTTGATTTCATGAACAAATGGGTGCCCGGGTTATTTATTTTAACCATGTATCCGAGTTTCTCACGTGTTGTGATCAGCGTAATGTATAGTTAATTAACAGCGCAAGTACGTTTATCCTTGAAGAGCCTCTGGGTCAGAGATATGTTCCTTTATTTGGAACCAAGACGAAGAAGTTTTAACTTTTTATCAAATTGGGAGCAACCAGCATATAGCTTGGCCATGGGAAAAGCATGAATTTTGCAAGTTTTAACGATTGAACACGTGTCTTGTTGATACTCGTGGCAAAAGTGAGAAGAAACTGTAGGGGTTTAAACCAAAATAGGTCAAATGGGACGACTGGATTGCGTGGAATAAAAACCATGGTCTCCTGAAGCATGACTAGTCACGATTGTAGCACCGATGACGTTTTTTTTTTTTTTTTTTTTTTTTTTTTTTTTTTGATTGGAGGTTTAACGACCACCGTGAGCAACTCAATGGGCTATAAGCAGTCGCCCGTCCCTAATTTAGGGTCACTGGTTCCAGGGAAGGGAGAGAGCCAGTGCCGTAAGACAAACACAACATCCATGCCTCACCGGGATTCGAACCCGGACCCCTTACGGACGAATGATCAGAGGCCAACGCCTTAGACCACTGCGCCACCGGGGCGGCCCGATGACGTTTGACACGAGTTTCTTGATCGTCGGTCGTGTTCCGTTTAAAATGTGCAACGGGGGGGGGGGATAGATCAAAATTTCATCACGATGAAATAAATAAAATCTTAAGGAGATGTGGGAAAATGTGAAATGTGCGAACACAGAAATAGCAATGCTAAACTTTGAAAAAGTGAAATTCTAAAAATTCCACATTTTCCTCCCATTTCATTTCATGTATTCAATTTACATTTGATATACATTTCCTCTGCAAAAGAAAAATCGCAGAGCTGCTGTTTTCTAAACAGTAAACTATTTATAGCGTGCAATAACACATACAGCGCTGCGGCATGAAACAAACACGCCTGCGACTGCGCGAAAACTATGCACGTCAGATTTCAGAAATGCATCCCAAAAAAATTCGGCGCAACCTATATATATCGTCGCTTCTATTATGCCGTAGGAATTCTACATAGGTACAGTATGTAGTATTAGCCTGCTTTGAAAAAGCCGCCCGTAAATGCGAGAAAGTTTGACACATATTCCTTGCAACGCCAATAAAAAAAAAACCACATTTTTGTGATGGCTTTTATCACACTTAGTATCAGGTTCTATTCACGCAGAGTGCGATGAGATATTGTTACGTTTATGTGAAACGTAATGAAATAGTGTTCAGCGGTAGTTTAGTAAAATATATTGTTGATAGTTTAGTAAAATATATTGTTTTAACAGCCAGAGGTCGATCAAATTTCACATGTTGGTAGAGTAACTTTCTCTATACAAAGGTAAAACTCAACATAGTCTCCATCACAAGCGATGCATTTGCGTCATCGTTGAACCGAATTCTCGATCCTCTTTGAAAACATTCAGCTGTGGACTGTTGTACCCATTTCTTCACAGTGTCTTCCAGTTACGCGCCGAACATTTCTTCATGTCCGGCGCGTAACTGGAAGACACTGGGTTCGATTCCCGGTGGCGGTCGATGAGAATTTTTCCGTGACTCACTTATTGACGTGTGCCTTCTGTTTGATGTTCCTATTCCACGTCAATTGTCTGTATTAATTATTCATTCGCCTCCTTGTTATTTGTTCAGTTGCTGTTTACCATCTTTGGTGAATCCCCAGCATTGTGCGGGGCTCCAAGAAACAACCTGCCAAGTGGCTTGGCAGTTAGTCGCATGTGAGTCTGGATGAATTCGAGGCCGCTGTGGTGCAGTGGTAGCATGTCCGGCGCTTAACTGGAAGACACTGGGTTCGATTCCCGATGGCGGCCGATGAGAATTTTTCCGTGACTCACTTATAAAAGTGGAAAGAACGATTACTTCGGTTTGATGAGGTATAATTGGGCTGAGAGAGGCTGGTTGGTCAAGTCGCCATATCGCGAGTCATTTAGGTCGCAGCAGCGTGTCAATCGGACGATGTCAGCGCTAATGAGTCTAGAAGGGCGGAACTCAGCGGCAGACGGGACGTGGACGGCCGAGAGCAACGACAAAACGCGCGGATCGAGCGATTGTGAGAGCCACACTAACAAAACGAAATTCGTCGCTCTCCTCCACACGTGGCCATGTTCCGTTGTCTACAAGTACGGAAGTGGCTATCCGAACCGTTGGCAGACGACTTGCTGCATGGGGACAACATTCAAGGAGGCCACTCCTCCGCCTATCACTCACCCGAGAGCATCGCCGGCAGCGGTTGCAGTGGTGTCGGGCCCGATCAATATAAGATAGTGGCATCGTGTTGTCTTCAGTGATGAATCCCAGTTTTTTACTTGGCGCCGATGACCAGCGCATACATATGAAGACGAGCCGGCCAGCGCACGGATCCTGCCGTTCCCCTGGAACGGCACACGTCTTGCATACCGGTAGTGACTATCTGAGGAACCATTTCCTGCGATAGCCAGACACCTTTAGTAGTCCTCCGTACCACCCTCACGGCTCAACTGTACGTCGACGACATTCTACGACCTGTTGTGTTGCCATTCTTGTCGCAGCACCAACGAGCAACTTTTCAACAGGAAAATACCTGGCCACACACGGCACGGCTCTCAAGTCATGCCTCCGTAATGTCAACACCCTTCTAATCCAGCCCGACTGCCCGATCTCTCACCGATCAAACATGCTTGGGACATGATGGGACGCCACCTACGCCCATTACGGAATGTCGGTGAACTGGCCCTTAATTTGGACACCCTCTGGCATCCTCAAGACAATATCTGAACTGCATGCTTCTATGCTACGCCGGGTAACCGCCTGTATCCAAGCCAAAGGTGGCGCTACAACGTACTGACTTGCTCCACTCGTGTAGCTGTTTTATCCGAATAAATAAATGGCCCAACTGCTATGGAATTGCAATCTCATTTCCTTTCCTATATACAGTATATACTGTTCATTCATTGCACATACCAATTTTCATCGCGATTGGATGACTCCTCCTGGGCGCTCCATTTTAATTTTTATTTCTTATTTTTGCAAAGAGCGTATTGACAGAGCAAAATAAAAATCCTGAAACAATTCATACATAAAATGCTTAGTTTTATATACTGAAAAATATCAGCTGTGCTTAAGTAAATAGCAAAAGTGTTTTCTCAGAAACCTTTTAAGAACACGACCAGAATACATAGCCTACTCTCGTAATTAACTGCTGCAATAATGTTCGTTATTAACGATGCGTTGGCGGCACCATTCAAGATGACTCGGTCATGTGTAAAAACAATCTTTAGGTTTATCTCCCATGCAGATAAACTGGCAAAAGCAAGACTGTCATGAGAAAACATTTTGTTGGCTACAAATGCAAGAACAAGTGAAACGGCTCTTATGTCAGGTTGCAAATAAATTTTAAAGCATTTTTTGTGTGATGTATACCGCTGATTTACATACCCGACATTCCCCCTCGTTGTTGTCATGTGACCGTAACTGGTCCAGAGTATAAAATGTGGAACAGAAGTTTGCCCAACAGTCAAACGCACTTGCACGTCGGTAGGGGAAAGATGGCAAGCGATACTGCACTCGTTACGAATTTCATCAAGGAAAAAAGTGCTGCAAAAGCATATCCATCGATGCATCGATCTGTTCTGAGGGAGAATATTGTATCGAAAAGTACGTGAGAGTTTTGGTTTAGACGGTTTAAAGCAAGTGGTTTTGTTGTTAGCGATCGAGAACGTAGCGGCTACCCGCAGAAGTTTGTACACGAAGAACTGCAAGCATTACTGGATGAAGATTAGTCTCAAACGCAAAAAGAAGTAGCTGAACAACTAGGGGTAACTCAACAAATCATTTCCAATCGTTTACGCGCGATGGAAAAGGTTCAAAAGGAAGGAAAATGGGTGCCACATGACCCGAGCCACAGGAACAAGGATGAGCGTGTCATGAAGTGTTTGAATCTGTTGAATAAACACAGAAAACCTTTCCTGGGAAATTCGTTACGGGTGATGAAAAGTGGATAGGGTACGACAATCCCAAACGCAAACAACACTGGGTAGACCCCGGTGAAGCAATGATTTCGATACCGAAACGCAATATTCACTCCAAGAATGCTCTACTGTGTAATTTGGTGGGATATGAAGGGTGTGCTCTATTATGAACTATTGGAACAGGGTCGAACTGTTACTGCTGATCGCTACAAGCAACAATTGCTGCGATTGAACCAGGAAATCTGTCGGAAACGTCCCTTCACAGACAAAGGATTGCGTCCCGTGAAATTACTGCATGACAACGCTAGGCCGCATGTCGCGAAATCGGTCAAGGAAACGGTATTGACGCTTGGCTGGGAAGTTTTGGAGCACCTGGCGTATAGTCCAGACATAGCCCCTTCGGACTATCATTTGTTCCGATCGATACAGCATGGCTTGTCTGCTGTACGGTTCCGGACATGTGAGGAAAGGCAAAAATGGGTTGATGACTTCATCGCGTCACACGACGAAATATTCTTCACGGCTGGAATCCGTCAGGTATCCGACCGATGGCAGAATGTGATAGATAATGACGGCACATATTTTATTCGTAAAGGTATTGTTGTTTTCCCTCAAATTACATGTTGCGTTTTCTTAAAACGCTTTAAATATTATTTGTACACCTAATATGATCACTGGATCTATGTCGAATATTGATTTGCCTGTTGGTCTTTTTTTTTTTTTTTTTAATTGGAGATTTACCGACCACCGTGAGTAACTCAATGGGCTATAAGCAGTCGCCCGTCCCTAATTTAGGACCACTGGTTCCAGGGAAGGGAGAGAAAGCCAGCGCCGTAAGACAAACACAACATCAATGCCTCACGGGATTCGAACCCTGACCCCTTTCGGACGAAAGATTAGAGGACATCGCTTAGACCACTGCGCCACCGGGGCGGCACCTGTTGGTCTTACCTAACACCTATAAGAACAAGCATTTTTTAAGGTGACGTCTGAATAACAGGCAATATATCAAGCAGGCCTAACAGTGAAACCAAAAGCTGAAGCTTACGTCAAGAGCTAATGGCTTTGTCATCGTTGTTATTGAAGAAGCTCACGCATCAATGTGCTTCGCATCTGTGTACTCCCCCTTGATCAGCCACACTCCTGGCCTTCTGACGGCTAACTGCCACTGACATAAACCACCTACATGCTGAAGTCATGCCGGTGTAATGCGCATTCCCAGTGGGCAATGTGCGCTACTGTCGGGGCTTCGACTTCAGGTATCTCGTCATCGGACATTACTTTCCTTCCAACGCAATATATTACCAGTTACTTAGACTAGGACTAGCTATTCTCCCAACTGAAGAGGGAATGGAACGGCATTTACCAAGCCTTTGTTGTGGCTCTGTGCGATAGAATGAAGCGAATTTTACAGGCGTGCCTAGGAGCAGAAAGTGGTACAACATCATTACAGACTTCGGGGCGCAATGTGAAATAACTTGGGCAATTCTACGCATGCAAATCTCGTCTCCTTATGATTTGTGTGAATAACAATTCCAATAACAAACCGACCACATGGAGTCTTAGACCATCGGGTGGGTTAATCGAAGCATCGTTTCTTTTATTAATTTTCGATGGGGAATTTAACCACTTGTATGGACGAATCCAAGGAACACGCCTCAAATTGAATGTAATATTTCAGCTTACTTAAAAACAAAATTCCAGTAACCTATTTTAGTCGACGCTATTTCATGGGAATAAAAACACACAGGAAATTCTAATAATGGATAACTTCTGGAAATTCTTTTGGTGCAATGATTACACCTGGCTGACGGAGGCACTCGGTTGATAGGTATGTAAGCGTGCGTCTTTCGTATGTTCCATATTATATGACTGGATGAAGTTCACTTCGGCCACGATTTTTTACAATTTTTTCAACTCCCTTTAAATGCAATTAAAGGAGCGATCGTGGGAGAAATTCTAAATGTAGGTGAAATGAATTGAATGAGTTTCCGTTTGTTCCCTTGACCTTCACGGAATCGAAATTGTTTCGCACGAAAGGTGTTGGAAGCGAAAGAGGAAACAATACTATAATTAAATTTCCTCATTTCGCATGCTGTAGATTACAAAAGGCGGCACAACTCGTGCAGAAAAAAAAGGTACAATAAAAAAAAAAAAAAGAACAGTGGTTGCCTTTGGCTAGCATTTCAAAGGTGCTAGACCACAAAAAAAGAATTAAAAAAAAAAGACGATCCGGCGCGTAATTCAGCTGCCGAGACCTCTCATCGGCAGTATTATCATCAGAATGGATGGTCGGATACATTTTGTTTCACTATAATTAAGATGCTTGTGTGTTTCGACATCACTTTTCATTTCTCTTCTAGACATTCCAGTAGAAACGCAAAGAATAATAGAGGGGATAAGAAGGCCTAAATTAAACTTCAGAGAAAAAAAATGTGTGCTGCATGCATGTTTCATTAATTTATTACCAACAACAACAGTTGGTAACAAATTCGAGAAGTTTTTTTATTCATGCAACCTTAACCTGGAGCGTTTGATACAAAATACCGGAGTTTCTTAATAATTAATGGACATTCTCTCTCACTCGACCAATTATATCAGAACTGTTTGCAATGTGCCTACAAAATCATAGCAATATTTTAATTCGATTTCTCCTAGACGATACTTTAAATTCACTCCGCTTTTGAACAATTTAAAGTTAAAATACTGTTTTCCGAAAGCATTGTGTGCTTAGAAGCATAGTATTCTGTAGGCCTAGATTTCGTTTTCTTTTAGCAGTAGCAACACTTGCTAGTAGCCTTATTTTTTACTAGCAAATTGCATTATCTACTAGCGAAGTTTATTAACATTATACAGAAAAAAACTGAAACTTGTCCTCCTCCATTAGTTAATCATGACAAATTTTGATTTCACCCCTGTAACTGTCACGTTGTAATACTGAAAAGATTACAGATATTTAGATATAACTCACCTTTTCATGACCTAACAGATTAATTCTAACAATTTATTTCAAATGCAAATATTTAAAAAACATTTTTTTTATTTAACTTTATTCACAAAATTCAAGAACACTATTCAAAATCTTAAGTTATTTTCTGTATGGTTTACGATATGGGTTTCGGGTCTTTTCATCACACCACTTTAAAACAGCAGGCCTGGGGTCAAACTTGTCTTCCGGCAGACCTTCAAGCTCAATACTCATGAGAGCATTGAATGCTTGTGAGTTTAAACTGCCTCTCCAATCACAAAGGATTCACTTCACGAAACTGAACCCAACCTCATATGCAGAAGTAGATAAGGGAAATATACTGCATATTTTTACTAGGGACAAAATGTTTTTATAATGTTTGTACTTTTCAAGAAACATTGGTTTCCAGAAAGCAGTTGTTCCTTTTTGTATGTGTCTAAAATATCCCACACGCGCAATGCAAGTGGCGGTTTACAGTTCACACTAAAACATTCAAAAATTTTCCACTAGCAACTTTTACTTGAACCACTTTTTATCACTAGCAAAATGCATTTGCTTGCTGCTAACAATTTGCTACTAACTACCAGTCCAAATCGAGCCCTGGTATTCTGGGCAAATAATTTAGCTCCCTCAGTTAACTAGTGATTTGCGATTGAGGATCAATTTTGCAAGAGTTTCACTAAAAGCATATTAAACCAATTATTTTTTCGGTAAGAATAATAAACTAATACAAATGCAGTTACAAGACATGTCTACAATGAAAATTTAACTATAAAGAAGGATGATTATGCGATTTTTCGCGCTGATTGTCGCTCGTTTCACGTTGACATGGTTATTGGTTTTCATTGGTGCTTTCCATTCACTTACGACAAATGGAGAGGTCGAATCATTCTCTTTGGAAAACATATTTTTCAAATTGTGATAAGCTTCCATGAAGACGAGATCAAACACTGACCAGGCTTTTTCTAACAACTTTGCGTCATCGAAGAGTATTTGAATTATATTATAATTTTAAAATTTACTGCTAAATTTTAATAAAAATTACTTCACACTTTCGCTTCCAGCGGGCGCACGTGCGTTCCGTAGAAATCGCCGTGGAGGTTCAGATAAACAGAAGTAAATAACTTAAGTTCCAGTAATGGGATTCCCGAAATATTTATACCACCTACTAGTTGGCTGACCACAAGTCCATTTATAGCAAAACATGCAGAAGTTGCGTGCTACCGACGTGGCCCAAAAGTCAAACGTGATGTTGTATAGGCCATAGCTTATGTAAACAAGTCAGTAAAATCATGCAATGCATCGATTATGATACGCTTTCCAACATACCAGAAATCATTACTCAAGTTATGAGGAACATGGCTGTAGAATAAATCTCGCTCCTATGCCCTGACCTTTGACCCCATTTCCATGATATTAAACAGAACCTGTTAAGTATACTTTCGGAACATGATCAAGTTTTTTTTTCAATCGAAACATTTTTACGTAAGTTATGACGCATAAGGGCGATGGAATGGATCCCACTCCTATTTCCTGACCTTTGACCCCATTTCGCCCATTTTCAAAATAGATCGTCCCCAGGTGGTCCCTAACCACATACTAACATTTCATCGAAATCTAACCATTTTTACGCAAGTTATGACGAATAAGGGCAATGGAATAAATCTCGCTCCTATGTCTTTGACTTCATTTTTCCCATTTTCAATAGGGTTCGTCCCCAGTGGTCCCCTACCCCATAATAAAATTTCATCGAAATCAAACCACTTTTACGCGAGTTATCGTGCAGACGAACGGACAGACAGACTGACTGACTGACTGACACAGACAAAGCTGGAGCATATACGCTTCTTCAACCTACGGTTGGAAAGCGTAAAAAAACGCAATTTTGAGGTACAACTGGGGCATATCTCAGTTATTGAAGCAATTATTGCAGGGAAATAGAAAAAAAAAAAAGGAATTGTAGAAAGTCTATAAATAATTAGTGCTCCTCTCATCTTTCCTTTCTTTTCTTTGTAATAGTGTGTTGTGTCTAGTGGAGGTTGAGCTGGGACACCGCATCGGTCGGAGACAATGGAAATATAATATCCTACTGGGGGAAGGCGATCCCCACTTAGGTGGTTCCACACACTGATTCCTTAGCACAGGGTGGCTGGTGGAAGCAAAATAAGAGAAAACTGGGTGAACACTTTTCTCTTACTAACAATATTCCTCTGCTCGCATGCAGTTTATATAAACAAATGCTGCAGCAAAAGTAGCCTCCTTCCTTCCCTTTTGGGCCATAAATTTCTTTTTTTCCATTAGACAGCACTTACTTCACTTGTGCATAATAGATTTTGGGATGCTAACAGACATGCAGCTTTTTTTTTAATTTTTTTTTCGTTTTTCTCCCCAACCGCACTAATTTGTAGTTCGACGAAAATCCCATAACTGCTCTTGTAATCAAAGCGTGAGGATGGCCGACCCCATAAAAAGCAAAACGTTTTACTCCAAAAGGCGAAAATTAGAATCAATTGTCAGGTTTCCTTCTCCATGGATACCTGATCCCACTGCTGTTCCATCTAGAATTATTAACCCCGCTACAGATCCTTCTGCTATAGATGATCCAACTGTTGGTCCCACAACAACCGATTCTGTTGAATCAGACACAAGTGGCCATGAATCAAGTCTTTCCAGTTTTGAAATTTCTTCTGCGTCTGATTCTGATCCAGATTATGAAATCAGTACTGAAGAATGTGATGATTATTGATTTCTTGCAAACAATGGAAGAACATCGGTGTTTAGACGTGATCACGTACCTCACGAACAGCAGCACATAATTTAGGGGTCAGTTGATTCGTCAAAGCAAAAGGAAATTTCCTTGATAGCACCCTCAGGTATATGTCCCGACGTAATGAATTTAGAACCCCTTACAGCTATTGACATTTTCCACTATCTAGTGATTACCGTCGTCAAGAGAGCATCAACCTGCGGGTACCAACAAACGACAAGGAGAACCAAAAATACCAACAAACGACAAGGAGAACCAAAAATACCAACAAACGACAAGGAGAACCAAAAATACCAACAAACGACAAGGAGAACCAAAAATACCAACAAACGACAAGGAGAGCCAAAAATGTCGGTTGGTCATGCTCCCTAGGCTACCAGACCAAACAGACTTAAGAACTCAAAGTAATAACGTAAACAATGATAAAAAAAATGATAAAAAAGGCTCACCGGCAAACCAAAGAGGTCAACGCCACGAATGAAGACTAAACAATAGACCGAAGATCAACAAGAAAACAAATATATACTAAATCGTAAAAGTGGTAGCGGTTAAATAACATCCTAGCAAGCCAAAGAAGTGTGTGAGATGACGAGATGCAAAACTATGTATATAAATGAAAATCTTCTTTTTTTTTTTTTTTTTTTGATTGGAGGTTTAACGACCACCGTGAGCAACTTAATGGGCTATAAGCAGTCGCCCGTCCCTAATTTAGGGTCACTGGTTCCAGGGAAGGGAGAGAGCCAGTGCCGTAAGACAAAACACAACATCCATGCCTGACCGGGATTCGAACCCGGACCCCTTACGGACGAATGATCAGAGGCCAACGCCTTAGACCACTGCGCCACCGGGGCGGCATGAAAATCTTCAGCCACTAGGGAGCTATCAGGTGGCACTTTGTATTGCTTGATTTACTTAATATTGTAAGGTTCTGGATTAGTAAAGCATGGCAAGTGTAATTTGAAACTCTTTGAAACCAAATTAAAATTCAAAATTAAATGTTTTAAATAATGTTTTAGAAAATTTATGGGAAAGTGGTTAAATTGCAATTTAGTTACTGTTTTAAGATTTTTTTTTTCATTAAAACCTGTATTGAACATTTTTGCTATTCTGTGGAATTGAGAAAGAAGTAAGTTACGATGTACTTCTTTAGAAATATCTGAGGACCAATGTGTGTAGCGAATGATATCGAAATCAAAAGCATTTCTTTTTTCGTAAAGATTCACCGTTTGTTGGTACTAGAAAGGCCACTCCCCCAGGTTGCTCTCCTGACGACGGCAATCTTTTTTGTTTTATATTTTTCGGTTTTCAATTTTGAATTTAATTCTGTATTTCCTAAAAAAATTTTTTAATTTTATTAATTCTTAACAATTCACTCTATATATGCTATTACATGAGGTATAGCTGCCTTTGGCGCTTCTCATGCTCCTGAAATTTCGGAATGGCATATATATATATATGCCATTCGGAAATTTCATAAGCTTCCTGTATCTTTTAGATTCATTCAGAGTAACAGTCACTATTATACTGGTCTTCCAGGGAAGAGTTTTGAAACATACCTTAACATTTATAAGGAAATACAGGATTCTTGGATAATTAATAACAATAAACCAGTATTGAATTATATTAGGTCAGTTTCTTCTATTCAACATATCGATACATTTGATTTTAAGAATCTTTTTGCCTCAATACCGCTTTGTGGCCTGGTGGAGGTTTGTAGTGTGATGTACTTGAAATATGAAAAAGTGATTGGGATTACTAGGACATATTGGGATGCACTGGTTGAATTGTGCCTCAAAAATAATTATATTTTGATGTGTAACAAATTATTTTTGCAAACCATAGGAATTGCCACGGATAGTAATTTTTTCCAGTATCCTGGCTAATCTTTATTTACACTCATTTGAAGCTACATTTGTCGAAAATAATCACTTTTCTGGTAGAATTTTTAGATATATTGATTTAATTGCAATAGATTTTTCCTAATTTTGATTATTCTGCTCCTTTTATACAGTATATCCACATTTGATCTTGGAAAAGACTAACCAACAAAATTTAATAGTTTACTTGGATTTGGAAATTACACTTTCTCAAACTGGGTCACTTGGGGTCAACCTGTATGATAAAAGACGTTCCTTTAATTTTCAGGTACACTTCTTTGCTAACTGGTTTTCAAATGTCTCCATTTTAGTTTACAGAAACCTAATTTTTTCTCAATTTCTCCGGTTTTTACGTATTTGTAGTACCCCTGATAATTTTATTTATAACTGTTAATTGTTTTTGAACAATTAATTTCTAATCAGTTTCCTTGACCTTTTATCAAAAAATATTTTTTACAATTACTCAAAAATCAAAAACTTCATTCTGTTGATACATTTAACTACAGTACTCTTATTAACAATTGGTCTGACAACATTAAATGGTTAGAAACTGTAATTACGACTCGGTAGACCACTTGTGGCCACATAACCCTTTGCTTTCTTCACACTAGCTTACACTTAGCCTATAAAAAGTAAACTACATTCCTTCATTTGGCAAACAGGTTTTCTTTAAACCGTATACCATTACTTCCTTATCAGCTTAACCTTTGCCCTTGTGCAGCTTTGGCATTCTTGATTCTTTATCAGTGGTTCTTGGTGTTAGGTGTTGTTTGTGGTTTCACGTTACTTTTTGTGTTCGTTCTTGCGTTCTTCGGTTATTTTTGTTTCTGGCCTTTGTCCGTCCAGGTAGGACTAATCATGATTGTACTTTTTTTTGTCTTTATTTCTGTTCTTTCGGTCTTGTGGCTTTGAGAGCACGACCAAGGGGACATTTGTATTTTGTCCGTCCCTATCTTGGTTTCAGAAAAGCCACTTACAAAAAACTGGTGCTTCCCTGTTGATGACTGTTTTAATTTGATTTTAGGGTCGTCTCGGTTCTTTGTTTGTTTTGTGTTTCACTTTTTATAATGAGGCGGCTGTGGTGCTGTTCTGCATTTGTTTCTTGTTTGTATTTTGGGTTCCATTCAGTACGTTAGCAGTGTAATGGGTTCGAGTACTTTTGTGTGTGTTTTTGCGTTCAGGGCTTTTTGCAAGTACGTGGGAATTGTTTGCTCCTTTGGTGGTATGTATTGTGTGTTCCGTTTGGGTTTTTGTGGGTTTCCTTGGTATATTTTAATTATCATTTGCCTATATATGCGTATATATAGTGCATAAGATACACTGCTGGCCACCCAAAATGCAACACCAAGAAGGAAGCATCCGATTGGCCTGAAATTCGCAGCATGCGCTGCCCGCGAGAGAGGACATGCAAAACGATTAGCATCGCAGGGCATATGCAAATCATGTGCACCCGGCACGCCACCGAGAAGCATTATAAGAAGGGCGCACAGAAGGCGGGGTGTAACTAGTGGAAGCGTGTTGTGCTGCCGGACCTGTGCGTGGGAAGCTTCCTGATGCCTCATCGCAGAATACGGCAGTCATTCCAGCAGGTTTCGGAGTTCGACAGAGGACGAATAGTGGCTTATCACGACAGCGGTTTATCGTACCGAGACATCGGCGCCCGTGTGGGACGACATCCAGCCACAGTGAGGCTGGTATGGATTCGGTGGGTGCAGGAGGGACGGACGGGCGTGACCGATTGCCGCAGCCGCGGCACACCACCGAACCGAGATGACATACATGTTGTGCGGCGGGCATTGACGGCTCACACCGCCGCATCACGAACGTTAGCTCAGGAATTAGGGTGTGTTGCGCTACAACCTGTGTCAGCCCGTACCGTTCGACGTCGTCTGCAGGATCGGGGACTTGTCGCACGGCGCCCATTGCTCCGATTACCATTGACGTTTCACCACCGGCTAGTGCGGCGGTAGCGGGCCGTTGAACGCCGCACCTGAACTACGGAATGGCACGACATTGTCTTCTCTGACGAATCCCGCTTCTGCCTGCAACACCATGATTGTCGGATCCGCGTGTGGCGGCACGTTATGCATCGCCATACCGGTCCGTCGCCTGATCCCTGTATGACGCCTGCATTATGCATCACCATACCGGTCCGTCGCCTGGCGTTATGGTTTGGGGCGCAATTGGATATGACACCCGCATCCCCCTGGTACGCATCGGCGGTACACTCAACAGCCACGTTTCAACAGGACAAAGCGCACCTGCACGTGGCACGCATCGCGCAACAATTCTTCACGGCCCACCAGGTGTCACTGCTGCCGTGGCCCGCCTGTTCTTGGCCGATATGTCGCCCATCCAACACGTCTGGTCGCTCATCGGCAACAGAGTGGCCCGGCAAGCACCACCCGCGGCTACGCCTGATGAACTGTGGAAGCAGCCTTGACCGACATACCTTAAGCCCACATCCAAAGCCTCTTCCGTTCGATGCCGCGGCGTGTAGCGGCCGTTATTGCCAGCCATTTGGCTTTGCTATCTCGTGTCCTTCTTGATGTTGCATTTAGAGTGGCCAGCAGTGTAGATAAAAGAGTTGACGTACGTCGTTCTTAATGTCTTAGGGACGTGATTAAGCTCCAAAGCCCCCTCCTCCCCCCTTTGGGTGCGCCAGTGCTTGACTTCTTGGAACCCCACATGTAAAAAATACTTCCTTCTTTAGTAAACGATCCAAACATTTCGACATATCTCCCAAGCGCATGGATATCATTAATGAAAAATCTGTATAACCGCCAAAGTGACATGTGGAAACTGCTATCGAAAGAAATCAAGCTTTGGTCCTGGCGAAGCTGGACCTGGTTCACATGCGAAATTATAGCACTTCACCTAAGTGTAACTTTATCATGAATCACTACACCGAGCGGTCGTTTTATCGAAATGATCACTTTAGGAAACAGTGTGGTTTTCGCCAAAATGTACATTTACCGACAAATCCTGTTATCGAACGGTTACTTCACCTAAAAGTTTATTTCAGGGCAGTGTAGCGAAAAGTTATTAGCTTGTGGTAGATGAAATGCCAGATTTTGCACACTCTTGTAGTTGGCAGGTTTTTAAGAAATTAACACTAATCGCGACGAGACTTGTGATATGCAACTTTAATGAATCAAGGCTGCTGCATATAAAGCACTAGTCATTTTGTCAATGGCATCAGTTCCAAGGGGATCGTGCTACACTGAAGAGGACGATGGATCAGGGCCAAATTGGTGTCATTTTCTTACACGAGTTTAAACTTTAACATCGTGCATCAGGGACAGCTCGCGACATCAATACAGTATTTATCGAGGCACCGTTAATTAACTCCATACAACGTTAATTTGCTAAATTCCAGTCCTGATATGTGGACCTCGAAAATGAACCACGCGATATATCAGAAGTAGCCATCGATGACGCCAAGCTGGGAGCGTTGATTGAATTCGAGCCACGTCAAACTCTACGAAAACTAACTTTGAGTACACTATAGAATCATTTCCTGACATTTATCCGCCATAAGCAAAGTGAAGATGATAAATGGGTTCCACATGAGATGACGGAACGGCACAAATCACGACGATTTGGATGTCTCCTCTTCTCAGCTTATTCGGAACCGAACATTTTGAGTCGCCTCGTCACGTGTGATGAGAAATGGGTGCTGTATGACAATCTTCAACGTTCGAAGCAATGGCTTGACTGCAGTGAAGCCTCGAACTCGGTACTCCATTCCAGGTAGACGATGGTCAATGGTTGACGGCCTGCAACCGGTGTGATCCACTCCTTTTACTTACAAACGGGTCGAACCATCACGGCAGACATATCAAGAATTTGACATTATGCATGTAAAACTGTATCAGACAGACAACCAGTATTAGTCAATCTCCATGGGCTATTTTGACTACCCTGGTGGCACCACAGCCTTACAAATTCAACGTAGGCCCAACAATGAGCCACCGTCTTTTACGAATAAAAGACCGTGGGGCTCAGTGTTGGACGTACATTAAATTGCAAGGCTGCTCCAACTGGATAACGCCCACTTTTTCATGATTACGCGAGACCTCACGTTAACATGCCAGACGATCAAGAATCTGCACCAGTGGAGGTATGAAACCTTACGTCTCATCCGCCTTATTCACTTTATCTGTTCCCTACTGATTATCACCTCCTCAAGCTCCTGGACACCTTTTTACAGGGTAAATCGTTTCCCCATCAAACATCAGCTGAAACAGCATTCCAAGAGTTTTTCGCATCCCAAAGCTTGTCATTTTTGTCACGACGGCATACAGAAGCTTATATCCCGTTGTCAAAAGTGTGTTGCAGCTGGCGGCGATTGTTTGGATTAATAAAGTTTATGTTGCACCATATTTTGGGTGTTTGAAGTTTCCATCAATATTCCGATATTTCATCTGCAACAACGTAACATTTTACTAAAGGATCTATTCTAACGCAGTGCTTTCTCGGAAACTTTTATTTAACAACACCATAGCAGTCTCTTTTTGGAAACGAATACTGCATGGCCCCGCAGTGGGAATCGAACCCGCATCTTCCTATTTCCGTTCAAGCATGCTACCCGTTACACCATCGCCCAGGACAGCGAATTTCGATACTACAGGGCTGTTTACAGGATTTCTCTAAGTGCCCTGTAAAAGCGATTCGTCAGGACTTTGCTTGTAAGGTAATTAAGCTGATTCGGTGCTTTAGCGTAATTTTCTTCAACAATGAAAGTAATTAATCATTAGCTAAATGAGAACTCACTGTTCTTCAACGGCGCTTTTTATGGGGAGCTCATGGGTGCTTGTTTTGAGATCTATATTAGATTTATATTACTATTTTTTTACGCTTTCCAACCGTAGGTTGAAGAAGCGTATATGCTCCAGCTTTGTCCGTCCGTCCGTCCGTCTGTCGGCACAATAACTCGCGCAAAAATGGTTAGATTTCGATGAAATTTTAATA
Source organism: Macrothele yani (assembly GCA_039090855.1). Classification (NCBI taxonomy): domain Eukaryota; kingdom Metazoa; phylum Arthropoda; class Arachnida; order Araneae; family Macrothelidae; genus Macrothele; species Macrothele yani. Next base: position 24,192,186 of record CM076989.1, read on the forward strand.
TCTGGTAGGGGACTACCTCGGGACGAACCCTATTGAAAATGGGTGAAATGAGGTCAAAGGTCAGGACCTAGGAGCGGAATCCATTCCATTGTCTTTATGCGTCATAACTTACGTAAAAAAGCTTCGATTGCGACAAAACTTTAGTATGTTGTTCCAGAGATATACTGAACCAGTTCTGTTGGATATCATCGAAATGGGGTCAAAGATCAGTGCACAGGGGCAAGATTTATTCCACAGCCATTATCCTCATAACTTGACTAATGATTTCTGGTAAGTTGGAAAGCGTATCATAATCAATGCATTGCATGATTTTAAAAACTTATTATCTACATATTCATCTGCTCCTGCTTATTAGATCAGGCACTTTTCCCAGATACAAGAAAGTAATGCTTCCTCCTTTACTTTTGGAATGTGGATGTGATTTTAATGAAACTGCGCTGACGTGTACTATGATGTGTTACCAATGTGAGAAATTTTTTTCAGAATCGGGAATAAAGATCATGAATGACAGAGAAACTCAGAAAGCCGTAATTGAATTCCTGGAAAAAGAGGGATGTGAGGCTCCAGAATTCCACGGAAAACTCCTGGAGGTGTATGGAGCTGCCACAATCAATAATCAGTAATGCCCGAAGATGGATAAAGAGGTATCGAGAGGGAGAAAGTTCAGTGCCGGACAAACAACGGAGTGGAAGACCCGCAACTGCAGTGACAGATGCCAACAGGCAACGAGTGAAAGACCTTATCACAGCTGATCGTCGTGTCACCATCCAGGAGTTGCAACAATAAACAGTGCTCGCTATGTGCAGACACTGAAGAAACTAAAGGAAGTTATCAGTTGGAAAAGACGTGACATTCCACTTCATAGTATTGTTTTACACCATGATAACGCACGTCCCCACTGCTCAATGGAGACTTCACAAGCTATCGTCAAAATGGGGATGGACGGTGATGCCCCAATTTTCCTACAGTCCTGATTTGGCTCCCTCGGACTTCCTGTTTGCTCCTTTGAAAAACACCCTTCGTGGGGAACGTTTCGACGACGTGACAGACGTTAAACTGGCTGTGAACTCATGAGTGAAACGGCAGCCTCAGGAATTTTTCAAAAATGGATTTTACCAATGGGTTCAATGATGGCAGAAATGTATAGAAAGTGATGGACAATACTTTGAATAGGCTAGCATTATTAACAATATGTCCAAGTATTTTGCCATCAAGTTTCACAGTTTTGCTGCAACAAATAAAAAAATCTTATGAGGGACGAGGCATTACCCCGTTGCAAGTTTCCACACCTCAGCTTAATTTCTCCCTCGATATTCCATCTCGACATGAAAGACCTTCCCCTCACCCAGGGAACCAAAACTTCTCTTCGTGACACGGAGAATAACTAAATGCGAGTAAATCTACTTCTAACTAAATCCGAGCGCCAGATCAAAACCTTTTCGTTTTATTCTCTCCTGTTCTCTAAGAAAAACGCGGGCTTCTCTCGTTTTCTTAACTCCTTCGTTTGGGCCATCTGGGCAGTTGCTGAATGCATATATCTATGCTCGGTATCATCCATCATCCCCTTCATTGGCAATTACTTTGCAGCTGTGTATAGCCATAACTTCGCCTTCCTCTTACGTGTGAACCATTTTTATCTTCCACATCCTTGCGAGAAAGGAAATGAATCATGAGAACTCCAAACGGGCCAAATGTACGCTTTTCCTACTTGAACTCGGATGCTGATGACATAAAACCATTTCCGGAGCAATCAAGCTGTTTACAGAATTAATTTTACGATAGCCTATTCTCAGAACACAGTTGGTCATCTCTCTACCTCGTTAACGTCTGGCTTAAAACTAGTAAAGAGACCACCAACTCAATGCCTCCAAAAACTGAAATTATTTTAACATATGAAAACGTATTAAAAGTTATTAATGCTAACTTTTGCTGAGGCCTACGGTAACATCGAAGTTACTGAAGCAAAGCGTTTATAGCCTAGAAACCTCAGCTTTTCAGATTTGCGATAGTTGAAGCAATTATATGCTTCCTCGTAGAGTCTATGACCTTTTCACATCCAGATACGACTATAGGTAACAAATCACTGGTGCTTTAGATAACTTCATGGATATGAGTGAAAAACGGATACATCCCGAACAAATAATTCTTCAAATAATGCATGGTAGACACATACGATTATACAGCTCCTACATTGGCTTTCTACTTTAAGTTCGAAGGATTAATCAGGTTAATTGCAACGTTATTTTAAATACACCAGACTGTGAATACACAAGAAACGCATATAGTGTATAAAATCCGTTTTTTTTTTTTTTGTGCTTATGAATACTGAGAACTTACACTGAAGAGCTACTGAATTAGAGATACCTGTCTAGCAACGTTTAGCACCACCTTTCGCCCTGATAATGGCGGCGATTCGTCTCGGCATGGACTTGACAAGACACCGGAAGCGTTGGGAAGCCATACGGATCCACGATTTGATGGAGGAGGATCAGAGCCTCGAACACCTCTCTCGATGGCATCCCAGATGTGCTCGATGGGATTGAGGTCAGGTGACCTAGCTGGGCAAGGAAGCGAGCTCACGTCGGTGGAGTGTTCATCCAACCATTCGGATACAATTCAGGAGCGATGGCACGGTGCATTGTCTTGTTGCAGGATTAGGTACCCAGTGGGATGTTGAAGACGCACAAACGGGAGCAAATGGTCGTCCAGGATATCCCACTAACGTTGACCTGTGAGGGACGATGTCACACGTACCAGTGGTCCCATTTCAGTCCACGTAAACAGTCCCCAGACGAGAATGCCAGCCCCACCAGCTTGAAGAGTACCCTGCTGGCAAGAAGGATTCATCGTTTCATTCAGGTTTGCGCCGTACTCGTATCTTGCCATCCACATGTACCAACGTGGATCTCGGCTCATCAGTCCAGGCAACATTTTTCCCACATGTCTAGGGTCCAGTGGCGATCTTCCCGCGCCCATGCTAATCTTTGCACCCTGTGATGTGCCGTCAGCAGCGGTACCCTCGTGGGACGATGGTTTCTGTATCGCATAGCGAGGAGATTGTTCGGGATGGTGTGGCTGCTTACACGTTTTTGTGCATCAGCGTTAAATTGCAGAGTGATTTCTTGCACTGTGGCCCGTCTATCCGCTGTTGCAATGTGAGCTAGCCGACGATGACCCCGCTCATCCGCACGCTGTTGTCCACGGCAGTTGGCCCTTGCAGGAATGATTTTTACCGGATTCGATGTACTCACGGTGCACCCGTGACACAGTGGCGCGTGAAAATCCCAGTGCCTGCACGACCTCCAAGATGGATTGCCCACGATCAAATGCGCTTATATCCTTTGTCTTACCCATACTGCGTCAGACTCTTTCTGATTCCCGTCGCATCATTCCTTATAATGTCGGATCGCTGCATACGTCATGTCGTTTCCGTTTACAGGGCTGCCCACAGCGCCACATTTGCATAACGGCAGCTGTCTCTAATTCAATTGCTCTTCAGTGTAGGTTAATTGTAGTTATCGCAACTGAATTTGAATATACGTACATTATGCTATAGGTTCAACACTTTCTCTAATCATTGCACTTCTGTGTGTTGACTTCTGATCTCTTTCTATGCACTCGTGCAAGGACACAACAGACTGTACAGTATCGCCGGACAAAGTTAATTTTTTTCTACATCGCTTAGAGATTACTTTGAAAATCTGTGTTTCGTACAACAGTAAAATCTAAATATCTTACGAGGTATGATAAATGGAAACTGAAACAGACACTTGAAAGCTTAATATCCCCGATGTCACTACAGCTATTGTTGCTTATGAATAGGAATACTACCAAAGTATTTACAGGCTAATAAAAGTTCTGGTTCAGCTCTTAGTCTCAACAGCAAATAAACTATCTTTTCAGATGAAGAGAGTGAAATCGGTTTTAAGGGGAAAAACTGGACATAAATGATTGAATGGTTTGACTCTTCTTTCAGTGTATTCAAATGTTGTTCTTAATGCAGATGAAGTTTTAGATGTAATGTCTCTCTACTCAAGGTATCTTCCTTTTGCTCTTCAATAAAATACTTGTAAAAAAAGTTGTCCAATTAAAAATTACAGAATAAAACATGAAATGTATACATGTTATAGGATATGGAATCATCATCATCATTGTCAACCATTATCAATCGACTGCTGGATGTGGTCTCCCCAAGTTTCCTCCACAACGGCCTGTCTTGTGCCACTCTCCTCCATGTCACTCCCACATACTTTCGAATTTCATCCACCCATCTCTCACGTGGTCTTCTTCTGGGTCTTTTCCTGTCCCTTGGAATCCAATCTAAAATTTCGGCTGTCCATCGATGGTCTGTCCTTCTGGCAGTATGTCCAGCCCATTGCCATTTCAGGGATTTAACTCTGATCATGATGTCTTCCACTCTTGTCATTTTTCGGATCCACGTGTTCCTCTTCTTATCTCTCCTGGTTACACCAAGCATGCACCTCTCCATGCTGCTTTGAGTTGTCTGCAGGCCTTTGTATGTCTCTTTTAGTTAAGGTCCACGTCTCTGCACCATACGTAAACACTGGAAGGATGCATTGATCAAACACTTTTCTTTTAAGACATAACGGCATATTGCTCTTGAAAATTATACTGTTTCTTCCAAAAGCTTTCCAGGCAAGTTTTGTACGCCGATTAATTTCTTCATCAATGTGACCCTTACTTGATATCTGCTGTTCAAGATAAATGTAGGATATGGAATATACCTATAGAATAAGTTCAATTACTTCTATTCTCTTATATATATGTTTAATATACACACATACACTAGGTGTGAAGTAAAATCTCTGATACCCCTTCCCCGAAATGAAATCCTGGCTACTATGTACTAGAAGAATTATGGCTTACGAGATTCGTTTTTTGTTGATATCTATGACTTAATGATAATTTTGGACCATCACTCTTGTCTCATTATCTGCAGAGCTTTGTTTTTCCCGAAAAACACTGGCAACTGATTTCTGAGGTAAATCTGATGGCTGAAGACATACGACGACCATAACCGGCACCGGCGCGTAAGATCATTTTTTTCAAGCTTCCTAGTTTTGGCTTGCTATTCGACTTACATCCAGTCAAAAGCGAGCGATAGCAATGAGTGAAGTACTAATTGTAATAAGGGTTGATTTTCCACATATATCTGAATCAGACTTAGTAACAAGTCAGAATTTTGGACCCGGACCCTATCCGGTTGTCACATAAGTGGACCCGACCCGGACACGGTCGTCACTTAAGTCGACCCGACCCGGAGAAATCTGCCTTGAACTATAAATTCGAATGTATCATCATCATCCTCATCATCATTGTAAATCATTTTCAATCCACTGCTGGATGAAGGCCTCCCCAAGTTTTTTCCACAAGGGACTGTCTTGGACCAGTCTCCTCCCATCCACCACGTGGTCTTTTTTCTGGGTCTTTTCCTGTCCCTTGGAATCAATTCTAAAATTTCGGTTGTCCATCGGTTGTCTGTTCTCCTGGAAATACGTATGTCCAGCCCATTGTCATTTCAGGGATTTTATTCTGATCATGATGTATAAGGAAAATGACAAGAGATGTCTTCCACTCTTGTCATTTTCCTTATCCACGAGTTCCTCTTTTATCTTTTTGTTACACTAAGCATGCATCTCTCTACGCTTCTTTCAGTTGTCTGCAATATTTGTATGTCTTTTTCAGTTAAGTTCCACTTCTCTGCTCCGTACGTAAGCACTGGAAGGATGCATTGATTAAACACTTTTCTTTTGAGACATAATGGCATATTGCTCTTAAAAATTGTACTGTTTTTCCCCAAAACTCTCCAACCAAGTTTTATACGCCAATTAATTTATTTATCAATGTGATCCTCGCTTGATATCTGCTGCCCAAGGTAAATGTAGGAATTGGTCATCTCCAGCTTTTTTCAATCAATTGATCAATCTTCATTCCTTGTAAAAGCATTGAACTTCAGTTTTGTCTTCTGAAAGTTCATTATTTTAACATATGAAAACGTATTAAAAGTTATTAATGCTAACTTTTGCTGAGGCCTACGGTAACATCGAAGTTACTGAAGCAAAGCGTTTGTAGCCTAGAAACCTCAGCTTTTCAGATTTGCGATAGTTGAAGCAATTATATGCTTCCTCGTAGAGTCTATGACCTTTTCACATCCAGATACGACTATAGGTAACAAATCACTGGTGCTTTAGATAACTTCATGGATATGAGTTAAAAACGGATACATCCCGAACAAATAATTCTTCAAATAATGCATGGTAGACACATACGATTATACAGCTCCTACATTGGCTTTCTACTTTAAGTTCGAAGGATTAATCAGGTTAATTGCAACGTTATTTTAAATACACCAGACTGTGAATACACAAGAAACGCATATAGTGTATAAAATCCCATTTCTTTACACTTCCCAGCGAGTTCCTGGATCATACTCTGCAGCTCTGAAGTATAATTTCAAAGACCTCTGAAAGGTTCTTTGAAATATTTTTTTCTTTTCAATAATAAAACGTAAATACAGCAGGGTTGAAATCGAGTCAGGAACACCTTGAACCCGACCCGTTTGACCTGCAAGAAATTTTCGACCCTGTGACCCGTTTCCATCTCTGATCTGAATACATCTTTTTGTAAACTAATTTCAGAGATCACATTAAATGCTTTCACTCTATACATATTTGACGAAGATCAAACACGTACATGGTACACGCTTTCGATTGCTCGTCTGTTTTATGCGCAATTTCAAACTGCATAAATTCTGTAAGCCCAGAGAGTGAGTCGAAAGTTTTGCAATATTTGCATAAACGCATGTGCTGCGACGGGTATGTCACGTGTTTAAACTAGTTCAAGTCGCGCACTGCAGTCAGTCGTAAGGGATATAAAGTGGTAGTCGTTGCTTTGAACAGCATTGTATGTCGTCGTTCTGTCGGTTGGGACGCCTAAAAGATGAACAGCCACAACCGGCTAATTAGGGAACTTCTGCTTTACGAGTTTGAACTCGGCCATGACGCTGCTCAAGCAACACGAAACATTTGTCATGCGGAAGGGGAAGGTCCCGTGGACCACAGCACCGCAAACAGATGGTCCAAGAAATTTAGCTCAGGCGACAGAAACCTCGACGATCAGCCAGGCCGCGAACCGTTGATCCGGAGGCCGTGCGCCAGGCCGCAGAGGCAAATCCGACAACCAGCAGTTGGAGATTATCAGGCGAGCTGGGCATGTAACAGACCACCGTGGTTCGCCACCTTTAGGACCTCGGCAAGGTCTACAGGAGCTGCCGCATTCTCCCTCACGAACGTACGCCAGCTGAAGCAAACCGACGACGGGTAGAGTGAACAAAACTCCTAGAAACTCCTCTCGATGTAAGTTTCATCAAGAGAATTGTTACGTGCGATGAAAAGTGGGCCTATTTCCGAAATCCTAGCACACAACTGCAGTGGTTGAGCCAGAGCCAGCTTCCTGAACCTATTTGCCAAACGTGGGCGTTTCGAGCGCAAGGTGATGGTCTGCGTCTGGTGGAATTTCGAGGGATAATCCATTACGAATTTGTTCCAGACGGTCGGACCATCAGCGCCAATCTCTACTCTGAACAGTTGGAGCGAATGTACATGCCGTTTTGGAGAAGTACCCAGCACTAGTGAACAGAAAGATAGCTCTCCTACAGCAGGACAACGTTCGGCCTCATTCCGCGCGAACGACCTTGGCAAAACTGGAGGAACTTCAAGGCATCGAGCTGATGCCACACTCAGCATATAGAGCATATAGTCCGCAACTTGTCCCGTCGGATTATTACTTGTTGAAGTCCATGGTTCACTTCCTTCGCGGGCGGTACTTCAACAACTAGGAGGTGGCAGCTTGGGTGAAGGAGTTCTTCGCCTCGAAGGACAAGAGCTGGTACTACCGCAGAATCGAAGAACTGGCAGACAGATGGCTAAAGACTGTGCAACAGGATGGCCTATAATTTGAATGCCGGTTGTTGCCGCGGAACTACTTCATAGTTCGGGTCACATTGTTTGCGGCCTAATTAAATTTAAAGACCAGGAGTAATTTACCAATTTTTTTTTTTTTACTTAATTTAAATTATTTTTCCTTTCTGTTTCATAAACCCCCTTTTCCCCACTGGAGCAGAAAACCCAGGTGGTCAAAACGGTTTGCCCGGGCACCCGTAGAGAATGACCAAGGAATTGATCTTCTTTTCACTCTTGTGAGAAGAAGCACGGCATTCACGAAATGGCCCCAGTGCTAGCGTTGCTGGTGGGACAATACATCCCAGTATTTCAGGAGTGCACATGCAAGAGTCCGAAACGCGGTCAGATGAATAGGCGAGTTGCGGTTTACGACCATCTCCTCGATGAGGGAGGTACCAGCGAAAGTCGTAAAAGTACATCGCGGTGTCACAGGAAAGTCGCAACTCTGGCAGAGGAAAGCCCCTTTAAATTCTTCGCTATTCATCCGAGCGCAAAAATATGTCCTATTGAATTCGCAAAAACATCACCTGCACAACAGGCCAGCTGCCGCGAAAAGGTAGCCAAGTGGACCTGAGGGCCAACCAGCCGCTAAGCTGGAGCACTGGCCAGCTCAGCTGACCAATCCAGACCCCAGGCGAAGAGTTCGTAGAAGGTTGTAGGCACGCCCCTATCACGTGGAAAATTAACGGGACGGAAATATATAGGCAGAAAAAAACCGAGAAAAAGAGAGAAAATTCGTATCGGAGATTCATATAGTCTGGAGGAGTCATAGTCGAAACGGTGATTTACTGATAGCGACACAGATGTTTTTTTACGTATATAATTCGGAGGTCAGAGGATAGATGTTCGAGAATGAGAGGATAGAGAGAAAGATTAGTCGAGAGGGATAATAGATCCGGAGTCAACACCCACGCAAGTTTTCATCTACCAGCGTGGGGCTTCAACGAGCTGTAACGTATACTCTATATTCACTTTCCTTTTGATTTTACTATCTCTGGTTATTTTATTTTACTATGTAAATTATCTTCCTACTGAACGGAATATTATTTCACCCGCTGAATGAGATCTGGCAATGAGTGTAAGTCATGACGTGGTGGTAGCTCGTATATAGGCGCGTTCATCGAGAAGAGTAGTTGTGTTGCGGTGTTGTTGCGTGGTAGTTGTGTTGTTGCGTTGTAGTTGAGTTGTTGCGTTGTAGTTGTGTTGTTGCGTTGGAGTTGAGGGTGGTTGGTGTTGTTGCGTTGCGTTGCAGTGTGTTGTTATGTAGTAGTGATATATGAGTGCCTTAGTTGACCAGGAGTCATCATAATAAACAAGTTGTTCTGTAAGTTCAGTCTTTTTCAATTCTTAGTTTTGTCAGACCTCTGTCTGGCTGTTAGGTTTATGACTTTGATTACTTAATATAAATAACCAGCGTTGAGACTTTGTTTAAGTTCATAATTAACGAGTAACAACACCCTTTTGGGAATTCATTATTTTGAAGCGTAGAGCATTATTCATTCATAATATATAGCTTAGCAAAAAGATAAACAAAGCTAATTCATTATAATTGGCGCCCGAACTTTCTCGAACACGAGATCCTGACTATTATTACCCATGGCTTCCTTACCTGAGACAACTGCAAATTTCCACCTTCCGGCAAGTCTCGAGGGTAATGGTGTTTGTTTGGACAATTTGTACGAAGCCTGTGGCTCTGACTTGGATATGAATAATCTACACATACCCAAGCATTCTTCACCATCTCGTAATGCACCAGCTTCTTATCACTCTGAGTCGCGGGTCGTAGCTGAGGGAATTCAATCCTCTCAGCGAAGCAGAATGCTTGCCCATTTCGTGCCGCATGCAGGAACAATTTATTTCAATGGTTTGGAGGGGTCTTTAAAGTTCCTCGAAGATCTGGAAGACCATTTTGATTTATATAATATTCCGGAAGACTGCAAGGTCCAAATTGCCGGAACTTGCTTGAGAGATACCGCCAAGACCTGGTATCGGCAGTGGCGAGGGTCGAACCCAGATTCTCATTATGAGAATTTTCGTGCAGAATTCTTGGAGGTCTTTCCTTTCGGCCTCAGTCGAGCTAGCCTTGCTCAACAGCTGTTTTCTCGTCAGCAGGGTCCCAATGATAGCCCTGTTGCATTTGCGTTGGAAACTACACGCCTATATAATCTATGGGATCCACATGCCAGTCATGTTGACATGTTGGATACCCTCGTACAGCAGCTCGACCCATTCTTGCAAGATTTTCTTGAGGTTCGACACCCTACCACTATTCATGAATGCCTTCGCCTCATACGCACGTATGAAGAGCGACATGGCAAACATGCTGCAACTCACCATGCTCGGGCACCCCGCGAGGCTTATTCCGAAAACCCTCAGCGGCATAATAGACAAAACTTTCAGCGCGAGCATACACACGTGCCCACCCAAGCTTCATACGTTCCACCACACAGAAGAGTGGCGAACCAGCAACGAGTTTCGGAGCAAGCTACGGGGTATCGTCATAATGCACAGTATGCTCGACCCCGTTCCACTCAGCAGCATTCGGAACGTTATCATGCTCAGGGCAATAATAATTTTTCTGCCCGTGCTGAGGGCAGACGTAACGAAAATGAAAATCTCAACAGACACGCGGAGTTCCCGACGCAGGGTGCACGCAATTTTCCTTATCGTGAAAATTTTCCCGATACCCGGCAGGGTCGAGGTTTCCGACCACATGATAACACCACCAGAATTCCTTTAAACTTCCACAGGAAGTAGACGAAGGGTCGGTCCTGCTTCCTGATACCAAACATCCTGACCCTAAAACAGTATTAGTGACTGTTCAAACTCCTCAGTTGCCTGATGTATTCTTGACACTTGAAGACATTATTGTCGAGACAAAGTTCGACACTGGGTCTGAGATATCAGCCCTAAATACAAAGTTTTGCAATGATGTTTTTTCTGCAATACATGTTCAGCCTGCAACGCAGTATTTGCGAGGTGCAAATAACGAAATCTTCAGTATCGCAGGAACTGTCACATTATCTTTAGGGCTGGGAAAAGCTCGTTTTACACATTCTTTCCTGCTTATAGACGAGCTACCCGTGAAATTTCTCATGGGTATGGACTTTATTAACAAGTTTCAAATAACTTTGAATTTTGTACAACATGTGATTTCCTTTCCGGAACCTGTCGAAATGATTCCGACGGTTCCTGTAGATATTACGAGTTTATTGTTGAGTGACCAATTGAATGAGGGGCAACGAGACCAGCTTTCTCTCCTTTTACAGGAAAGCCCTGGTTTATTTTCGGATCAACCTGGTTTCACACAGGTGGTTTATCATGTTATTGACACTGATGGTTCGAAACCCATTGCGACGAAACCTTACCCTTGTGCTCCACATAAAAAACAGGAAATGCAACGTCAAATTGCGGAAATGATTAAGCAGGGCATAATCAGGGAATGAACAAGCGCCTGGGCGGCTCCTGCCTTCTTGGTTCCAAAGAAACAACCAAATGAATTTCGTTTCGTGACAGATTTTCGCAAACTCAACCAAGTCACAAAAACAATCAATTATCCCCTACCTGTCATGTCACATATTCTAAATGACTTGTCGTCAACCAAATGGATGTCAACTTTGGATTTGGCGAGTGGATATTGGCAGGTGGCAGTACATCCGGACTCGGTCGATAAAACAGGCTTTGTGACTCCTTTTGGGGCCTATGAATATTTACGTATGCCTTTTGGTTTAGCTTCTGCACCTGCTACTTTCCAAAAGCTTATGGACACGGTTCTCAGACCTGTCCTGGGTCCCCATGTGCATGTCTATTTGGATGATATTATTATCACATCAGAGACTTTTGACGAGCACCTTTCTCTGCTCAAACAGGTGTTCCAACTTATATACAATGCTGGCTTGACGTTAAAACCTAGTAAATGCCAGATAGCGAGGGACGAGATTGTATATCTGGGGTTGAAAATTACTCCCCACGGCTTATTCACTGATAATGAAAAAATTAGGCCTATTGCTGACTTTCCTCGGCCTAAAACAGCAAAAGAACTATCCCGCTTTCTGGGAATGACCGGATGGTATCAGCAGTTCGTCCCCGCTTATGCTACAATATGTGAGCCATTGTATGCTTTAAAGCGTAAATACAAGAAGTTTATTTGGACACCTGAAGCTAACGCTGCATTCGAAACACTGAAGTCTGCATTGACTCAGCCTCCGGTGTTGGCTTTCCCGGATCATTCTAAAGAATTTGATATTTATACTGATGCATCCGGAGTTGGTCTTGGTTGCGTTTTGTCACAAGCTGGGCATCCAATAGCTTTTGCGTCTCGTACTTTAGCCAAAGCTGAACGCAATTATTCAGCTACGGAACGTGAATGTCTTGCTGTTGTGTATGCACTGAATAAATTTCAATGTTATCTTAACGAATTGACAGTTAACATAATTACGGATCATTCTGCCCTTCAGTATTTGAATTCTGCTAAACACCTATCTCAAAGACTTATGAAGTGGGCCCTGAAGTTACAAGAGAGCAATATCAAAATTTCGTATCAGCCAGGTAATAAGAATCAATTACCGGACGCATTATCTCGCGTTCCGATTAGTGGGGTCCCCACCGAAACTACTCCTGGATGTCAGCCTTTACTTCTAATAGCTGATATCACATCCAGAGAGCAGATAATGGCAGAATTAATAAATGATCCAGATTTTGGGGATATTTACAATTTTTTGCTTGCGGGTTCGTTCCCCCACAAAGTGATCCTTCTCTGGCTGGAAGGTCACAACATTTTGAGGTAATAGAGGGTCTTCTTTATTATACAAAGTCTCGGACTACTAGGGCAGAGTTTCGCCCATGTATTCCGCGAACCCTTAGAATGGCTCTTTTAAATGAATTTCATGACAAACCTCTTGCAGGCCATTTAGGTATTCGCAAGACCCGTTGTAAATTGCGGGATGTTGCCTATTGGCCTGGAATGTACCAAAGTGTGCTCGCATACGTTCAATCATGTCACTTGTGTCAGATTAATAATTATCGTAATGTAAGACCGGCCGGTCACTTGAAATCTAGTTCAAGTTCTCATGTATTTGATATTATTTCCATAGATTTATTGGGACCTTATCCATTATCTGTTAAAAATAAAGCTCGTTATGTTTTAGTACTAACTGATAATTTTTCTAAATGGGTTGAAGTTTTTTCCCATTAAAGCCGCTACGGCTGAGATTATTTGTAATGTCTTAGTTAATGAAGTATTTTCTAGATATGGTGCACCTAATAAAGTAGTTTCGGATAATGGTCCTCAATTTATTTCTGACATTTTTGAAAGAATGTGTGCGAGACTACACATTAAACATAAATTCATTTCCCCATATCATCCCCAGAGTAATCCTGCAGAACGCGTTAACCGAACGCTAGTGAAAATGATTGCGACTTTCGTAATGGACCACCATGAAAGATGGGATGACCATTTAGAACTTTTTGCGTTCGCCCTCCGCTCGTCTGTCCACGAGTCTACTAAAATTACTCCTGCAGAACTTTTTCTGGGTCGCAAAATTAAAACCCCTTTTGAAAATTTAACGGGGATTATCGATGAACTAAATCAGCGACCAACTCCGCAATCAGTACACATTATGGCAGAAAAAGCTCGTGTTGCAATGCTAGGAGCACAAGCGGCTCATGCACGATATTATAATTCTAGGCGTAGGGAACCAGATCTTGTCGTTGGAGATCTCACTCGTGGAAACGCACTTCCAGTCTTCTGTTTCGCATACTTTAGTGAAGAAATTTGCACCCAGCTACGAAGGTCCATATCGGGTGACAAATGTCTTTGAAAATAATATTGTTCTGGAGAAACCGAACAACAATTTTCAATATGTACATGTTGATCAATGTCGCAAGTATCACGAACGGGATATCGAGTTCATTATCAATCCTACTCAACCTTCTGTTCCACAGACTCAAGAATCTATATCTCATGTTCAACCGCCAGAAATTGTGGACGACCCACCGAACATTTTTGACGAATCACCAGTAATTTTTCCTTCACCCTCCCCCCTCCAGACGAGTTTCTACAACCGCAACCTGATTCTCCCGTGAGACCAAGGCTCGATTCGCGTTCGTCGAATACTAGTATCGTTCCTTTCCCTCCAACCATTGCCAAGACTATTGTTGCGCCGTTTCCGGCTAACTCTGCACCAATGCGGGATACTTCTTCTGTGAATACCTCATCGGAAAGTATTCCTATAGGCAAATCCAAACATCGCCCTGCACGACCGCTGAATTATAGCAGCGACTCAGAGGCGTCGGACATTTCGGATTTGTCAGTTATAAATCCAACATTTAATATTCCACACCGTCCAGCACCACCAAAAGCTGGGCGCAAACGTCACTTGTCTCCTCAATCTGCTTCGCCGCAACAGCGACGAAGGCAGAAATCTTTGCATCCGCCCGGGTTTCGCCCCTGGAACCTCCGTTCAGGGCAAACAGGGCCGATGCCTGCTACTACTATCATGCCCCGTGGGCGTACACGAAAACAAGCGATGTGGCCGGAGACACGTCCCTCCAAAAGATACTAGAAGGACACAACGGGCCCCAGCATCAAGGGACTTCATATCCAAAGCCTGGGGGAGCCCGTTCCTATCAGCCGCAGCAGGGATTTCCGGACCGCCAGACTTCTGACGTTCCTGACCGTTCTTCTCAGCCGCAGGGATTTCCAGACCGCCAGACTCCTGACCGTTCCTATCAGCCGCAGCAGGGATTTCCGGACCGCCAGACTTCTGACGTTCCTGACCGTTCTTCTCAGCCGCAGGGATTTCCAGACCGCCAGACTCCTGACCGTTCCTATCAGCCGCAGCAGGGATTTCCGGACCGCCAGACTCCTGACCGTTCTTCTCAGCCGCAAGGGATTCCGGACCGCCAGACTTCTGACCGTTCTTCTCAACCGCAGGGATTTCCAGACCGCCAGATTCCTGACCGACAACAGACCGATGTTCCATTACCGTCCCGGAAGAGATCCAAGCCACCTGATTTCCCCAGTCCCATTAGGCCTGGAAAACGTTTTCGCACTAGAATTTTTTATGCGTCCTCGAGATAAGTAAGTTCTCGTGGACAGGTTCTTTTCTCAGTTTATTGTTTTTCCTGCTCGACCAGTTGGCGTGTCAGAATTTCTTTTTTTCGTGTGGGCCTATGCATTCTTTTTGTGTATATATGTGTGTTTTTTTTTTATATTTCTTCTATGTCCATCTACTAATCCACTTTTTTTGTATATATCTATGTGCTTAGGGGTAAAATAATAAAATTGTTACTGTTAGGCAGCTCCAGGTAAATTTCGCTGCTGATACAGTTGTTCTGTATTTCAACGCATGAGGCAAACGTAATTTGAAATGAAAATAATAAAATTGTTACTGTTAGGCAGCTCCAGGTAATCTTCGCTGCTGATACAGTTGTTCTGTATTTCAACGCATGAGGCAAACGTAATTTGAAATGAAAATAATCAAATTGTTACTGTTAGGCAGCTTCAGGCAATCTTCGCTGCTGATACAGTTGTTCTGTATTTCAACGCATGAGGCAAACGTAATTTGAAATGAAAATAATAAAATTGTTACTGTTAGGCAGCTTCAGGCAATCTTCGCTGCTGATACAGTTGTTATGTATTTCAACCAATGAGGCGCACGTAATTTGAAATTAAAAAAGTGATTCCTGCTAGGCAGAATAAAAGGAAAGTATGCCGATGCAGGTTTGGTTTGTTCTACACTACAAATTTCACAATCGAATACAGATTCGTAAATTGTTATGCCAAGTTGATAATGTAAATACGGCTACCACCAAACAACAAATCAAAAAAAAGATCGAGAAACGTCAATCATCGAAATGTAAGACTTACACTCCAAAATTGATAGATTTTTCGGAAACCAAAAAAAAAAAAAGAAAAAAAAAAAGAAGAAAAATTAAGGGGGAGATGATGTAACGTATACTCTATATTCACTTTCCTTTTGATTTTACTATCTCTGGTTATTTTATTTTACTATGTAAATTATCTTCCTACTGAACGGAATATTATTTCACCCGCTGAATGAGATCTGGCAATGAGTGTAAGTCATGACGTGGTGGTAGCTCGTATATAGGCGCGTTCATCGAGAAGAGTAGTTGTGTTGCGGTGTTGTTGCGTGGTAGTTGTGTTGTTGCGTTGTAGTTGAGTTGTTGCGTTGTAGTTGTGTTGTTGCGTTGGAGTTGAGGGTGGTTGGTGTTGTTGCGTTGCGTTGCAGTGTGTTGTTATGTAGTAGTGATATATGAGTGCCTTAGTTGACCAGGAGTCATCATAATAAACAAGTTGTTCTGTAAGTTCAGTCTTTTTCAATTCTTAGTTTTGTCAGACCTCTGTCTGGCTGTTAGGTTTATGACTTTGATTACTTAATATAAATAACCAGCGTTGAGACTTTGTTTAAGTTCATAATTAACGAGTAACAACACCCTTTTGGGAATTCATTATTTTGAAGCGTAGAGCATTATTCATTCATAATAATTAGCTTAGCAAAAAGATAAACAAAGCTAATTCATTATAGAGCGACAACCCAAACCGAAGGAAGGTAAGATGACGTTATTTTCCCCAATTCCAGTTCCAATGTTAACTAAATATACACATATGCATGGTCGCTATGCCTCCTCGATATAGAGTGAGGGAGTTAAAGTTAAGATCAGGGGTGTAACAGGTTTACGCAGCAGTAGGCCAGTAAACATGGCTAATTCTAATATTTTTTAAGTTAACGTAACTCTTATTTTGCCTCCACCTGAAGGATGTATTGCTTATATATACTTTTTCTATTAATAAACATTGTTAATTACTTAACCTGGTGTAGCTAACTTTCTAGGCTGTGTATATTCCTCTAAATTCATAATTTGCGGCATATGGGTTTTTTACGAATACCTCGTAACGAGCCTATATGAAACACAACGCGACGTCCGTAAACTTTGAGATCAGGTTCTTTACATTTATGGGAACGCAACCTCACTGTTTATCCAATTAGACGATGGTTAAGTATTCTGTGCCCACCGGCGGCGTGGTAATACAGTCAGCTTTCGTCGTAAAGGTACGTATGAAGACAAAGTGATCCAAATATTGCAAAACGTTACCCTCTGTATTGTTTAATTATGCCAAAATATTTGTCCCCCAGAAATTTCAATACCCTCATCACACAGCGTACAATTTACCTATATTACAACGACTTTTAGATAACGTAATGCATATCCAACCTTCCGAACTGGAGAGGACAAATTTTAATCAAGGGAACATCAATTTAAAATTCCAAAAACAATGATAGAATTGTATAACGTAATTCCGTTAATACGATTGGAAATGACAGTAAAGTAAAAAGAAAAATCGAAAAGAACCCTGTGTTCTCGTATACTAATACATTCGCTTGTGAAAGGTTTTGCGTATCATCCTTCCGCGAAAATCACAAATATCAGAGCGAATGCACCCAAACCAACCGGATTTTGCTTCGTCACATTTTGCTGTTTGCTGATGGTCATTAAATCGTAAACATCACTTGCTTAAAGACTTTTTCCTTACTTCATAGCGTCGCTCAACATTACATAATTTTTCTTTTTGTTTCTTCCGCTTTTTCTTTTCTTTCTGACTTCAGTAAAATGCGTTCTTGCAGGCGTCCGAATACGTGACCTTCGGTAGAAGACTTCAAACGCCACCGCCAGACACGAGGGCCACGTTCCACTGCTGACCTTTGAACCGAACAGAACTTATTTCCTCTGCATGTTCCGATATTCGAAACGAGAAACAGTAAAAAAGAAAATAAAAACTGCCGTCAAATATAGAGCACAAGTGTAGATTTCCCTTTGATACCGGGTTTAATAAATTATCGTAATTCCATTTTTTAAACGTTTCACATTTTATTTTCGATTGTCAGTGCACGATGAATGATTCTTGCAAGCATTTGTCTACTGTGTTATGAGAATGGGAAAAGTTTGAAAAATGGCGTCTCCTGTTTTTGAAATAAGACTAGAACTAATGAGATTATACACTACAATACGACACTATTGCGCGATATACATTCCGACTCGAGAAATTTAATTTACGTTTTTTCTACAGTGGGTTCATAAAAAGTGGAGCCGGCATGTCAATCTGGATGCCGTATAGTCGATAAATCCCCAAACAAACAAAAAATCTGAATAGTCGTTAAAACCCTCAAACAAACAAAAAATATGGAGAACGCAGGCAGGTAATTTCACCTATACAGGGTGTTCGTAAACTGTTTTGACAAAAGAAGAGGGGAGATAGTACCCATCAAGACGAACAATATTTACAATGGAACCTAGGGTCGCATTCCACTCTGAGTGTCAGAAAAGAGTAAAGTTAGATGTCCAAGTTGAACTTTCAGTAGTGCAAAGAAAGAGAATTATCATAAGTTGCACAATCCTATTTATGGAGATCAGGGACAGACTCAAAGTAGATGCTCAAAGTGGCGGCCACGGGTGCCGTTGCAGAATTCACACCGGCGAATGGAAGACTGGCGCACCCTCTGGATGACTCCTGGTGTAGTGTTTATCCTGTCCGCTGCAACAACTATTCTCGCGACGAGATCTTCCACGGAGTCCACAGGCGTCTCGTACACCTATGATTTCATGTGCCCCCAGAAGAAGTCCGGTAAGCGTGGAGGCCATGCCACAGGTCCGCCACATCCAATCCATCGTGGCATTCAGGAAGTGTCTACTGCACCTTGATAAGCCAATCAGCTGCAACTGTCGATGCTGCGTCTTTTCTCTGGCAATTTGCATACGGTAAATGTTTGACGGTGATGTTCTGGCGATGTGCTACTTCTCCGGCACGAAAGAAATGACGTCTGAGGTGACGTTTTGTGCTTATTGGACGTATTTCGAAGTTACTCTTTTCTGACACTCAGAGTGGAATGCGACCCTAAGTTCCATTGTAAATATTGTTCGTCTTGATGGGTACTATCACCCTTCTTCTTTTGTCAAAACAGTTTACGAACACCCTGTATGCTATTCCCCCTACCCCATTTATGTGTAGAAAATTCACCGTTGTCATACAAAGATAATTATCGCGTGTAACTACCACGTCTTTTGAATCAAAAGAATGAGTGATAACACAAAATGCAAATATTAAACATTTACTGACATATAAAATCTTATCAAGTTACCATCGTGCCATCGCAATTCCAAAAACAACATAAGCCGTCTGAGCAAGAGATAAAATATTTTTGAGTTCTAAAATCACATGAAAAATAAAAGTGATTAAAACCCATGAGACTTGCGAAACTCTAAGAGTTCCTTCTTGAGATAGCGGAAGTACTGCAGCTGCAACACAAACGCGATAGATTTTATACATTGTAAGTTTATATACTCTTATTTTTAAATACACCAGGTTGTGAATACACAAAAGAACGCTTATAGCGTAGTAAATCCGTTTATTTTCGTGGTGTAAATTTGTATAAAGATTCGCCAAGCTTGTCGCATTCCAATGGGAGGCTTTCTCAAGGCAATGTAGACATAAAAATGCAGGGAATTAGAACACGTAAGAAATAAAGATGATTTGTTTGAAATTTTTCAGTGGAGTGTGAAAGCTTGGCGAATCTTTATACAAATTTACATCACGAAAATAAACTGATTTACTGCGTTCTTTGCTTATAGTTTATATAGTTGAAAGATCTCGTGGGTTTTAGCGTCACTGATTTTTCATGTGGTTTTAGAACTCAAAAATATTTCATCTCGTGCTCAGACGGCCTATGTTGTTTTTGGAATATAAAATCTTATACAGCTTTGGTATATATTTTTTTTTGTTTAGTTTCAGGGTTCAACAACCACCACGAGCAACTAACTCTTTGGCCTCTAAGCTGTGATCCGTCCCTTATTTAAAGATACTGGTTCTAGGAAAGGGACAGCGCCATCGGACAAACGCTCCACCCAAACTTACCCAAATGGCCAGAAGCTAGCTCCTCATACCACACGGTCATCCGGACGACAAGATCTTATATACCAACAGCTTTTTGATAACTAATGAAATATAAAGATTGAAGGGGTAATCCGTTTAATTGGCGTAAGAAACAGTACAATATGCCGAGCTTTCGCTCATCTACGGGTGGCTTTGTTAACCTTGACCAAGACATCCGTAGATGAGCGAAAGCTCGGCATATTGTATTTTGTTTCTTCCGCCAATTAAACGGATTACCACGTCAATCTTATATACTTGGTGTATTAATCAGTTGTAATATTAATGAAATATCTCTCATAGATAACGAAATCTGACAAAAATGGCTTAAAATAGGTTATTAAGAATCAGTTGTAAATATTACCGTCCACAATGTTCCCCTATCAAAAGAGCTATCCAGCGCCGTCGGAGTAGCGCATGTTTCCTCTGGACTAGAACCCGGGTCCACCTCGGATAGCCAGAAATCCATGCCTTTGGCCACTAGGAGGCAGTGCCATGGTTTAAAGACAGTGCATTTCAAAGTGAGTATTATGAACTTAATCTTCGCGGAGTTAACGATTTCCGCTGTCTCCTGTGGTTAACTACTTCATGCCACATTATTTAAGCTTTGTCCTTCATATGATTTAAGCATGATCAAGTATTCAAAATGCTTACAAACTCAGAGTCCCAACCTTGAGGAGTATCTTCGGAATGAATAGACAGATGATCACAGTAAGACAAGGTATTTCAAACAGAAGCCATCGCTCTTTCCAAGTTTATAAGTGAGTCTGGGAAAAATTCTCATTGGCCGCCACCGGGAATCGAACCCATGTCTTCCAGTTACGTGCCGGATATGCTTCCACTGCACCACATCGATTCGCCTTCTAATTATTTGTTCAGTTGCTGCTTACCATCTTTGGTGAATCCTCAGCATTGTGCAGGGCTCCAAGAAGCAATCTACCAATTGGCTTGGCAGTCAATATATGCGAGTCTGGAGGAATTCGAGGCAGCTGTGTTGCAGTGGAAGCATATCCGGCGCGTAACTGGAAAACCCTGGGTTCGATTCCCGGTGGCGGCCAATGAGAATTTTCCCGTAACTCACTTATAAACGTGGAAAGGGCGATGACTTCTGTTTGATGTTTCTAGTCTACGTCAAATGTCTGTTTTAATTAAAGACAAGGTATTGCCATTTTCGCCACTGTTGTGAACAAGTACTGCGATAGTCCAGTAGTATTCTTCCAGAACTTTCTAGAACACATGGCTGAAGACTACGTTATTGCCAAAGATTAGCTTGAACATCGGTATTAATAATAAACAGCCATTTTGACGTCTGTCAGGACTTTCTCCACCAATGTTGTTATACACTGAGTGATCACTGAATTATCACCACCTACCTAATACTTCGTAGGTCCTTTTGGCCTCCGTACAGCAGCTATCCAACATGGCATCGATTCAATAAGATGCCGGAAGCAGTTTGGAGGTATGGCCAACCAAGCTGTGTATAATGTCGCCTTCGATGCAGGTATGGAGATGACTGGGGGTATCCAGACGTTTATTATTCGGTTCCACAGTGTCCCACAAGTGCTCTATGGGATTGGTATCAGGGTATTTCGGAGGCCAATCGATATTGCTGGAAGTCTGAACTGGGTTCCTGAAACCATCCCTGCAAAACATGCAACTTGTGGCTCTGCGCATTGTCATCTTGGAAGCGTCGCCATTCGGTGGAAAAAAAGGGGGGAGGGGCAACATTGCTGGGTGTACAGAGTCAGCAAACAATTCACGATAATTGGCAGCAGTCATACGTTGTTCCACATGCACCAGGGGTCCAAGTTCCTGCCAGGTAAGCGTGACACACACCACACAACCGCCTTTTTTTTTTTTCGATTGGAGGTTAACTTCCACCGTGAGCAACTCAATGGACTATATGCAGTCACCCGTCCTTAATTAAGGGTCACTGGTGTGACGTGTCTGCCCAGCAGGACGCACACGATATAAAGGCAGATAGCAGCGATAACGAACGTCCGCGTAGCTCAATTGGTAGAATGACTTATTCCGGAATGAGAGGACCCGGGCTCGAGCCCCGGCGTGGACAAAAATGACTGAGAAATTTTCTTCGTTATAATGGCGCCCGAACTTTCCGGATGACCCGGCCGTTCAAGATCTCGCAATGGTGTGATGTTCTTTCCACACCGCGAGAAAGGAAAAATAAGAGAATCCCTTCTCCAGCGCTTCGAAAAATAAATGTGTGTGACGGTGAATTCCACATACCAGATTGACTGGGAGTTCTCAAGTGCACGTTCTACAGCGGATGGCTGCCTGTAATAATGATTCATGGTCACGGCTGATCCGTGGGCCATGACCCCGGCCCTCTTTCGGGGGAGGGGGCGTGACGTGCCTGCCCAGCAGGACGCACACGACATAAAGGCAGATAGCAGCGATAACGAACGTCCGCGTAGCTCAATTGGTAGAGTGACTTATTCTGGAATGAGGGGACCCGGGTTCGAGCCCCGGCGTGGACAAAAATGACGGAGAAATTTTCTGCGTTATACTGGTTCCAGGGACGGGAGACAGCCAGTGCGTAAGACAAACACAACATCCATGCCTCACCGGGATTCGAACCCGGACCCCTTTTCGACGAATGATCTGAGGCCATCGCTTAGACCACTGCACCACCGGGGTGGCATACAACCGCTTTCACCGGCTTGCATTGTGGAGACTATGTAGGATGGATCGATTGCCTCATGTTTGCGCCAAATACGTACACGACCCTCGACGGACTGAAATAAAAAACGCGACTCGTCAGACAAGCACACTGTTTTTCAGTCATCCGACGACGTCCAACTTGCATGAACTTTGCACCAAGCGAATCTTTGATGCCGATGAACCGTAGTTAGGAGAGGATGTTGTCGGGGCTGTCTGCTGTTATAACCCATACGTGCGACGCATGGTCATGATAGACACTGTACCGGGTTGACCTCTGTTTTTTTGGGTAGTCAAGTGCCGAGCAGTGCCGAGCAGTGCAGAGCCTGTTGGCCTGTACGAGCCGTTGCACCCCGTGCTCACCTCTTACATCAACCTATCGCTGTCCTGTGAAGTTTTGCCTCAGAGTCGTTGTTTAACAATTTTCAGGCCAGTCTTGAGACACTTTAATTACGGCGGCTCGCGAGCCCACCGGTTCAACAAGTTTAGGAAATCGAGACACCAGCTCTCCGAGCTCTCACAATCTGTTCTTTCTGAAAGTCCGATAAATTCTTCCGTTTGCACATCCCGCTGTGAATTTTACTACCTACTGCTCCACATCTTATGTTTTTTTTTTTTTTTTTTTTTTGATTGGAGGTTTAACGACCGCCGTGAGCAACTCAATGGGCTATAAGCAGTCGCCCGTCCCTAATTTAGAGTCACTGGTTCCAGGGAAGGGAGAGAGCCAGTGCCATAAGACAAACACAACATCCATGCCTGCCCGGGATTCGAACCCGGACCCCTTACGGACGAATGATCAGAGGCCAGAGCCTTAGACCACTGCGCCACCGGGGCGGCCATCTTATATGTATGCTACGTCGGTCGACCAGTCGCGCCCTCTCGGAAATATCGTGGTCAACGGGCCGCATCCACTTTTTTTTTTTTTTAGGTTTAACGACCACCGTGAGCAACTCAATGGGCTATAAGCAGTCGCCCGTCCCTAATTTAGAGTCACTGGTTCCAGGGAAGGGAGAGAGCCAGTGCCGTAAGACAAACACAACATCCATGCCTCACCGGGATTCGAACCCGGACCCCTTCGGACGAATGATCAGAGGCCAACGCCTTAGACCACTGCGCCACCGGGGCGGCCATCCACTTTTGATAGGGGTGGTTATAATTCAGTGATCATTCGATATAATATATAAGGCTTGTTTGGTTTCACTTCTAAATATCCGCTAATTTTCCGATTTTATCCATTTTCTTGAGTACACATAAGAGCAAAAATAGTTTTCTGCTTTCCAAGAGCAGGGTGTGTACATTTCCTCCCGTCAGAACTGATCATAGGAATTTTAAAGATTACTCTAATCAGCGTTCGGATTCTTTTGGTGATCAGCTGGTCCAAGTCCGCTAAAAATCTAATCGGACCACCAAAATAATTCTGGACCGATTTTTTTTTAATGTAGGTTTTACGACCACCGTGAGCAACTCAATGGGCTATAAGCAGTCGCCTGTCCCTAATTTAAGGTCACTGGTTCCAGGGAAGGGAGAGAGCCAGTGCCGTAAGACAAACACAACATCCATGCCTGACCGGGATCCAAACCCGGACCCCTTTCGGACGAATGATCAGAGGTCATCGCTTAGACCACTGCGCCACCGCGCCACCGTCTGGACCGATGGACCTTTTTTTTTTTTTTTTTTTTTTGATTGGAGATTTAACGACCACCGTGAGCAACTCAATGGGCTATGAGCAGTCGCTCGTCCCTAATTTAGGGTCACTGGTTCCAGGGAAGGGAGAGAGCCAGTGCCGTAAGACAAACACAACATCCATGCCTGACCGGGATTCGAACCCGGACCCCTTATGGACGAATGATCAGAGGTCATCGCTTAGACCACTGCGCCACCGTCTGGACCGATGGACCTATATCACTTTTTTACGGGTAACGTCATTTAATTCAGAATGAACCAGGCAGGTTTTTTTCTCGTAAAGGGACGTTACAAAATATTAGTGGTAGTCTCGGTGGCACAGTAGTCTAAGCGCAGGCTTCAGACCATTCGTCCGAAATAGGTCTGGATTCGAATCCCGGTTAGGCATGAATGCTGTGTTTGTCTTACTGCACTGGGTCTCCCTCCCCCTGATGGAACCAGTGGTTCCAAATTAGAGACGGGCGACTGCTTGTAGACATCCCCCTCCCCACAAAAAAAAAAAATAATAACAAAAAAAACTTTTTTTCGTTGATGGTAGATAGCGAATAACTTAGTAGTTATTACAAGCCTCCCTGAAGTCTAGCGGGCCGCCCCGGTGGCGCAGTGGTTCACGGCGTTGGCCTCTGATCATTCGTCCGTAAGGGGTCCGGTTCGAATCCCGGTGAGGCATGGATGTTGTGTTTGTCTTACGGCACTGGCTCTCTCCTTCCCTGGAACCAGTGACCCTAAATTAGGGACGGGCGACTGCTTATAGCCCATTGAGTTGCTCACGGTGGTCGTTAAACCTCCAATCAAAAAAAAAAAAAAAAAAAGTCTAGCGGATGAAAATTGCGTATTCTATGCATTGGTAAGGTAAAATATCTAAGCATGTTTAAAACAAGCAACCACCAGGCAGCCGAGTTGTGAGAGGCGCAGTGTTCTAACCATTCTTCGAAGATAGGTCCGCGTGCGGCACAGATTGTGTGTTCCTCTTACAGCCCCGACTTTGTCCCTATACTCTGAAACAAATGACCATAAAGTACGAACGACCGACTACGTATTGCCCATTTAGTTGCTTACGGTGGCCTTCAAATCCGGTAAACAAAGAAAATAAATGAAAGCAAGCAGCTGTAGGTTAACTCCAAAACCTACAGATTTGGCATCCAGCTAACTAAACCGTGTCGACTCACCATACCAGCTAACCAAACCGCGCCGCCATTTCCATACAAAGCAATTTTTGTCCTATTTCCGTATACAGGCGATGCCATTTCCGTACACAGAAGTAGCGACACATGGGTGTTGAAGGAAAATTAAGTCAAAGATCTTTATGTTGAGCTGGCACTACAAACAGGTGCACTTTCTCGTTGACAATGACATGACATGTGTTCTTTAGTGGCATTATTTGTGATAACTTTTTTAGTTTTTCTAACTGCACTGGATCATCAGCAGGAGCCACTAATTAGCGAATAATTTTTCGGCGGGGAGGGGGAGGGGGGTTAACGACCACCGTGAGCAACTCAATGGGCTATAAAGAGGTCACCCGTCCCTAATTTAGGGCCACTGGCTCCAGGGAAGGGAGAGAATCAGTGCCACAAGACAAACACAACATTCATCCATGCCTCACCGGGATTCGAACCCGAACCCACTTGGACGAACGATCAAAAACCAGCGCTCATACTACTGCGCCAGGAATGGCAGTGATTAACCTACGCATTAGTGGTAACCGTAGTTTCTTTTACCATTTCGACTCATTAATCCTTGGTGGGGTTTTTTTTTCATTTAATTTTAGAATGTTTAGCGTATTTAAGACATCAACAGATTTTTTTAAACAAATACAGACAAGTTTCGAGCAGATTTGTAGATTTCAGATTGAGATGATACACTTAAGATTTCTTACATCTCCACATACGATACCAGGCAGTACCATTGTACGGAAACAGCACTTAATGAAGTGGAAGACAACCCAAGCGAACACTTCGATTTTAATTTTAAGAATCTCCGCTAAACCACGGGAATATTTGCAAGGAGAGTACGGTAACTCTCATTCAATGCAAGCAAGTCCAGCAAACTTTAGTAAGGAAGAGATGCGGGGCCTGAAAAATAAATGCAACGATACATTGCAAAAGTTCATGATTCAAACAGCAAGTATAGAAGTTGAGCTGATTTCTTCGGAAAAGTCACTATTTTAGCAATGTACAACCCCCAGTAAATTGTCATAGGAAGAAAAACTCACAGTATCACACTGGACATGGAAACATTGGTAGCGAATTCTGATTTGCATTCTGTTCCTTACACATCAGTCGAGTGTGAACGGGGGTTCGGAAATGTGTGAGAAATCAAAACAGACCAGCGAAACAAACTATTTTAGATTTAATGAGAGCCCTATTTTTTTTATTGAAGGTTTAATGACCACCGCGAGAAACTAAATAGGTACACCTTGCTGATAAATCACCCGTCCCTAATTTAGGGCCACTGGCTTCAGGGAAGGGAGACAGCCGGTGCCGTAAGATTTTTTTTTTTTGATTGGGGGTTTAACGACCACCGTGAGCAACTCAATGGGCTATAAGCAGTCGCCCATCCCTAATTTAGGGCCACTGGCTCGAGCGAACGGAGAGAGCCAGTGCCATAAGACAAACACAACTTCGGATCCAATCAGGTGAAAAGACAAAAAAAAAATTGTCACTAAACCTTTCACCCGTCAAATTAATTAAAGTTAAATGGAACTTACGTGTTCATTAGTTGGCATACAAATTGTAAGCTGTGGAAAAAATATTTAATATTTGTACTATATTATTTAGTTAATTTCGGATTAAAGTTTACCCTTCATGGCAACCCGCCTTGTAGATGGGCAATAAAACTACTACGGTGTGCATATAAAATGCATTAATTAATATTTGGGTCATTGGCGGACCAGTGAAAATAGGAGAGGACCACCAACGTCCGACATACACTGTTCCGCATGACGAGTATTTTGTTTTTCAAAATACTTAATTCCTCACTGTGAAAAAAATATTTGTAACATCAAGCATGATTTTATGCAAGCTTAATCTCCCATTGCTGAAGAAAGACATTTTACGTTTGGTAATATAAAATGTATAATAAAATCTTTAACTAGGATAATCCCACCGCCCATGGCCTGCACAATAACCAGATCTGAATACCACTGGAACACTACTGTGGTGAATTCTTTAAAACTGAGTAGCAGGTTCTCTGTTGTTACACGGCACTAGCAGTGTTCCTGCCGAGTCTGCCGGTAACGGTGCTTGAGACCTGAAGTACAATTTAGTTGGCCACGGCACCAGGTGAGAATCTCAGGTGCACTGCTGCACTCAAAGATTCACACCAGAACATAAAAAATGAAAAGTTGAAGAATGACCCGAAGCATAAGGCTTGGGTGAATCCACCTTGTGAACAAAATAACAACAACAAATAAAAAATAAAATAATCTAAAAAAAAAATGATACTTTGGGATCAGAGTTGTGATGAGGTTCACCCGCAATCACCAATTCGTGACTGAGTGTAGTGGTCCGGATCTTACTCCGGTACATTCAATCCCCAACCAGCCAGTACAACACTCACTTTCGCAAATAACACATGATTCTCAAATACACAACACAACATTTAATAACGTTCTGCGAGATTTAAACAGATACGGCGCTCTCTAGGCGCATAGACAATTGCCCCTCATATGTGGGCAGCATACGGTGTCACACTTTACTGTCGGAAGACGCAGCCGACTGAGTCTCCAACGGACTATCTGAACAAGAGATACTACTCTTTAACACACTAAATAGAGCTGCAGGTGATATTCATCTACAATTGCTTAGAGAATGAAAAAAAAATTATATGCAAACGATCACATTAAAAATACTCGCGACACAAAATACACAAGCACGTTAATTTGCGGTATAAGATTATAGGTGCGAAATACTGCCAAAGTTAATTAACTAAATCTAATAAGCATGCACATGCAGAACCCTGCCCCGCTGACGTTGGTCCTGAACCAAAGTTAAAAGAAACTGTCCCACCCAGCGGAATTTGTGGCCACACCCTCTCCCTTATTCATGTAAAAAAAATAATCAGGAAATAGGCCCTGTAAGAAATTGAAATCTGTATGTGCAGGCATTTCCTCTGAGGTTCAGTCACTCAAGCATTACTGCATCTATGTCCATGCAGCTTTGGGTGTCGGGATGGCACAAGTTCGCAGATGTGCGAAGAAAGAAAAAGGAAATATTCATCTACTTACAGTTACGTGACTTTGCTGTGCAAATCCGTTGTGCATCACATAATATCACACGACAAAAAAAAAAAACACACACACAGACACTTGCACCATGTGGCAGCACCGATGATTCAACACTTCACTTTGACGCTTGATGTAAATGAAGCACACACTTAAAAATAATAATATCACGCCGCACTTTGTTGCAATGATTAGAGTGCACACTGATCTATTCTCGTGACGATTTGAAGGTGGCCGTTAAGCAAAATAGGCCCTCTCACATCTGCTGTTGCGGTTTCAAGATTGATTTTCTGTGTTCCTGGGAAATGATTTTGTTGTCGTGAAGAAATAATTGTGAACGTCGACTGCTGGGAGAGTGGGACACATTCAATTCCGCTGCTGCTATAGTTGATTCCGTCCGTCGCTACCTTCCGTCCTTTTTGACCGTTCATTCCCAATTCAGTCAGTTCCTTTCCGTTCGCAAACCATCTATCTATCTACCCTGCCTGAGTACGCAGTTCAAATATGCCACTCGCAGGTTTCGTTTCCATTTTTTTATCGAGTTGCGACCGCCAGCCCTGAGATTAATTTTCTCGGCCGAGCGAAATCAGACGTGCTTTACCTTAAGCGTATATCGGCAACTCAACATTTCACCTGTATATTTGTTAGGTATCGAAGCCACCGCTCTTACGCTCATGTTTTTATCCGTCGCACTTACACGTAGTGGCTTCGCTGCTTACGTGACCACACACACGCACACATGGGGCCTCGCTTCGCCCCGTAAGACAAGCGCATCTCTTCACTTCCTCCACAGTAGGGGATGAATGGGGGTGACGATTCCACACTGCAGTGGTTGGCATCCGAACCCGACTTTGCTTGGCTTCGCTTCTCATTGGAATGACCACTGTCCACTCGCAGACTTCTTAATTCCCCTGTAACTTGGCTTTCATTAGGCCAAACAGTCGCTGAGTTCCATTACGCTCCAGCCTAGAAATTTCTGCTTTATCCCGCGGATTTAGGCATTCTGCTGTCTTTATGGCAAACTGGCATCTCCAGCTGCCTCGAGTTGTCTCCATTTCTTACCAAATGCGGGGAGGTTTGCTGCTTCATTTTCCCCAATTCATTTTGCTGCAGATCCAAGGCATCCAGCCTTTCACATCGGAGAGCATACAGACAACTAAACTTTCTTCCTTATTTTCACGCTAAGTGCGAACTCTTATTTTTCTGCACGGACCACACAGAGAGCAATTGTTCTCGAAAATGCCCCAAACAATCGACGAATTTACGATTATTCGCTAAACCTTTTGTCCCCATCTTCATTCATTTACTCAAGTGGACCCCTCTTCGAAAGGTACCATTCCGTGTTGCTTAGTTTCCCGTCAGCTGCGCCCTGATATTTATGACCTAACAGAGCTATTCTGAGACCACCCAGCCAGAGAGAGAATTCTTCGCCTCTTTTCTTTCCAAACCCCCAGATAAAACTTTATCTGCTGTTTACACTTTTAAACTCCAATCAAGCCTCGAACATAATTAATACTTAATTAATTTCACACATCAACCACGCCCATTAATTACTAAATTAATGGCGGGGGTGGGTCGTAACATCGGCCCCTCCTCAAGAAATCTAGAAGTCCTCTTCTGGGCCTATCGCTTTGCTCTTATCAATTTCCAGAGCAACCATTGAGTGCTACATTTTCCCACAGGTAGAAACAATTCAAAATGGCAAAAATATTGCGTTTCTTGCCTTCAAGAGCATTGGAGCGACTTCCCAATTATCCCGCAATTTTGTTAATTAATTTAGAGAACATCCGAAAGAAAAAACAACGTAAATGAGAAATAAATAAAAAAAAACTGAACTGTAAAAGAACATGTGAGTCTGCCGAACTGTGATTCCTAGCTGCCTCATACAATACGCGACATGGCGGACAAATTTTAGAGTTTTCTTCAGGTTTTAGGAGGGGGGGGTGTCCACTGTAACATTCCATCCCCCCATGAAAGAAAAAAGGGATGACTGGATGTAGTTTATTCATCCAATCATTCCATTTTTTTTTTTTTAACTGTAAACACTCAACCCTTTCCCACCGTCGCAAGGCACCCAATTCCGGATTTAAGTGCCCTGAGAGCGGAAGGAAAGTTTAAGGATTTCATCGCACGTTCATTGCTGCACGTCGAGATAGGCGGAAAGAAA
The DNA here is from genome assembly GCA_039090855.1 of Macrothele yani. Taxonomy (NCBI): domain Eukaryota; kingdom Metazoa; phylum Arthropoda; class Arachnida; order Araneae; family Macrothelidae; genus Macrothele; species Macrothele yani. The sequence goes on from CM076989.1 coordinate 24,222,866, forward strand.
ATTTAAATATGAGGCATAGCTTCGAGAATCCACGAGTTCCACAGATCTCTCACGTTCGATGCTCCTACACCCGCTTTTATCTGCGCTCAATGCCAAATTCTTGCGTTCCACTGTCTTCGAGTTCCTTCTCAACATCATAGATAATCGTAGTGTCACCGTCTTCCTGGGGATCCACTATAAACTCGACTGCTCCCCGTAAACCATAGGTGCGGCTAAAGCTGTTTGTCTCAGCTGTGATGTACCCGCTATACTTGTAACAGGTGTACTCTCTTCCGGAAGAATTGCAGCCCCAGTGCTCATATGTTCTCCGTCAGAGTGACCATCAGAATCATCTGAATCCATGTGACTCGCAGATGACGATTTTTTTCGTGTTAGCCATTTTGTTTTTCTTACCCACTAAAATTATGGCAGTTCTTAGAAAACAGCTTAAGGCTTACTTAATGCTAAATTATACAAAATTCGCACCGAACAAAACTAAATAAAAATAGTAATGGCAGTCAATTCGCACTTATTTTACGAACATGAGTGTTGTTCCGCTAGCTGCAAAATATAGGTATCGATCCTGGGACAACGGCACCATTAATGTTTCACGGCACTAGCAGTGTTCCTGCCGAGTCTGCCGGTAACGGTGCTTGAGACCTGAAGTACAATTTAGTTGGCCACGGCACCAGGTGAGAATCTCAGGTGCACTGCTGCACTCAAAGATTCACACCAGAACATAAAAAATGAAAAGTTGAAGAATGACCCGAAGCATAAGGCTTGGGTGAATCCACCTTGTGAACAAAATAACAACAACAAATAAAAAATAAAATAATCTAAAAAAAAAATGATACTTTGGGATCAGAGTTGTGATGAGGTTCACCCGCAATCACCAATTCGTGACTGAGTGTAGTGGTCCGGATCTTACTCCGGTACATTCAATCCCCAACCAGCCAGTACAACACTCACTTTCGCAAATAACACATGATTCTCAAATACACAACACAACATTTAATAACGTTCTGCGAGATTTAAACAGATACGGCGCTCTCTAGGCGCATAGACAATTGCCCCTCATATGTGGGCAGCATACGGTGTCACACTTTACTGTCGGAAGACGCAGCCGACTGAGTCTCCAACGGACTATCTGAACAAGAGATACTACTCTTTAACACACTAAATAGAGCTGCAGGTGATATTCATCTACAATTGCTTAGAGAATGAAAAAAAAATTATATGCAAACGATCACATTAAAAATACTCGCGACACAAAATACACAAGCACGTTAATTTGCGGTATAAGATTATAGGTGCGAAATACTGCCAAAGTTAATTAACTAAATCTAATAAGCATGCACATGCAGAACCCTGCCCCGCTGACGTTGGTCCTGAACCAAAGTTAAAAGAAACTGTCCCACCCAGCGGAATTTGTGGCCACACCCTCTCTCCCTTATTCATGTAAAAAAAATAATCAGGAAATAGGCCCTGTAAGAAATTGAAATCTGTATGTGCAGGCATTTCCTCTGAGGTTCAGTCACTCAGCATTACTGCATCTATGTCCATGCAGCTTTGGGTGTCGGGATGGCACAAGTTCGCAGATGTGCGAAGAAAGAAAAAGGAAATATTCATCTACTTACAGTTACGTGACTTTGCTGTGCAAATCCGTTGTGCATCACATAATATCACACGACAAAAAAAAAAAAAACACACACACAGACACTTGCACCATGTGGCAGCACCGATGATTCAACACTTCACTTTGACGCTTGATGTAAATGAAGCACACACTTAAAAATAATAATATCACGCCGCACTTTGTTGCAATGATTAGAGTGCACACTGATCTATTCTCGTGACGATTTGAAGGTGGCCGTTAAGCAAAATAGGCCCTCTCACATCTGCTGTTGCGGTTTCCAAGATTGATTTTCTGTGTTCCTGGGAAATGATTTTTGTTGTCGTGAAGAAATAATTGTGAACGTCGACTGCTGGGAGAGTGGGACACATTCAATTCCGCTGCTGCTATAGTTGATTCCGTCCGTCGCTACCTTCCGTCCTTTTTGACCGTTCATTCCCAATTCAGTCAGTTCCTTTCCGTTCGCAAACCATCTATCTATCTACCCTGCCTGAGTACGCAGTTCAAATATGCCACTCGCAGGTTTCGTTTCCATTTTTTTTATCGAGTTGCGACCGCCAGCCCTGAGATTAATTTTCTCGGCCGAGCGAAATCAGACGTGCTTTTACCTTAAGCGTATATCGGCAACTCAACATTTCACCTGTATATTTGTTAGGTATCGAAGCCACCGCTCTTACGCTCATGTTTTTATCCCGTCGCACTTACACGTAGTGGCTTCGCTGTTTACGTGACCACACACACGCACACATGGGGCCTCGCTTCGCCCCGTAAGACAAGCGCATCTCTTCACTTCCTCCACAGTAGGGGATGAATGGGGGTGACGATTCCACACTGCAGTGGTTGGCATCCGAACCCGACTTTGCTTGGCTTCGCTTCTCATTGGAATGACCACTGTCCACTCGCAGACTTCTTAATTCCCCTGTAACTTGGCTTTCATTAGGCCAAACAGTCGCTGAGTTCCATTACGCTCCAGCCTAGAAATTTCTGCTTTATCCCGCGGATTTAGGCATTCTGCTGTCTTTATGGCAAACTGGCATCTCCAGCTGCCTCGAGTTGTCTCCATTTCTTACCAAATGCGGGGAGGTTTGCTGCTTCATTTTCCCCAATTCATTTTGCTGCAGATCCAAGGCATCCAGCCTTTCACATCGGAGAGCATACAGACAACTAAACTTTCTTCCTTATTTTCACGCTAAGTGCGAACTCTTATTTTTCTGCACGGACCACACAGAGAGCAATTGTTCTCGAAAATGCCCCAAACAATCGACGAATTTACGATTATTCGCTAAACCTTTTGTCCCCATCTTCATTCATTTACTCAAGTGGACCCCTCTTCGAAAGGTACCATTCCGTGTTGCTTAGTTTCCCGTCAGCTGCGCCCTGATATTTATGACCTAACAGAGCTATTCTGAGACCACCCAGCCAGAGAGAGAATTCTTCGCCTCTTTTCTTTCCAAACCCCCAGATAAAACTTTATCTGCTGTTTACACTTTTAAACTCCAATCAAGCCTCGAACATAATTAATACTTAATTAATTTCACACATCAACCACGCCCATTAATTACTAAATTAATGGCGGGGGTGGGTCGTAACATCGGCCCCTCCTCAAGAAATCTAGAAGTCCTCTTCTGGGCCTATCGCTTTGCTCTTATCAATTTCCAGAGCAACCATTGAGTGCTACATTTTCCCACAGGTAGAAACAATTCAAAATGGCAAAAATATTGCGTTTCTTGCCTTCAAGAGCATTGGAGCGACTTCCCAATTATCCCGCAATTTTGTTAATTAATTTAGAGAACATCCGAAAGAAAAAACAACGTAAATGAGAAATAAATAAAAAAAAACTGAACTGTAAAAGAACATGTGAGTCTGCCGAACTGTGATTCCTAGCTGCCTCATACAATACGCGACATGGCGGACAAATTTTAGAGTTTTCTTCAGGTTTTAGGAGGGGGGGGGGGGGTGTCCACTGTAACACTGTCTTTTCAACTCGAATGGCTGAAACCTCTGCTTCGTGAAAAACGGTTTGGTTCCATTCAACCCCCCCCCCGTGGAGCCTTATTTTGCTTGTTTCACGGTCCAATGAACACCATGAGCCACTCTACGAGCTATAATTATGCATTAGGTTGTCCCTACTTTGGGGCAAAGGTTACACGGGAGGAGCTAAAGCCGTGGGGTAATCGCACCAAGCATCCCCCATCCGGGAACCAGCTCGGCCGCCTAGCCGCAAACTAGCGCCTCTGACCACTCGGGTGGCCACTCAAGGTCTTTACATCCATTGTACACGGAGCACAAGCTGTAATATGGGAACATGGTAGTACAGAACCAAAAGGGCAAATTATTTTTCTCACTCGTGTCCTGACTATTTTGCCTACATGCGGTATATATTTTATGGAAATATTTCCGAAATTTTTGTTCGTACATATGCCAACTGTGGATCTATTACACCAGTTTCTAGGAGACGGGTTTGAAAAATTCTGTTTCTCTGTTACAAAGTTAAAAGGTTTTCTGTCTGTTTTCTATTTTCTTCGTGTGGAGGCCCAAATCTTTGATCTCTAACGACAGAAATAAAAACGTTGCTCAGCTGTGTCATCTAAACCTAGTAGCACTGAGAATAAAGCACTGTTTCATCTCACTTAGAGCACAATTTAAAGATGGAGGCAATGACTAGTTAAGACTAATGGGAAAAAATGAAGTATTACCTTTAGATCATTATTGTCGTTGTTTAATATAAAAAAATAACGAAGAATTCGACACCAGGGTTGGTAAATGATGCTTGCTGTAATGGTCGTCAACACGAACATTAAATATTGCTTTCAAGACACACCATAAATTAAAACTCAACATTTTCTTACAAGACCAAAACACTCACCACCAACATAAAACAAATTAAGTCTTCTTCTCTTCACAGCCTAGCTGTTAACGTAAGGCGCATGCCCTTTCATGTGACCAATGACAGCGCACCTGCCGTTGCCATAGTAACGCTCTGCTCTTTGCTCAGATCTAGCAGAAACACTTTGTTTGGCGCATCAGTTATGCGGATTAAGCTGATTTTGCGCAACACGGGAAAAATTCTGATGTAGTTGGTAGTCGAAAAATTTTCTTGATAGCCCGAAGAATTATGTTGATTTCTAGTTGTGTGAATTACTGTTTTTTTTTATTTCTTTCACTAACTGTAGCTGGAATCAACCATTACCTCGAAGTCAGCAATAGGGACGCATGCAGACACTCTCTTGTGAAAGGACAAACTTCTCAATTTTCTGGACTTTTACGCTGGCTAAAAATAAACATTTATTTTTTCACTGTTAAGTTTGTAAAATAATCCAAGAAACTCTCTTGAAACTTTTGACGTTGCCTTTTTCATTCACTCGAATTTATAGTGGTAATAAGGTGCTTCCCCTTTCGCAGATTTTTTGTTTTTTTTGTTGGTTGGAGGTTTAACGACCACCGTGAACAACTCATCAATGGGCTGTAAACAGTCGCCCGTCCCTAATTTAGGGTCACTGGTTCCAGGGAAGGGAGAGAGCCAATGCCGTAAGACAAACACAACATCCATGCCTCACCGAGATTCAAACCCGTACCCCTTTCGCACGAATGATCAGAGGCCATCGCTTAGACCACTGCGCGCAGATTTCTTCAACCACCACTCATGAGCAGAGAAACATCAAGTTTACTTTCTCCGTGACGACAATAAACGGGAATGTGTTTGACGTCAGTTTTTACGATTAATGTGCGGGTACATTTAGTAAGTTCCTAGCGCGCCGCACCGGTTGGGCAGTGGTCTAAGCGCTGGCTTATGACTGTTCGTCCTTGATGGGTCCGGGTTCAAATCCCCGTGAGGCATGGATGTTATGTTTGTCTCAGGTTCCAGGGATGGCTTTCTCCCATCCCTGGAACCAGAGGCCCTAAATTAGGAACAGGCGACTACTTACAGTTAAATTGAGTTGCTCATGGTGGTCATCAAACCTCTAAACAAAAGAAAAAGAAAGGGCTCACTCCAGGAATGCAGTCGACGCCTGGCCACTATTTTGCAAGATCTGGCGGCAGGGGCGGTTTGAATCGACAAAATTACGAAAAGAATTTTAGTCTTGTGATCCACTACAAAAAAACACGTGCCCACAGGGGAACACCTTACAATTCCATCGATGAAAAAATATTCTGTAAATGCTTTGATAAAGGAAAACTGCTGAAATATGCATTGTAAAACTAATTCAGTTGGACCGAACTAAAAATAATTTTAAGGGTAAAAGGATTCTAAAAATCGACTCGTGATTGAATATTACATATCAAACTATGCTCAAAACGGGGTGTTGTACCATTGGTTGTCTACTGCGCAACGATATTTGTACCACCTCCTTGAATACAAGCCTATTTTGAGTCTACCTATTATTTTTACTCGTGAACTTCCCTTTTGAACCGGGAACTAGTACCGGTAAACAGTTTTCTTTTAAGATAAATGAGGGTGGGAAACGCACTATGGGACATCTCTATCGGAGAATCGATTTGCGCTCTATGTCTGTACGTGAACAAGAGTGTGGGGATGATGAACCATCAAAATTGTTACTAGTGCCTCCTTCATAATTATAAAAGAAGAGAGTAGGGCCTACCAATGTCCCTTTGGCTCCGAGCTTAATAATTTATAACAGTTAGCTTAATTTACTTGGTCCGGCGGCAAGTTCTTCACTGAAGTTAGGAGAACTTTACGATTGTTCTTTTTTTTTTTTTTTTTTTGTAGGGGGGGATCTAACGACCACCGTGCGCAAATCGATAGGCTATAAGCAGCAGTCCGTCACTAATTTTGAGCCACTGGTTCCATGGAAGGGAGAGAGCCGGTGCCGTTCGACAAGCACAACATCCATGCCTCACTGGGACTCGAAACTAGACTCATCTCTGATGAATGGGCGGAAGCCAACACTTAGACCACTGAGCCACCGGGCCGGCGCTTTGTTACTTTATAGAAAAAGCCCAACATGTATATAGAAAGATAGAAGGAAACGCCAATTCCTTTTAAGAGAATAACGTTGTAAACAGATAACATAAACCTTAAATGAAGTCAACGATTCTTATTCTTAAGTACCAAGATAATTATTCGTTCTTTCCAAACAATCCAAAAAAAGAGGATACGAGAAAATGAACCATTTCTCGAGTGGTTCACCAAGAAATGACCCGGAGTCTTAGTGGGCCAATCCGTCCCCGGCTACTTTTTACCAAACTGAATTGGACTTTTTAAAATTTATTTATTCAATCGTCGCCCATCGAAATCTACATTTTTTTTTACCACAATTAACCTTACCCGAGTTTTTTTTTCTCTTTCTTCATCGCCTTCCCTCACTTTCTCTTTCTCTCTCTCTCTCTCGTATTTATTTATTATTTTTAAATGTTGCCATGCACAAATCCGTAGACCGTTTCTCTTCCGAAACCACCTCAGAAATAGCAAGTGGGTACCAGACACAGTACATTCATGTATATACATAAAGGTATATACATTGTGGCGTACTACAGAGGGTAAAACATGTGTCAAGACGACAAAGCTGCAGCGAGACATTCTGTCCGCATAGCTCAGTTGGGAGAGCGACTTACTCCGGAGTGAGAGGAAACGGATATTCGATGCCCGTCACTGATAAACTTGTGTTTTCACAACATGTTTATATATAGTGTACGGAATAAATCAGATTGACCAGTTCGTCGAGCTTTAGTTAGCGTTCTACTGAGGGTCGTAATTAGCAAAACCAGTGCTTCAGTTAGCGTTCAACTGACGGCAGAAATTAGAAAAACCAGTGCTTCAGTTATTGTTCTACTGAGGGTCGTAATTAGCAAACCTGTGCTTCAGTTAGCGTTCGACTGAGGGTGGTAATTAGTAAAACCTGTGCTTCAGTTAGCGTTCTACTGAGGATCGTAATTAGCAAAACATGTGCTTCAGTTAGAGTTCGACTGAGGGTCGTAATTAGCAAAACCTGTGCTTCAGTTAGCGTTCTACTGAGGGTCGTAATTAGCAAAACCAGTGCTTCAGTTATCGTTCTACTGAGGGTCGTAATTAGCAAAACCAGTGCTTCAGTTAGCGTTCAACTGAGGGCAGAAATTAGAAAAACCAGAGCTTTAGTTAGCGTTCTACTGAGGGTTGTAATTAGCAAAACCAGTGCTTCAGTTATCGTTCTACTGAGGGTCGTAATTAGCAAAACCTGTGCTTCAGTTAGCGTTCGACTGAGGGTGGTAATTAGCAAAACCAGTGCTTCAGTTAACATTCTACTGAGAGTCCTAATCAGAAAACCTGGGCTTCAGTTAGCGTTCTACTGAGGTTCATAATTAGCAAAACGAGTTATCTGAGTTACTCTGAACGTTCCATGATTCTTGGCTCTATGCGTGCCTGTTTAAGCATCTCACAAACGGCCGTCTTCCTGTGCTTTTCGTGTACAACCGTCGCAAGGGTGCACCGTCACTGGCGCGACATGCAAAACCTTCCCGCGATCGGCGATTCTGTGGACAAAAGCACCTCATGGATCAGAGGAGTCGAAGGAGACTAGCGAGAATCGTGCAAGCGAACAGAGGGAACAACACCACCTGGCAAATCGCTTCAGAATTCATCAGTCGTGTGCCGAGGATGATCTGCGAATGCTCACCGTATCAGACCACGTCGAACAGTCGACGATTATCAGGTGTGTTCGTGCGCCGGAACGCCGATTGCTGGAAGTTTTTTGGAGTGGCGTACCATTGTAGGTACCTCCTCGCTACAGTCGTGCGTTAAAAGTTCAGAAGACAGCCGTTGAGGATGTACTATAACCGGAAACTCCTGGCGTCAACTATCGTGCTAGATTCAAAGTCGCTCAGGCTTTTCGTTTTGTTCATTCCGAGACTCAATAGAACGCTAAAACCTGCTCGATCAGCTTTTAAGTCTGAACCGTAGCGTAGCGCACACCGTATTTCAGGAAAAGTGCCCACCTTCAGAAAAAGTACTGTAGCAGCGTTCCCACTCCCGATTGCAGCCCTGTTTCACACAGCACAGCTGCCTATCTACTGTGTATATGGTCCCAAATGGGTTCAATTGAGTTCACTTCGGGTTACATGGGCTGCCATAGGGTAACACAGACTTCATTCTCGTGTTCCTCGGAACAGTCCTAGACGATTTGGGCATTGTAATAGAGCATGTTGCTCTGTTGGAACATCCCGTTTCGGTCTAGAAACACTGGCAGCATAAACGGATGAACCTCGTCTGGAATGATGGGCAGGTACGTGATGACGTTCCGAGAGACCATCCACCACTTTCAGAGAAGCGAGAGTTTCCCAAGAAACGTATCCCAGAGCACTACACTCGCCATCTGCATGTACCCGTGGGGTCATGGCATCTTGTACCCTCTTCTCCACAGCTGTTTGCCTTACCCGCCACGCTCTCCTAATTCTTTCTCGCAAACCCCAGTTGTTGTCGCCGAAGATGTGCTGTGGTCATACGTTCACACCGTAGGTCCATATGTCTAGGAATCATTACAGAGTAGCTGGGGATACAGGGAATTGTGCTCTCCAGTTACACACCATGTTCATCTGGGCCAAGGTACCGTGCTATTGTTCCGGACAATACGGCCAAGCGGCCTCTTTCCCTAAACATTAAGCCGCAGTGCCAATCTACCATCTACCCACAGGTTATGAGTTGAGCGTCTCTTTCCACCCATTCTCGGCACACTTTAACAACAGCTGGTGAACATCCGATAAAGTTCGTCGTTTCCTGAACACTACTACCCTTTTTTGCTGTATCTGACAATCATGCCTTTTTTCCGAAGATTTAAAATCTTGTCCCTTAGCTATTACAACCACCTTTTCATCTCCGAACCATACACACGCGTCATAAATAGGGCTGCATACGCCATTGACCTTCTCAGGTGTGTACCGCCGCACCGATAACGATCCAAACGTCAGATGGAGTGTAATAATATTTTGCTCCTATTGTGCTTATTAGTATTCATCACGATATCTCAGCTTCAGACTGTATATCATCATCATAATCATTGTCAACCATTATCAATCCACTGCTGGACGAAGGTCTCCCCAAGTTTCCTCCACAACGGTCTGTCTTGTGCCAGTCTCCTCCATGTCACCCCTGCATACTTTCGAATTTCATCCACCCATCTCCCATGTGGTCTTCTTTTAGGTCTTTTCCTGTCCCTTGAATCCAATCTAAAATTTCGGCTGTCCATCGACAGTCTGTCCTTCTGGCAGTATGTCCAGCCCATCGCCATTTCAGGGATTTAACTCTGATCATGATGTCTTCCACACTTGTCAATTTTCGGATCCACGAGTTCCTCTTCTTATCTCTCCTAGTTACACCAAGCGTGCACCTCTCCATGCTTCTTTGAGATGTCTGCAGCCTTCGTATGTCTCTTTTAGTTAAGGTCCACGTCTTTGCCCCATACGTAAGCACTGGAAGGATGCATTGATCAAACACTTTTCTTTTAAGATATAATGGCATATTACTCTTGAAAATTATGCTGTTTCTTCCAAAAGCTCTCCAGGCAAGTTTTGTATGCCGATTAATTTCTTCATGAATGTGACCCTCCCTTGATATCTGCTGTCCAAAATAAACGCACATACCTGTTATCTCCAGCTTTTCTCCATCAATCGATAAATCTTCATTTCTTGTAAAAGCATTGAGCATCACTTTTGTCTTCTGAAAGTTCATTTTTAATCCACTTCTTTACTCTTGCCAGCAAGCTCCTGGATCATACTCTGCAGCTCTGATGGGGTAGTTGCAAAATGACTACTTCAGCAGCAACACGAATGTGGTTTAGATAATGTCCATTAATCTTTATCCTTTTGTTTTCCCAGTTCAGTGATTGAGAGACATTTTCCAATATGGCATTAAAGAGCTTCGGAGATAGGGTGTCACCTTGTCTCACTCCTTTTCCAATTTTTGTGTGTTATATTTTCAGACAGCCGAATCTTTGCACTTGCATTTTCATAGATGTTATTAATAATATTAATGTATGCATCTTCAATACCGCAGGATTTCAGAGCCATTGTAACTGCTGATGGTTTCACGGAATCAAAGGCTTTTTCATAATCGATAAAAGCCATGCACAATGGAAGTTCATATTCCCTCGCTCTTTCAATTAGTTCTCTCAGTACGTGGATATGATCTATTGTGCTGTAGCCACTCCTGAATCCAGCTTGTTCTCTTCGTTGAGCCATATCCAGTGTTACTTCAAGCAGTGTGAAAGAACTTTAGTGAAGATTTTATAAACCACTGATAGGAGGCTGATAGGTCTGTAGTTCCCGAGTTCCTCAATGTCACCTTTTTTATGTAGCAGGATCATTGTAGCAGTGGTCCAATCCTCAGGAATTTTCCCTTCATTAAGGCATCGAGTGTAAATTTGGGCGAGTATTGTTTCCGATTTATCCACTTGCTTCTTGTATGATGTCTACAGTAATTCCATCTTCTCCTGGAGCTTTCCCCGCTTCATGTTCTTGATTGCATGTGCAACTTCTGCTGGAAGGACTGAGAAACTCTGGTACTGGTACCTTTCATGATGTCTGGAGTGTATGTATCATCCCTTTCATATAATTTGGAATAGAAATCTTTCACTCTTGTCAAAATTTCGCCTCTATTTCTTGTTACAGAACCATCTTCTTTTCTCAGTGCCATAATCTGTTTTCTTCCCTTACTGAGATGTCCCTTTGCTATCTTTAGGCTTTGGTTGTTTTCAATTGCTTTCCTCACTAGTCTCACAGTTGAATTTTCTTACGTCTTCAGTGATACTTTTTCTTGCTGTCTTGCATAGCTCTATATATTCCACTTTGGAAGTCACATCTTCTTTAGTTGTCCTCATCTCTTCTTTTTTGCATCAACATTTTGGTTTTTCCTGATAATTTGTTCACATGCAACTTGTTCTTAGAGCCAGCTAATTTTGTTTCTCTTTCCACAAGAACTGTGGTTACTTTTCTGTTAACTTCAGAAATATCCACTTCTTCCGATGTTAGGCCTTCTAAAGCAGAGAATCTGTTCTTTAGTTCCAACTTGAAGGTATTATGGTGTTTTTAAGGTTATTTATGTCAATACATTTTGTTTGTCTTATGAGCTTGCTACGTTCAAGTTTAGTGTTGAGGTGCATCTTTACATCTCACCAATCTATGGTCACTACCTGTGTTGAACGTGTTTAGCACACTGCACTCTTCAATGACAAATTTTTTGTTACACATAATGAAATCAATTTCACTTGTCGTCCCATTTGGATGTCTCCATTTCCAATTCTTGTGTGGCTTTTTCTTGAAGAAGGAGTTCAAGATGAAAAACCCTTCTGCCTCTGCAAACTCAACGAGAGTATTTCCACGCTGGTTTCTGTTGCCGTGACCAAATTTACCTACTGAAGTTTCATTCTGTTGCCGTTGCCCTATTTTTGCATTGAAATCTCCCATAATTATTTTCAAGTGCTGCTTACCTTTATTATTTAGATGACGAATTTCCTCATAAAATTCTTCAATTTCTTCTTCAGGATGACTTGTGGTATGTGCATAAGTTTGAATAATCTGAGCCTGGTATCTTCTCGAGAGTTGGATAACGAGTCGTGCAGCTCTGTCAGAGGAACTTTCAACTTCTACAACTTTATCCTTCAGTTTCTTGTTTATTATAAATCCAACACCACTAGTTCTTCCAGTATCTGTGCCACGATAGTAGAAGAGATGTCCACTTTTCAGTTCGATGAGATCTTCTCCTTTTCTCCTTACCTCACTTAGCCCGACGATGTCCCACTTGATCCTTTGTAGTTCCTCTTCCAATTCAAGAAGCCTTGAATCAGAAGATAGGGAGCGTCCATTATACGTAGCCAAGGTCAGCATCAGATGGCAGCCTAGTTCGGTCCTCCGCGGATTCTTAGCACCCTCTGCCTTCATGTCGCACTGTCGCTGCCTTGACCAGGTACATTCCAGCTGCCGGAGACTGAGGGCCAAGATTTAAGTTGTGGATTCATTTTGGAGGCGTTTGGCCATAACTCACCACGCTGGCCAAGCGGGTTGGTGAGTGTGGGATAGCATTTGTATATATACATATATATAATACTAAAATGAACCTTAAACACTACTAACCTGATAAGCAACGATAAGAGGTCAACACAAATCACACATAAGGCTAGTAACCCATAAAATGCAAAGGGGTACTCCAAGTGCTCACAAAAATAAAAAATACAAATTGTCATCAATGTAAACCAATAACGCCAAACAAAACCCTGCCACGCACAAATCAAAGGTAAGCAGCACTTGAAGATAATTATGGGAGATTTAAATGCAAAAATAGGGAAACAGCAACAGAATGAAACTTCAGTAGGTAAATTCGGTCACGGCAACAGAAACCAGCCTGGAAATACTCTCGTGCAGTTTGCAGAGGCAGAAAGGTTTTTCATCTTGTACTCCTTTTTCAAGAAAAAGCCACACAGGAAATGGACATGGAGACATCCAAATGGGACGACAAGTGAAATTGATTTTATTATGTGTAACAAAAAATTCGTCATAGAAGACTGCAGTGTGCTAAACAAGTTCAACACAGGTAGTGACCATAGATTGGTGAGATGTAAGATGCACCTCAACACTAAATTCGAACGTGGCAAGCTCATAAGACAAACAAAATGTATTGACATAACCAACCTTAAAAAACACCATAATACCTTCAAGTTGGAACTGAAGAACAGATTCTCTGCTTTAGAAAGCCTAACATCGGAAGAAGTGGATATTTCTGAAGTTAACAGAAAAGTAACCAAAGCTCTTATGGAAAGAGAAACAAAATTAGCTGGCTCTAAGAACAAGTTGCATGTGAACAAATTATCAGGAAAACCAAAATGTTGATGCAAAAAAGAAGAGAGATGAGGACAACTAAAGAAGATGTGGCTTCCAAAGGGGAATATATAGAGCTATGCAAGACAGTAAGAAAAAGTATCACTGAAGACGTAAGAAAATTCAACTGTGAACTAGTAAGGAAAGCAATTGAAAACAACCAAAGCCTAAAGATAGCAAAGGGACATCTCAGTAAGGGAAGAAAACAGATTATGGCACTGAGAAAAGAAGATGGTTCTGTAACAAGAAATAGAGGCGAAATTTTGACAAGAGTGAAAGATTTCTACTCCAAATTATATGAAAGGGATGATACATACACTCCAGACATCATGAAAGGTACCAGTACCAGAGTTTCTCCAGTCCTTCCAGCAGACGTTGCACATGCAATCAAGAACATGAAGCGGGGGAAAGCGCCAGGAGAAGATGGAATTACTGTAGACATCATACGAGAAGCAAGTGGAGAAATCGAAACAATACTCGCCCAAATTTACACTCGATGCCTTAATGAAGGGAAGATTCCTGAGGATTGGACCACTGTTACAATGATCCTGCTACATAAAAAAGGTGACATTGAGGAACTCAGGAATTACAGACCTATCAGCCTCCTATCAGTGGTTTATAAAATTTTCACTAAAGTTCTTTCACACTGCTTGAAGGTAACACTGGATATGGCTCAACGAAGAGAACAAGCTGGATTCAGGAGTGGCTACAGCACAATAGATCATATCCACGTACTGAGAGAACTAATTGAAAGAGCGAGGGAATATGAACTTCCATTGTGCATGTCTTTTATCGATTATGAAAAAGCCTTTGATTCGGTGAAACCATCAGCAGTTACAATGGGTCTGAAATCCTGCGGTATTGAAGATGCATACATTAATATTATTAATAACATCTATGAAAATGCAAGTGCAAAGATTCAGCTGTCTGAAAATATAACACACATAAAAATTGGAAAAGGAGTGAGACAAGGTGACACCCTATCTCCGAAGCTCTTTAATGCCATATTGGAAAATGTCTCTCAATCACTGAACTGGGAAAACAAAGGGATAAAGATTAATGGACATTATCTAACCCACCTTCGTTTTGCTGCTGACGTAGTCATTTTTGCAACTACCCCATCAGAACTGCAGAGTATCATCCAGGAACTTGCTGACAAGAGTAAAAAAGTGGGATTAAAAATGAACTTTCAGAAGACAAAAGTGATGTTCAATGGTTTTACAAGAAATGAAGATGTATCGATTAATGGAGAAAAACTGGAGATAACAGACACGTACGTTTATCTTGTACAGCAGATATCAAGTTAGGGTTACATTGATGAAGAAAGTAATCGGCGTACAAAACTTACTTGGAGAGCTTTTGGAAGAAACAGCATAATTTTCAAGAGCAATATGCCATTATGTCTTAAAAGTAAAGTGTTTGATCAATGCATCCTTCCAGTGCTTACGTATGGTGCAGAGACGTGGACCTTAACTAAAAGAGACATACAAAGGCTGCAGACAACTCAAAGTAGCATGGAGAGGTGCATGCTTGGTATAACCAGGAGAGATAAGAAGAGGAACTCGTGGATCCGAAAAATGACAAGAGTGGAAGACATCATGATCAGAGTTAAATCCCTGAAATGGCAATGGGCTGTATAACGAAGTAAATTTCTCCGTCATTTTTATCCGCGCCGGGGTTCGAACCTGGATCCCCTCATTCCGGAATAAGTCACTCTACCAATTGAGCTACGCGGACATTTTATTCTGATTCCTATCTGCCTTTATGTCGTGTGCGTCCTTCTGGCAGGTACGTCGCATCTCCTGGTACGTTACATCATCTCCCCCTTACTTATTTTTTTTTTCGAAGTGCTGGAGAAGGGATTCTCTGATTTTTCCTATCTCGCGGTGTGGAAATAACATCACACCATTACGAGATTTTGAACGGTCGGGTCATCCGGATAGTTCGGGCGCCATTATAACGAAGTAAATTTCTCCGTCATTTTTGTCCACGCCAGGATTCGAACCCGGATCCCCTCATTCCGGAATAAGTTGCTCTACTAATGATGATGCTACGCGGACGTTTTATATCTGATTCCTATCTGCCTTTATGTCGTGTGTGTCCTTCTGGCAGGTACGTCGCATCTCCTGGATACGAAAAATTACAAGCTGGAAGACATACTGCCAGAAGGATAGATCATCGATGGACAGTATGCCGAAATTTTAGATTGGATTCCAAGGGACAGGAAAAGACCCAGAAGAAGACCACATGGGAGATGGGTAGATGAGATTCGAAAATATGCGGGAGTAACATGGAGAAGACTGGCACAAGACAGTCAGTTGTGGAAGAAACTTGGGGAGACCTTCGTCCAGCAGTGAATTGATAATGGTTGCCAATGATGATGATGATATATAGCATAAGCACGAGTCAAAACTATATATATATATATATATATATATATATATATATATATATATATAAGTTTAATGTCGATTGATGGAGAAAAGCTTGAGACAACCGATTCCGACATTTATCTTGGGCAGCAGATATTGAGTGAGGGTCACATTGATGAAGAACTTAATCGGCGTATAAAACTTGGATGTAGAGCTGGAAGAAACAGTACAATTTTTAAGAGCAGTATGCCATTTTGTCTCAAAAGAAAAGTGTTTAATCAATGCATCCTGCCAGTCAGTGCTTACGTATGGAGCCGAGACTTAACTAAAAAAGACACACAAAGACTACAGGCAACTCAAAGTGGCATGGAGAGATGCATGCTTGGTGCAGCCAGGAAAGATAAGAAGAGGAACTTGTGGATAAGGAAAATGACAGGAGTGGACGACATCATGACCAGAGTGAAATAACTGAAAATGGCAATGTGCGGGACATGTTGCCAGAAGAACGGACCACCGATGGACAACCGAAATTTTAGACTGGATTCCGAGGGACAGGAAAAGACCCAGAAGAAGACACTGTTTAGGACGGAAGGATGTGATTCGAAAGTATGCTGGAGTGACATGGAGGAGACAGGCCCAAGACAGACAATTGTGGAAGAAATTTGGGGAGACCTTCATTCAGCAGTGGATTGATAATGGTTGTTGCTGCTGCTGCTGATGATGATGATGAATGCATGCATTCATGATGAAGATATTTCTGGGCAAGGTTTTTGAGGCCCTGTAACAGGCTTAATGTTTCTTTTCTCGTTGTTGTTCAAATATCTTGCTTACCCCTGTTACTTAAGAATTTCTTAGAAAGTTCTAAATTTGATTTTATGTTTTGGTTTGTCAAAAGGAGGATGTCAGTTGAGCTTTTTTGTGTCATTCTGCTTGATTGATCCCTACCACAAACAGCTTTTCTAAACTATCCAAAGAATTCAGGACGTCTCAAACTGGGTTTAAATGTATTATAGCTTTAAATATATGCAGGTGGATTTTTAAAGCAAAAGTGGAATGTGTCGTTATAGAATTAATTTTACTGCCCGCCAATAGCAATAATTATTTAATTCCGTGAAAGGGAGGAAGCTTATAAAATAATTTTCTGATTCTCATTCAGTTCTTATTAAAAAACTGAAACAACGCTTTTGTGAATGAACAAATTCAGATTCGATAATTCAACGAAATTTGGATAACGATTTCAAGTGCGTAATACAGACAAACTGCACAAATACCTGACGAGACAAACAAAGCACCTTTAGATTTCTATAAGTACAATACAGAAGAACTCGTTTAAAACGAGGAGCTCGGGACAGACGGAAACCGCCGTTAAATCTGGGAACCCGCTAAATCCGTTTTTTGGGTGAAAATTCCTGCCATGTAAAATTATGCAGATTACATCAGATCATATGTAGAGGATTCCAGGAAGGGAAGAGGACACAATTCCAGGAATTTTTATTTCTTCCGTCCACGTCTTCATTCATTCTCTTCTGTCCCTCTCTGCAATTGTCGCCCAAAAATCCACATACACGTGCGTGAACATCATCCATTGTTGCTTTTTTTCGCCTCGGAGTAATTGGCCTGTTTTCAACTCTCCGGACGTGATGTACCATCATATTTGGAGTAGGTGGCATGTGACGTACTACAGAGGTGAAAACATGTGTCAAGACGACAAATCTTCAGCAAGACATTCTGTCTGCGTAGCTCAGTTGGGAGAGCGACTTACTCCGGAGTGAGGTGGGCGACTTACTCCGGAGTGATGTCCGTCGCGGACAAAACTTGTGTTTTCACAAGCGGACAGAGTCTCTTGTACAACTCGCTGTTGAGCATTTGATGCATTTCCTCCCCATTGCTCTTCTATCAGCATTCTTACTTTAGCATACCAGGATTACCCTGCGATGTTGCAATTTTATCCTATATGCCGCCATTTCTATTCCTCCATTCCAGGACAGTGCATATTAGATTTTCTCTGTCTCGTTAAATATAGAATTCCATTAAATTTTGTTACTCTGCTTGTTCAAAATGACCATCTTAGTTTTTCACACCCTCTTTAAATCCGGAGACGTCATTAAATTTTGTTCGTTGAAAACGATCAAATTAGCTTTGCATTAAAATTATATCAAACGACAATTCCCATTTTTCTCGTTAAATTCGACACCTCGCTAAATTCAGGGTTGTTATAAAGGGGTTTTACTCTAAAAAAATGGTATATCTATGCTATCCAGTAGATTTTCTCTGTCTCGTTAAATATAGAATTCCATTAAATTTTGTTACTCTGCTTGTTAAAAATGACCATCTTAGTTTCTCACACCCTCTTTAAATCCGGAGACGTCATTAAATTTTGTTCGTTGGAAACGATCAAATTAGCTTTGCATTAAAATTATATCAAACGACAATTCCCATTTTTCTCGCTAAATTCGACACCTCGCTAAATTCAGGGTTGTTATAAAGGGGTTTTACTCTAAATAAATAGTATATCTATGCTATCCAGCGAGTTGGGCATTATATAAAATCGAAAATGTACGCTAAATGTTTATCTCATTAAAAGGCATTGGGGCAAAAAGCAATTTTAATGAGTGAATTTTTAATATGAAATAAAATAAATATCGAGATAAACGGCCATTTGCATTTACTTCCTCTAGAGGCAAGATTATGTGTCAGGAAATGGACGAAACGTATTGTTTCACCGTTCCCATAGTACAAGCTACTCAAAGGGGAGGGGGAAGAGCAAGAATTCTTCAAATTCGACTAATAGGTGCTGAAATGTAGTGTGCAAAGACGAACGGGCGTTTTGATATTAAAACAGGGTTGTTTACATATGCCTATGCCAGGAAACGTGCTAATAATTGTAAAGCAAAAATAAATTTAATCAGATTCTGAAGCAACTTGGTTGCGAAGGAAGCAAAAATTCTCCAAAGGTAGCAGGATTTTAATTAAAGTGGATATTCGGCACCCCGCGCGTTACAGGTGACACCATCAAATTATGAGAAAAGTGGAAAATGCGTGATAAACATGACTAAAGAAGGGCACGAAGTAACACGCTTCTCAGAGCTCCGAGCCGTCATCTTAGGCGATAATACCAAATTATAAGAAATTTCTGGAAACGACTTCAAATTTAATCAAAAGGGAACACGCATTTCTGCGTTTTCCCAGTGATGTGACGTCACGGGTCATGATGTCACCACACCCTAAGAGTCTCAGGAAAAACGTGCTACTGTAAATAAACGTGACCGGACAAATGATGTAATACAGTACGTTAGCCCACAATGTGTGTGTGTGATTTTTTTAATTGCGTGTTGCGTTACGGTAATACTACCACATGAAGAAAGCCTGATACTTCTATAACGCTTCAGCGAGCAAATAACCCAAAGCTTCCAATTTTCTATGATACAGTGAAAGCCTGTTATAACGCGGATATCCGGGGACCAGGCGATAACCGCGTTATAGAGATACCCGTGGTATATCCGAATCTGGGTATGTATTTGTCGGTGCGGGTATTTCTATAACAAGATAACCCCGGTATAACCGAATTTGAGTACGTATCTGTCTTGTCTGGGGGCCAAAATCGCATCCGCGTTATATGCTATTCCACGGTGTAATCGACCACGTTAATTCGTCTTCCACTGCATTATTTATAACTTTTCGGTGATATTATCTTGAACTCAGATAAAACTAAAGATGGGCAAATCGATTCTTTTGTAAGAATCGATTCTTTCGATTCAACTCAATTAAAAAAATTGGTTCGGACCGATTCGTTCGGTTGATTCTTTCGGTTTAGAGAAGGATTTGTGTCTCTTGTTTCTGTTAGTGATTCCTCCAGTTTAGAGTTAGATTTGTATCAAGCAAACGATTTTGAGTAGGATCCTTTAGTTCGTTGACGATTTTCGATTTGGTGGGCGATTTTTAAGTTTAAATTCGTTTTTAATTTTTATCGAAAAATTGTATTCCTCGAGGTTCTTGCAAGTACGTTTCAAGACGTTCATGTAATTTATCGCATTTATGCCCTTCTGAATAAGGTAAGATTTTTTGACTGCAACATGAACCTCAGCGAAACGCAATAGTGAAATTTTGATGTCTAGTAAAAGGTAGTTCCAAAGACATTGGCGTTGAGTAGTTCTGACTGATTCATTCAGGGAATCGGCACTTTTGGGGAATCGATTCTTTTCAGAAAAGATTCGCTCGCCAACGACTCAATTTCCTGATTCGTTCTTTTTGAACAAATCGTTCGCGAACGGCACATTTCTACATAGAACAAAATTACCGTATTTTTCTGCGAATAAGACGAGAATTTTTTATATTCTAAAGTCTGAGGGTCGACTTACTGTATATCCCCCATCGACTTGCCTATTGATTGGTGATTGAAATTTTTCAATGACAATATGTACGTAGGTGAATCAAAAAGTAAGTTACAGTTAGCGCCATCTGGAGTGGGATTGGAGTCACGCCATGTATGCTTAGGAGCGAAGTAGACAGTACTATAACACCTCCCATCGTCAGAGCTGTCGACGAGAGGTGTTTCAGTTGGGTCTGGTTCATTTTCCCGACGTTTACTTCACCGAAGGGTCACTTAACCGAACATCACTTCACCGAAAAGTTTGTTTCACCGAAAGATCACTTGATCGAAACGTTGATTTCACTGAAGGGTCACTTGATCGAAAAGTACATTTCACCGAAGCGTCACACTTAATCGAAAATTACCAAATCTATCCTGTTTGAAAACTACCAAATCTATCCTGTTTGAAAACTACCAAATCTATCCTGTTTGAAAACTACCAAATCTATCCTGTTTGAAAACTACCAAATCTATAATGTTTGAAAACTACCAAATCTATCCTGTTTTGTATATAGTATAATCGGGAGTGTCACAACCTTGAATGCGTGCGTTCATTTGTAGATCTTTATTTCAGAATGATAAAGTTCGGGTAGCATTTGGGAATAAATTAATGCCTAAATAATAAACATTTTCTGAAGCAAACGTGTAAATATATGGAAGATTCATTTGAACAATTACATGTTTTCCTTCTGTTTCTCAAAAGCAGTCGTCAAAAATAAATGTGGGTTGCGGGAATTAGGACGTACATATTTAAGGGGGGCAACAATCGGACAAAATGTGACATGGGGGCGGGGGAATCTTAAAATAGTAAAAACTCACGGACGTATTTTATGGACGGCCCCGTACATGTAATTTTCCGACACTAAGAAATTATTTAAAAGCTGTTACAACAGATCTTTTTGCTCGACAGAAACATTACTAAAATCGCCGTGACTTACTTGGAGGGGTACCTGTGTATGTTAATAGACGACCCCTACGCGCTCTCGTGACCTTTGCAAGGCCCTCCTGGGTGGCATTCATCTCTGTTTTCTTTGGAAGGGGGGGGGGGGTCGACCCTCGTAAGCAACTCGATGGGCTGTAAACAGTCGCTCGTCTAAATTTAGGGCCACTGGCTCCATGGTAAGGAGAGACCCGGTGCCGTAAGAAAAATACAACATCCATCTCTCACCGGGATTCGAACCCGGAGTCATCACGGACGAATGGTAAGAAGCTAGCGCTTGTACTACTGCGCCACCGTCGCGGTCCTCTGGTTTTGTAAAGCCGCCAGAACTACAATGGCTGCACTTCATTTAATTCGAATGATTAAAACATCTGAAACACGTTGCTGCCACGAAGTTGATTAGCTGGTCACAATCGATCTAACCAGAGGTCGAAACGGGTCGACAATTTTTGGAGGTTAAATGGGTCGGGTCAAGGTCGTCCTGACACGATCTCGACTCGGTTTTATTTCGGTTTTTCTTTGAAAAGAAAAAAGATATTTCAAAGAAAAGTGCGTACTGTGGAATTTTTTGTGCTCGATACTGGTGTCAGCCGAGTGCAAAATTATTCGTCGTGCGAAAATAGCCAATTTCTCGCAGGGTTTACACCCATAGGGAATTTTTAAACACAGCTACCTATGTCCAATAGGACTTGTGTCCTGCGTATCAGAAACGAAGTTACATTAGATCGAACCTAGAGGCTCAGATACGGCAGAGGGTAGACAGCTTAGAGGTATAGGACAGCCACATTGATAGTGCGAGCAGACATAGTTCGGAGCTTCAGGCTGTGACGTCACAACGAGCACTTTCAGGGAGAGAGAGCAGGGAGGAGCGGCCGGAAAGCAACAAATAACTTTATTTATCAAGGGGGACACAATACCCCCGGGCCGACGGCTTGATGTGCCCATCCGACGCACGGCGAGTATTAAATAGTTCAGAGCAACTAAACCTTCCTGGAGTCGATGCCCCTACCATCTGGTTGGAAGGTGGTTGCTGTTACTCCCAGGCACAATAGCACGACTATGAATGGAAGATACGTCGATCGGCATCTTCCATTCATAATTGTGATATTGTGTGGTTACACCTACTGGGGCCAACTGCGTTATAAAAAATTTGAAGAAATGTGCACCATGTACTTCATCGCGAACGCTATCAGACACA
This sequence comes from Macrothele yani, assembly GCA_039090855.1. Lineage (NCBI taxonomy): Eukaryota > Metazoa > Arthropoda > Arachnida > Araneae > Macrothelidae > Macrothele > Macrothele yani. Next base: position 24,245,156 of record CM076989.1, read on the forward strand.
AAAATAATTTTTCAAATCGACTCATTGGAGTAAGAACACACACAGTCGTATCAGAATAACATGACGACTTACCTAATAATGGGAATAACCACTTTTGGCCCAGATGACCGTGGCGAGACGGCGTGGCATGGACGCAATGAGATTCTGGTAGATTGCCCGAGGCACACGTGCCCATTTGGACTGTGGAAGAGCACGGAGGTCCCAGAGATGACGTGGTTGTGGATGGGCACGTCGAACCTGTCGATCCAAATAGTCCCACAAGTGCTCTGTGAGATTGAGGTGGGCAATTTCGCCGGCGAAAGGAGAACAGAGGCATCGCTGTCGTGTTCCTGGAACCATTCATGTACCCCCTTACCGACGTGACATAGCGCATTGTCCTGTTGGTAGACACCATCACCACCCGGGTTAAACGTCAAACATGAAGGGATGCATGTAGTCAGCGAGGATGGACAGGTAGCCATTGGCGTTCAGGGACACATCCTGTGGTACCAGCGGTTCCAGGTCATACCAGGAAAACATCCTCCACACTTGCACTCTGCCACCGCCGGACTCTACTTAACTAACAAGCGTATCCGGGTGTTAGTGTCTGACGTCGTATCCGCCACCGCCTGTCACTTCTGAGGAATAGAAACCTCGATTCGTCGGAGAAGTCAACCTTTTTCCACTCTTCCACTGTCCAGTGACGGTAGTCCCATGCTATCTGCAGGCGTCGTTGCCGATGGACCTGGGTTAACATGGGCGCCTTGACACTACGTCGACTCCGGAGACCCATGTGTAACAGGCTACTGTTATCGGGGACAAGTACCTGGATGACCCAGCGTTCATTTGCGTGGTCAATTGCTGCACTGTTGTGCGTCGATTGCCCTTTGCCAGTCTACGGAGGCGACGTTCTCCTATGGAGTCGATGGCCTTTGGGGCTCTACAGTTATGACGTCAGGAGGTACTGCCAGGGGTCCATTCTTGGTACACCCTTACTACAGCACCTCGCGAACAGCCAACGAAGTCTTCTGTTTCTGAGATGCTTCCACCCTTGGCGCGGTAGCCGGTGATCACTCCTTTTTGAACGTCCGTCGAATCTCTACCTCTTCCCATTGTGCTCACGTCACGCACTATGGCTCATCTATCCTGGTCGGCCACTTATATCTCCGTGTGGTCGACCTTGTCACGTGCACTCTGTGACGAGCCTGGGCGGGTACACTTTGTTTCCGGGGGTGGTCATATTATTCTGATACGACCGCGTAATGAGCTCAGCTTACATGACATATCGGAACTAATAGCAGAAATTTTAGGTTCTAGCGTGTTGAAAGCAAATAAATCCACAATTGTCCCACTGAGAATTATGATATTAAGTACCTGGCTGGTTTCTAAAAATCGCTTCAGTAGAAATAGAGAACAATTGGAATCATTGTTGTGGTGGTTCTTTCAGAAATCTTCACGACCATAGTCAGCTGCAGGTTTTTTGTTTGATGCGGAAGAACCTAACTTCATTGAGAATTTTTATGTAATAGTATGATGCATAAGAAAATAGTAGGTCAGTTTGCGGCTGCTGTAAATTTAAAAATGTCCGCATATTATATATCTAATTTGTACTGTCACTTCTTTGGCTACAGATAGTGATCGTTTCTGTTTTTCTACGAACGACGTGTGTCAAAGTAAAGGCACAGATTTCGAGTGGGTGTGATATTTTTGATTCTCCTTTTAAGTCTGCGGTTTTGAAAAGCAGAAACTGTTAAAACAAACGCGAGCAAGAAAGTTTTAATGAAAGAAGCAGAAGAGGATGAAGTGGGGAAAGTATACTGAATTACAAAGAGTCTAAGAAATAGCCCATAGGACTCGGTGGTTGCAGTATTCCACAAGTGTTTCCCATGAATCATGTCGGTTGTTTGTTCGGTAGCTTCCGTCATGGAATTCCCGCCGGAAGACGGAATATTGCGGAATGGTATTTCCAATGCTGTTTTTAACAAATATGTATGAGAAAGAAATTCAGGGAATTTATGTAACTTGATTTCCGTGTGAATGTCGTTCACGAATCATAAAAAAAATTACTGTGATACTCAAATAATACGAGAAGGCACCTTGTTCTCGACTCTAGTGAGCATGACTTTTAGCAAACGTTTCAAATCTGTTTCACCGATAACAAGGCATTTCATCTGTGCAATTAGTACAATTCCGTGAACAGAATGTATTACTTTTACGATGCCTAGCGTGAAAATTTCGTATTAGAAAGCTGAAAAATGCTTAGAAAAGTTTTTGACAGTTATACCGTACAAGTTTGTCCACACAGGGCATCGAATCTGGGTCCCCTCACTCCGGAGTAAGTCGCTCTCCCAACTGAGCTACACAGACATGTGCCCTCACTGCTATCTGGCCATTATATCATGTGCGTCCTGCGGTGCAAGCACGTCACCCCATCTTGAAAGGAGAAAATTGAACAGATGTTCACATAGGAAAGTATTAAAGAAAAGCAATCAAAAATTAGAGTTAGAGTATATTATATGCATTGCCAATTGCTGCAATGCTAAGCCGGAGAAAAGCTGGATCTCATACCTTCCTAGCTATTTGATTTGATTTTGTTTGGTTTGTCATTTAATACTAAGATGGGTCTAGGGTGACTATATCACTTAATTTAATTAATAAGTATTAGTTACATAATATTTGTTTGCTTATTGCTCTTTTAATAAATTTATTAATCTCAGGAGTTTAATGTAATTTGAAAAGTTTAGTTTGAGGATTTGGAGGTAAGAGACAGTTTGATCTTAATTTTTATTTTATTTTTGAGTCTTTTAGAGAGAGTTTTTTAAGGGCCAATCATTATATTTGTTCTTATATTATTTTTGGATGCTGTATTTTGTATACTGTGCTTATTAGCATTTTAAAATCACTCGAAATGCTTTCTTATACTCGATTCTGTTATTACCAGTGCGCTCAATTGTCTACGCGAATCATTGCCGCGTTGCCGCTGCTTTTCACTCTAACTCCGTACATGTTATACACTATCTACCAACAAGTAATAGACACCTGTGATAGCAAAGGAAAACGAAATTCATTCACCTTCAATAGTTGGTGGAGCCTCCACGAGCGGCGATTACAGCTGCGACCCTCCGGGGCATACTCTCAACCAGGCGTTGTACGACGGCTATAGCGGTATTTTCTTCCACTCGGCTTGGAGAAGACAGGTCAGTTCCTTCACCGATTTGGACGGTGAAGGCAACCCTTAAGTCGACGCTCCAACTCGTCCCAGAGGTGCTCGACAGGGTTAAGGTCCGAGCTCTGCGCATGCCAGTCCATTCGATTAACCCCATTGTCACCATACCAAGCCATGGTGGACCTCGCAACAGTCAGAACGTAGGAAGCGCATGGTCATCCAAAATGGTGCAGTAGATCTCGGCGTTGAGTCTACCAGGAATTGCGACTAAGGGTCCCGTGCTATACCAGGAGAAACACACCCATAGCATAATTCCACCGCCGCCGAACTTCACAGTTGGCACAATACATTCCGGCAGGAGGCGTTTTCCAGGCAGACGCCAAACCCAGACCCTGCCATTCGAACGGTAGAGAGGGTGAACCTTGATTCGTCATTCCAGAGAACCTGTTTCCACTGTTCAACGGTCCATTGTCGACGTTCTTTGCACCACGTTAGCCGAGCACCGCTATTGGACTTGGTGATCAAAGGCTTGTGGGCGGCAGCACGTCCATGATAACCGAGCATATGGGCTTCCTTACGGATGGTATTCATCGAAAGAACACTCCCAGATGCCTGTTGAAACTCCTCGTGGATGTGACTCATCGATTTGGCGCGGTTCTTCCGAATTTCTCTGGCCAGCACCCGTCGGTCTGTAACTCTCAGTTTTGTGGGTCTACCGGGTCGGGGCACATTCCGACAGTCACCTCTCATCTTCCACTTGCAATCACGTAGGCCACTGTCGATTTTGGGTACTTCAACTCGCTGGATATGTCACGTATGGATTGGCCATTTCTGTGATACCCGACGATTACACCTTTCTCGAAATCAGAGAGCTCCGAACTGCGTGGCATCTTGCATGCGATTGGTTGCAGTGTTGTTTCCCACACGATATTTAACGGCGGCGGCCTTGGCGTGTATCTGGACCGCAGGTATCGTCAATTGCAGGGGTGTCCAATTACTTGTTGATAGATAGTGTATTTCACTATACCTGCAATTCTGAAAGTCGGATTTTAGAAAAAACCTTCAGTATTCATTAGCTTCAAACAAAATTTTCCTTTCATTTCTTTTTCTGCACGATGCAAAGTTTCAGGTCCCCCGGTGGTGCAGTAGTCTAAGCGCTGGCTCACGACCATTCGTCCGAGAAGGGTCCGGGTTCGAATCCAGATGAGGCATGGATATTGTGTTTGTCTTACGGCACTGGCTCTCTTCCTTCCCTGGAATCAGTGGCACTAAATTAGGGATGGGCGACTGCTTATAACCCATTGAGTTGCTCACAGTGGTCGTTAAACTTTCAATCAAAAAAAAAATAAAGTTTCAGTGGTAGTTGGTTAGCATGACATTTCCGCAAGGTGACGTAAGCGTATATTTGCATTTGATCCCAGATCTCCACTTCAAGAAATTCGAGCTGAAAAATATTCTGGCATCCGTTATACTGTAGTTACGAGCGGAATTTTATCATTCTTTTTTTTTTTTTTTTTATGTTACAGTATTCGCTCTCCCTAGGTGACGCAAATTTAAAATGTATCAATCTTTTTTCAACGACACACGTTCAACGATATTTCTGCTCTGTCAGATGGGAACAATTCTTTTAGCATTTACTAGTTCTTGCCATAGGCCGATATAATCCTCACACCATCTGATTTTTCAGTTGCCATATTTGCCCATTTGAGACCATCGTGGTACGTTGGCACCTGGAACCCCGTATCTGTGTTTCTAAAACACCAATTTGAATAAAAAAATTCTTTTTGCATCCAAGTTTTATTCTGGTAATCACAATTTTTGGTTTTTCCAATGAGTCTTCTTCACGTCAGATTCAAAGAAACCTTTCAATATTTGTCGTCTCTAACCGCTAGAAGTGTTAGTTACGTCATTTCTCGTTTTTCCAAATGCATTATGTATTCACTTTTGACATCATATCTGTTTAATTAGTCCAATCTCTTTAATCATGCGATTGCTGTTATGACAACCTAGAATTTCCATCCTATTTCGACCTAGATTTTCCGTATTAGCTTTCATGATGCAAAATTTTCTCCTTCGTAGCCTGTAGCCTAAAATACGAATACATATTTTGTTAAAAAGTTACTGGTAGCGCTGTTTAATATTAAAAACAAAATCTTAAAAATATTGCAGCGTAACGCGTTGGTCCTAACAAAAGTTCTTCACACTGTCCATTTTTGAGAAAAGTGTGAAATAACGGAGAAAACTTACCTTATTGCCGTTCAATGAACTCCCCTCCGCTGCTAATGACAGCTTGCCAGCGGTGAGGTAGGTCCTGGATGTCCCGTAGTACGCCATCTTTGTTCAGCTGTCGTATTACTCGGCTCACGTCCAATGACAGTTCGTCCAGCGATCCGTAGCGGAGGCCACGGAGACGATTTTTTAACTTTGGGGAAAGATCAAAGTCGGATGAACTGAGATCAGGGCTGTATGGTGGGTGGGATAAAGTTTCTTAGCCATATTTGGACAAAAGTCCCCGTACCGATGCTGCACCATGACCCGATGCGTTGTCATGGAGCATGATCGCTCCCTCTCCAAACAAGTTGGGAGCGATTTTGAAGAATTTTCGGTCTCAGCTTTGTCCTCAGGAAGAAATTGTGCTTCGATCAAGAGTTCCTTTCCCACGAACTTCTTGCAAGGCAGTGTGGATCTGTGTCCGATTTTTACCCCGCAGAATTTCTATTTTCACGTACGACCGCTGGTTTAACACCGTGACTCGACCTGAGGAGCTGCACGCTTCCATTTCCAAACCCTCCCCCGTCCACGCAGCAAATGATAGGACGTCGATCTGCACCACTGCGCTGTTGAGAGTCTGACCTTGACATGACGCAATCATTTTCCCGATTGCATCATTCATCCGCTTCCGTTTTAGATTAAAATGTCAAGAACTTTTTTATGACCCTAGTAGTATTCATGCAAAATGACCCTCGTAGTATTGAAACCTTTTGATACGGAAATGACCATCGTAGTATTGAAACCTTTCAATTCGGAATGACCATCGTAGTATTGAAACCTTTCAATTCGGAATGACCCTCGTAGTACTGAAACCTTTCAATGAGGAATGACCCTCGTAGTATTGAAACTTTTCAATGAGGAATGACCCTCGTAGTATTGAAACCTTTCAATGCGGAATGACCCTCGTAGTATTGAAACCTTTCAATGCGGAATGACCCTCGTAGTATTGAAACCTTTCAATGCGGAATGACCCTCGTAGTATTGAAATCTGTCAATACAGAATGACTCGTAGTATTGAAATCTTTCAATGAGGAATGGCACTTGTAGTATTGAAACCTTTCAATGCGGAATGGCCCTCGTAGTATTGAAACCTTTCAATGCGGAATGACCCTCGTAGTATTGAAACCTTTCAATGCGGAAATGACCATCGTATTATTAAAACCTTTCAATGCGGAATGACCTTCGTAGTATTGAAACCTTTTGAGGCCGCGATATCCCAGTAGTTGGAGAAGTAGACTGCCGTTCGGTTGGTCGAAGAGTTCGATCCCAGCCTGACCGCTCCAACCACCAAAGACTTCCAGTGCCACAAAGGGCACCTGAAGTCCGTGATCCCGGGGTATTTGAACGCCCTTTGACCTTTTAACCGCCGATCTGCAGGAACTGAATGATGCCCAATACTTTCTGCACTCCTCAAATAGAAATGTTCACATAGCGGCCGGGTTTTACAAAAGCTGCGGCCAAACAATTCCTTTCCCCTTTGATCTCATCAGTACCGGCCATAAAGCTGTCACTGGAGATCAGCGCTATTTTTAATCTTTTATCCTCTGTTCCATGGGTCTGCGGTCAAAAGCGGATGGGACAAATGCGGACAGAGCTGAAAAGTGCGTCAATTGCGGACAGATTTTCATTGCATGGGACATTTGAGGACAAACACTTCAAGGGCACGAACAGTCTCCCCAAAATAGTAAATGATACCCGAAATAATATATAAAAATAAAATTATTTGTTTTGATTGTATTTTGTTTGCGTGTTTAAAAAGTTGCTGAGATAAATCTGATTTTTTTTATTAGTGTATTGAAACATAATATATTCTGATTATTTTATTAGTATACTAAAACATAAACATAATATATACAGCCAGAAATATCATATTATATGCAGCCATAATACCCACAAGAAGACCACATGGGAGATGGGTGAATGAAATTCGAAAGTATGCGGGAGTAACATGGAGGAAACTGCCACAAGACTGACAGTTGTGGAAGAAACTTGGGGAGACCTTCATCCAGCAGTGGATAGGCAATGGTTGACAATGATGATGATGATGATGATACAGCCATAAATATCAATCCAATTTTTGCACATAGGCCAAGGAACGTAAACATTTTCGCAAATCTTTTTCAACTCAATGGTAAATATTCCAGCTATCTTTTCATCCAATTCGATGTCGAGTTTCCTTCTTTTATTGCATTGCATATTTAGTTGTTTTTTCTTTTTTGAACTTTAGATTTCAAAACTGATAGCAGATCATAAAAGTTATGGTGTTGCTGACGACGAAGTCTGCTATTTAGTCTATTGTTCCACCCTTCTGCAGCATTGTTCGTTCTATGCCTCTTATTATGACAGTTCCACATATTAACATTTATTGAAGGATTCTCCAACCACTGTTCGACTAAAGAATCGTAAAAAAGTTGTAACTTACTATTTTGTGGAGACTGTTCCTGTATACATATAAACCCATCTACGATGTCTTCTTCGGGCAAATGGGCTAGTGCTGAACGCATTTTTATATGAAGTTTGATCTCCCTTTTTTTTTACGCTTTCCAATAGTAGGAACCCTATCGAAAATGGGTCAAATGGGGTCAAAGGTCAGGACATAACATCGGGTTCCATTCCATCGCCCTTATCCCATACTATTAAGGCGGACGTCAAGTAATTTTGCTTCCTATATTTCCAATGGAAAAACTTTTCTACACATTTCCTTCACAATTAGCGTGTTCCCAAGGATGGAAATTTGAACATCGATTAAAATAACTTCATATTATAACTTCGAATACTTAACATTTTCTAAAACATAACCATAATTATATTAAACAAGTTAGTAAAATCATGCAATGCATTGATTATATGATACGCTTTCCAACATACCAGAAATCATTACTCAAGTTATGAGGATAATGGCTGTGGCATAATTCTCGCTCCTGTGTCCTGATCTTTGATCCTATTTCGATGATATTCAACAGAACCGGTTCAGTAAACCTCCGAAATAACATGATAAAGTTTTGTCGCAATCGAAGCAATTTTACGTAAGTTATGATGCATAAGGGATATGGAATAGATCCCGCTCCTGTGTCCTAACCTTTGCCCCATTTCGCCTATTTTCAACAGGATTTGTCCCCAGGCAGGTCCCTACAACATACTAACATTTCATCCAAATCAAAACATTTTTACGTAAGTTATGACGCATAATGGCGATGGAAGTAATTCCACTCCTATGTCCTGACCTTTGACCCCATTTCACCCATTTTCAACAGGGTTTGTCCCCAGGTGCTCGCCAACCACATACTAAAATTTAATCGAAATCGAACCTTTTTTACGTTAGTTATAACGCATACGAGCAGTGGATATAGGACCGGAATGGATCCCGCTCCTATGACCTGACCTTGGACCCCATTTCGTTCACTTTCAATGCCGTTCCTTCCCAGGTATTCCCCTACCACATACTAAAATTTCATCGACATCGAACGATTTTTACGCGAGTTATCGTGTGGACGAACATACGCACACAACGTGTGACGTAACGAGGCAGATGGGAATCGCGACCATCTGCTCGCAAGAGTGTGACGTTATAAAACTTTAACAGGATCCACACTCAACGCGTGACGTAGTGAGACAGATGGCGTGACCGCGCGCCAACATCTGAATTGCGATAGTATGACGTCATAAGATTTCTAAGCACGGATGACATTAATGGGACGACGCCATGGCACTAAAAACTTGGTAATTCGGGGTGGTTATTTAACCCACTAAACAAATTTTCCTAAAGTCGAGATCAAGCTAAATCGATTTCTAGTACCAGAAAACGGCTGGTTAACGACTTTCATCAAAATCCTTAGAGCCGTTTTCAAAATAAAATTTACATACATACAAGAATTGCTCCTTTAAGGTGAACTTCAAGTAATTTTGCTTCCTGTACTTCGAATGGAAAAATTTCTGTACACATTTTCTTTCCAATTAATGCGATCCTAAAGATGAAAATTTGAACATCGATCATAATATCTTCATTTTATAACTTGGAATACTTAATATTTTCTAAAACATAACCATAATTATGCAATCCAACATTTGTTTGTCTACTGACGTCATGAAAGTACAGGTCGCGCCATCCTTTTTCTGGTTTCAACACCACCAAAGGAAAAGTTATTGATTTTTACTATAATTATGGTTATGTTTTAGAAAATATTAAGTATTCCAAGTTATAATATGAAGTTATTTTTATCGATGTTCAAATTTTCATCCTTGAGAACACATAAATTGTGAAGGAAATGTGTACAAAAGTTTTTCCATTGGAAGTATAGGAAGCAAAATTACTTGACATCCACCTTAATAATATGGGATAAGGGCGATGGAATGGATCCCAATCCGATGTCCTGACCTTTGACCCCATTTCCTCTATTTTCAATCGGGTTCGTCCCCAGGTGGTGTCCTACCACATACTAAAATTTCATCGAAATCGAACCATTTTTACGCACGTTATGACGCATAAGAGCAATGGAATGCATCCCGCTCTTATGTCCTGACGTTTGACCCACTTCACCCATTCACCTATTTTTAATAGGGCTCGTCCCGAAGCTGTCCCCTACCATATTGTAAAATTTCATTGAAATCGAACCATATTTACGCAAGTTATGACGCATAAGGGCAATGGAATGGATCCCGCTCCTACGTCGTGTCCTTTGACCCCATATGTCCCACTTTCAATAGGGTTCGTCCCCAGTGGTCCCCTACCACATACTAACATTTCATAGAAATCGAACCATTTTTACGCCAGTTATCGTGCAGACAGACGGACGGAAAAAGCTAGAGCATATACGCTTCTTCAACCTACGGTTGGAAAGCGTAAAAACACTAACGTTTCCTTTGGTGGTGTTGAAACCAGAAAAAAGATGGAGCGACTTGTACTTTGGTGACGTCAGTAGTCAAATAAATGATCTATTGCATAATTATGGTTATGTTTTAGAAAATATTAAGTATTCCTAGTTATAAAATGAAGCTATTTTAATCGATGTTCAATTTTTCATCCTTGGGAACGCATTAATTGTGAAGAAAATGTGTACAGAAGGTTTTCCATTGGAAGTATAGGAAGCAAAATTACTTGACGTCCACCTTAAAGGAGCAATTCTTGTATCTATGAAAATTTCATTTTGAAAACGGCTCTAAGGATTTTGATGAAAGTTGTTAATCTACCGTTTTCTGGTACTAGAAATCGATTTAGTTTGATCTCGACTTTAGGAAAATTCGTTTAGTGGATAAATAACCACCCCGAACTACCACGTTTTCAGTGTCATGGCGTCGTTCCATTAATGTTACCCATGCTTAGAAATCTTATGACGTCACAAGCTCGCGATTGAGACGTTGGCGCGCGGTCACGCCATCTGTTTCATTACGTCACGCGTTGTGTGTGGATCCTATTAAAGTTTTCTGACGTCACACTTTTTCGAGCAGATGGTCGCGATTCCCATCTGCCTCATTACATCACGCGTTGTATGCGTATGCCCGTCCGCACGATAACTCGCGTAACAATCGTTCGATTTCGATGAAATTTTAGTATGTGGCAGGAGACCACCTGGGAAGGAACCCTATTGGAAGTGAACGAAATGGGGTCAAAGGTCAGGACATAGGAGCGGACTCACTTCCATCGCCATTATGCGTCATAACTTACGTAACAATGCTTCGATTTGGATGAAATGTTAGTAGGTTGTAGGGGCCTGCCTGGGGACGAATCCTATTGTAAATGGGTGAAATGGAGTTAAAAGTTAAGACACAGGAGCGGGATCTATTCCATAGCCCTTACGCATCATAACTTACGTAAAAATGCTTCCATTACGACAAAACTTTATCATGTTATTTCGGAGGTATACTGAACCGGTTCTGTTGAATATCATCGAAATGGGATCAAAGGTCAGGGCACAGGACCGATATTTATTCCACAGCCATTATCCTCATAACTTGAGTGATAACTTGAGTAATGATTTCTGGTATGTTGGAAAGCGTATCATAGATCAATGCGTTGCATGATTTTACTAACTTGTTTACGCTTTCCAATTGTAGGTTGAAGAAGCGTATATGCTCCAGCTTTGTCCGTCTGTCCGCTCGATAACTCACGTAAAAATGGTTCGATTTCGATGAAATTTCGGTATGTGGTAGGGGACCACCTGGGGGGCGAACCCTATTGAAAATGGGATTAATGGGGTCAAAGTCACGACGTAAGAGGCTGTCAGTTGTCTTTTATCCTCTCTAAAAGCTGTTTTTGCCATTCCCAGTCTCATTCTAATTTCCTTTTCACATCTCGCATCTTCAGTAATAATTTGATCCAAACAGCGAAATGAATTAAAAAAAGCGAAAAGAGCAACTAAACGTGGGTAAATATCCCCAATGACAATTTACTATGAAAAACAACACTGGAACTTGTGTTAATATCCACAATAATACTTAACTACGAAATAAATAACTTTCATTAAAGTAGAATACGTAAATTTATAACGATCATTAAAAATAAAAATGTTTTAAATTTACGTAAATTTATAACACGTAAATTTAATGCGTAGCCTTTAATAATGCTTTAATGGCAATTAAGCAGCCTCGTATCCAAAAGGAATATTAACATTGACATTCAAAATCCCCCTTCTCACAGCTGCTGCGAAGCCATTATATATCTTGTTCTTATCACATACATACGTCACTTACGTACGGACATTATGGTGTTGCCAACCTGCATTCATGTGAGAGAGAAGATATCACGTTAAGTTGGGGAAGTGCAAAAGAGAACAAACTCAAATTTACATAGGAAAAGGAACTAAAAATGAAAGTTAAAATAGAATATACGTCCCACCATGACCCAAGCCATGATGGGAAAATGCCTCCCCACACACAGACACCATGCCACTGGGTACAAACATTGTACTCAAGAATCTTCCCTCTCCTTCCTTAGGTTCTTCGCTATTGTTATAACTCCTTTACAAGGCAATCAGTCAAAACGGATTAGTATCAATCAACACTCTAAATGGCCACTTTGAATACCAAAGCTGGGTGGAAAGCAACCGTTTCTGACCCCTGGTTCACTCGTTCCAGTAGCGTTCTGCTCACCTTTTAGAGAGCTAATATATTCATTCGAGCTGATTTCAGCTTTGCTAAACCCGAGTTAATTCATCCCAGGAGGTTAAAGGGCTTAAAATAAGATAATTTGTTTCTTCTTGAAGTGTACTCCCTGATCTGGTACTGTCTAGCGTTCTGCCACGATGTTAGTTCGCGCTTCTCTGTCTGGCACCCCTAACCATGTCCATCTCCTGACACGCTTTCATATCAGGGTCTATATACGCTCCCTCTTTCACTTTCGCTTCTACACATACCGGATTGGGCCTTCTTCAGCCCGAATTACACCACAAATGCGATCTGGCATAGATTCCACAAGGTGGAATGCATCCACGTCTACAGCATACCAGGCGTTCATCAGACAGTTCTTTAACTCGCTCAGATTTGATGGAAAAGGACTTTGCTCCAGGATCTGTTTTTCTAACATGTCCCACACATTCACAATTGGATTCAGATCCGGGATTCGTGGTGGCAGGGAAGATGGTGGAAGTCGCAGCTATACTCGTTGAGTCACTGCTGAAAACATCTTACGCGATAAACAGTAGCATTGCCGTCCATGAAACAGCCGTCACCTGCTGGGTGAAAAGAGTTAACATTGCGGAATGGACTTCATCAGCGACAATGTTCAAATAATTCATCTCTAGAACACTGAGTTGTTTTTACAAGGAAAGATACGCCCATTGCTTCATGAAGCTCCTGCCGAACTCTCTGCCTACGATCGGTACAGAACAAGATGTACCGCAACTGGTCGGACCACGTGACTTTTTAGCACGTCTTTTGTAAAAAAAGATCGTGCTTATGTCACCGGTTTGTCCGCCCGTTCGTCCGTCTGTAACCACGATATCTCTTCAACTATTAGTCCGATTTGAAAAATTCTTTCTGCACCAGATACAGCTCCTGATGGAAAATCGTTTGCACGTAATTTCCGATTTTTGTAAAAAAAAAAAAATGGTTTGGCTCCCAGGGGGCGTAAACCTTAATTTTCCACTTCTGATGTATTTGCAGCCAAATATGAGCTTCTAAATTCTGGATTGAAAAAAACGTCGTTTGTAGACCGATACTACTCACGTCGACAAACCTTTTAGGAACATTTTCTTCTTGAAATAATGCATGGTTTCTATCCCAGGGGCGTAGATGTGTATCTTATTTTTGTCAATATCTCTACTTCTAGGAGTCCGATTTGAAAAATTCCTTCTTTGTCGGATAGTGTTTCCAATGAGAAATGTTTTTCCTATGAATTCAAAATTTTCAAGTAAATCATAGACTTTTCGCTAGGCGGCACATAAGTAAATTGAATTTTCTGCGTTATATTTGCTTCTAAAACTCCGATTTGAAAAAATCTTCCTATATCGCATACAAGACCTGATGGAAAATATTTTTCACATGATTTCTAATGTTTGGTAAAGAATGGTTTAGCCACCAGGACGCATAAGTGTTAATTTCTGCTTCTGATGTATTTGTAGCAAAATCTGGGCTCCTGAAAACTCGACTAATTTTTTTTTCTTGGACCGATACCGCTTATACGGAAAAACCTTTTGAGAATACTTTCTTCCTAAAATAATGCATGGTTTTTCCACCAGGGAACGTGAAGTCAGATCTAATTTTTGTCGATCTCTCTGTTTCTAAGAGTCCAATTTGAAAAAAAATTTCTGTGTTGGAGAGCATTTCTGGTGCGAAATGTTTCTGATATAAAATTCATGTTTTTCTTAACGCACAAGTCTGCAACCAGAGGGCGTAAGCTCACGATTCCGTTTACAGCAATATCTGAGGGATTAAAAACCCGATTGAAAAACTTCTTTCTTCGGTAAGGTACTATTGTTTTCCATACTTCCATTGACTTTGAATAGCTTTGATAAATTTAATTTGCGTCAGAACGGATTCAAAAGCCGTGCTTATTACACCCGAAAATTTGGTGTCATCTTTTCTTGTTTTTTAGCCTTTTTGGGTCCAGTCACGGTGTTTCTGACACCACTATAGACGAACTTTTCTGGTTCTTCACTGAAATCAGTTGTTTCCGTATAGGCATGCGACATGTTTCTGTATAGACATGCGGCATGTTTGCGTATAGGCATGCGACATCTTTCCGTATAGGCATGCGACATATTTCCGTATAGGCATGCGACATCTTTCCCTATAGGCATGCGACATGTTTCCGTATAGGCATGCGACATCTTTCCCTATAGGCATGCGACATGTTTCCGTATAGGCATGCGACATGTTTCCGTATAGCCATGCGATATGTTTCCGTATAGGCATGCGACATGTTTCCGTATAGACATGCGACATGTTTCCGTATAGGCATACGACATGTTTCCATATAGGCATGCGACATGTTTCCGTATAGACATGCGACATGTTTCCGTATAGGCATGCTATATGTTTCCCTATAGGCATGTGACATGTTTCCGTATAGGCATGCGGCATGTTTGCGTATAGGCATGCGACATGTTTCCGTACAGGCATGTGCCATGTTTCCTTATAGGAATGCGACATGTTTCCGTATAGGCATGCGACATGTTTCCGTATAGGCATGGGACATCTTTCCGTATTGGCATGTGACATGTTTCCGTACAGCCATGCGACATGTTTCCGTATAGACATGCGACATGTTTCCGTATAGGCATGCGACATGTTTCCGTATAGGCATACGACATGTTTCCATATAGGCATGCGACATGTTTCCGTACAGGCATGCGACATGTTTCCCTATAGGCATGCGACATGTTTCCCTATAGGCATGTGACATGTTTCCGTATAGGCATGCGGCATGTTTGCGTATAGGCATGCGGCATGTTTCCGTACAGGCATGTGACATGTTTCCTTATAGGAATGCGACATGTTTCCGTATAGGCATGCGACATGTTTACGTACAGGCATGCGACTGCCAGTACCGATCCTCTTCAATTCTACATAGTTCGTTGAGATATGGGTCAGGGAACAACTTTCATTGAATGCTCTGATCAAATGCTGCAAACAGGAAGTCCTGTTTCTCCGTGCAAGCCTTCTCAGAAGACGACGATCTCATTTCTGACAAATTGTGGTCGCGCCACAATTACGCTTCTTAGGCAAGCAATATAGATTATTTTTACACTGATTAAAGACCCCGGATATCTCACCATTTGAGAAACCAGCCAGCTCAGCTGTTTTCAAAATCGTCGCTCCAGCCAGACCGAACCCACAATAAGCCCTTTATCGAACTTCGAAATATCCTTTCTTTTTCCCATAGTGGCCAAAACTACTGACGATTACTGGTCAGTAGTAGACATAAATACAGTAGTTGTCTAGATCACGTAGTGATGTACGTGACCACGTATTTTGCATATATGCTGTGTAAGTGATGTTAACGTACATCTGCATAAAGGTTTCTAATTGATTGGCCGGTGTGTGTAATATGCTTTGTATAGCCCTTAGAGCAAACGTAGCTTCGTCTACCCTCCCCCTTCCTCCCCTCCGTTGGGTAGAAATCCATACGAGAAATTCACAATCGTATCAGAATAATATGACCACTCCCGACATAACAGTGTACCCGCCCAGGCGTGTCACAGAGCGCACGAGACAAGAGGACCACACGGAGATATAAGCGGCCGACTAGGATAGATGAGCCATAGTGCATATCGTGAGCACAATGGCAGGAGGTGGTGATTTTGACGGACGTTCAAAAAGGAATGACCATCGTCTACCTCGCCAAGGGTGGAAGCAACTCAGAAACAGAAGACTTCGTTGGCTGTTCGCTAGCTGCTGTAGTAAGGCTAACCGCTGGCACCCCGAATATTTCCCGACGTCATAACTGTGGAGCCCCAAAAGCCACCGACCCCAGAGGAGCACTTCGCGTCCGTCGACTGGTAAAGAACAATCGATGTGCAATAGTGCATCGATTGACCACGCAAATGAACTCTGGGCCACCCAGCTACGTGTCCCCGATAGCAGTAGAGCGAATCCTGTTACGCATGGGTCTCCGGAGTCGACGCTGCATCAAGGCGCCTATGTGTTGACCCAGGTACATCTGCAACGACGCCTGGAGTTAGCACGGGACTACCGTCATTGGACAGTAGAAGAGTTGGAAAAGGTTGCCTTCTCCGACGAATCGAGGTTTCTACTCCACAGAAGTGACGGAAAATGGCGGATAGGACGTCAGACACACCAGAACCAACACCCGTACAAGCTTGTCGATCACGTACAGGCGGTGGTGGCAGTGTGCATATCTGGAGGATGTTTATCTGGTATGAGCTGGGACCGGCGGTACCACTGGATGCGTCCCTGGACGCCAATGGCTACCGGTCCATCCTCGCTGACCACATGCATCCCTTCATGTTGGACGTTTACCCAGGTGGTGGTGATGTCTACCAACAGAACAATGCGCCGTGCTATGTCGTTAAGGGGCTGCGTGACTGGTTATAGTAAAACGACAGCGATGTCTCCGTTCTTCCTAGGCAGGAGGAACTCCCACGACCTTAATTCCATTAGAGCACTTGTGGGACCATTTGGATCAACAGGTTGGACGTGCTGACCCGCAAGCACGTCATCTCCGAGACCTCCGTGCTCTGCTGGAGTCGGGGTGAGCACGTGTGCCCCGGGCAACCTTCCAGGGCTTCGTTGCGTCCATGCCACGCCGTCCCGCCGCTCTCATCCGGAACAAGGGTGATTATTCCCATTATTAAATAGGTGGTCATTTTATTCTGATACAACTGTGTACATAGTTGCGTACTTAAAAATTTTGAAACTTTCTCTAAAATGCATAGCTATTGAACCTGAGAATTCGTTGTCATTCCAGTAGTAAATTTCTTTTATATAGGTTATATAGTATTTCAATACTGTACAGGTATTGATAAATTCAATCCCAAAGCATTGTATGGTTTTTTATTTACTAAGCTTCTTAAAACAAAGAAATGGTCGATAGTCAAACTATAGTAGTGATCCGATTTTTTGGCGTAAGAATACACTATATTGACAAAAGTCACCGGACACCTAGAAGAGAAACACAGCATAGCATTTATTGGCATACATTGTTACAGTGTCGGTCCACCTTTGGCCTTAATGTATGCACTGACCCTTCGAGACATGCTTTCGACAAGGTTTTGGAACACAGCGGTAGGTATGCGCTTCCATTCAGTACATAATACTGCTGCTAACTGTTGCTTAGTAATAGGCCTTTGTTCTAAACTTCTTATGCGGTGCTCTAATTCATCCCATAGGTGCCCTATGGGATTAAGATCAGGGCTCTGTGCTGGCCAATTCCACACACAATACGAAATTATCGTCAAACCACGCCGTAACAGTCCTTGCTTTATGGCCCGGTGCATTATCCTACTGGTACCAACAAGGCTCAGTGCATTGTCGTGCTGGTACCAACAAGGCTCGGTTCCATAGTATTGCCACAAAGTTGGTGGGGCATAATTGTCCATAATATCGACGTAAACGTGTCGATTAATAGGTTTGTTAACGATAAAAAATGGGCCGGGGCCATACCACGAAAAACAACCCCACACGAGTACACTGCCAGCTCCAAACTTGACCATAGGAACAGTACACTGTGGTAAACAGCGTTCCCCTGGCTGCTGCCATTCCCACACAACAGCCATTAGACTGATGGATCGAGTATCTGGATTCATCAGTCCATAGGGCCCGTTTCCATATATCTACGGTCCACGACAAATGTACTTTACACCATGCTAAGGACGAGTAGCATTCCGAGTAGAGATGAAAAGCTTATGAACAGCTGCACGACCACGGTAACCCATGGAATGAAGTTCTGCGAATGGTACGTGTTCATACCGAGGTTCCATCATGTTTACTCTCCTGTACTCTGAGGTCTTGTGCAGTACTCCGTCGATTAGCTGTAACGACTCTCCTGAGGCTTCGACGTCCTCTATCACTGATTTTCTTTGGACTGCCGGTACGTTTTGCTGCTTCAGGCACGTCATGTGTCTTCCACTTATTCAGTACATGCAAAACAGTTGACTTGGGTATGTTTAAAGGCCTTTTGGTTTCTCTTATGGACAACTTACTAATGTAACACCCAACAATCTTTCCCCTCTGAAATTCGGTTCTCTCCCGCCGCGACATTTTCACTCAACCTCACAGTGCAATATGATCGCGGTCAGCTGCAGGCTTGTTTTATATGACGTTTGCAGCATCTTAACAACGCAGAGAATCTGTTCATTTACTTTTGAAGGGGTGTGCGATGACTTTTGTCAATATAGTGTATATTCATAAGCGTTTCCAAGCTCTCGCACATCAACCAGATGGCTTTTTCAAGGAAGTTAAATAGAAACTAAATATTAGAACGCTTTAACAATTTAAACGCGGTGATTTGACTTGACAATAAATAGATACGACGTTATATTCATTTAATGATACAAGGCATCACGTTGGTTGTACGCGCGGTATCCTTGTAGGGAGAAGGCGTTACTTGAAGAACTGGTTCCAAATTCGTCTCAACTTGAGTGAGGCACTATCTTTGCAAGTATCATTATCGGTAATGATTTCCTAGGTTTCCCTAATGGCTGTAGATTTAGAGGTAGAGTAGGTAGCTAATTTCTTTATATCATCCGACATAGGAGCTTGGAAACGCTTATGTATATATTACTACGACAATAAATCGGATCACTGATATAGTTTTGTTATTTTCTGTACTGTTTATCGTTATCAAATGGTCAATAATAATTTGGTTTTCGTTTCTTCTTGTTTGTTTGTTTTCTCAAAAATTCAGCCAGAAATCGCGCATTCGGATCACATTGGTAAAACCACTGCAAGTGGTATGTGTGGTATTTATCATACTCTACATAATTTCTTCATTTTTAGGCTTTTTAAAATGGAAAGCATAATCGTATTTTTCCTCATCTGGCTTCACATCTAATATGTATTCCGTTTCCTTCTCACCTTTTAGCGATTGCAAACCCAAACACGTCGGCTGAAATGGACCTGCAGCAACCCATTTGAGCAGCCCATCCTTAAGAGTGGTTAAATGAAAACTGACGTGGAACAAAATTTTAATGTCAAAGGTCGATATCTGCCAGTAATATGTATATCTAAACAATCTTACCATAACTAATTGAGGGCACATTTTTAAAATTAGGGCCCAGGATTCTAGCCTTACAGGCCCCTCCTTAAAAAATTAACAGAACGTTCAGAACAAATGAATCTACACAAATACTTCTTTCACCATAAGAAAAGGAGTGAAAAAGGGGAAGGGGTGAAATACGAGGGTCAACCAAAGGGGATTGGAAGTACGTGGGTCAAAGAATGAAACTGTAACTCCAATTAAAAGAAGAACTGAAGCAGTCAGAAATGAGTTGAAAGAGAAAAGACCCCGATTGTACCTTCATTAACCTTCCACATAGTGCCGTTCATTTATAGTAAAACAAAAAGGGTTCAAGCGAGAAAGGGCAGCAGGGATCCAGAAAAGGAAGGCGTCACGGAAAAGTTATGTAGAGACCAATAAACGAATGAAGAAACTTAAGGGAATGGAAATGAATAAAGAAAAAGGTGTACAGACAGAATTTACGGAGGAGAAAATACACATGAACTCTAACGGGCGGAACTAGTCTGAAAAGATTTTGTTATCATCATACCGCAATTTTTACTTGGCCACAATATAAAATAACACACCGTCTAAGCACGATTTATTATAAAAAACGAAAACTATCTATAGATTAAAACCACTAGCACTTTCGGAGTGCCATTCACTCCATCATCCGATGTTCCAGGCAGCTATCACAGATAGCTGTATACACAGTGCGTCAAAGAATTTTTAAGACTGGCGCTAGATTTCAGCCTACGGTGGCGCTACCAGTGTAATCGCAAATGTGTTATAAACCGTGACCATCTGCTTGCTTTCTGCCAAAAGTACTGCGCAGTTGTTAAAGTAACTCAAACGAAACGGGCGTTCATTAGAGAAGTAAAATTTCTTTCATGTTGAATTATAAAGATGGAACAAAGGGCTGTTATTAAATTTAACGCAAAACTTGGTAAAAGTGCCTCGGAAACGTACCAAATGATGAAACAAGTTTACGGTGAGTTTTGTTTAAGTATGTTTTCCTGTGGCACAAACGTTTTTTGGACGGAAGAGATACGCTAGAAGATGATAAGCATACCGGAAGATTAAGTTCATCTAGGACACCTGAGATTATTGAAAAAGCGCGTGATTTCGTGGCAAACAATCGATGTGCGTCACTAAGAATGATGGAAGAGTCTTTAAACATCAACAAAGAAACGATTTGAACCATCCTGCATGAAGATTTGGGCAAAACAAAAGTCTGTGCTAAATTCGTTCTACACACGTTAACCAATGAACAAATATCAAGGAGAAGTGCACATTGCAGAGATATTATTTCAGCCACTGGAAATGATCCAAACTTCTTAAAATCGATTGTTACAGGTGATAAAAACATGGTGTTTTCAATATGATCCTAAAACAAAGCGACAGTGAGGAATGGAAGTAAAAAAACTCGCCACAAGCCAAAAAAACAAGAAAAGTTCCATCGAAAATCAAAACAACGCTCATTACATTCTTCGATAGTAAGGGTATTATCCACAAAAAATTTGTTCCAAGTGGACAAACAATCACTGGTGAGTTTTATTTAAATATTTTGAGGCGTTTGATGGGCAGAATTCGTCGCATTCGTCCAGAATATCGAGATGAAAACAGTTGGTGTTTGTTGCACGACAATGCACCCAGTCACACGTCACTTCTTGTTCGTAGATTTTTGGCAAAAAATAACGTCTGCGTGTTGAATCATCCACCGTATTTGCCTGATTTAGCACCCTGTGACTTTTCTCTGTTCCCCAAACTTAAAATGACGTTAAAAGGGTGTTTTTTATGATATTTCGACCATACAAACAGCTTTGACGCGTGCTTTTGAGGCATGTCCGCAAAGTGAACTGGAACAGGCATTCGAATCATTATTAAATCGCTGTAACAAGTGTATTAAAGCCGGAGGGACTTATTTCGAACATCACAAAGCCAGCTACTTGTTATTCATATACCACAAAACGACATAACATACACAGTAATTGACACAGATTAAGTGAGATTCTTGCGAATTATATTAAAGTTCAATGACTTCACAATCGGTGTCCAAATTTCATGGAGGTCCACTGGGTAATAATCATTACAACATTTTCTGTCCAACGCTTTAATAAATACACTTTAGGCTATCAGTAAGGTACTGACAGAAGGGGGTGTCAAGAGTATACGAGCATTGCACCAATCCGGAAAATAAGTCCCATTATTAACATTTCTTGCAAGAGAAGTATTTTGAAGGTGTGCTTTAACACTATATTTATGTTCCATTAATCTCAAATTCAAATGTCTCCTTGCGGAACCTACGTAGTTACACACGTGCTGTTTGGTAACAGGGTCCAAGAGAGGAACATTATATACTCCCCAACGTTGTGATATGTCGGGTTTACCTCTGTCACGCCTCAGTTGTGCAAATAAATCCTTGCACTTGGCACCAAATTGTAATTCATATTTGGAACACACACGGTACAGAAAATTTGTTATTCCGGGTAAAAACTCTAATGACCCAATAAACCTCGGATTACTCTCATTAATCCCTACTAACGTAGTGGATCGCTGTGCCAAAACTCTTGCATGGATCTTACGAGTAATGTAATTGGGATACCCAAATTTCTTAGTCATTTCAAAAATTCTATCGATCTCACTATGCAAAGCTGAGTGTGTAGAGGAGTGAGTATATGCTCGTCTAAAATAAAAGTCAATGGCTGACGTCTTCTGCACAAAAAGGTGGTTTGAACTGTATGGATTAATGGAACAAACATAAGATGGTTTTCTATACACCGAAAATGATAATTCATGTGTTGTTGGATCGTGGAAGATACTAATATCTAAGAACGGTAAAACATGATTATATTCTAGTTCTACCGTGAGCTTGATAGTAGGAAAAATAGAAGAAAACGTGTCAACGAATTGAATCAGTAAATCCTGTGCATGAGGCCAAATGACCAGGATATCGACGACATACCTTAAATATAAGCTGGGGGTGTAAGGGAATTTCAATACAACCTTATTTTCAATAAATTGCATAACAATTTCCGCAAGGATACAAGACAGTGGAGAGCCTATAGGTGAGCCCTCCAACTGCTGATAAATACACCCTTGAAATTTAAAAAATGAATGTTGCATGACAAGCCGGAGAGCGTTCATAACTGCCTAAATTTCATTAGGAGGGACACAAGAATCAGAGAGAAGAGCCTGAATAATTTGATGGGCGAATTCCACAGGTACGTTAGGGTACAAGGAAACAACATCAAGGAACGCCAAAATAAAAGGCTTACCATGTGGCTGAAACAGTTTATGCCTTTCAATAGCCCTAGTGGAGCTCCGAATGGAGTCAGACTAATCCACTACCAATTTGGACAAATACACTGACGGAAAAAAACATCCCAACACCAAGAAGGGGTTGTGTTAGACAAACGACAGTTGGTAGGCGGTGAGAGTACATCTATAAGATGACGTCTATGCAAATTTCGCGCTCGGCGCATACGTGTGGCGCTAGTAGCGCCCCTCGGAACATGCAAAGCAGGTTTGCTGTAAATACGCGCTGTAACGTTCGTGAGCGTTAGTTATCGTTGGGATTTGACGTAGTGTGTTGATATTAGTCAAGAATGCCTTTAAGAAGACGAAGAAGCCATCAAAAACAGCTCACGGAGTTTGAACGAGGTCGTGTAATAGGGCTACGAGAAGGTGGATTTTCTTTCCGCAATATTGCAGAACGACTTGGCAGGAACGTAGCCACTGTGCATGATTGTTGGCAGCGGTGGTCAAGGGAAGGTACTGCCTCAAGAAGACCGGGTTCCGGCCGGCCACGTGGCACTACTGAGAGGGAAAACCGCCGTGTACGGCGTATGGCCGTGGCGCATCGTACCGCGTCTGCGGCAGCAATTCGAGCTGCAGTTGCCACCACAGTGACACAACGAACTGTTACAAATCGGTTACTTGAAGGACAGCTCCGAGCCAGACGCCCTGTAGCGTGCATTCTACTTACTCCAAACCACTGCCGTTTGCGACGTCAGTGGTGTCAAGCTAGAGCTCATTGGAGGACGGAGTGGAGATCTGTTGTGTTTTCTGATGAAAGCCGGTTCTGCCTGGGTGCCAGTGATGGCCGTGTGTTGGTTAGAAGGAGGCCAGGTGAGTGTCTGCAACCAACCTGTCTGCGGCCGAGACACACTGGACCTACACCTGGAGTTATGGTCTGAGGAGCAATTTCCTATGACAGCAGGAGCACTCTCGTGGTTATCCCACGCACCCTGACGGCACAGTTGTACGTCGGTCTGGTGATTCAATCTGTTGTGCTGCCATTCATGAACAACATTCCAGGGGGTGTTTTCCAACAGGATAACGCTCGCCCGCATACCGCTGTTGTAACCCAACATGCTCTACAGAGTGTCGACATGTTGCCGTGGCCTGCTAGATCACCAGATCTTTCACCAATCGAGCACGTATGGGACATCATTGGACGACAACTCCAGCGTCACCCCCAACCAGCATTAACCGTCCCTGTATTGACCGACCAAGTGCAACAGGCATGGAACTCCATCCCACAAACTGACATCCAGCACCTGTATACGACACAATGCATGAACGTTTGCGTGCTTGCATTTAACATTCTGGAGGTTACACCGATTGTTAATGTACCAGCATTTCACATTTAAAATGGCTCTTTCTCGCGCTTACATTAAGCTGTTATCTTGAAACCTTAATCGATTAAATATGTTACCTATACAAATGTATTGCCGCCATTTCATTCCTCTACAACTGTTTTTCGTGGTGTTGGGATTTTTTTTTCCGTCAGTGTATGAAGCTAAAGCTTTCTCCAATGGCCTGGTAGGGCTAACATAGCCTGATACCAGTGGACGAAGTGGGTACCCATCTTTATGTAGTTTTATCCGTCCAAAAATATCAGGCACACGGTAGCCAGGGGGAGGGGGAGTAAAAGCATTTTGAAAACTATCAGGAAAACTATGTGCACTCCTTAAGCTACCTACACAAGGCGGCAACAACTGCCCTAGAAGGATCCCTAACAATAACTCTTGTAACGTATACTCTAGATTCAGTTTCCTTTTGATTTTACTGTCTCTTGTTATTTTATTTTCCTATGCAAATTATCTTCTCACTTAACGAGATGTTATTTCTCCCGCTGAATGATATGTGGCAACGAGTGTAAGTCATGACGTGGTGGTATGCAGTATATATAAGCGCGCTCAACTATACCAAGCAAGCTTCGTTTTATGTGATAGGTTCTTCTTAATTATTTTTATGCGATTCTACGAAAGTTCGGATATTCAGTAGTCGTGTGATTTGTTGAGTGTGTGTTTGATAATACCAGGAGCTCTCCAATAAAAGGTTTAAAGTGAGTACGTTTTCTCAGTTCATATTATTGTCAGACCTCTGTCTGGCCGTTAAGTCTCTTTCATTAAGTGTCTCCATTAAGTCCAGGGTATATTGTGTTTACCGCTCTAATAAGGAGCCTTCAAGGTACTAATGTACTAAAACCGAAGTTATAGTACTGATGTTCAAGATAATGAGGAACGCTGAGTAAAAAGAAGTTCCATATTCAATGAATTTATTGCACGTGCGAGTCTTACCTAAACAAACTCTAGCACTTTGAAGATTAGGTACACTTTAGCTACGTCAAGTAATCTTCCAATAACCCTAACGTGACTTAACGAAAACTTCCCTGCACTACACGTCCAGCGGAGAACTTTATTCATTATACTCCATGTGGTATAGAATCAATGACGTCTTTCATTTTGTGGTTATACTGATAATTATTCATGATCACTATCTGATTTGATTTGTCAGCAGATAAAATTGCTAAATCTTGATTGTTTTTAAGCAATTGGAGCTGAACTTGTTCCTCTTTACATTGGTTATCCAAGAGTGAAGACCGCTCACGGTTCGGTTTACTCGTTAATAACTCAGCAACTTCATACCTGTCAACTCACGTTCATTATTAGTATCAGGTATATTCTGAACTACTCGCTCGACCTGTGGAATAAGAGACAAAATATTTCTTCGTGTATTGGGAAAAGCGAACTTTGCTCCACGTTCGAATGCTCTTAGTTGAATTGAGTTCAATGAACAGTCACGCAAGTTGACATCTGAGGTAGGTTGTTTTACAGAGTTCCAACATTGCGAGGAACGACAATAAGTTCGATTTTTTACCTCATTGGCCACAAGTCGTCGAAGTTTACCTATATGGGTTGTAGTTAATGTCCGAACTACACCATCGATCATAGCATTAATGATAATTAGTTCACGGTTCCCTAATATTGGATGAGAAAGCATTAATGATAATTAGTTCACGGTTCCCTAATATTGGATGAGAAAGCATTAATGGTGCCGCTCTGCATGGTGTTGAGCCGGCAAAAATAATTCACAGAAAAGAACAGGGAAATTAATACAGAGTTCACAGTCAGTGTATACGAAAAATGTGTTCCAGGAAGTGTTGACGAAATAGGGACTAAAGGTTTTTACAAAACGCATAATAGACAACCCGTCGTATCAAATTTCATAACCGACTGCTTGGGAAATTTTCAGAAAACTGTGAGCCAACGTCGCCATCTATTGACGTGGAACTCAAAAACTCTAAATAAAGGTCAATAATTTCTGTACCATAAATTTTATTTTCCCCGTCATTATTGACGGGCGAAAATAATTATCTAGTGTACAAATAAGTGTTCAAATCCTAATCCTCATAATTATTTGATATCATGTTAGCAATGGCATGTACCTAAAATTTAAAAAAAAAGTTACTTCTGTTACTAAACAATTAAAAATTAAACTTCGCAATTTAAAAAACAAAGCACTACTGGAGGGGGGGATAACCCAGGTTTCGGACAAAGATACATCACTGCACCACACCCATGCGAGAAATGGTATCGTCCGCAAACGAACGGCGTGTATACACTGAAGAGTAATTGAATTAGAGACAGCTGGCGTTATGCAAATGTGGCACTGTGGGCGGCCCTGTAAACGGAAACGACATGACGAATGCAGCGGTCCGACAATATAAGGAGTAATGCGACGGAAATCAGTAAGAGTCGGACGCAGTATTGGTAAGAAGAAGGATCTAAGTGCATTTGATCATGGGCAAATTGTCGGGGCCCGACGAATGGGTCACTTCATCTCGGAAGTCGTGCAGGCACTGGGATTTTCACGAGCCACTGTGTCACGGGTGCACCGTGAGTACATCGAATCCGGTAAAACTATCCCTGCAAGGGCCAACTGCCGTGGACAACAGCGTGTGGATGAGCGGGGTCATTGTCGGCTAGCTCGCATTGTAACAGCGGATAGACGGGCCACAGTGCAAGAAATCACTCGGAAATTTAACGCTGGTGCACAGAAACGTGTAAGCAGCCACACCATCCAGAACCATTTCCTCGCAATGGAGTACAGAAGCCATCGTCCCACGAGGATACCGCTGCTGACCGCACATCACAGGGTCCAAAGATTAGCATGGGCGCTGGGACATCGCCACTGGACTCTAGACATGTGGAAAAATGTTGCCTGGACTGATGAGTCGAGATTCACGTTGGTACATGCGGGTGGCAGGATACGAGTACGGCGCAAACTACATGAAGCGATGGATCCTTCTTGCCAGTAAGGTACTCTTCAAGCTCGTGGGAGTGGCATTATCGTCTGGGGACTGTTTACGTGGACTGAAATGGGACCCCTGTTACGTGTGACATCGTCCCTCAGAGGTCTACGTTACCGGGATATCCTGGACTACCCTTTGCTCCTGTTTGTGCGTCTTCAACATCCCACTAGGAACCTCATCCTGCAACAAGACAATGCAGCGCCCGAATTGTATCCGAATGGTTGTATGAACACTCCACCGAAGTGACCTCGCTTCCTTGGCCAGCTAGGTGACCTGACCTCAAATCCATTGAGCACATCTGGGATGGCATCGAGAGAGATAACCCCTCCATCAAATCTTCGTGAACTGTGGGAGCTTGTTCAGAGGTCGTGAACCCGTATGGCTTCCCAACGCTTCCGGTGTCTTGTCGAGTCCATGCCGAGACGAATCGCCGCCGTCATCAGGGCGAAAGGTGGTGCTACACTTTACTAGACAGGTATCTCTAATTCAATTGCTCTTCAGTGTATATCGAGGCAGACATCGCTGCAAGCTCAAGCAGTAGCATTTGCAGCTCAGATGGCAGCTTATCAGGATTTAAGCGATTTCGAACGTGGTATGATAGTCGCACCCGGTAAATGGGTCACTCCATCTCGGAAATTAGCAAATTTGGATTTAGGCAGTCAACAATTTCAAGGATATACCCAGACTACACAAACTCACGGAAAATATCCAGCATGCGAGATTGGTGTGGAAGTGGAAAAGCCCTGAACGATTGTGGCACGCCATGCAACATCCACCTCGCAACACACCGCCCAGCGTGCAACATTGCCGCAAATCCCAGTGCGATTCAATCCTTGGGCCAGAAGTAGCATCAGCATTCGGACAGTTCAACTTTCCTTGTGTTCTATGGAAGGCGGGGGGAGGGGTTTCGGAGCTGACGGCCCACCCGGTTGCCATTGCTGACACGACGACACAAGAATGTGCGCCTCACCTAGGCTCGGGAACACCGCCATTTTGCGCAAGATATCTGGAAACATGAAACCTGGTACGACGAATCGCGGTACCAACTGTTTCGGGGCAGATGGCCGACTCTGGGTGAGGCGTCAACCCCATGAGACATTGGATCCCTCATGCTTACAAGGGAAATTTCAGGCCCGCGGTGGCTCTGTCGTGGTGTGGGGTGTTTTCAGCTGGTATGCATTAGGACCCCTCATACTTCTTCAGATCGCTCTGACCGGTGAGACTACGTATCCATCCTTGGGGATCATTTGCAATCGTCATGCAACCACTCTAACTGGTGCGACCTCTTTCAACACGACAATGCGCCACCTCATACGTCCAAAGTCCCCCAGATTATGGCTGGTGGAGTATTCCACGGAGTTTGCCATCCTGACTTGTCCCCCCTCGTTTATCGGATTTAAACGACATCGAACACATTTGGGATGCTGTTCAACATACCGTCGATGTCAGGAATCCTCCGCTGGTAAATATTGGGAAATTGTGGGACGCTCTTCAGGAAGCATGGTGTGCACTGTCTCCACAGTACAACAGAGAGAACAGAAAGCTCATTGAGTCCATGCCCGGTCCGGTGCTGCCGTTATCCGATTGCGAAGAGGACCAACGCGGTATTAGAGAGATATCTCCCATTTTTTTTGACACTTCAGTGCATATGTTATCGTTAAAGTATGAAATTCGTTATTTCATAGAATACCTAGTTATTTCATGAAATAACTGATCAAGTCAGTTAAAGCGTAAAACTCGCTTGTATTCTATGGTTTAACTAGTTATTTCATAGAATAACGATCTACACCCCGTTAAAGTGTAAAATAACCGAGTAAATAAATCCCAAATTCAAAAGGCTGTAAAGTGAGAACCACTGGTCAGAAATAGCACACCATTTTCAACCCACTATAAAGTGTTATATAATAATAATGATATTAACTTTCATGTTTCGTTTTGTTATTCATAAATTTTTCGGAAATAAGTTATACAGAAGATCTGCAAATTTTGTTTTAATGAACTGAATGTTCCGAGGGAAAGAGAAAACTCTAAAGAATATTTGGAAATTCAAGCTAAGAAGATGAAATTAATGTCAGATAAATATAATTCTGAAGCCTCTGTGGGGCTTACAGTCCGTATTCCAGTACTTCAAGTTGACAGAGGAAGGGGTGATGCCAGATCTATTTTAGCTGTTATCATGAAAATAACCGAAGAAGGATTTTTTTTCAATTGGGAACAAGAAGTGGCCGCATAAAACAGCTATATTCCCGATCTCAGTTCAGCGTCTGTGAACAAAAACTAATTCAGATCGAAGAAATGCCGGATTTAGAGAAATCGCGTAAGTCGGTTGCTACAGCTCAAAGTTTAGGTACCGGTCGGAAATTTAAAAAATGTTCATGTAAAACGCAGTGTGTCAACAAAAAATGTATTTGTTTTAGAAATAATGTTCTATGCAATTCCAAATGCCATTTTAGTAATCCGTGTTGTAACAAATGATTTTATTGTGTCTTTATATAAATAACATTTTGTATGCTGTATAATTCAGTCAAATTGTTTATTTGACACTTTTACTGTCTATCATTAGTTAGTTTATAGAATACCTAGTTATTTCATAGAATAACTATGTAGTTAAAGTGTGGAATTATTAATTTATTACACGCTTTTTTTTTTTTTTTTTTTGATTGGAGGTTTAACGACCACCGTGAGCAACTCAATGGGCTATAAGCAGTCGCCCGTCCCTAATTTAGGGTCACTGGTTCCAGGGAAGGGAGAGAGCCAGCGCCGTAAGACAAACACAACATCCATGCCCGACCGGGATTCGAACCCGGACCCCTTACGGACGAATGATCAGAGGCCAGCGCCTTAGACCACTGCGCCACCGGGGCGGCATTTTCCACGCTTTAACTAACTTGATCAGTTATTTCATGAAATAACTAGGTATTCTATTAAATAACTGAATTATACACTTTAACGGTAACATATATATGTACGCCACTTCACAGAAAAGCACATTTAGGCCGCGGGTGGCTTTGTGGTCAACGTTCGTGACTGCCCCGGAGAAGATATCGGGTTCGATCCCAGTCAGGTACGAACGCTCGAGCCACTTAATTTCCGCCGTGCGTCGGATGGGCACGTTAAGCCCTTGGACTCCAGGTACTGGCCCCTGGTAATAAATAAGGGCGTCTTCCTCCCCCTTTCTACCTCGCCTCCGTGTAACTTTCGTATCGGGCACTCTAGCCCAAATCTCCTAGCTTCCTATTTCTAAGGGTTGTTTAAGACCTGGGGTCAGACACTCCCTTCCTAATCCTCTACATATGATATGATATGATCTGAAATGCTCATTTATTCCATCTAGGGCCAAACTCTTGCATCGTGCAAAGAAAAAAATGATAACATGCTGAAATCTTGCCCAGATATAGCAAGTAAAAACAGTTTTCCAACTGAACTTCCAGAACATGGAAATACGCTTACGCTATATAGGGCAGAAATTCGGAAGTTCATAATTCATCGCCCTCGTGGTTAGGCCAGTAAAGAAATTTGTCAAATTCTTCTTATCAATGCTGAGATGACGTGTCTGTAGATGGACAGACAGACAAAGTGGTGCTACCGGCATATTCTTTATTATATAAAGAAAAGGTGCTAAGGAAAGTCTGCGGTATTAAAGAGTTCACAGCGCATGTGTTACTCAAACACCTGCAGCAACGAGGGGGAAACGCATATGTTCTATGACATGGATCATGATTACATGTTATTATTTATAGAAATCATTTCAATGCAGCGATAGGACTAAACGCACATGGTTGTTCCTTATACTGTTACAACATTTCAGCCTGAGGTTAGGAATACATTTTTCTTTTATTCTTTAGGTTATTAGGTATGCAAGAGGCTTTGAAAGTGATTGCGGACCCCCGAGAAGATATACCCATAGAGAGACTTAATACGATAGCCGAATACTGTCATGTCGTATTACTTTCCTTCGCTGCGACCCCATTAATAATGCATTAAATCTTACTCGGCAACTTATGTTCTTGCTCGACTGGGTCTCGTTAATCACCTTTGACGGACACAATATCTTTTAAGGTGGACAGCTCTCTATGATTTCTTAATTTCCAATGATTCTTATTTTCTGGTTTTACGCACGCAACTAAGCGGAATGCTAAAAACGTTTGTCAGACTGATGATTAAACTGATAAAAATGTGCTTCTACTGATCGTTTATATAATCCCAGAGAATTCCTGACATCATCAAGAAGTTAATCTAATCATCTAGATACGTTCAGCATGTTCCAAGCCCAGCATCAGGGCTGTAGCCAGGGAGGGGTTTAAATTAACCCTCCCCGAAATGCCGCACTTAAATAAAGAGAGGATGGATAGATCCATATACTTCTGTAAGTAACATAGCATGTAAGTCAGTATTTGAAAAATGGGGAGCATTAAATGGAAGAATTTCATGTGCAAGTAAAATGTGACAGAGAAAAAAATTATCATATACGTATAACATACGGTGAAAATTAATTTTCAAATTCAGAAACCTTCCCCGAAAATTATTTCTGGCTAGGGCCCTGCACGGCATACTTGTGTCTGTATTCTATTGGTCATCATCATCCATTCTCACTCCATTGCTGGATGAAGGTCTCCCGAGCCTCTCTCACAGTTCTGTGATCAGTTCTCTTCCATGGTTGGAGGAAGACCGCCACACAGGAAAACTGCCACACATTTTTCAGCAACTTAGAAAACTGCCACACATCGGAAAACCGCCACACAGGAAAACTGCCATACGATTTTCATTAAGGGGCCGTGCACAAATTGCTATTCCTCCGAGGAACACTTTGAATGTGTGGCAGTTTTCCAAGTTCCCGAATTATGTGTGGCAGTTTCCCAAGGTGCCTAACGATGGGAAGGAGCTCTTTTGTTTGTCTGAATTTTCATCTCGGTTCATACTTAGGGCAACTAGCCACAGAAGTTCGAGGGGAGGGGGGGGGTATAAAGATTGCCGTTTCCTGCCCTATATTGAGAATTGAATTGGGAACTCCAAAAAAATTTCGAGAAAACGTTCTATGTAAGCCAAGCAAAAATTGTTTTGTTCGGGAAAGACCAGTGAGGTGGGAATTTTTTAATAACGCTGCACTTTTACTTAGGCACTAAATATTTACATAAGATATCAAATTTGTAGTATTTTTCTTTTACCTAATTAATTCATAGGCCCTACACCTCGGCCTTTTTAACAGCTTTTAATTCACTGACTTTATATTCATAACGCTTACGTATCAAATCAATTCAATGGCATTGCTCTTTTACTTAGGCACTAAATAGTCATAATAGGCCACAGGCATAGAGCCTTTTTAACAGGTTTTATTCTACCAGTGTCATATTCACAACGTTTACACATCAAATCAAGTTAATAATATTGCGCTTTTATTTAGGCACGAAATATTTATTCACAGGCTCCAGGCCTTGGTTTAGGCCCTTTTACCAGTTTTTATTCTACCAATGCCATATTCACAATGTTTAACAGAAAATCAAGTTAATAATATTGGGCACTTACTTAGGCATAAAATATTAATTCATAGGCCCTAGGCCTAGGCCATTTTAATAGTTTTTATTTTATCACTGCCATATTCACAACATTTACACAACAAATAAATGTAATAATATTGCTCTTTTACTTAGACAAGAAATATTAATTCATAGCCTTAGGCCTAGGCCTTTTTGACAGTTTTTATTCTACCAATGCCATATTCACAACGTTTGCACATCAAATTAAGTTAATAATATTACGCTTTTATTTACACACGAAATATTTATTCACAGGCCCTAGGCCTAGGCCCTTTTACCAGTTTTTATTTTACCAATGTCATATTCACAATGTTTACAGAGCGAATCATGTTAATAATATTGGGCGTTTACTGAGGCACGAAATATAAATTCATAGGCAGTAAGCCTTTTTAATAGTTTTGACTCTATCAATATCATATTCACTACATTTACACGACAAATCAATTTAATAATATTACGCTTTTATTTGGGCACGAAATATTAATTCATAGGCCCAGACCTAGGGCTATGAACGAATATTTCGTGTCTAAGTAAAAGAGCAATATTATAACATTTGTGTGTGTGTGTGTATGTAAACGTCGTGAATATGGCATTGATAAAGTAAAAAACTATTAGAAAGGCCTAGACCTAGGGCATATGAATTAATATTTCGTGCCTAAGAAAACGCCCAATATTATTAACTTGATTTGATGTGTAAACGTTGTGAATATGACACTGGTAGAATAAAACCTGTTAAAAAGGCCCTATGCCTGTGGACTATGACTATTTAGTGCCTAAGTAAAAGAGCAATGCTATTGACTTTTTTTTTTCGAGGTTTAACGACCACCGTGAGCAACTCAATGGGCTATAAGCAGTCGCCCGTCCCTAATTTAGGGTCACTAGTTCCAGGGAAGGGAGAGAGCCAGTGCCGTAAGACAAACACAACATCCATGCCTCACCGGGATTCGAACCCGGACCCCTTCGGACGAATGATCAGAGGCCAACGCCTGACCACTGCGCCACCGGGGCGGCACTATTGACTTGATTTGATACGTAAGCGTTATGAATATAAATTCGGCGAATTAAAAACTGTGAAAAGGCCGAGGTGTACGGCCTATGAAATAATTAAGTAAAAGATAAATATTAAAAATTTGGCATGTTATGTAAATATTTAGTGCCTAAGAAAAAATGCAGCGTTATTAAAAAAAATCCCACCTTATTGTTCTTTCCTGAACGCTTGGCGCTTAAATAGAACGTTTACTCGAAATTTGTTTGGAGTTCCCAATTCAATCTCAATATAGTCCAAGAAACGGCAATCTTTATACCCGCCTCCCCTCGAACTTCTGTGGCCAGTTGCCGTAAGTAAACTTGGAAAACTGCCACACCAGAAAACTGCCACACATTCAAAGTGTTCCTCGAAGGAATAGCAATTTGTGCCCGGCCCCTTCATGAAAAGCGTGTGGCAGTTTTCCTGTGTGGCAATCTTCCGGTGTGGCAGTTTTCTTGTGTGGCAATCTTCCAGTGTGGCAGTTTTCTTGTGTGGCAGTTTTCCTATGTGGCAGCTTTCCTGTGTGGCAGTTTTCCTATGTGGCAGCTTTCCTGTGTGGCAGTTTTCCTATGTGGCAGCTTTCCTGTGTGGCGGTTTACAGTGAACCCTCTTCCATATCACTGCGGCATGCTTTGTGATTTCATCCGTTCATTTCTCGACTGGTTTTCTTCTTGGTCTTTTCCTCTCTCTTGAAATTCAGTCTAGTGTTTCAGTTGTCCAACGGTGGTCAGGTCTTCTAGCAATGTGTCCGTCCAGTACATTGCCATTTCAGATATTTTGTTGGGTTGGCCAAAAAGTAATTGCTTTTTTTTTCGGTGTAAATGAAAGGCGTATTTTGAATGAGAAACAAAAACTTAAGTCAACAACATATTGTCCATTTTTTTATTGAAGGTTTAACGACCACCGTGAGCAACTCAATGGGCTAGAATCAGTCGCCCGTCCCTAATTCAGGGTCACTGGTTCCAGGGAAGGGAGAGAGCCAGTGCCGTAAGACAAACACAACATCCATGCCTCCCCGGGATTCGAACCCGGACCCATCTCGGACAAATGGTCATAAGCCAGCGCTTAGACCACTGCGCCACCCGGGCGGCGTCCATTTTGTTCGATGCCCTTTTGCCATCTTGCAGGCAAGTTCATTATTCCGCGTTCAAAAACGTTTTTTTTTTTTTTCTGCAAGAAACAGTTCCAGAAACGATTTGATAGCCTCATCAGCAGTGAAGATTTTACCATTCAAGGCGTTTTGCAACGGACAAAACAAGTGGTAGTCTGAGGGTGCCAAGTCTGGCGAATATGGTGGATGTGGTAACACATCCTATCCAAGCTGCAACAATATTTGACGAGTAGCCAAACTTGTATGTGGTCTTGCGTTATGGTGAAACACAACACCTTTGCGATTCACCAATTGTGGACTCTGTTTGACTGCATCACTTAATTTATCCAGCTAACGACAATATACGTCCGAATTAATGGTTTAGTTCGTTGGAAGCAATTCAAAGTACACAATAACTTTGCAACCCCACCAGACTGATAGCATAACCTTCCTTTGGTGCACACGTGCTTTTGAAGGCTTTTACCAAGTTCATCTCGCTTGCTACACGATCATTTTCGCTTGACGTCGTTGTAGATGATCCATTTTTCACCGCCTGTTATTATACGTTTCAAAAATGAATTGTTTTCTTCACATTTCAAGAGCGAATCGCAATGTCAATACGCTTAGTGAGACGAAATTGGTACCCATATATCGAGCTTACTAACGTATCCCAGTTGCTTTAAATGGTTTTCAACGCTCTATTTCGAAATATGTTCAGATTCTCAGCAATCTCTCGTGTCGTTAAACGCCGATTGGATTTGATCAATGTCGTCATCAAATTTGATTGGCCTTCCTGAGCGTGGTGCATCTTTCACATCAAAATCTACAGACCAAAAATTTCGCAAACCAGTTGTGACACTGCCGTAGTTTTAAGGCATCATCACCAAACACATCACATAACTTTTTATGAGCTTGCACAGCGGTTTTTACTTTTCGGAAGTGATACAACAAAACATGACGAAAATGTTCCTTTTGGTTGTCCATTTTGAAATCGACGCCAAACAAACACTTGTTAACGAAATCGTGCGCTTTCTGTTCCTAAATCAAGCTTGTTGTCAGCTGTCATGTTACATAATGAACTTGTGGTTTAAAATGTCGTTAGGTACATTTCAAGACATGTTTCACCATCTATGCGCAAAAAAAGGCAATGACTTTTTGGCCAACTCAATACTTTGATCACGATGCCTTTCCTTCTTGTCATTTTCTTGAATCACGAGTTCCCCTTCCTATCTTTCGTCTTTCCAAGTATGCATCTTCCCACAATACTTCTAGTGGCCCGAAGACTCTGTTTGTATTTTCTAGTGAGGGACAATATCCTTCATCCATAAATAAGAATTGGAAGCATGCATTGACTAAATACTTTTCTTCTAAGTCATAACTGCCAACTGATATTGAAAACTGTGCTGTTTCATTCAAATGCCCTTCATCGAAGTTTCATACTCCTATCAGTTTCTTCGTCAGTGTGGCCCTCGCTTCATGTACACCGAAGAGCCAAAACATTATGACCACTTGCCTAATATCATTCGGGCCCTCTACGTGCCGCCAAAACAGCTCTTAACCGGATATACACCGAAGAGCCAAAACATTATGACCACTTGCCTAATATGATGTTGGTCCTCCATGTCCACCAAAATAGCTATTACCCGGATATACACCGAAGAGCGAAAACATTATGACCACCTACCTAATATGATGTTGTTTCTCTACGTGCCGCCAAAACAGCTCTTACCCGGATATACACCGAAGAGCCAAAACATTATGACCACCTGCCTAATATGATGTTGGTTCTCCACGTCCACCAAAATAGCTATTACCCGGATATACACCGAAGAGCCAAAACATTGTGACTACCTGCCTAATATGATGTTGGTTCTCCACATGCCACCATAACAGCTGTTACCCGGATATACACCGAAGAGCCAAAACATTATGACCACCTGTCCGTATGATGTTGGCCCTCCGTGTGCTGCCAAAACCGCTCTTATCCGGATATACACCGAAGAGCCAAAACATTATGACCACCTGCCTAATATGATGTTTGTCCTCCACGTGCCGCCAAAACAGCTCTTACCCGGATATACACGGAAGAGCCAAAACATTATCACCACCGGCCTAATATGATGTTACTCCTCCACGTGCTGCCAAAACAGCTCTTAACCGGATATACACCGAATAGCCAAAACATCATGACCACTTGCCTAATATGATGTTGGTCCTCCATGTCCGCCAAATTACCTATTACCCAGATATACACCAAAGAGCAAAAACATTATGACCATATGCCTAATATGATGTTGGTTCTCCACGTGCCGCCAAAACTGCTGTGACCCGGATATACACCGAAGAGCCAAAACATTATTACCACCTGCCTAATATGATGGTGGTCCTCCACGTCTGCCAAAATAGCTATTACCCGGATAAACACCGAAGAGCCAAAACATTATGACCACCTGCCTAATATGATGTTGATTCTTCACGTGCCGCCATAACAGCTCTTAACCGGATATACACCGAAGAGCCAAAACATTATGACCACCTGTCCATATGATGTTGGCCCTCCGTGTGCCGCCAAAACCGCTCTTACCCGGATTTACACCGAAGAGCCAAAGCATTATGACCACCTGCCTAATATGATGTTGGTCCTCCACGTGGCGCCAAAAAAGCTCTTACCCGGATACACCGAAGAGCCAAAACATTATGACCACCTGTCTAATATGATTTTGGTCCTCCTTGTGCCACAAAACAGCTCTTACCCGGATTTACACCGAAGAGCCAAAACATTATGACCACCTGCATAGTATGATGTTGGTCCTCCGCGTGTAGCCAAAATATCTCTAGATTTCTAAAGGTGTCTCGTGGTATCTGGTAGAATCAAGACACCTTGATATCACAAAACACTTTTAGAAATCTCAAAATTTCTAAAGCTGTTTTGTGGTACAGTGGACAACAAAAGTATTTGCTTATATACATTACTTTGGATAAATAAACGTGGACGGCAATTGGGACGAAATATTTTTAACTATTGGATTAATTTTACGATGAACACACACACACACACACACACACACACACACACACACACACAAACACACACACGGGCGCGCGTTTTTATTTTTTTTTACTAATCAGAAGCAATATATATATATATACACACATATAACAAATAAAAACGTTAGTTTTTCATGCCAAAAAAGTATCTGCACATATAACAACACTATGTTTTAAAGCAGTTAAACATTACATTATGTAAATTGGCAACAAATGCAAATCCCACACTGTCTAAAGGACACGGTATAAGATCTTTGGAGGGCAATTTAGTTATTTTTAGCTATCATGGCTCCGAAAAGTGCGAGTTTCCATTGCAATATAGAGAAAATTACTGTATTTATATACATTGAAATCCGAAAGCATGCGGGAGTGACCCACTGGCGTATGACAAACCGTTGTGGAAGAAACTCAGGGAAACCTTCATCCAGCAGTGGATTGATAATGGTTGACAATACTGCTGCTGCTGATGATATATACGTATATAGGTACATATACATAGTTTAATCAATGCGTCCTTTCGGTGTTTACGTACGGAGCGGAGACGTGGACTTTAACTAAAGGGTTATACAAAGATTGCAGGCAACTGAAAGAGCATAGAGAGTTGCTCTTTAGTGCCATTTTTAGTGCCACTATTTTGCGTAATCCAGAAATAATGGCTGATATGACCGTAACCATGGAGTATATTACAAATGGGAATCATTATTTACGATTACACAAATGTATTTTTTTTTATGTATGTAGATTGTTCACTCTTTCCCCACTTTGATGGAGGTGCGCATACTTTCATATGGTCTGTTAGATTTTTGGTTCCATGATCTTTTATTGCACCGCCGACATCTTTCTTCGTAATTATACACTTTCCACATTTTGAACAACAAACAAGACCAAATAATACAGAATTATTCACCGATTCCTTAATGAGACGAAACAATTTCCAGCATTCACTCTTCCCCTTGTGGTTTTCAACAAGCTCGTATTTGTTGGAATCGGCGCCTTTCTCAATCTCCTTAATATTAAATCCATCCATATTAACAAATAAAGAGTTAATTTCGACATGACATGTCATGGGAACGGGATGTTGACACATCAATCGAAAACCTCCGAATGTTCAATGTAAAAGAAGCTGTCTGAAAAGTAACTCTTAGTCATACAGTGAACTTCGCACGGAGAGAGTGAATCAGCTGAGAAGCAGGTGAATGGCGTTTTCCTTTACCTTGCCCTGGACAATCGCACTTAAAAGAAAGCAAAGGAAGTATATCTTTCTACACCGCGTTCATTCAGAGATGAACCCTGGCCATCGTCCATTATTTGGTCGCCGAGGGGTGAGGTAGTAAGTACTTAGTCCACTCCCTCGTGTGCCAACCCCCAGACCCCAACTCAGCTCCCATTCAACAACCCCAGACGGTTCGGGAAGATCAGGGCTTAAGAGAAAAGGGCAAGTCCTTAGTGCTTCACCTCCCTGAGACGCGCAGCCGAGCTTGATGACGTAGCTGCGATGGCTCTTCGGAAGCCAAGAGCCACGGAGAGCTGTTCTCTAAAGGAGCACCGTAGAAAAGGCACTTTCAGCCAATGTTATTACCGTATTTAACATATTACAGTGCGTCATCTATTGCAATGCGCACTCAAATATTAGCAATTGCCTTTTTCGAAAACCAAACTTAAGGATTTTTGGTCCTAAAGTCAGAAAACTTTGATGTAATGGTATAAATGCCAAAATTTTAAATTAACAATTTCTGTCGTGAATGCTTTTTCTTTAAAAAGTATTTTGCTTACTATACTAACTATGTATTTTTTTCCTGATGGCAAACACTCAGCGTATCTTTCTGTTTTTGTTTTTTGTTTTTTGTTTTTTTTTTAGTTTACTGGTTTGAAACCTTTTCATTCTGTCACAAATATTAGTTGTTTAAAAATTTTAAGACACGGAAAGTTACTGAGTTCTTCAAACTCTTGATACTCCGTAAAAGTAGTTCAAACACTCTGTGAATGTATAAAATAAAAATTATTACTTACATTATTCAAAAGTGGTGAACAAAATTTATTTCAGTAAACGAAACGTTCGTTAGAACGCCTATCCAACAACGAAATTGGTGAATGTAAAAATTCGTTACATTTGTAGAGTTTTTTTCAAATTGCTGGCGAAATAAAAGATGCAGGGTGGGAAAACCCTCAAAAGTCAGGAAGAAAAGTTGTAGCCAATGTGATAACTTTCATGGAGAACGAAAAGCGTAAACAAAGCCCAAATCTTTCCTTGAACAACGTATTTGTTCGTGTTGCCGAAGCTACTGGGCTATCCATGAGCACGGTGAAAAGGATAAAAAAAAAAAATTTTTAGAGGGAGATTTTAGTACTCCCGGGAAAAAAAAAGACCGAGAATTGCTACAAAACAGGATTTAGACGAGCTCGACAGATCTGTAATTCGAAGAACTATACACGACATGTATTCTAATAAGATCATTCCCACACTATGCAGCTTAAGAAAAACTAAGCGAAGAGAAGGACATTGATGTCGGAAGGACTACGCTGCATAAAATATTGGGCGATCTAGGTTTTAAATGGAAAAGATGGAATGGGAGGAAATTTTTGATGGAGCGACTGGAAATCGTAGCAAAAAGACGAGAATTTGTGAAGGAAATGAAACGAAACGCGGAATTGCCAAATTCTAGGCCAGTGATACATCAAGATGAGACCTGGATTCACAGCAGCTACTGTACTCCCAAAGGATGGCAAGAGTTTTACGGTAACCAAACTACCGGTTTGAGATTGAAAGTGCCGGCCTCGAAAGGAACCAGATTCATCATTTGCCATGCTGGTTCAAAAGACAGTTTTGTTGAAGGAGCCTCTCTTTTCTTCAGATCCAGGAAAGTGACTGGTGATTACCATGGCGAAATGAATGCTGAAACCTTTCCAAAGTGGTTCCAAGAACAACTACTTTTATATCTACCGGCCAACTCCATAATTGTACTGGATAATGTACCCTATCACTCGATGCTCATAAAGAAAGCTCCGACATCAAGTTGGCGGAAACAGCAAATCGCCGAATATCTGGAGAAGCATCACATTTCCTTCGAAAAATAAATGCTCAAAGCGGAACTGCTACAACTTGCCCGCAAGTCAAAACAACCTAAGCGTTATGTCATTGATGAAATTGCGGAGGAACACTGGCATCGAGTTTTGAGGTTTCCACCTTATCACTGCTACCTCAATCCAATAGAATTAATATGGGCAGATGCTAAAGGCTATACGTTAGCCGAAATATGGCAACATTTTCAAACGAAAGAATTGAAAAGTTATGGAAGGAAGCTATAACAAGGATCACGGCAGCCAAATGGAGCTCATGCGTTGAGAACGTTAAGAAAAATAGAAAACAACTACTGGATCAGCGATAGAATCATTGATGAAGTATTGGATTGCCCGGTGGAGAATTTGAGCGTCAGAATTGGTGGTAGCAGTGACAGTGAATCCACTGAAGACGAGTTAACCGATGAGTATGAAATTGAAGGAATTCATCCGTTTGACTCTGATTATGTTTTCTCATGGCACTTCAGACTTCCCTCTGTATCGTATGAAGCATACCATCTACACTGTCTGTGGTTTTCCAGGGTTCCCACAGGTGTAACGTAAATGCGAGGATATAGAAACTCTTGAAGTCGGCCCTGGACGCAGTCTTCAATTTAAGCATTTTTCATCAGCGATAGAATCATTGATGAAGTATTGGATATCCCGGTGGAGAATTTGAGCATCAGAATTTATGGTAGCAGTGACAGTGAATCCGCTGAAGACGAGTTAACCGATGAGTATGAAATTGAAGGAATTCATCCGTTTGACTCTGATTAAGTTTTCTCATGGCACTTCAGACTTCCCTCTGT
This sequence comes from Macrothele yani, assembly GCA_039090855.1. Classification (NCBI taxonomy): domain Eukaryota; kingdom Metazoa; phylum Arthropoda; class Arachnida; order Araneae; family Macrothelidae; genus Macrothele; species Macrothele yani. Next base: position 24,286,853 of record CM076989.1, read on the forward strand.
ATCGTATAAAGCAAACCATCTATCCTGTCTGTGGTTTTCCAGGGTTCCCACAAGTGTGACGTTAATGCGAGGATACAGAAACTCTTGAAGTTGGCCCTGGATGCACTCTTCAACTCTTCAATTTAAGCATTTTCCCCCCTTAGATGATGAATAGTTAAACTTATCGCGACATTACCCAAGTATTAATAACCATAATTTAAAACACAAAGTAATGAATTATAACGTTGTTTAAAATACACTTGTCAAAAATTCCAAACAGTGAAAATAACCGTCTAAACACACCCACATTACAAAAGTCGCCGTTTATCATACTCCAGTAAAAATACCACATAGAGAAACACACAGAGCATTTGAAACACACACATTAATAAAAACAAAGAAATTTCAAACACACATCCAGAAATCAAAACTTTTAGACACAAGCTCCCCCCCCCCACTCTCTCTCTCTCTCTCTCTCTCACTCTCTCTGTTGTTACCTACTCTTTTTTGGGGGGGGAGGTTCCACTGTAAACTGCCACACCGGAAGATTGCAACACGCTTTTCATCAACGGGCCGGCCACAAATTGCTGTTCTTCCGAGGAACACTCTTTATTTTATACATTAACAGAGTGTTTGAACTACTTCATTTGCGACAGAGAGAAAAAAGGTTTTAAACCAGTAAACTTTTCTAGGGAATTACTAAAAAAAAAAGGGGGGGGAGATACGCTGAGTTTTTGCCATCAGAAAAATATAGTTAGTACAGTAAGCAAAATACTTTTTAAAGAAAAAAACATTCACGACAGAAATTGTTGATTTAAAATTTTGGCATTTATACTATTACATCAACGTTTTCTGACTTTAGGACCCAAAATCCTTAAGTTTTGTTTTCGAAAAAGACAGTTTCTAATATTTGAGTGCGCATTGCAATAGATGACGCACTGTAATATGTTAAATACGGTAATAACATTGGCTGAAAGTCCCTTTTCTACGGTGCTCCTTTAGAGAACAGCTCTCCGTGGCTCTTGGCTTCCGAAGATCTATCGCAGCTACGTCATCAAGCTCAGCTGCGGGTCTTAGGAGGTGAAGCACTAAGGACTAGCCCTTTTCTCTTAAGCCATGATCTTCCCGAACCGTCTGGGGTTGTTAAATGGGAGCTGAGTTGGGGTCTGGGGGTTGGCACACGAGGGAGTGGACTAAGTACTTACTATCTCACCCCTCGGCGGCCAAATAATGGACGATGGCCAGGGTTCATCTCTGAATGAACGCGGTATACGATATGGTGTCGGTGTGTCTCACGTCGGTCGGTGGAAATCTTCGTTGCTTTAAGAAAGAGACGACAATATTTTTGCATGGCAAATCATTATTCACGTCGTGGGCGCCAGTATCGACTACATAATTCCACAACGCGCATTTTTTTAATATATTTTTTCTTTTCAAAAATAAAACGGGGATAAAACCTGGTCAAATTCGGGTCAGGAACACATTGACCCGACCGTTGGACCCGCAAGGAATTGTCGACTCGTTGACCCGTGACCCGTTTCCATCTCTGCTCAAGACTGCGGCCAACATAACGTTAAATGAGAAAATGTAACATTAAGGTTGAAACACTAAAAAGAGTACAAATTCAAAATTTACATAGAAAAAAGCAACTGAAAATGAAAGTAAAATTACAGTGTACGTCATACACATATCTATTGTAGAAAATATACGAAAACGAAAACAAATGTTTGATGCACTTACCACCCATGAAACATAAATCCGTCGTTAAATACTGCATCTTTAAAACGTAGAGGTTTAAATTTCCTATAGTAATATCGTTAAAATTTGATGTTTAACTTATGTGCTTTTTACAGTTATACGTTTTTTGTTTTAATCCTTGGCAAAACGTATAATCGATGCTTTATCTGTTCGTATATTCGGAATGATATCCAATACTATTACTAGTTGGTACAGTGGTCTAAGCGATGGCTCATGACAATTCGTCCGAGAGGGCACAGGGTTGGAATCCCGGTGAGGCATGGATGCTGTCTTTGTCTTACGGCACTATTTCTTGCCCTTCCGTGGAACCAGTGGCCCTACATTAGGGACAGGAGACTTCTTATAGCCCATTGAGTTGCTCACGGTAGTCGTTAAACTATGCGAAAGAAAAAAAAATTACGAGTTTCTCTTGTGACGTATACTCTAATTTAACTTTCTTTTTTAGTTTCTTTTTCTGCGTAAATTTGAGTTCGCCGCCCCGGTGGCGCAGTGATCCAAGGGATGGCTTCTGATCATTCGTCCGAGATGGGTCCGGGTTAAAATTTCGGTGAGGCATGGATGTTGTGTTTCTTTTGCTCTCCCTTCCCTGGAACCAGTGGCCTTAAACTAGGGACGGGCAACTGCTTATAGCCCACTGCGTTGCTCACGGTGGTCGTTAACCTCCAATAAAAAAAATGGCTTCCTTCTCCCCACCATTTTTCAAACTTAACGTGATATCTTCTCTCTCGCTAGAGTATGTTGGCAAATGAATGACCCTGACGTCATAATGAATGACGTGTGGATGTCTGAGATGAGAACTGAACGATAGACTGTATATAATCTTTTGAGAAGTGCGTGTTGATGGTGGAAGTCAATGCTAATTGTAAAAGAGACGTTGTTTAGTTAAAGTTGTGTCTATTTAAAGGCTGCGTGTTGTGCTGATATTTATATATCTATCGTTTAGAGTTCTACCAGTTAACGTTTTTTAGTTCGGAAATTTACTACTAATCTGATACAAATTTTGAAGATGACAATCCGATTTTTGGCGTAAATGTGACAAGGATGGTAAGTCAGATAATATCCGAAAACTTGAAAATTTTCATCGTCCCGCTCCAGGACGATGAAAAAAAAAAAAAAAAAAATTTTCAAGTTTTCGGATATTATCTGACTTACCATCCTTGTCACATTTACGCCAAAAATCGGATTGTCATCTTCAAAATTTGTATTATATGGCGTAATCCCGTATTTCTTTCATGATTAATCTGATACGTTTAATGTTCGACGATTAAGTGTTCTGTTCTGTTGGAAAGTTAGTGTTGAAGGATCTGTTGACAGAGAATAAAGGAATCAATCTGTAAGTAACCTTTTCTGAAGTTATTTGAATAACTCCTAATTCACTTAAAAGTAAAGTTATTAACAGCTGATTCGTGTAGTGTTCAGCCACATGTATTTCACGAACATTACATTCTTCAAATTATATTTTATAAATTTTATACTTCATAATGTTGAAGGTTCTCCAATTCAAGCATATCTGTCAAGGCACCGAAGTTTGAAACCGTAAAAGAAACGTAATTTTGGAAGTTTTTTTTTTTTTTTATTCAATGTCAATTATGACTCCTATATAAAGCAATCGGACGAACATTGCTTTTCACTGATAGAAATCTTACAATCAGAAAATGTAATTTCAGTTTTAAGACAGCAGTTGTTAACGCAAAACGTCGTCTGGTACAAACTGTAATTACTATCACAAAAACAACACGCGGAATCCACTTCTCAAAATAATAAGAGATGGTGGATGCTAGTTCTAATTCATCACTTGAAATTTGCAAACGTTAAACTACCTTTTGAATTCTTTATTTCTATTAATTCTATGTTCTGCCAGCCACGGAACTCGCTGTTAAAACGGCGCAAAAGCGATTTTCCCGAGTCTTGATTGACATTTCATGGCTTCATTTGCATTTATTATTATACTACGAGGCGCCATTGGGTCTCTAGGTCACGTGTGTTGCCTCTGGTCGTAACACCGCTGCTTTTTATTGGGTGATTACGTCCAATTGCGGGGAAAAGACGGAAAAGTAATTTACAAGGCGAAATTTTCAAAAAGGCGATTGGCGTGCAAACAGAATGCTTTAGTATTCAAACTGCATGTTAAGCAGGATCAGATAAATCGAAAATGTCTGCACCAATCTAGATGTTGCCCAAGGGTATGTCTCACGGCTTCTGAAATGCATGCATAATTGAAATATATGCACGCGAAACTTCTTCTTTATTATTTTTGGTGAGTTCTGATTTGAAGCGTTTTATTAAATTCCTAAACGTCTGCAGTAAAACCATTATAGCTTATAATAGCTCGCTAAGGATGTTAAACTTATTAAACATGTTTTTATGATTTACATTTATGTAGTGGTGAAGTGCTAAATGAGAAAGTAAAAGAACTCCCTGGGTTGTAACGTCTTCAATGCTTTTCCCTTCTTACACTCCCCTCCCCCTCCCCCTCCTCATGCCGCCTCTCCCTTTTTTTACTGCCTTACATTTATAGTATAAGAAAGTATAGTGATCGCTCGAAATCCAAATTTGCACGTTTCGGCATTCAAGGAACAAAATTTTCCCACTTTTGGCAAGAAAACACTGAAATGTTGGGGCCCAAATTGGGGCCGTTTTGGGGTGTAAAAACTAAAATCAGCCCCATATTATCGAGGGCGATGTCGTTGGAAGCGGAAACTAATTTAGAGTGCAATAGTAAAAGCCCTTTATTATACTGGGAGTCTTAGTTCTCGAGATGTTTGTAGGGACGTTTTGGGTACCGCACGGACAATCGCATCCCAGCAAAAACACAAGTGCCGGGAAACTGCTGGCCACCAGTTGGCAGTGATGGATCACTGCTGGCTGAAATCTGCAGCTCACGGCCCGGTAGCGGTCCGTTGGTGGCAGCTCTATCAATTGGTGAGCCACTGATGATCTTGCAGCATCGCCGTGAATTGTGGGCCTCCAAGCAAGTGCCACTATAGTGGCCCGTTGCTGGCAACCGATGCCACCCCAACGGCAGGTGGAAGCAACGGGACTGCGCATGCGCAGAAGCAACACTTGCTGTGTCTCTCATGGTACCAGTTAGTTGAAGATGACGCTATTGCCATCGTGTTATTTTAGTGGATGTTAAGAAAAAAATCCATATGCAGAGCGGCGAATTAATTTCCTAATGAAATTCCACGTCGACGAAGATATCAGATTAAGCCATGAAATACTAGATTAAAAATAACAAGAAATAATTTGAAACCGCTTGAAAACAGATGTCTGGGAAAAACATTACACAAACGTTTGTTGGAAAAAACAAAGAATTATACGCGTACAAAATTTGTTAATTATTTGAAAGAAAAAAAAAGTACGCTATGTAAATATAATGCACTCATCCATGGGTTGAATACACAAGACTCGGATGAATTCGCTTTTAAAACTAACGAGAAGTAAAAAAAAATATATATCTTTCCTCTTTAAAACAAATGTAGCTTCGGACAACGGAAAGGAAAGATGCATCGTTAAAAATGTAACAGAATGTGACATGAACCCTGGTAAATATATATTAATTCAACAATCGCCTTTCAAGACGACAAGGGAAGTACGAAACTTTGAAAAGCGACTTTAAGTTGGTACACTACATGAAAATGAGTGAAGTTCCCTTAAGGTAAAAAAAAAAAAAAAATTCGTTACGTTGAAAAAATAAATTATATGAAACTGACTTTTATGAAAAATTCCTCGCAATATTGTAAAATGAAAGAACCATTCGATTACACATTCCGCACGAAACAGACAGCTTCAAGCACACGCTATTGCGTGGCAAATTAGTCCGGTCGGTAGAGAGCTCATTTCCCACGCCAACAGCCGGGGTTCGTATCCACCCAGATCCAAACGGGCGTTTTTTCGTCTGTTGTGAACATTTCCCCAGCGCAGTGCTATAATTCAGAAGTTTCGTAAGGGGAGAAAAAAAAGTTGTAGCTTTGGGAAACTGCGGTTATCCTTGATTTTTTTTTATGGCTACTACTGGGAAATTGGCTGACCAGATTCGGCAAGCCATCAGTTACGTCACGTGGTTGTCGGCTGCCACTACCGGCAAACTAGCGGACAACATTAGGCTAGCCATCATTTCTGGCACGTGCTTGCAGGGCCGCTGAAGGGCCGGCAGTCCCGGCAGCTACTGCTTGTGATGGATAACTGATGGCCCTGTTGTGGCATATGACAACTGATGGGGTGCCAACTGTTGGCCAGGTGTTGGCCTGAACTGCTGACCCTTCTGTTGGCCGCTCGGACATTTTATTGATGGCTCGGCGGCGACAACATAGTGCTGGGCAATTGCTGGCAGTGCTGGCCCAGCAAGACTGTTTTTGCTGGGATAGCCCGCCTGAAAACGAGCGGCAGAACAGCATGGAGATTAACTGCTTCTAAGGATTTTTCCGCCTGTGTGAAACGGGCCTAAGTCTCCAGAAAAAAAAAATAATAATCTCTTCAGCTTCCAGCGTAATTAAGAGGCACCTGTAACTGGACTAAATTCACTAAAACTTACAACCCGACTTCTTAATAATGAGTAGACTCGTTGAATTCCCAATTACAATAATTTTTCGACTGCAATATCCCCACCTCAAAGTTCTCAGCAACAGTAGAAAAAAGAGTTTCAAGGGACAGCCAAGTGAGAATTGATTTAGACTAACTCTACCTTCAAACAAACATCATCATCATCAATGTCAACCATTATCAATCCACTGCTGGCCGCACCGATGGCGCAGTGGTCTAAGCGATGATCTCTGATCATTCGTCCGAAAGGGGTGCGGGTTCGAATCCCGGCGAGGCATGGATGCTGTGTTTGTATTTCGGCACTGGCTCACTCCTTTCCCTGGAACCAGTGACCGTCAATTAGGGACGGGCGACTGCTAATAGCCCATTAAGTTGCTAACAGTGGTCATTAAACCTCCAATAAAAAAAATCCACTGCTGGACGAAGGTCTCCTCAAGTTTCTTCCACAACGGTCTGTCTTGTGCTAGTCTCCCCCATGTTACTCCCGCATACTTTCGAATTTCATCCCTCCATCTCCCATGGGGTCTTCTTCTGGGTCTTTTCCTGTCCCTTGGAATCCAGTCTAAAATTTTGGCTGTCCATCGATGGTCTGTCCTTCTGGTAATATGTCCAACCCATTGCCATTTCAGGGATATTACTCTGATCATGATGTCTTCCACTCTTGTCATTTTTTTTTTTTTTTTTGATTGGAGGTTTAACGACCACCGTGAGCAACTCAATGAGCTATAAGCAGTCGCCCGTCCCTAATTTAGGGTCGCTGGTTCCAGGGAAGGGAAAGAGCCAGTGCCGTAAGACAAACACAACATCCATGCCTCACCGGGATTCGAACCCGGACCCCGTTCGGACGAATGATCAGAGGCCATCGCTTAGACCACTGCGCCACCGGGGCGGCTGTCATTTTTCTGATCCACGAGTTCTTCTTCTTATCTCTCCTGGTTACACCAAGCATGCACCTCTCCATGCTGCTTTGAGTTGTCTGCAGCCTGTGTATGTCTCTTTTAGTTAAGGTCCACGTCTCTGCACCATACGTAAGCAGTGGAAGGATGCATTGATCAAACACTTTTCTTTTAAGACATAATGGCATATTGCTCTTGAAAATTATACTGTTTCATCCAAGAGCTCTCCCGGCAAGTTTTATACGCCAATAAATTTCTTCATTAATGTGACCCTCACTTGATATCTGCTGTCCAAGATAAACGTAGGTATCGGTTATCTCCAGCTTTTCTCCATCAATCGATAAATCTTCATTTCTTGTAAAAGCATTGAACATCACTTTTGTCTTCTGAAAGTTCATTTTTAATCCCACTTTTTTTACTGTTGTTAGCAAGCTCCTGGATCATACTTTGAAGCCCTGATGGGGTAGTTGCAAAATTGACTACGTCATCAGCAAAACGAAGGTGAGTTAGATAATCTCCATTAATCTTTATCCCCTTGTTTTCCCAGTTCAGTGATTGAAAGACATTTTCCAATGCGGCATTAAAGGATTTGGGAGTAAACAAACATGGGACGTTAATTCCAGTAACTGTACAGTATGAAATTAAAAGTTGCTGTCTTAAGCACGATATATTAAAACAATTTACCAAACCGTAAACAAATTTTACATTTTATTCACGATCCAAAACCGTTCAATGAAAGTGACAAGTACTTTCGAAACCACAATGGCTTCATCCTCAGGCCGACAATGACGCTGCACAAGAAACAAACCAGTCAATTTGTACTGCAATACGAGGCGCATCTGTTCATGAGTTCACTAATCTGGTAGCGATGCCATCCCACAAAATCCTAAACGTAAAGTACAGAAATAAAACAAAATGTACAGTGTTATACAAAGTCCTGAAGACCCGTTTGTGCTCGTGAAGAATGAAGTATTCGTCTCCAGGGTCTGTGAATCACAGTTGGTAGTTCTATATTGCAACACATTTCCCCGTAAGAAAGAATACAGAGACTTTCCAACAAATGAATTGAGCGTTTGTCGACTGTAGATATTAAGATTTTAGTGTTGTTCCAGGGTTCTACGTCAATTCGTCGCGTGCGTCAATTCGTCGACTGCGTCAATTCGTCGACTGCGACGATTCGTCGCGCGTCAATTCGTCGCCTACGTCAATTCGTCGCGCGTCAATTCGTCGACTGCGTCAATTCGTCGCGCGTTAATTCGTCGCGCGTCAATTCGTCGACTGCGTCAATTCGTCGCGGACAAATTCGTCGACTACGTCAATTCGTCGACTACGTCAATTCGTCGACCACGTCAATTCCTCGCGTTTACAGATTTTGGTTACATACAAAACGAATTCAGGAAAGCGTACGATTTCGAACGTCTTGCTCCCTGATCAAATTTATAAAATTTGGACACGCAGACAGGATAGGAATATTACGTTTTTCTTTGGCACTAAAAATATTAGACGGTAAACGGTTTTTGGAACGGGGCAGGGCCCGGTTGGTCAGAGCCCCCATATACAAAATTTTTCGTAAAATCTACAGTTTTCAATTCAGAACCACCAAATCTGGTATACTATCTCGTGGTATTCTAACTTAGACTGCAGACGGTTTTGGGAAGCGGTTGCAGAATGGGGGTTGAGCCCCCCTCCTACAGAATTGCCGTAAGATATAGTTTTCAATTTAGAACTACCAAATTTGGTTTATTATCTCATGGTACTCTAACTTAGACGGTTTTTGGAACGGGTCAGGGGCCCGGTTGGTCAGAGCCCCCCACACACAGTTTTCAATTCAGAACCACCAAATCTGGTATCCTATCTCATAGTACTCTAACTTAGACGGTTGTCGGTTTTTGGAACGGGTCAAGACCCGGGGAGTCAGAGCTCCCCCCCCCTACATACAAAATTTTCGTAAAATCTAGTTTTCGTTTCAGAACCATCAAATTTGGTAACATGAAACTCTAACTTAGACGCTAGACGGTTTTTTGGAAGGGGTTGGAGCCCCCCCCTTTCCCTCATAAAAAATTTCGTAAAATCGACAGTTTTCATCTTAGAACCACCAAATTTGGTATACTATCTTATGGTACTCTAACTTAGACGGCAGACCGTTTTTGGAACGGGTCAAGGCCCGGGGGTGAAGCCCCCCCCCACATACAAAATTTTCTTAAAAACTACATTTCAAAATTGCCTTTATTCTTCAGTAAAATAACATTTCTATGTACATGACAATGGAATTTCTGCCAATAAATACAGCGGTATATACATCAGCTGGAAAGTTCCAGTGAAACGTAAAACAAAATATTGTTAAAATCATAAAAAAAAAAAAAAAAAAAAAAAAAATTATTTCGCCACGAAGGGCGAAGGAGAGGCAGACAATAAAGCACGAGCGATACAAACGAAAATGTTTACCTACAGTATTGTAGACAGGGCAAGACATGATTCTATACTATGCACAAATTCAATTAAGCATTACTACCATACTAAAGATTAAACATTAGGTACTAATTCACAGAAATGCAACAGTGATGCTACATTCAAAATTTACAACATATGTACAGAAGTATTCAGTGACAAGGGGAAATAACGCTAAATGTACTCAGAAGGGCATCTTGTTACATTATATTATACACACAGTGACTAATATTTTAAAAAAATATTCAACATAATGAAGGGGACATTGCGTGGGCAGTAAACTGTGCAGAAGGAAGAATTATATACAACAACATAAAACCCAACATTATCGAAGAGAACATGGGAAACATGGTGAGCTATCTTCAATGGCACATTAAAACAGAAAAATCACAAATAGCGAAGCACCAAAATTAATACGTAAAAACATGATTTGTTACAGTGAACGTGGGCGACAACAAAAATCCCACTTATAGGTTGAGATGTAACTGCAAATTGTGGATATGAAACCACCGAGCCGATTGGGCCCAAGTGGATTGAAAAACGCTATCGGTGTTTGTTGAGGCAGCACGAGAGTGCTCCATTTGGAGGCGAGTGGTTAACCGTGCTAGGAAGCATCTCCGAATGATAGCACTTGCCTCCTGAGGAGGTGGAATAAGAGCGGGGAAGCGTTGTTGAAGATGGAAAGCATAGACAGTGAACTTCACAAGAAGAAAAATATAACGGCACACAGGAGGCAAGTGAGTAGGTGGATGCTTTGTTTGGAGTAGCCAAGCATATGCAAGAAATGGTAACGATCGAGCACAAATTCGATCAGCAAGACGAAATGCTGTGTTTAGGACTGGCAGGAGAACGGGGCAGAATAGGTATTGATGTTGGACGTCGCTGACTTCAGGGCAAAAGGAGCACTGCGGAGAGGTGAGAAGGGTCATGCGAAACAGTACTGATGGGGCGGGGAGACGAAGGTGAAGAAATTGCCAATGGACATTGAGTTCAAGAGGGGAGGAAAGGGGGAGGTAGATGCTGTCCAGATGGCGGGGAGAAGAGAAGGAGGTGCAGAATGAACAGAAAGTGGAAGTGCGGGAGGGGAAAGAAGAAGCCAATAAAGAGAAGAGGAGGAGAGAGAAGTAACTAGAACCGGGGAGCTACGAATGAGGAGAAAGAACGGTAGGGAAAGAGGAGCAGAGGGGACCGAGAAGAGACCATCAGGTGAAGCGAGGAGTGGAAAGAGGCTCCAAAGCGCTGTGCGAAGAAGAAGATATTCGTTAGCAAGAGTAATGGTTGGAGATAGAAACAGGGAAGAAAGAGGTCTCCAGGTTAGATCAGAAGTTACGAGAGAACGGACAGTTATCACACCAGAGCGGATCCAATGAGGAAAGTAAAAGTAAGGGAGGTTAGGAGGGTGAATAAGAGAAGAGAAGAAGAGAGGTTCATCTAGGAGATCAAGAGTTGAAGAAGGAAATGAACGGAGAAGAGGAAGCGAACGAAAGAGAGAAAGGCCCTCTCGCAGGACAGGAGGGAGGTGGGACGGGAGAAGAGAGTATGCATCCATCTTCAGAAACAGTAGGAAGGTGAAAGATGGGTCACGGAAAGAAGCTAGAACATTCAAGGTAGTGGTAAGGGACGGAACAGTTGAAGTGGCAAGGCGAATGAAATGAATAATGCGATGAGTTTTATAAAGGAAAGCTGGATCAGGAAGCTGGATGCCACCCAAAGAGGCTGGCAGATGAAGCGTGGCAGGTTTAACCCAGTGATGTGAAGACCAGATGACGGAAGTTGAGAGGCGAGTGATGGTCATCATTTGTGACACGGGCACAACCGTCGACATCCAAGAGTATTCGCATAGAGAGATAAGTTGTCGACGAACAACAGCTGCTCGTTGACGGAACGATGTGAAAGGGCGGGCCTTACTCCAGTAGGCAGCAGTCCGTTGTATCCGGGGAAGAAGAGCAGTCCAGGTGGCAGATGCAGAAGCCAAGGGCAATCCGACATACGCACCGAGGATCTTCTGTGTAGTGGCTGTCCACTGCGCACCCCAAGGAGCATCAGTGCGGGCAGCCCATGCCCCGCACCATAAGCCAGTACTTTTAGTGGCATTCAGCGCTGCTCCAGATAATGCAACATACTGTTGATATACAGAATACAGGCGATCAAATTGAGATTCATCCCGGACGCAAAAGGTCACATCATCAGCATAGGCGATGAAAATTATTCGATGATGACGAGTACTAGCCACTGTCGGCGGTAGGACATCCAGGAGTGATCTTCGGGCTGCCAACAGGAAAGGCTCAAAAGCGAGAGCGAATAGCTGGCCGGAGAGCGGACATCCTTGCCGGATGCCTCGCTTAAACGGAATTGGAGCGGTTAGAAATGTGGCCGCTCGAACATGGAAACTAGCTCCCTGATAAAGGGCCAAGAGTGCGGAAGAAAAGGTAGGAGGAAAGCCAAATTGTGAAAGGACAGCAGAGAGATAAAAATGAGAAACGTTATCAAAAGCGGACTTTTGATCCAGATTGAGGAAGGCAAGAGGTTCACAAAAAGAGCGAGCGAGGAAGTGAAGATGAAGGAGAAGAGAAACGTTAGTGGAAATAGTCCGACCAGGCACAGTGTATGTCTGGTCAGGAGAAATAACGAAAGAGAGAACAGAATTAAGGCGACGGGATAAGAGTTTTGTATAGAACTTATAGTCAGTGTTTAGGATGGAGATAGGGCGCCAGTTTCCAAGATCCAAGAGGTCACCCTTCTTAGGAAGGAGGATGGTGTGTGCCAAAGTAAAGTCGAGCGGTAACGCAGGAGAGGAAAAAGCAGACGAGAAACACGCAGACAGAAAAGGCAGAAGGCACGGTAGAAAAGCACGATAAAAGGACAAAGGAAGGCCGTCAGGTCCAGGAGCGGCATGAGGATTGAGAGTAGCGAACGCCTCGCGGAGTTCGCGAAGAGAGAAAGGAGAGAGTAAAGAAGTAGATAAAGTAGAGGGGACCTGAGGAAGAGAGGAGAGAAGAGGAGAAGCTAATGAGAATGAAGACTGCGTTACCGCACTGTACTTGGCGATGAAATACTGTCTGGTGAAAGTGCATAGCTTCGATGGGTTCGAAGTGATGGAACCATCCTGGAGGCGAAGATGACGCAAAGATGTAGCAGAACGATGTTGAGATTCCAAGGCGGTTAAGTAATCGTGAGAATCAGCTGTAGGGGAGAGATGCAAGAAATGCATCCTGCAGGCTGCATCGGATGCGCGAGGAAGAAGCAAAGCATGGAGATCTGCCAGATAGCCGGGGTATTGCGGATCATCAAGAGAGAGCATCGACAATAGAGCACGTAGATTCGCAATTTTCATATCGCTCTCATTCCGAGAGGCATGGGAGTAGCGCCGTACAAAAAGGACCAAGTCATGTTTGACACTGAGCCACAGTTGCATCGCGTCGGACGTAGTATCAAGAAGGAGCTGACGACTTCGGAGGAACTCACGCACAGCAACACAAAATTGTTGATCATCCAGGAGCGAGTCCGGAAAAGTCCATACTCGTTGAGTCCTTGAAGGTGAAGGCGAAACACACACCGACAGACTGACAATACTGTGGTCTGAAGCGGCGGAAGGATGATGGGCAGCAGCTGCGATCGACGGGAGAAGAGCAGTCGAAACATAAAATTTATCCAACCGTGCTGCCGTAGTGCTGCCATGGATGGAAGAGCGCCAGGTAAAAGAGATTTCCGACGGGTGTAGATGCCGGAACGCATCAACCAATTGAAAATCATCAACTAGCTGGGAAATCTGTAATACACGTTGTCTGCGGTATTCTCCAACGGTTGAATTGCGGTCAAGGGCCGGCAACAACGTACAATTGAAATCTCCGCCGATGAGAATGTATTCAGACGGTGGGATGCATGACAGCTCTGTACGGAGTGTGGAGAGAAGATCAGGTAACAGACGTTCATCACAGGGGACATATATGTTAAAAACATGATAGGTCACGTTTTCAATGCAAAAGACAGCGACCTGGAGGTTGTCCACATGTAAGGCACGAATCACTGGCGTCGAAATCAGAGGGAGTAGGCGGTGATGGATCCCAAGTGCAAGGCCACCATTCCGTCCAACTCGATAAGCATGGTGAAAATCGTAGGGCCAAGCCCGCCAACGAGAGAACAAAGTGGTAGCAGAGCAATTGGTCTCTTGGAGCAAGAGAAGATCTGCGTGTAGAGGCCCCAAGTCCTCATACACTAGAGCATTTCTAGGAGAAGCAGAGAACCCTCTGCAGTTAAGTGTGACCACCTTGAATCGGTAGGTCCTTCCCAGGTCGACACGCACGTGCGCTGGAATCTGTTATTTTCTTCGCTTGCTTCTTCATTCTGTCAACACTAAATTTGAGATCGGGATAGGAAAGCACAAGATTTCGATACACAGATATCACACTAGAAACTTGGGTTAGAACAGTAGGAAGATCAAGCAATGACGTGCAACAAACTGATTAAAGAATCTAGTTTTCAATTCAGAACCACCTAATCTGGTATACTATCTCATGGTACTCTAACTTAGACGCTAGACGGTTTTTGGAAGGGGTTGGAGCCCGGGGGTCAGACCCCCCTCGAATAAACACTTTTTCGAAAAACCTACAGTTTTCAATTTAGAACCACCAAATTGGGTATACTATCTCATGGTACTCTATCTTAGACGCTAGAAGGTTTTTTGAAGGGGTTGCAGCCCGGGGTCGCCCCCCCTCATAAAAATTTCGTAAAATCGACAGTTTTCATCTTAGAACCACCAAATTTGGTATACTATCTTATGGTACTCTAACTTAGACGGCAGACCGTTTTTGGAACGGGTCAAGGCCCGGGGGGTGAAGCCCCCACATACAAAATTTTCTTAAAAACTACAGTTTTCAATTCAGAACCACCTAATCTGGTATACTATCTCATGGTACTCTAACTTAGACGCTAGACGGTTTTTGGAAGTGTTGGAGCCCGGGGTCAGACCCCCCGAATAAACACTTTTTCGAAAACCTACAGTTTTCAATTTAGAACCACCAAATTGGGTATACTATCTCATGGTACTCTATCTTAGACGCTAGAAGGTTTTTTGAAGGGGTTGCAGCCCGGGGTCGGCCCCCCCTCATAAAAATTTCGTAAAATCGACAGTTTTCATCTTAGAACCACCAAATTTGGTATACTATCTTATGGTACTCTAACTTAGACGGCAGACCGTTTTTGAACGGGTCAAGGCCCGGGGTGAAGCCCCACATACAAAATTTTCTTAAAAACTACAGTTTTCAATTCAGAACCACCTAATCTGGTATACTATCTCATGGTACTCTAACTTAGACGCTAGACGGTTTTTGGAAGGGTTGGAGCCCGGGGGTCCGACCCCCGAATAAACACTTTTTTCGAAAAATCTACAGTTTTCAATTTAGAACCACCAAATTTGGTATACTATCTCATGGTACTCTATCTTAGACGCTAGAAGGTTTTTTTGAAGGGGTTGCACCCGGGGTCGCCCCCCCCCCTCATAAAATTTTGTAAAATCTACAGTTTTCATCTTAGAACCACCAAATTTGGTATACTATCTTATGGTACTCTAACTTAGTCGGCAGACCGTTTTTGGAACGGGTCAAGGCCCGGGGGTCAGAGCCCCCACATACAAAATTTTCTTAAAAACTACAGTTTTCAATTCAGAACCACCTAATCTGGTACTATCTCATGGTACTCTAACTTAGACGCTAGACGGTTTTGGAAGGGGTTGGAGCCCGGGGGGTCAGACCCCTCCGAATAAAAACTTTTTCGTAAATACTACAGTTTTCAATTTAGAACCACCAAATTTGGTATACTATCTCATGGTACTCTATCTTAGACGCTAGAAGGTTTTTGAAGGGGTTGCAGCCCGGGGTCGCCCCCCTCATAAAATTTTGTAAAATCTACAGTTTTCATATTAGAACCACCAAATTTGGTATACTATCTTATGGTACTCTAACTTAGACGGCAGACCGTTTTGGAACGGGTCAAGCCCCCGGGGTCACAGCCCCCCACATACAAAAAGAACAAAAACATAACAAAAACACCCATACAAAGTAAAATGCCCAAAACATAAAAAGAAGTAACCACACAAAATGAAATGCCCAAAACATTAAAAAAACTGCAACCACACGAAACAAAATACCCAAAACATGGTAAGAAATTCTGTTTAAAGCACAATGAAGGTATACGATAGCAGAAACATATGTTTTTAAAACTTAATACAAGTGTCAAAACTGAAATAAAAAGAAAGAAAAAAGAAATATCCCAAATTTCATTGTTACTTTAGATATTTTGACCTGTTGACATTTCGTAAACTGTACTTGCACTCGGTCAAAAAATATTACTTACAAGGACTCTTTAGTAACTTTTAATCGCTGTGGTCGTATTTATAAGGTTTGCATAACAAATCAAGTTAATAATGTTGCGCTTTCACTTACCGTCTCCCGCTAAGTTAGAGTTTGATGACACAAAATTTGGCGGTTCTGAATTGAAAAATAAAGATTTTAAGAAAATTTTGTATGTGGGGGGGGATCTTACCCCCGGGCCTTGATCCGTTCCAAAAACCTTCTACCGTCTAAGTTAGAGTACCATGAGATAATATACAAAATTTGGTGGTTCTAAATTGAAAACTATAGATTTTACGAAAAGTTTTTATTCGGGGGGTCGGACCCCCCGGGCTGCAACCCCTTCCAAAAACCGTCTAGCATCTAAGTTAGAGTACCATGAGATAGTATACCAGATTAGGTGGTTCTGAATTGAAAACTGTAGTTTTTAAGAAAATTTTGTATGTGTGGGCTCTGACCCCGGGCCTTCATCCGTCCCAAAAAACGGTCTACTGTCTAAGTTAGATTACCATGAGATAGTATACCAAATTTGGTGGTTCTAAATTGAAAACTGTAGATTTTACAAAAAAAAAATTATTCGGAGGGGGTCTGACCCCCCGGGCTCCAACCCCTTCCAAAAACCGTCTAGCGTCTAAGTTAGAGTACCATGAGATAGTATACCAGATTAGGTGGTTCTGAATTGAAAACTGTAGTTTTTAAGAAAATTTTGTATGTGGGGGCTCTGACCCCCCCCCGGGCCTTGACCCGTTCCAAAAACGGTCTGCCGTCTAAGTTTGAGTACCATAAGATAGTATACCAAATTTGGTGGTTCTAAGATGAAAACTGTAGATTTTACGAAATTTTTATGAGGGGGGGGGGGACCCCCGGACTGCAACCCCTTCAAAAACCGTCTAGCGTCTAAGTTAGAGTACCATGAGATAGTATACCAAATTTGGAAGTTCTAAATTGAAAACTGTAGTATTTACGAAAAAGTTTTTATTCGGGGGGGGGTCTGACCCCTCTGGCTCCAACCCCGTCCAAAAACCGTCTAGCGTCTAAGTTAGAGTACCATGAGATAGTATACCAGATTAGGTGGTTCTGAATTGAAAACTGTAGTTTTTAAGAAAATTTTGTATGTGGGAGGCTGTGACCCCCGGGGCTTGACCCTGTTCCAAAAACGGTCTGCCGACTAAGTTAGAGTACCATAAGATAGTATACCAAATTTGGTGGTTCTAAGATAAAAACTGTAGATTTTACGAAATTTTTTATGAGGGAGGGGCCGACCCCGCAGGCTCCAACCCCTTCCAAAAACCGTCTAGCGTCTAAGTTAGAGTACCATGAGATAGTATACGAGATTAGGTGGTTCTGAATTGAAAACTGTAGTTTTTAAGAAAAAATTTGTATGTGGGGGGCTGTGACCCCCGGGGCTTGACCCGTTCCAAAAACGGTCTGCCGTCTAAGTTAGAGTACCATAAGATAGTATACCAAATTTGGTGGTTCTAATATGAAAACTGTAGATTTTACAAAATTTTATGAGGGGGGGGCCGACCTCCCGGGCTGCAACCCCTTCAAAAAACCTTCTAGCGTCTAAGATAGAGTACCATGAGATAGTATACCAAATTTGGTGGTTCTAAATTGAAAACTGTAGTATTTACGAAAAGTTTTTATTCGGGGGGTCTGACCCCCGGGCTCCAACCCCTTCCAAAAACCGTCTAGCGTCTAAGTTAGAGTACCATGAGATAGTATACGAGATTAGGTGGTTCTGAATTGAAAACTGTAGTTTTTAAGAAAATTTTGTATGTGGGGAAGGGGGGGGCTAACCTCCCCCCCTCTGCAACCGCTTCCCAAAACCGTCTGCAGTCTAAGTTAGAATATCACGAGATAGTATACCAGGTTTGGTGGTTCTGAATTGAAAACTGTAGATTTTACGAAAATTTTGTATAAGGGGGTCTCTGTCCAACCGGGCCCTGCCCCGTTCCAAAAACCGTTTACCGTCTAATATTTTTAGTGCCAAAGAAAAACGTAATATTCCTATCCTGTCTGCGTGTCCAAATTTTATAAATTTGATCAGGGAGCAAGACGTTCGAAATCGTACGTTTTCCTGCATTCGTTTTGTATGTAACCAAAATCTGTAAACGCGACGAATTGACGTAGTCGACGAATTGAGGTAGTCGACGAATTTGTCCGCGACGAATTGACGCGCGACGAATCGTCGTGGTCGACGAATTGACGCGCGACGAATTGACGCATGCGACGAATTGACGCGAGACGAATTGTCGTAGTCGACGAATTGACGCGCGACGAATTGACGCAGGCGACGAATTGACGTAGTCGACGAATTGACGCACGCGACGAATTGACGTGACACCTGTTCCAGTCAATGGTGTATCCATTATGTTTTACTGCTACAGTGAGTGCGGTATTTATAGTATCAGTACGTATGGAATATTTATGTTCAGACAGACGAGTATTTAAGGTCCGAAGTGTAGAGCCCAAAAATAGTACTTAACTTCACTGTAAGTATCTTCAGGTAATAAAGGTATACTGTACACACCAGATTTATTGGGGGTTAGAACTTTGTCTCTATCATTCCTCACCAGTGAAAAAACATTCCTGGTACAAATTTCAAAGGACAAATTATGTTTATGACATGCTTTTTTCAGAATAGTTACAAGTGGGGGAATAAATTCCATCTTACCAACAAATTGTGTAGGGGTAGTTTGAGTAGATAATGTGGTAAATCTTAGTCTCTGGAATTTTCGCAAAAGTCCTTGGAAAAGGTGAGGTGGGAAGCCGTACGATTGTGTCATAGACGAAATCCTGGTTAATTCAAGTTGTGGGGCTCTGCGTGAAGACGAATGAGTGAAAGCACGTTTTATCAAAAAGAGGAAGGAGGAGACCTTATGTTCAAAAGGGTGAGATGATGAATATGGTATCATGCAAGGTATAGAAGTAGGTTTGCGGAACACAGAGTAGTTGAGTTGGTGAGTTTTCAAGTCTCGAAGTAGTAAAATATCGAGGTACGGCAGTTTTCCTTGATCTTCAATTTCACAAGTGAATTTAATGGTAGGGTCCTGGTTGGAAAGACAATCTGTAAAACGTTCAAGTAAAGACAAGGGGTGGGGCCAAAAGATTAGTAAGTCATCGACATACCGTAGAAGTAATAATGGTTGAACCGGAAATTCCGACAAAAGTTTTTCTTCAAGAGTTTGCATCAGGATCTCGGCTAGAATGGAAGAGAGTGGGGACTCCATTGGGGCTCCCTCCGTTTGATGATAAATGACATTGTCAAACTTAAAATACGATCTTTTGGCTATTAGCTGAAGTGCCGCAATGACTGCGTTGGCTTCGAGAGGTGGAACAGATTTATCCTCGTGAAGTTTTTTATCAATAATATCGTGGACCAAATGAAGAGGTACACTGAGAAACAATGACACAACATCTAAAGAAGCCATAATATATGGAGTTCCCTGAGAGTCAAAAGAATTAATGTAATTTAATGCTTGGATGGAGCTATGAATAGACACAGTAGAATTCAGTGTGAGTGGTTTAAGGTACGTGACCAACGCGATTTCCAAAGTACGGGTAGGACTAGCGTACCCGGAGACAAGTAGTCTAAGTGGATGACCTGGTTTGTGAAGTTTTAATTTACCGAAAATTTCTGGAACCCTAGGGCCAGCAGGAGGTTTCATGTTGGAGGAGTTAGATTGCGGGAGACAACCACTGCTTCTCATTCTGCTCAATTCAGCAATTGTAGCAACTGTTGGATCAGATTTTAAAATACGATGCGGGACGACAGCTATGGCTTGAATCATTTTGTAATGGTAATCTTTTTGATCAAGAATAATAATTTGTTGACTTTTATCAGCTCCAATGATTGATAAATTAGGGTTATTTGCAATTTCCAAAAGTTGTTTCCGTTCGTATTTCAAAGCAGGTTGTATTTTAAGTGGTTGTGAAAGAACCTTTGCGGCTGAAAGGCGTATGAGATCCCTTTCCTCTTCAGGCAATGCCCCAATGATGTTTTTCACCTGTGCAATAATTTGCTGAGGTCGTTTGAATGGGGTTGGGTAACTGAATTTGTAACCCTCATTAAGTGCAGCCTGTTGACTGTGGGACAACCTCATTGAACTCAGATTAATGAAGGGTTCAGATTTAAAGGTCAAATCAACATGTCTATGGTATTGTCTCTCAGTCCTGAAATTGGGTGAACGTCTAGAAACAAGATCACACAACTTTCCAATGTGTCTGTCATTGACATGGTTAATTTCACTTTGGAGAGATGTAAAAAATTTAACCAAAATCCTACCTAATTCTATTTGATGGCACAGTTTTGACAAGTTGACATAAGCTTTATATGATTTTCGGCTTAAGATGTCCAGGTAAGAACGTTTTCGTCGAATTTCGGCATTCAGGCGTTTATTCTCGGCCTTGGAAACAACTCGAGAATCCCAGGAGGATATAGTCGCACAACGAATCTTTAGGAACTTTGGGATGACATTCAGTGACCGACAATTGATGAGGAAGTAAAGGTGCGTCTCGTTGATGTTCAACTTACGTCTGACGGTACAAAACATCCTGGTAGCCTTGTCCATATCCCGTAAAAACAAGAAATAAAAGGCAACGCTCAAAAAGCAACCCTTTAAGGCACTAAAAACTTGCAGCCAAAATAAGTGATACCTAGTTTCATTCGTGCTGATGAAGTGTGAAATTAAAAGTTGCTGTCCTTAGCACGATATATTACAACAATTTACCAAACCGTAAACAAATTTTACATTTTATTCACGATCCAAAACCATTTAATGAAAGTGACAAGTACTTTCGAAGCCACAATGGCTTCATCCTCAGGCCGACAATGACACAAAAAAAAAAAAAAACCGCGTTGGCCACGTACCTTAAACCACTCACACTGAATTCTAGTGTGTCTATTCATAGCTCCATCCAAGCATTAAATTACATTAATTCTTTTGACTCTCAGTGAACTCCATATATTATGGCTTCTTTAGATGTTGTGTCATTGTTTCCCAGTGTACCTCTTCATTTGGTACACGATATTATTGATATAAAACTTCACGAGGATAAATCTGTTCCACCTCTCGAAGCCAACACAGTCATTGCGGCACTTCAGCTAATAGCCAAAAGATCGTATTTTAAGTTTGACAATGTCATTTATCATCAAACGGAGGGATCCCCAATGGGGTCCCCACTCTCTCCCATTCTGGCCGAAATTTTGATGCAAACTCTTGAAGAAAAAATTTTGTCGGAATTTCCGGTTCAACCATTATTACTTCTACGGTATGTCGATGACTTACTAATCTTTTGGCCTCACCCCTTGTCCTTACTTGAACGTTTTACGGATTGTCTTTCCAACCAGGACCCTACCATTAAGTTCACTTGTGAAATTGAAGATCAAGGAAAACTGCCGTACCTGGATATTTTACTACTTCGAGACTTGAAAACTCACCAACTCAACTACTCTGTGTTCCGCAAACCTACTTCTATACCTTGCATGATACCATATTCATCATCTCACCCTTTTGAACATAAGGTCTCCTCCTTCCTTTTTTTGATAAAACGTGCTTTCACTCATTCGTCTTCACGCAGAGCCCGACAACTTGAATTAACCAGGATTTCGTCTATGACACAATCGTTCGGCTTCTCAACTCACCTTTTCCGAGGACTTTTGCGAAAATTCCAGAGACTATGATTTACCACATTATCTACTCAAACTACCCCTACACAATTTGTTGGTAAGATGGAATTTATTCCCCCACTTGTAACTATTCTGAAAAAAGCATGTCATAAACATAATTTGTCCTTTGGAATTTATACCAGAAATGTTTTTTCACTGGTGAGGAATGATAGAGACAAAGTTCCAACCCCCAATAAATCTGGTGTGTACAGTATACCTTTATTACCTGAAGATACTTACAGTGAAGTTAAGTACTATGTGGGCTCTACACTTCGGACCTTAAATATTCGTCTGTCTGAAAATAAATATTCCCTACGTACTGATACTATAAATACCGCACTCACTGTAGCAGTAAAACAGGATGGATACACCCCTTGACTGGAACAACACTAAAATCTTAATATCTACAGTCGACAAACGCTCAATTCATTTGTTGGAAAGTCTCTGTATTCTTTCTTACGGGGAAATGTGTTGCAATATAGAACTACCAACTGTGATTCACAGTTAGACGAATACTTCATTCTTCACGAGCACAAACGGGTCTTCAGGACTTTGTATAACACTGTACATTTTGTTTTATTTCTGTACTTTACGTTTAGGATTTAGTGGGATGGCATCGCTACCTGATTTGTGAACTCATGAACTCATGCGCCTCGTATTGCAGTACAAATTGACGGGTTTGTTTCTTGTGCCGTGTCATTGTCGGCCTGAGGATGAAGCCATTGTGGCTTCGAAAGTACTTGTCACTTTCATTGAACGGTTTTGGATCGTGAATAAAATGTAAAATTTGTTTACGGTTTGGTAAATTGTTTTAATATGTCGTGCTAAGGACAGCAACTTTTAATTTCATACTTCATCAGCACGAATGAAACTAGGTATAACTGTACAGTATTTCTGTTGCATTTTTTTTTTATTGAAAACGATTTATAAGACATTCTTATTTTAAAAAGAAAACAAATTATGCGGTACACGGTTTACCCGAACGAGTGCCTCTAGCAAAAAAAAAAAAAAAAAAAAAAAAAACCTGGACTCTGTTGCTGCCCATCTATACCATTGCAATTATGTAGCTATCCTATACGGGAAAACTTTACATAAATGTATTCAGTAACGGGGATTTATTGTATGTCGTAGATATTTTTAAAGCTTTAAGTTGAAGAACGGGTAGTTAAATATATCCATTTTCAAATTGTTGCAGAAGTGTTGAACAGTTACAGTTTGTTTTGAATGAGTTTTATCCGTGAAATGCATGCATTCTATTTCTTAAAGTTTGCTCTTGCAACATCATTAAGCAAAGCAAGCGTTTGTCCTTTTTCTAAACCCAAACGAAAAAAATAGCAAGAATGTTTTGTTTATTGATACACAGTGGGACCTCGGTTATGCGTTTTACGATTTTATGTTTTTCACTTTTGTATGTAACTAGCTGTAAAGCCAGTTGAGTTAAGGTTACAACGGGTTCTAGAAATTACTCATTGCTATTCAAGCATTTATTATTATCTTTTGCTGAGTCATCGTAAATAATGAGTGTGCATTGAAACATACCCTTGATGCACTTCATTTTTCATGTATAGAAATACAAAATGCGGAAGCGTTTGCTGGATGATGATCCTCCCTTGGTAAAGGTACGTGCTACCCCATGTTTGTTTGTTTTTTGTATTACTTGTTTTTTGTGATTTTCTTTTGGCTTTTATAATTTTCTTATTGGCGGTTTAACGACCACTGTGAGCAACTCAATCGGCTATGAGCAATGGCCCGTCCCTAATTTAGGGTCACTGGCTCCAGGGAAAGGAGAGAGCCAGCATCGTAAGACAAACGCAACATCCATGCCTCACGGGATTCGAACCCGTACCCATCTCGAACGAATGATCAGAAGCCATCGCTTAGGCCACTCCGTCACTGGGGCGGCCATTTATCAATTAAGTCAACGACGTTGGAAAATATCTTTGTACACGATGTCTTTTGTAAATATCTTTTCGGAGTCTGGAAGTATTTTTCCTTGCTGTGGCCCATGGACTACTTTAACTGTGACATCATCAAACCGTCGAACTCTTGACATCTTGAAAGTCGTCCATGGCTAAACACTAGTTCAGGAAGGTAGATACCTACTTTCTCGAGTGTTTGACCTTGAGACTTATTAATTGTCATCTTACAACCTACAATTGTGTGCTTTCACTTCCATAGCACCCGAAAACAAAAATTTCAAACGAAGGAAAAAAGATGTAAGCAAAACATTAAACAGGAACGGCTACAGATAACACGGTGTGAACACCGGAATATAAATGTTCGTCTTCTGTTAAACAGCATATGTACAATAGTTGTTTGTTTATGGTTAAAAAGTGATCCGCGTCGTCGCAAGTCTTGCCTTTTATATAATAAAGATTCTGTGCTAAAAATATCACTCTTGCCTACCGATCCCCCCCTACCCCTTCCCCCTGATATTTTACTGTACTTTCTATCGTATTTTCAATTCGGTTATACGCAGGGCTGTAGCTACCGGGAGGACAGAGAAGTAGTTTGCCCTCCCAGAATGGTTATTCCAGGGCGCACATTCATGCTCTGGGGAGGGGAGTGAATGTAAAAAATAAAAATTGTAACTAATAAAGAAAGTTAAGACTTTAATTAGTCTTATACAGAATTCTATGTAGCTAACTAGGGTACATAGTAACATACTCTATGAGATGCGAATACATATCCACGAAGGGAATTTTCCGAAACATTGAATGGAGGCATAGAAAACAATATGCTGATATGCCTAACCTCCATGACCTTTACGAACATGTCGTTGGGATGAAGAGCTAATTAATCATTTGCGCTCTGTCACACAAAGTTCTCTAAGTGTTTAACCTTGAACAGAAGTTTTCCAAGTCCTAACACTTAAGCTTTTTATTGTTACGTTCACCATCGGATACTCATTCGTTCTGCGTTGGTTTGTTTTTCGTTCTGCATTTCAGGCTGTGTTGTCGGCGTTCACATAACGTTTATGCATTACTTGGTATTTATCACCTGTGGTTCTTGGGTATTTACCTGGTTTTTACATTTTTAATAAAAAACCTGGTGTGAATTTTGAACGATCATAATACCTCCCTGTAACGGCAGCGTGTGAGAAAGTAAATACCACGTATTGTTTGAGTGGAACGCGAAGGGGCGTAATTTTGAACTCCAGAGGGCATAATTTTGAACTCCAGAGGGAGTAATTTTGAACTCGAAGGGGCATAATTTTAAATCTCGCCCTCCCAGATAAGAAAAGCTTGCCATGGTTCAGGTTATACGTAATTCATTTATATGATTTCTGCGATTATTTGTGAAATTTTGAATTTCGGATTATCAAAGATACGTGGTTCTTTGGTTCTTTTATACGTAACCGGTATGTTACAACTTCCACAGAATTGTGTAGCGTTTCTTTTTTTTTTAGGGGGGGGTGTCACAGTCTTGAAGTAGGGAATTAGAGTCACGAGTGAAATTCCCAGTAGTAGAACAAGGGGACAATAGTTCCACAAGTGGAACTAAGGAATGCAGTCAGTGACTTCCTAAATTAAGCGAAAAGCAACTCTTCACAGATCTATCCCAGTGCAAATATATAAATTTTAATGACATATATGGCTTTTGAAGTAATAGAACTCCTCGTTGCTTTAGTTCTTCATGAGAAACTTCTTGCGCTTCATGTCGTGCACAATACAACAAATATTTGCAGGATGTGTACTGTGGAATTTCAGCTCTCAACTCATAGGAACGGTCATACAATTTTCCCGTTTCTTCTTCGTATATTTTTGAGACAGCTTCTTCTCTCGCTCTCTTTTTGGCGACAGAAATCGGCATTGTAACTTCATTTCCAGCTACATCAGGGATGGAAACACGTGGCGAAACGTTTACAATGATTAATAACGAGGAACTATACATCCATTATGTAGAAAATGGTAAAACTGTACCAGTAATCCGATTAAGCGGCGTAGGAATATATAAGTAAGCGTTTCCAAGCTTTCGCATATCAACCAAATGGCTTTCTCAAGGAATTTAGACAGAAACTGCAATCTGAGTAATTAGAACGCTTTAACAACTGAACGCCGAGACTTGATTTGACAATAAATAGATACGACGTTAAACTGAATCAGATACATAACTTTATTCAAAAAGCCTGGGTGAAACATTCTAATCTTCCTGTGCCGCAGCTTCGTTACTTAGGTTCAATTCCCTACATACTAAATGCGTCACGCAAACTTAAGAACGCCTTTAAGAAGATGAACTACGGTGTCGAGATAAGGTCTCCTGCAACTTTATATATAATACTAAAAAAGAAATACTGAAAAACCATTTCTTTCCAGCGAAACAGGTGTTTATGCGGTCCTTCTACACTATTCGGACGACTCTAAACGACACTACAATTTAATAACCAAACGTTCACTTAGAATTAGTCTACGAGCATGAAAGGAACACAAAGTACGGTAAAGTAACCACGGCCATATCCTAAGATATCAAATTCAAGTTCGCTACTCCTATGTGGGATGATATAAAGAAATTAGCTACCTACTCTATTCTAAATGTACAGCTATTCGGAAAACCTTGGAGATCATTACCGAAAGTAATACTTCGCAATGATAACGTCCACATCGATTCAAATCACACCATAAGATCCCCAAGATGTAAGAATATGGGACTAGTGAGCAAAACCGTCCAAACTAGGAATCCAAAGGATACAAAGGCACTTTATTGAAAAGGTAGCTTCGAGCACAACTGGACAGAAGACAGAAACGTCCATGTGACAGGCGGCTGCCAAGAAAAATCCAGTCTTTAGTAGGGGATATGATCACCCCTGACTGCGTTGCAGGATTTACAACGTCTGTCCATGCTGAGGACAAGGTTGTCAAGGAGCTGTTGAGGCATCGCGGCCGATTCCTTTTGTAGCGCCAATCGCAGCTGCGGAATCATTGCTGGCGGCTGGTGACGTGCTGCCAAGCGTCTCCCGAAAAGGTCCCACACATGTTCGATTGGATTTAGGTCCGGGGACCTTGCGGGCCAATCCATGCGTTGAATATCTTCACTCTACAACACCTCTACGACAGCCACTGTACGATGAGGTGTAGCGTTGTCATCCATGAAGAGGAACTCAGGACCCACAGCACCTCTAAACAGACGCACGTGAGGCAGGAGAACCTCGGTACAATAGTGGACACCAGTGATTGAATCTCCTTGGAAAATGTGGAGGTCGGTACGGCTACCAAGCATGATATCGCCCCAAACGAGAACTCCGCCACCTCCAACCCGGTCCCTTTCGATGATGTTGGAGGGGTGATTGCGTGTTCCCTACTCTCTTCAGATGTGTATACGTCCAGAATCACTCGTCAGACTAAATCGGCTGTCATCGGTAAAGAGAACTCGAGCCCATTGCTGATGTGTCCAGTTCTTGTGTTCCTGGCCACACAGAAACCGCCGTCTCCGATGAGCAGGCGCTAATGGCACACACCGTACTGGTCGTCGTGCAAACAGACCACCTTTGTGCAGCCTCCTGGCCACGGTAAAACGCGATAACGGATTTCCAGTTGTCTGTTGCATGTGCCTTGCGATTTCTCCCGCTGTCTGCCGTCTGTCTCTTCTCGCCTGTAGGACAATATACCGGGCGTCTGCCGCCGTGGTTGCTCGTGGACGACCATTTTTAAACTCTCTGACAGCAGTTCTTGTCGTTTTAAATGCTCTCCAAGCTCGTGAAACGATGCTGTGAGCGATCCCGAACTCCTCGGCTACACTAGTCACACTTCGAATTTCTTCCAACTTCCCAATGACGCGACCTCGGGTAAAGTCATCCAGGTGTCGTCTACTGGATTGCCTGTTGGCCATATCACATTGTGGCAGCAACTCGACGTCGTTCAAACCGATGTACATCGTGCAATAGCTTTCACCGAATTGCTGAGTGTACACCGCGCGTGTGCTTTATACCCTTCCGACACTCCCCCCCCCCCACGTCATGCTGCATACATGCGTATGCCCTACCGTACGGGTCCCTAGTCTATCTCCTGAGTGGTCTTTCGGTCCGTTCTGCCTGCTCGTTCCGCTGTTATGCTAATTTCTCCTCTTCGTCCTTAATTTTTGCACACAAGGGTATTTATTGTCAGACCAAGTCACCGCATTCAAATTGTTAAAGCGTTCTATTATTCAGATTGCAGTTTCTGTCTATCTTCCTTGAAAAAGCTATCTGGTTTATTTCATCCTGGATACACATGGTTCAATACATATGCCGTCGCCGTGTCTGCCTGCTCGTTCCGCTGTTATGCTTTCTGCGTAGTTTCTTCCACTTTGTGGCGTTATATATTGCACCATGGGTTTAATACATATGCCCTGTGCTTAAGCACTCGATTCCCTCGCTGAACTAGACTTCCTCTCCTTGATGCACTTGACTTGACTTTTCTTAATATGCTTGCTGCTTAGTTTTTATCTCTTTCTTGCTGTATATATTGCACCATGGGTACACATGGTTCAATACATATGCCTTGTCCTCCAGTACTTGGTTCCCTTGTCTCACTGAACTAGACTTCCTCTCCTTGGTGCACTTGTCTCACATGGCTTGGCGTTCACTCCTCGCCTCACTTGACTATGCTTGCTGCTTAGTTTCTTCTACTTTGTGGCGTTATATATTGCACCACTGGTACACATGGTTCAATACATATGCCGTTGCCGTGTCTTCCAATACTTGTTTTCCTTGCCTCGCTGAACTAGACTTTCCCTCCTTGATGCACTTGGCTCCCTTGACTTGGCTTTTTCACCTTGCCTCACTTGACTATGCTTGCTGCGTAGTTTCTTCCACTTTGTGGCGTTATATATTGCACCATGGATAGACATGGTTCAATACATATGCCCTGTGCTCCAGTACTCGATTCCCTCGCGGAACTAGACTTCCTCTCCTTGATGCACTTGTCTCACTTTACTTGGCTTTCTCTCCTTGCCTCACTTGACTATGCTTGCTGCTTAGTTTTTCCTCTTTCTGGCTGTATTTATTGCATCATGGGTACACATGGTTCAATACATATTCCGTCGCCGTGTCTTCCAATACTTGTTTTCCTTGCCTCGGTGAACTAGACTTTCTCTCCTTGATGCGCTTGCCTCTTTTGACTTGGCTTTTTCTCCTTTCCTCACTTGACTATGCTTTCTGCGTAGTTTCTTCCACTTTGTGGCGTTATATATTGCACCATGGGTTTAATACATATTCCCTGTGCTCCAGTACTCGATTCCCTCGCTGAACTAGACTTCCTCTCCTTGATGCACTTGACTTGACTTTTCTTAATATGCTTGCTGCTTAGTTTTTATCTCTTTCTTGCTGTATATATTGCACCATGGGCACACATGGTTCAATACTTATGCCCTGTCCTTCAGTACTTGGTTCCCTTGCCTCACTGAACTAGACTTCCTCTCCTTGATACACTTGTCTCACTTGACTTGGCGTTCATTCCTTGCCTCACTTGACTATGCTTGCTGCTTGTTTCTTCTACTTTGTGGCGTTATATATTGCACCAAGGGTACACATGTTTCAATACATATACCTTACCTTATCCTCCAGTACTGGTAGTAGAGCGACGTTTGCCGTGGATCGATGACACACGAGATGTGGAATCAGAGAAAGGTCCACCTCATCGCCGAGAGCAAAAGGACCGACCGTGAATGACGCTTGAAGATCTGCCGTGTTGTTCTCTGATGGAGAGAGAACACGGGAAGACAAGGAGGAGTCAATCGGAGGAAATTCCGACAGATTGGACAAAGCAACATCGAAAGACGCGTGTTGATCGAAGGCTTTAATCAGATTTTCTACAGAACTGAGTCCAGGAGGTGCAGACGCAGAAGGAGACATGGCAACAGAAACGGAGGAAGTGGTAGAATGCTGTCTTGGAGCTTCAGGATTCAGTGGCTCTGCATGGGGGCAAAGAGCCTGCTGATGGCCGTAAGCCTTGCAGCGTGAGCAATGAGCAGAGATGAGGAGCTCAATCCGGCGGCGATCGTTACCGCAACGAACATGAAGGAACCGTGGAAACTTTATGAGATGCTTTTCCGACGGAAAGATAATGCGAGCAGTTCTTCACGAGCCACAGATATGTTTATCATCGGGATCAGAGGGGGAAGAGTAGAGTCTTCAATGGGCCGACAACTCTTCCGCATCGACTAAGTGCAGCACACAGCATATCATCAGAGATCTCCGGGGGGACCGGATGTGGAGAGACCAGAACAGGACGCTGGGCGATGGATTCGGCTAAGAGGTTACGATCGCCAATTGATAGGCCCCGAGACAAGACAAGCTCGGCATATTCTTTCTTCGAAAAATAAACAGTCACAGTTCGTGGAGGTGGGTGATGGCACCAGAAGGAAGCGTCTTCTTGAGAGCAGAGCTGTACTGCTTCAAAGGAGTTTGGGCAGCGCATCAAAACAAACCCCCCAACTCGAGGGTCGAATGAAGACGTTGACCATCAGGAGAGTTCTCGGGAATGTCTAATAAGATGGTGTCACCGTTGAGAGTAACGTAAGAATCCATAGGGGGAGACGAGACGAGGAGGAAGCCGATGGAATACCAGAGGCAGCCGCAGAATACATGCGTGCAGATGCGCCTCCTCTGGGAAGCATTGACCCAGCATTATTCAATGTACTGGATGCAGAGGCAGTAGAAACTGTAGAGGAAAGATTAGCGACGACATCAGAGACGTCCATGATTTCATCATCACCAGCAGAGGCCAGGGACGTCACATCCACGTTCTCAATGGCAGAGTCGGAGACCTGAGCAGGAGGAGACGTGCAAATGACAGAAGGAAAATTAAGAGGCTCTCCACTAACAAGCGAAGATGATTGATCCGTTGCGTCTGTCGTTGAAGAGGCGACGCGAGGAGCTGCAGATATGCTGGCGGGAACAGTGCTATCATCGGCAGATACCATAAACAATGGCAAGGGTTAAAGGAAGAAAACGAGCAGCTCGGTGTGGAAATTAAAACACTGATAATGAAAAAAACATGAGCACTCATCAACTCGTAAGAGATCTTAAACGAAAGCACAGACCTTTAACTTCGGCACACACATAGAAGAACAATGATGGGACACACAAAACACGTACGTGAAGCACTCAAACACGGAGCTAGTGAAGACACGTGGAGGCCAAATGTGGATCGACACCGTACTCATGTATATCAGTAAATACTATGTTGTGTTTCTCTTCTAGGTGTCCGGTGACTTTTGTCAATATAGTGTATGTCTAAATTTCAGCGTTTACGATTTATTTGATATCTTTGCATAGTGCTGTTTTGCATTGTAACAGGTCAGTGAGAAACGGAAATCAGGTAGACTGATGTCGCCAACCGATGAAAACGACACGGGATTAATCTCCACGTGGAGCCATTAACGGCGATGGACAAACCAAGTTGCTAAATGGTGAGGACTGGTTTGTAAGATCATCTTATTCTGATCTACAACACTTAATGTATCGGCAAACTGTATGATGGTTCATCGTCGGATAACTTCGTCTTATAGGGGAGGCAGAATGAGTTATAAGGGACCATTAAAGGTGTATCACAGTGCCAACAAGGAAGTACTCAGGATATACAAGCGTTCAAGGTAAACAAGGAGCTCTTCCCGCTTAGACCTGTTATGAGGGACATTTTGGGAATGCTACGAAATAGCGTAGCAGGTGGGCTTCTAACGGAGTTTCGCTGCAACCCGGAGGTAAGGTTGCCGGATATAGAATCATGTGACGAAGAATCGGAAACCACAAGCCGTAGTCGCGTGGTCGTAGCGAGATCCGCGAAGGAGAAGACGCCTTCTATTGTACAATAGCCGACCAGACAATGAATAAACGAGGCAAAGACAATTTTAACAGAGGATGTTCAGACATTTTTAGAATGTCTTTGATGAGAAATTACAGAAAATAAAAGAAGTCCAAAGAATTGAAACTGGCAACATCGTGTTAGATGAACACGAAAGAAATACCTTCTGCAGTTAAACATTTTTGTCTAAGAAAATGGCGGACGTAAGAAAGCTGTGGATAGAAGGGGATGCTATTGCTCTTTACGAATAGAAATATTCCTACTCGGTAATACAAAAACGCTGTAAAAATTATGGAATTAACATTTTTTACGCTTTCCACCCATACTTTGAAGAAGCGTATATGCTCCTAGCTTATCCTTGACCCGCTACAGTAAAATGTATTTATTTATGTGGGAGGGTAGTGCTCGTTCTCAGTAGTCCCCCCTTTATCTCAGTAGCCCCCCCCTTTACTCATTTTATTCATTTAATTTTGTACAGTCCTCTTCGTCAATATCAATGTGTCCGACCAGGAAAGCGTTTCCAGTCCTCTCTGGGGTGTAGCTTTGGGCTTTGGTTCTCCCTTTCCTACTGTAGATGAATTTGTCGGATTTCACAGAGATGAGTGGAGCGCGAAGGTGACGACTGCTGTCATAGTTCATTCGCATCAATTTGCAGCCCGCTGTGTGTGTTGCAACTATCTCGATAATGCTATTGCACTGCACAGTTTCTGGGTGCAATGGAGCTCGTCTGTAACTTGTGTCTGTTGTAATTCTCAGTTTCTGATATGATATAGTGGTAATTTGGGCCAGAATACGGCTGTGAATTGCTATTACAATGCTTGAATTTGTTGTATGGCTATTAACTGTGATCAAACTGAAATGACCACATATGCCATTTGTTATATTGAGTAGTTGGCTTGCAATTCGTTTGCTGTAATGCCATGGTATTGGCGTTTACGGAGCGAGGTCGGCATGAGACAACGAGTTTGTGAGAGGACCATCCCCTACGATTAAAGGAATCAATTTCAGATTTAGACATCATGCAAAAATTGAAAGCCATTTTCAAGCTCTGTTTTTCTAAGCGTATTGACACGACCTCGAAGGCTCCGTATCATGACAAGAATTATCTTATCTGTGATTTTTTTCTCTCGAAGGCAAGTTGCGACAGTTTCCAATTGAGGAATGACCTGTGGTGACTGCAGATAATAATTTGCATAAAACGCAAAGAGATGCACCTTGGCTCCTTTGTCCAAGGTCAGTAGTTCCGACATTGTATCTTCATTTAAAGGAACCGGAGGGAAATTCCCTCATGTATAATGAATTAGCTTTATTCACTTTCCGCTAAGCTAATTATTATGAATGATTCTCTTCCTACCAGCTAGCTAATGATATACTTGTACTAAGCTTCAAAATAATGAATTCAAAAGGGTGTTGTTACTAGTTAATTACGAACTTAAACAAAGTCTCAACGCTGGTTATTTATAGTAAGCAATAAATGTTATAAACCTAACAGCCAGACAGAGGTCTGACAAAAACTATGAATTGAGAAAGACTGAACTTACTGAAAACTTCTTTATTTCAACGACTCTTGGTCAACTAAGGCACACACAACACTTGTAGTACAATAATGAATAATCTCTCCTCGTTTTATACACGCTCTCTCTTAACGACCACAAGCTCTCCTCATAACAACACACAAGCTCTCCTAAGTCTCGATGAACGCGCCTATATACTAGCTACCACCACGTCATGACTTACACTCATTGCCAGATCTCATTCAGCGGGTGAAATAATATTTCGTTCAGTAAGAAGATAATTTACATAGTAAAATAAAATAACCAGAGATAGTAAAATCAAAAGGAAAGTGAATATAGAGTATACGTTACACATGTCAGGTGCGTTTTAAGTTCATCAGTGGGGAAAAACGTGTTGCTTTTTTCCATACCCTCAAGTGCAGGGGACCCAGAAAATAGACAACAAACCACAAAGAAATGGAAAACCACAAGATACTGCTAGGTATTAATCCCTCCTCAGAGAATTCTATGCCCAACTGCTGCAATTCAATCCGCTAAACTGAAGCTGTAGATGTTTTTCCGCTGTCGACTAGTAGCCAGACTGCAAACAGAACAAAACTAAAGCTTTGCAAAAGAACTCTGTACCAAATTTCCATACAGACGGCTCCACTTTAACTGTGGTACATCACCAGCCATCGTGTTAAAGGAAAAACCTAAATCCTTGAACAAAAAATCTCCTCTTCAACTTTTATGCTTTTTCCGAATTTTCTTTTACAGTGAGCATTTTATTGATTTTTCAGAACCTCGCTCTGTATTGGACTAACATTTATCAAAATCAAGTGTTCCACTATTCATGAAATACACAAGTACCAGATAAAGTGAAATTGTAGCCTCCCCGGTGGCGCTGTGGTCTAAGCGAGGCTTCTGATTATTCGTCCGAGATGGGTCCGGGTTCGAATCTCGGTGAGGTATGGATGTTGTGTTTGTCTAACGGTGCTGACTCTCTCCCTTCCCTGGAGTCAGTGGCCGTAAATTATGGACGGGCGACTGCTTATAGCCCACTGAGTTACTCACGGTTGTCGTTATACCTCCAATAAAAAAAATTGTAGAACTAAGAACATTTGAACTCGTCTGTTACTTGTAGTTGCGCACTTCTCGAGCTCCGTATTTAGCGTGACAACTTAGTGTTCTACGAAGCATTGGTTACCTTATTTTGTGTGTTTGCGTACCGTGAATGTTTCGTGGGATTTGGGGGGGTGGGGGTTAAATTAGGCACCACGGGCAGTGACAGATCCATCGTGGGGCGATCGTCCCCCTCCCCGCCCAGCAGGTTTTTCCTTTTTAAATGGTCAATGCTGTAAATAATTAGTATACTTATTTTTGCAACATTGTAGTAATCAATAGACCGATTTTCGAAAACGTTTTGATAGCTAAAATGTGTTATAGATTAAGGGATAAAATGTTATGTACTAGCTTTCAGCAGAACAAAAATAAATAACAATGGAGGAACAGAAACAGAGAAACCTGAGGGCGGAAGTGAACAGAGATTTTGACTTATCATGAAAAGCGATGGGTGTGCATTCTTTTGTTATTTAGTATTTTCGGGTAGCACTAGTAATTGTAAGTAGAGAAAGTCACTGTGTGGAGTAGACTTCGGAGTGAGTGAGATAATGTGGATGTTAGACCGAAGATTTTGTTCTTGTCCTCGGTTGGGTCATGAATAAAATCCCATAACAAATTTCCAAGCTGGAAATTTTGTATTAAATTAACCCATCTGAATAGAAGGGATCAAACTTTATTTTCAAAGATTTTATCCAGACGTGAGATTTCGAAAGCAAAACTGCCAGTGGTCTAAGCGATGGCCTCTGATCATTCGTCCGAAAGGGGTCCGGGTTCGAATCCCGGTCAGGCATGGATGTTGTGTTTGTCTTACGGTACTGGCTCTCTCCCTTCCCTGGAACCAGTGACCCTAAATCAGGGACGGGTGACTGCTTATAGCCCATTGAGTTGCTCACGGTGGTCGTTAAACTTACAATTAAAAAAAAAGCAACACTGGTTTCCTCGAAACGCGGGCAATCAAACGTCCTGAAAAATGAGGCGCCGTCCCGGTGGCGCAGTGGTATAAGAGCTGGCTTATGAAAATTCCTCCTTGAGGGGTCCGGGTTCGAATCCCGGTGAGGCATGGATACTGTGTCTGTCTCATGGGACTGGCTCTCTTCCTTCCCTGGAACCACTGACCCTAAATTAGGGACGGGCAACTACTTATAGCCAGCTGAATTGCTCACGGTAGTCGTTAAACCCCCAATAAAAAAATTGTACTGTTTTTTCAATTCTTGTTCGCTGATTGTGATTTGAAATTTTAGAACGGCTGTTTTAATAGCAAACCGTTTAAAAAGGTTTGTAATGCAGGAAGGTCCAGTGCTGAAAGTTTATAGTGTGTGTGCCCTCTACAAGGTCTCTCTATTTTATTTAGACCGGAGCAGTGCGCCCCTGTGACGCAATGGTCTAAGCGATGGCTTCTGATTATTTGTCCGAGATGGGTTCGGGTTGGAATCCCGGTGAGGCATGGATGCTGTGTCTGTCTTACGATACTGGCCCTTTCACTTCCCCGGAACCAGTGACCCTAAATTAGGGACGGGCGACTCTTTATTGCCCATTGAATTGCTCATGGTGGTCGTTAAACCCGCAATACGCCGCTCCGGTGGCGCAGTGGTCTAAGGCGTTGGCCTCTGATCATTCGTCCGTAAGGGGTCCGGGTTCGAATCCCGGTCAGGCATGGATGTTGTGTTTGTCTTACGGCACTGGCTCTCTCCCTTCCCTGGAACCAGTGACCCTAAATTAGGGACGGGCGACTGCTTATAGCCCATTGAGTTGCTCACGGTGGTCGTTAAACCTCCAATCAAAAAAAAAAAAAAAAAAAAAGCCCGCAATAAAAAAAGGACTAGAGAAGTCTCCTTCCCTTCGTAAGGTAAGCAACTGAATTCGTCCCTGAACCTAGATGGGATTATTTCTCCTTTTGTGAATGTAATTTGAAGTTCGTATTTCTGTTTACTTTCTCGGAACCCTAAGATGGTGAGTTCGGGTTCGTCCGTCTTCGTTGAACCAATGGAAGAGCAGCCCTCTGAAACGGAAGTTGACGTTTCGCATTTTGCCTATACTTTTCCGATTGTCACGTCGCCTGCTACTATCGTTCTGATGTAAGTACGCCATCTAGTGCTCTGTCTTCGTCGCCTTCTGTTGCAACGTTTGGCACTATCGACGTGTTACTATACGCTCAAGCACTGCATGGCTCTCAAACATTTCGGCGATATATTTTGCTACTGCGACTTCTTGTACGCCAACCGCGAAATTCTGCATTTGCCACTCCGGTTTTATACTTAAACTACAGCAGCCTTCGTCAGAATTAGGTGTATCATTACTTCTCGCCGGCGATTTGGAGTACTCTTTCGAGCGTTACCGAACACTCATCTCCACTTCTACACGGAAGCTATTCGAAATCTGTCCCCCACTTCAGAAGTCACTGCCGTCTTCCGCACCCCTAGAGGTATAGAAGTGCTGTTATTTCAGTTGCATTATATCTCTTGTTTCCTATCTAAAGGAATACTTCTCTCCAGTTAGCAAAATTTTCCGGTTTCACTTGCAGAAAATCCCCCGACTCTCACTCTCCCCCCGTTCCACCTGAAATTCCTGATGAGTTGCTGGCTGCTGTGCATGCCTCATGTGCCCACGTTCAGTGCAAGATTTATCATTTTTCTGCCACCCCAAGGGATTCTTGATATTCACATGTATGTAGTTTAGCTTCCATCGCTAAGTTCATCTCGATGCTCATATTCTATAGAAGTTCCCATCGCTACACAATGTTTCAATTACAAACCTCTAGGTCATATTCGTGCATCTTGCTCTTTCTTCCCATCACCTTCTAGAACTCAGCCATCATCTGTTTCATTTGCTGTTTCTACTTCGCTCTCTAGTTCCATCTCCCCAGTTTCTGCACCTCTTTTCAAGGGTGGATTCGCCTCGTATATGGATGCTTCCCCTTCCGTTAGTAGCTCTGTTCTCAATTCCACTCAGGTTTCAAGTGTTATTACCTACCAGTTTTCTTCTGTGGTTTCCCCTGATTCCAGTGATGCTTCTCTGTGCTCAATTCCCTGTGTCCAGTCATCCCTCTCGTCTGTTCACGTCCAGAGAGCAACGTATGGTCGAAGGGTTTCCCTTCTTACTAAGCAATTCCTTCTGCTTCGATTGACCGTGATCATAGGTATTCTGATCATAATTCTTCTAGTTCCAAGCCTAGTGAAGAATTATGTCCTAGAGAGTTTCCTTCGCGCGTTATCTTGACGTCCATTATCTCCTACCATCAATGCTCAACTAAATGTTCTTCCTCTCGCTGACGACGGAACTACTGAACTGTCTGAGGAAATTCCTCCTCCCGCTCTTGCTACTCCCGAGTTTCTCCGCTTCATTTACTCTAAATTCCTGCTTTCTGATCGTAACCGACGTTTTTTTTACACATTCTCCCGATTCCGCCGTCGTCCGCTGTGCGTCTTGGCGAACTTTCTTGTACAGTATCTCTACCGTTGCCTTCGCGACTCAGATGAGTCGTCGGCAGCAGCAACTGTGCTTCCCACGGATACTCTTTGTTCGATGCCGCAGCTTCTTCGACTATCTCAATATTGTGTTGAAACTTGATGAATTAGATTGGAACTTCTTTAAAGCCTCTGATCACAACACCCTGGAATCACACGAACGATTTTTCTACCGTCACTGAAATGATTCTGACGACAACTATTAGTGTATCGTATTCAATCAATCTCTCATCGTGGTTCCGTGCGCTGTTTGCTGGATGTAGTGTTCATTGTATTTTCGTACACAGCCACTACTGAAACTTCATGTTCTGCCTAATTATTATGTTGGTTTTCCAACACAAATGTGTATGCGTGTGCTTCCCGATCGCGGTGTTCTCGCTTCTCTGCAATGGGTTCATAATGGATTGGGGTGAGTACCCTTTTATTTACTGTTTCTCACTTATTCGCATCCTAGTGCGTTATATGTAAGCTCGTAGAACTTCTTGGCGTCAGGTTATTTCGATTCTTTTGTCTTGGTGATATCATGTTTAATCGCAGGGTTTTGTTTTTTTTCATAACACATAGTGTTCAGACCATGAATATTTACGAGGTCAACGCACCTCATAATTAAAGCTAATTTTTTTAATTAGAAGTCACTGGGCCTCGAACTTATAACGACACTCGCTGGAGAGCCCTATGTACCTGTTTGTTCCATTTCACTGATTCTTTATATCAAACGTACATAGTTTCCTCTTTTTTTTGGAGGGGGGGAGGAGGGGGGAATTTGTTTTGTTTTTACGTAAAGAATTTCATGAACTCGCGCGTTGCGTTGTAAAATCCCACCTGGCCGCTGTTACCACGAACATCGACCAGTTGCTTCTGCCCACAGAAAGACCGCTGACTGCTTGTTTTGTTGTTTGCGCCCCACTCGTTGTACACCCTCGATGACAGCTGTCCTTGCATAGCCGAGAAGGCTCACCGTTTCTGAAATTATTACACCTACCCGCCAAGTCTGCACTCTTTCAAAGAGATGTAAATTAATTTTTAAAGCAACCAAGCTGAGATGGCTTTATGAACAGTGAACTGTTTATAAAGCCATAACGTCACAGTTGCGTGTCTAATTGCTGTTGGGTGTTGAGTTGAACTATAAGAAGTGGTTTTTTGAAAAGGGGGCTGTAACGACCACCGTGAGCAACTCAATGGGCTATAACCAGTGGCCCGTCCCTAATTTAAGGTCATTGGCTCCAGGAAAGGGAGAAAGCCAGTGCCGTAAGACAAAAATTCGACCCGGATCCATTTCAGACGAAGGGTCAGAAGCCAGTGCTTAGACCACTGCGTTCTCGGAGAGGCATCAGCATCGATGGGAAGTAGCGCTTCTACTGTAGCACACTTTTTTTGTTTTTGATTGGGGGTTTAACGACCACCGTGAGCAACTCAATGGGCTATAAGCAGTGGCCCGTCCCTAATTTAAGGTCATTGGCTCTAGTAAAGGGAGAAAGCCAGTGCCGTAACACAAAAATTGGACCCGGATCCATTTGAGACGAAGGGTCAGAAGCCAGTGCTTAGACCTCTGCGTCCTCGGAGAGGCATCAGAATTAATGGGAAGTAGCGCTTCTACTGTAGCACACTTTTTTGTTTTTGATTGGGGGTTTAACGACCACCGTGAGCAATTCAATGGGCTATATAGCAGTCCCCCGTCCCTAATTTAAGATCATTGGCTCCAGAAAAGGGAGAAAGCCAGTGCCGTAAGACAAAAATTCGACCCAGATCCATTTCAGACGAAGGGTCAGAAGCCAGTGCTTAGACCACTGCGTCCTCGGAGAGGCATCAGCATTAATGGGAAGTAGCGCTTCTACTGCTACTTAAAATCAGCATTGATGGGAAGTACCGCTTCTACTGTAGCACACTTTTTTTGTTTTTGATTGGGGGTTTAACGACCACCGTGAGCAACTCAATGGGCTATATAGCAGTCGCTCGTCCCTAATTTAAGGTCTTTGGCTCCAGGAAAGTGAGAAAGCCAGTGCCGTAAGACAAAAATTCGACCCGGATCCATTTGAGACGAAGGGTCAAAAAATATCCTTCAAATCACGTAATATTTCTTAAAGCGTGATAAGTTGGGACAGGAAGGGGAGGGGGAGCTAAGTAAGCCCTGGCGTACCTTACTTTACATTATAAAAGTTAACCAAACTCAGTCAACCAGCGAAGACAGCACACGCAAGAGGAGATCGCACTAGCAGTTTTATTGACGAACGCTGATTGAGAGATCCGTTCCTATTAATCAAAGGGAATGAACTCGCAAATATTTTGATAGATAGATTGAATCCCCTTAGTCAAAGGAAATGAACTCCAAATATTTTTTGATATTGTTTTTTTTAAAATGCTCTGGGCTAATCTACCTAACCTGGAATATATACCACTGATTTTGCTACAATGTGTTACATATTAATACAGAAATTCAACGTGGACCAGGAACATGAAACAAAGATATTCGCTCTTTCCACGTTTATAAGTAAGTCACGGAAAAGTTACTGGAATACCCTGGGTTCGACTCCCGGTGGCGGCCAATGAGAATTTTTCCGTGACTTACTAATAAACGTGGAAAGAGCGAATATCTTTGTTTCATGTTCCTGGTCCACGTTGAATTTCTGTATTAATTATTCATTCGCCTTCTAATTATTTCTTCAGTTGCTGCTTACCATCTTTGGTGAATCCCCAGTATTGTGCGGGGCTCCACGTAGCAACCTGCCAAATTGGCTTGGCAGTTAGCGTGTGTGAGTCTGGAGGAATTCGAGGCCGCTGTGGTGTAGCGGAAGCATATCCGGTGCGTAACTGGAAGACCCTGGGTTCGACTCCCGGTGGCGGCCAATGAGAATTTTTCCGTGACTTACTTATAAACGTGGAAAGAGCGAATATCTTTGTTTCATGTGTTACATATGTTGATCAGAGCTGAATTAAATGCAAAAATGAATTGTGTATGTTTCTCTTGTCTTCAGCTCTGAATGTCGCATTAAGAATGTAGATATGAAGATCATCCTCAGAATTTACTCTTTTAAGTGTAAATGTAGAAAGTAGTGTAGCTAGCAACTTTTCAGAAAAGATTGCTGTAGCTGTAGCATGCTCCATGTACAAGGATGCACTTGTAGCAGAAGTTAGCTACTTTTAAAAAATAGTTTTGCAATCTCTGGTCATAAGTGACTCGTTTATCGTACGCATCTTTGAAAAAAATGTACAATGGATCGTAACTACGATATAGTCATGATTATTAATAATGACTTGTTCTCACCTAGTAGACAGCTTATCGAATCGTGTAGCACAGTAGCCCACCGGTTTTGAGCGAAAGCAGTTGCAGTCGAACACTTATACTTCGACATCGTTATCGAAACGTTGTTCATCTAACGGATTTTGGAGAGCTCCGAACAGGCAGTAATCACTTGGCGCAATGTCCAGTGAGTACGCAAGATGGGATAAAACGGGCAACCGAAGCTATAAAAAAATTTCCTGTCTAACTTTTCAGGTTTAGTGCCTCGCTTTACCATACAGCAACAAAATATTCTTGCGATTCACATTTGGGGGCTTATCCCGGAGTTTTTGGAGCACACATTGCAGTTGCTGAACGTACAAACACTGGCGTGCACAAATTAAGGACGAGACGGTTTTTCGAATGTAACTTCGTGCAGAAGTGCTCCACATCGACTCAAATCATACCATAAGATCCCCAAGATGTAAGAATATGGGACAAGTGAGCAAAACCGTCAAAACAAGGAATCCAAAGGATACAAAGGCACTTTATTGAAAAGGTAGCTTCGAGCACAACTGGAGAAAATACAAACGTCCATGTGACAGGCGGCTGCCAAAAAAATCCAGTCTTTAGTAGGGGACATGATCACCTCTGATTGCGTTGCAGGATTTACAACGTCTGTCCATGCTGAGGACGAGGTTGTCAAGGAGCTGTTGAGGTATCGCGACCCATTCCTCTTGTAGTGCCAATCGCATCTGCGGAATCGTTGCTGCCAAGCTTCTCCCGAGAAGGTCCCAAACGTTTTCGATTGGATTTAGGTCCGGAGACCTTGCGGGCCAATCCATGCAATGAATATCTTCACTCTCCAACAGCTGTGCGACAGCCACTGTACGATTAGGTGTAGTGTTGTCGTCGTCCATGAAGAGGAGCTCAGGATCCACAGCAGCTCTAAACAGACGCACGTGAGGCAGGAGAACCTCGGTACAGTAGCGGACACCAGTGACTGAACCTCCTTGGAAGATGTGGAGGGCAGTACGGATACCAAGCATGATACCGCCCCAAACGAGAACTCCGCCACCTCCAAACCGGTCCCTTTCGACGTTGTTGGAGGTATGATTGCGTGTTCCCTGCTGTCTCCTGATGAGTGTACGTCCAGAATCGCTCGTCAGACTAAATTGGCTCTCATCCGTAAAGAGAACTCGACTCCATTGCTGATGCGTCCAGTTCTTTTGTTCCTGGCATCACAGAAACCGCCGTCTCCGATGAGCAGGCGTTAATGGCAAACACCGTACTGGTTGTCGTGCAAATAGACCACCTTTGTGCAGCCTCCTGGCCACGGTAAAACGCGATAACGGACGTCCAGTTGTCTGTTGCATGTGCCTTGCAATTTTTCCCGCTGTCTGCCGTCTGTCTCTTTTCGCCTGTAGGACAATATACCGGTCGTCCGCCGCCGTGGTTGCTCGTGGACGACCACTGCTAAACTCTCGGACAGCTGTTCCTGTCGTTTGAAATGCTCTCCAAGCTCGTGAAACGATGTTGTGAGCGATCCCGAACTCCTCGGCCACACTAGTCACACTTTGACATTCTTCCAACTTCCCAATGACGCGACCTCGGGTAAGGTCATCCAGATGTCGTCTACTGGATTGCCTGTTGGCCATATCACACGGTGGCAGCAACTCGACGTCGTTCAAACCGATGTACACTGTGCAATAGCTTTCACCGAATTGCTGAGCGTACATCGCCCGTGTGCTTTATACCCTTCCGACACTCCCCCCCCCCTCCTAAGTCATGCTGCATATACACTGCCGGACAATTGCTAAGGACGGATGACAATAGCAACGATAGCAACCATAAAATGGAAGGCAGGAAAATGTGGAAATTAGCATAAGTGCGGGATACAGTAAGACGTGTTGTTTTGGATTGCCGAACTTGTTCGTGACGTCATAGCGCTGATAAGAGATATAAAGGATTTGACGCGTATTGACCGTTTGTAACGTATACTCTATATTCACTTTCCTTTTGATTTTACTATCTCTGGTTATTTTATTTTACTATGTAAATTATCTTCCTACTGAACGGAATATTATTTCACCCGCTGAATGAGATCTGGCAATGAGTGTAAGTCATGACGTGGTGGTAGCTCGTATATAGGCGCGTTCATCGAGAAGCGTGTGTTGTTGCGTTGTAGTTGTGTTGTTGCGTTGGAGTTGCGTTGCAGTGTGTTGTTATGTAGTAGTGATATATGAGTGCCTTAGTTGACCAGGAGTCATCATAATAAACAAGTTGTTCTGTAAGTTCAGTCTTTTTCAATTCTTAGTTTTGTCAGACCTCTGTCTGGCTGTTAGGTTTATGACTTTGATTACTTAATATAAATAACCAGCGTTGAGACTTTGTTTAAGTTCATAATTAACGAGTAACAACACCCTTTTGGGAATTCATTATTTTGGAAGCGTAGAGCATTATTCATTCATAATAATTAGCTTAGCAAAAGATAAACAAAGCTAATTCATTATAATTGGCGCCCGAACTTTTCCCGAACACGAGATCCTGACTATTATTACCCATGGCTTCCTTACCTGAGACAACTGCAAATTTCCACCTTCCGGCAAGTCTCGAGGGTAATGGTGTTTGTTTGGACAATTTGTACGAAGCCTGTGGCTCTGACTTGGATATGAATAATCTACACATACCCAAGCATTCTTCACCATCTCGTAATGCACCAGCTTCTTATCACTCTGAGTCGCGGGTCGTACCTGAGGGAGTGCAATCCTCTCAGCGAAGCAGAATGCTTGCCCATTACGTGCCGCATGCAGGAACAATTAATTTCAATGGTTTGGAGGGGTCTTTAAAGTTCCTCGAAGATCTGGAAGACCATTTTGACTTATATAATATTCCGGAAGACTGCAAGGTCTAAATTGCCGGAACTTGCTTGAGAGATACCGCCAAGACCTGGTATCGGCAGTGGCGAGGGTCGAACCCGGATTCTCATTATGAGAATTTCCGTGCAGAATTCTTGGAGGTCTTTCCTTTCGGCCTCAGTCGAGCTAGCCTTGCTCAACAGCTGTTTTCTCGTCAGCAGGGTCCCAATGATAGCCCTGTTGCATTTGCGTTGGAAACTACACGCCTATATAATCTATGGGATCCACATGCCAGTCATGTTGACATGTTGGATACCCTCGTACAGCAGCTCGACCCATTCTTACAAGATTTTCTTGAGGTTCGACACCCTGCCACTATTCATGAATGCCTTCACCTCATACGCACGTATGAAGAGCGACATGGCAAACATGCTTCAACTCACCATGCTCGGGCACCCCGCGAGGCTTATTACGAAACCCTCAGCGGCATAATAGACAAAACTTTCAGCGCGAGCATACACACGTGCCCACCCAAGCTTCATACGTTCCACCACACAGAAGAGTGGCGAACCAGCAACGAGTTTCGGAGCAAGCTACGGGGTATCGTCATAATGCACAGTATGCTCGACCCCGTTCCACTCAGCAGCATTCGGAACGTTATCATGCTCAGGGCAATAATAATTTTTCTGCCAGTGCTGAGGGCAGACGTAACGAAAATGAAAATCTCAACAGACACGCGGAGTTCCCGACGCAGGGTGCACGCAATTTTCCTTATCGTGAAAATTTTCCCGATACCCGGCAGGGTCGAGGTTTCCGACCACATGATAACACCACCAGAATTCCTTTAAACTTCCACAGGAAGTAGACGAAGGAGTCGGTCCTGCTTCCTGATACCAAACATTCTGACCCTAAAACAGTATTAGTGACTGTTCAAACTCCTCAGTTGCCTGATGTATTCTTGACACTTGAAGACATTATTGTCGAGACAAAGTTCGACACTGGGTCTGAGATTTCAGCCCTAAATACAAAGTTTTGCAATGATGTTTTTTCTGCAATACATGTTCAGCCTGCAACGCAGTATTTGCGAGGTGCAAATAACGAAATCTTCAGTATCGCAGGAACTGTCACATTATCTTTAGGGCTGGGAAAAGCTCGTTTTACACATTCTTTCCTGCTTATAGACGAGCTACCCGTGAAATGTCTCATGGGTATGGACTTTATTAACCAGT
Source organism: Macrothele yani (assembly GCA_039090855.1). Taxonomy (NCBI): domain Eukaryota; kingdom Metazoa; phylum Arthropoda; class Arachnida; order Araneae; family Macrothelidae; genus Macrothele; species Macrothele yani. Next base: position 24,331,656 of record CM076989.1, read on the forward strand.
TTCAAATAACTTTGAATTTTGTACAACATGTGATTTCCTTTCCGGAACCTGTCGAAATGATTCCGACGGTTCCTGTAGATATTACGAGTTTATTGTTGAGTGACCAATTGAATGAGGGGCAACGAGACCAGCTTTCTCTCCTTTTACAGGAAAGCCCTGGTTTATTTTCGGATCAACCTGGTTTCACACAGGTGGTTTATCATGTTATTGACACTGATGGTTCGAAACCCATTGCGACGAAACCTTACCCTTGTGCTCCACATAAAAAACAGGAAATGCAACGTCAAATTGCGGAAATGATTAAGCAGGGCATAATCAGGGAATCAACAAGCGCCTGGGCGGCTCCTGCCTTCTTGGTTCCAAAGCAACAACCAAATGAATTTCGTTTCGTGACAGATTTTCGCAAACTCAACCAAGTCACAAAAACAATCAATTATCCCCTACCTGTCATGTCACATATCCTAAATGACTTGTCGTCAACCAAATGGATGTCAACTTTGGATTTGGCGAGTGGATATTGGCAGGTGGCAGTACATCCGGACTCGGTCGATAAAACAGGCTTTGTGACTCCTTTTGGGGCCTATGAATATTTACGTATGCCTTTTGGTTTAGCTTCTGCACCTGCTACTTTCCAAAAGCTTATGGACACGGTTCTCAGACCTGTCCTGGGTCCCCATGTGCATGTCTATTTGGATGATATTATTATAACATCAGAGACTTTTGACGAGCACCTTTCTCTGCTCAAACAGGTGTTCCAACTTATATACAATGCTGGCTTGACGTTACAACCTAGTAAATGCCAGATAGCGCGGGACGAGATTGTATATCTGGGGTTGAAAATTACTCCCCACGGCTTATTCACTGATAATGAAAAAATTAGGCCTATTGCTGACTTTCCTCGGCCTAAAACAGCAAAAGAACTATCCCGCTTTCTGGGAATGACCGGATGGTATCAGCAGTTCGTCCCCGCTTATGCTACAATATGTGAGCCATTGTATGCTTTAAAGCGTAAATACAAGAAGTTTATTTGGACACCTGAAGCTAACGCTGCATTCGAAACACTGAAGTCTGCATTGACTCAGCCTCCGGTGTTGGCTTTCCCGGATCATTCTAAAGAATTTGATATTTATACTGATGCATCCGGAGTTGGTCTTGGTTGCGTTTTGTCACAAGCTGGGCATCCAATAGCTTTTGCGTCTCGTACTTTAGCCAAAGCTGAACGCAATTATTCAGCTACGGAACGTGAATGTCTTGCTGTTGTGTATGCACTGAATAAATTTCAATGTTATCTTAACGAATTGACAGTTAACATAATAACGGATCATTCTGCCCTTCAGTATTTGAATTCTGCTAAACACCTATCTCAAAGACTTATGAAGTGGGCTCTGAAGTTACAAGAGAGCAATATCAAAATTTCGTATCAGCCAGGTAATAAGAATCAATTACCGGACGCATTATCTCGCGTTCCGATTAGTGGGGTCCCCACCGAAACTACTCCTGGATGTCAGCCTTTACTTCTGATAGCTGATATCACATCCAGAGAGCAGATAATGGCAGAATTAATAAATGATCCAGATTTTGGGGATATTTACAATTTTTTGCTTGCGGGTTCGCCCCTACCAAGTGATCCTTCTCTGGCTGGAAGGTCACAACATTTTGAAGTAATAGAGGGTCTTCTTTATTATACAAAGTCTCGGACTACTAGGGCAGAGTTTCGCCCATGTATTCCGCGAACCCTTAGAATGGCTCTTTTAAATGAATTTCATGACAAACCTCTTGCAGGCCATTTAGGTATTCGCAAGACCCGTTGTAAATTGCGGGATGTTGCCTATTGGCCTGGCATGTACCAAAGTGTGCTCGCATACGTTCAATCATGTCACTTGTGTCAGATTAATAATTACCGTAATGTAAGACCGGCCGGTCACTTGAAATCTAGTTCAAGTTCTCATGTATTTGATATTATTTCCATAGATTTATTGGGACCTTATCCATTATCTGTTAAAAATAAAGCTCGTTATGTTTTAGTACTAACTGATAATTTTTCTAAATGGGTTGAAGTTTTTCCCATTAAAACTGCTACGGCTGAGGTTATTTGTAATGTCTTAGTTAATGAAGTATTTTCTAGATATGGTGCACCTAATAAAGTAGTTTCGGATAATGGTCCTCAATTTATTTCTGACATTTTTGAAAGAATGTGTGCGAGATTACACATTAAACATAAATTCATTTCCCCATATCATCCCCAGAGTAATCCTGCAGAACGCGTTAACCGAACGCTAGTGAAAATGATTGCGACTTTCGTAATGGACCACCATGAAAGATGGGATGACCATTTAGAACTTTTTGCGTTCGCCCTCCGCTCGTCTGTCCACGAGTCTACTAAAATTACTCCTGCAGAACTTTTTCTGGGTCGCAAAATTAAAACCCCTTTTGAAAATTTAACGGGGATTATCGACGAACTAAATCAGCGACCAACTCCGCAATCAGTACACATTATGGCAGAAAAAGCTCGTGTTGCAATGCTAGGAGCACAAGCGGCTCAAGCACGATATTATAATTCTAGGCGTAGGGAACCAGATCTTGTCGTTGGAGATCTCACTCTCGGGGAAACGCACTTCCAGTCTTCTGTTTCGCATACTTTAGTGAAGAAATTTGCACCCAGCTACGAAGGTCCATATCGGGTGGCAAATGTCTTTGAAAATAATATTGTTCTGGAGAAACCGAACAACAATTTTCAATATGTACATGTTGATCAATGTCGCAAGTATCACGAACGGGATATCGAGTTCATTATCAATCCTACTCAACCTTCTGTTCCACAGACTCAAGAATCTATATCTCATGTTCAACCGCCAGAAATTGTGGACGACCCACCGAACATTTTTGACGAATCACCAGTGATTTTTCCTTCACCCTCCCCCTCCAGACGAGTTTCTACAACCGCAACCTGATTCTCCCGTGAGACCAAGGCTCGATTCGCGTTCGTCGAATACTAGTATCGTTCCTTTCCCTCCAACCATTGCCAAGACTATTGCTGCGCCGTTTCCGGCTAACTCTGCACCAACGCGGGATACTTCTTCTTTGAATACCTCATCGGAAAGTATTCCTATAGGCAAATCCAAACATCGCCCTGCACGACCGCTGAATTATAGCAGCGACTCAGAGGCGTCGGACATTTCGGATTTGTCAGTTATGAATCCAACATTTAATATTCCACACCGTCCAGCACCACCAAAAGCTGGGCGCAAACGTCACTTGTCTCCCCAATCTGCTTCGCCGCAACAGCGACGAAGGCAGAAATCTTTGCATCCGCCCGGGTTTCGCCCCTGGAACCTCCGTTCAGGGCAAACAGGGCCGATGCCTGCTACTACTATCATGCCCCGTGGGCGTAAACGAAAACAAGCGATGTGGCCGGAGACACGTCCTCCAAAAAGATACTGGAAGGACACAACGGGCCCCAGCATCAAGGGACTTCATATCCAAAGCCTGGGGGAGCCCGTTCCTATCAGCCGCAGCAGGGATTTCCGGACCGCCAGACTTCTGACGTTCCTGACCGTTCTTCTCAGCCGCAGGGATTTCCAGACCGCCAGACTCCTGACCGTTCCTATCAGCCGCAGCAGGGATTTCCGGACCGCCAGACTCCTGACCGTTCTTCTCAGCCGCAAGGGATTCCGGACCGCCAGACTTCTGACCGTTCTTCTCAGCCGCAGGGATTTCCAGACCGCCAGATTCCTGACCGACAACAGACCGATGTTCCATTACCGTCCCGGAAGAGATCCAAGCCACCTGATTTCCCCAGTCCCATTAGGCCTGGAAAACGTTTTCGCACTAGAATTTTTTATGCGTCCTCGAGATAAGTAAGTTCTCGTGGACAGGTTCTTTTCTCAGTTTATTGTTTTTCCTGCTCGACCAGTTGGCGTGTCAGAATTTCTTTTTTTCGTGTGGGCCTATGCATTCTTTTTGTGTATATATGTGTGTTTTTTTTTTATATTTCTTCTATGTCCATCTACTAATCCACTTTTTTTGTATATATCTATGTGCTTAGGGGTAAAATAATAAAATTGTTACTGTTAGGCAGCTCCAGGTAAATTTCGCTGCTGATACAGTTGTTCTGTATTTCAACGCATGAGGCAAACGTAATTTGAAATGAAAATAATAAAATTGTTACTGTTAGGCGGCTCCAGGTAAATTTCGCTGCTGATACAGTTGTTCTGTATTTCAACGCATGAGGCAAACGTAATTTGAAATGAAAATAATAAAATTGTTACTGTTAGGCAGCTTCAGGCAATCTTCGCTGCTGATACAGTTGTTATGTATTTCAACCAATGAGGCGCACGTAATTTGAAATTAAAAAAGTGATTCCTGCTAGGCAGAATAAAAGGAAAGTATGCCGATGCAGGTTTGGTTTGTTCTACACTACAAATTTCACAGTCGAATACAGATTCGTAAATTGTTATGCCAAGTTGATAATGTAAATACGGCTACCACCAAACAACAAATCAAAAAAAAAAGATCGAGAAACGTCAATCATCGAAATGTAAGACTTACACTCCAAAATTGATAGATTTTTCGGAAACCAAAAAAAAAAGAAAAAAAGAGAAGAAAAAATTAAGGGGGAGATGATGTAACGTATACTCTATATTCACTTTCCTTTTGATTTTACTATCTCTGGTTATTTTATTTTACTATGTAAATTATCTTCCTACTGAACGGAATATTATTTCACCCGCTGAATGAGATCTGGCAATGAGTGTAAGTCATGACGTGGTGGTAGCTCGTATATAGGCGCGTTCATCGAGAAGCGTGTGTTGTTGCGTTGTAGTTGTGTTGTTGCGTTGGAGTTGCGTTGCAGTGTGTTGTTATGTAGTAGTGATATATGAGTGCCTTAGTTGACCAGGAGTCATCATAATAAACAAGTTGTTCTGTAAGTTCAGTCTTTTTCAATTCTTAGTTTTGTCAGACCTCTGTCTGGCTGTTAGGTTTATGACTTTGATTACTTAATATAAATAACCAGCGTTGAGACTTTGTTTAAGTTCATAATTAACGAGTAACAACACCCTTTTGGGAATTCATTATTTTGGAAGCGTAGAGCATTATTCATTCATAATAATTAGCTTAGCAAAAGATAAACAAAGCTAATTCATTATACGTTGTTGTTCAAACGCAAAGTTGAAAGGGAAAGAATCAATTGACGAACTTGCAATTTTCAGTATGTCTTCCCGACATCACCTAGATGATTTTACGCGTGGCCGTATTATTGGCAAGATTGAAGAAGGGCGAAAAATAACAGATGTTGCCAGGGAGTTCGACGTCAGCCACAGTGTTGTTTCAAGGCTTTGGAAATCATTTTAAACAAATGGAGAGTGTAGCAAACGTCACGGGGGAGGTCGTGTTCGCAGTACGACACCTGCAGAAGATCGGTACATAGTGCTATCAACAAAAAGACACCGGCGCAGCACAGCTAGTGAGGTAGCAAATCAGTTTATGGCTGCTACTGGCAAGCGGATCTCCCGAAAAACTGTTGCCAGACGTTTGCATGAAGGAGGACTATACGCCCGCCGTCCTGTTGTGTGCATCCCATTGTCCAGACGTCACCGTACCGCCCGTTTGCAATGGTGCCATCAACATCGCAATTGGACTGATAACGACTGGTTTGCTGTCCTCTTCTCAGATGAGAGTAGATACAGTCTATCGTCTGATTGTCGACGACAACTGATCTGGCGTGATAGTTGTCCAGCAAACATACAGGAAAGGAACCGATATCCGACATGTAGTGTCATGGTATGGGCTGGCATCATGATCAATGGCCGTACGTCCCTCTATGTGCTTCCAACTGGGACTATGACTGGCCAACGATACATTAATAATGTTCTGCTACCTCATGTTCGCATGTTCCGTGGTGCTGTCGGTGATAGATTCATTTTCATGGACGACAACGCAACATGTCATCGAACAGTCGCTGTCCAGGAGTGTCTTGAGTGCCTCGTATGGCCAGCACGTTCTCCAGATCTGAATCCCATTGAAAATGTGTGGGATGCTTTGGGGAGGAGTCTTGCTGGTCGCCAATGCCCTCCAATAAACAAGGACACCCTCATCCGTGCACTGACAGAGGAATGGGATAAATTACCCCAATAGCTGCTTGATAATGTTGTGCAAAGCATGACACGACGTGTGGAATCTTGCATCGCCCTCCATGGTGGCCATATCCCGTATTGACATCTTACGCCGGAGCGCCTGCGGACGGTAATTGCATTTTTTTCACGTTTACGTATTCTGCACAAAATGGCCTGTTTGTCCCTTGAACACGTTCCAAAGCCTTCTGGATTTCAGAGCACAATAAATTGTCTTTCTTGTAATGTCCTGGCATTCTGACATTATTTTATTTCACTTGGCATCCAACCACACTTACTTTTTATGCGCTATATAGCCGTTTATGATCCGTCCTTAGCAATTGTCCAGCAGTGTATATGCGCATGCCCTACCGTACCGGATCCTAGTCGATCTCCTGAGTGGCTTTCGGTCCGTTCTGCCTGCTCGTTCTGCTGTTATGCTAATTTCTCCTCTTCGTCCTTAATTTTTGCACACCAGTGTATATGCAGTAACAGTTGCATTACGGTTCAGAAGCTCCTAATGAATAATGCCTCTGCGATCGCACCATACGTTTAAACCGAATCGTCTTGCCATGACGACTAGCTTTTGGATACGGCTGAGGTCTTTCACCTTTGTCAACAAATTGTCTTTTTACCGACGATATTGTCATATGTCATCCACTTTACATTGCCCGTGACAACATTGTCCGGTAACGGTTCGTTCTACTGTCGCGAAGGAGGACTTGTCGCAACTGACGGTTTAGATTATTTGCTGCAGTCCCTAGGAGCGTGGGGAACTCATAGGTCTGAATTACTCACTTTTTCCAAAGTGCGGAATATATTAGACTATGATGTGTTTAGTTTGTCCACTAATTTACTCGTTATTTGGCGTGGGTCTTAAACCTTTAAAGCGTAGTCGTCAAAGGCCTTTAAGAAAAGCCTTCCTCACTGACGAGTTAGTACCACATAAGGGTTGCACCTTACGTAATTGTGTAACAAGTCCGAGTAAGTCTGATTTGCAACACTTACATGCCAGCTGGATTTTATCTTTTGCATTTCTGATGGGATCTTTTGCATTACTGATATTTTCAGTCAGGTCAGCAGAGTTGAAGAATTCGGACACCTCCACATATGCTAATGAATGTGCGTTTGCAGAAATAGATGCGCCCACCTGGGATGGGAGTATATTGGGTGCTGTGTGGTAAAAGGAGCATTTTTAAACCAGTCTGACAGCATTGGAAACGACTCGCAAAACTGACAATCTTTGAAAACGGCATGGTGGTTGTGGGTACCACCTAAGTAAACAATCGGTACTTAGCATTACAGCTTATCTGGGATTTCCGAGATCCATTGTAACAGACGATCGTTATCGATGGAAAGCAGATAGTGTCACAACAGCGAGCAACATTCTGGGAAGCAGCAATAAACTGAGTGATAGTGCTAAACAAAGCTTATTGCGAAATGTGAAGAAGGAACGAACATTCTCCACCACAGACCTGGACGACGACGTTGCACAAGCCACTGGAACAGCTATTTACATCAAAACAGTCCGTCGGGAACAGCATGTCCACGGTTATGCTAGGTCAACGGAGCACAATACCTGTATCACTTCATGTAATGTAACCAGGTAGGTCAACGGAGCACAATACCTGTATCACTTCATGTAATGTAACTACGCCTGGAGTATTGCCTTCCTCGCCAATTTTGGACCACAAAAAGAGTGTACGAGGATCATTTGGAAGGACGACTTCTTTTCACTTCTATATTTCTTTCGTTTCGATGGACGTATCTCTGTGTGCATTTTCCCAGGGCACACTATCAGGCTGGCTGCATTGTTCTTTAAAGCAAGTATGCAGGGGGGGGGTGATGGTGTGGAGCTGTTTTTCCTAGAAAGGACTGTCATTTCCTTATGGCGCTCTCCAGATTAACGGTATGAAAATACAATGAACGATTCCGCACTATATACGCCATGGACGTACTTCGGTTCATGTCCCTGCTTGTTTCAGCGAGATCCTTGGCACATTGAAAGGTCTGTTTAGGCTTGGTTTGGAAAGCACAACGTCCAAATGTTGGATAATCAGCGACCAGACGTGTTCGATGGGCGACATATCGGGAGAATGGGCGGGCCGCGGCAGCAGTGACACCTGGTGAGTCCCGAAGAATTGTTCATGATGCGTACCACGTGCGGGCGCGCATTGTCCTGTTGAAACGTGGCCGCTGGCAGGTCCTGCAGGTAAGGGAGGACTACAGGCTCCAAAACGTTGGAGATGGTGCGGTGGCTGTTGAGTGTACCGGCGATGCGTACCAGAGGGGTGCGGGTGTCATATCCAATTGCGTCTCAAACCATAACGCCAGGCGACGGACCTGTATGGTGATGCACAACGCAGGTGTCATACAGTCTCTCGCCGCGGTGCCGCCACACGCGGATCCGACCATCGTGGTGTTTCAGGCAGATGCGGGATTCGTCTGAGAAGACCATCGTGCCATTCCGTAGTCCAGGTGCGGCGTTCAACGGCCCAATATCTCCGCACTCGCCGGTGGTGTAGCGTCAATTGTAATTGGAGCAATAGGCGCCGTGCGACAAGTCCCCGCTTCTGCAGACGACGTCGAACGGTACACACCCTAATTCCTGCGCTAACATTCGTGATGAGGCGGTGCGAGCCGTCAATGCTCGCCACACAGCATGCCGGTCCTCTCGTTCGGTGGTGTGCCGTGGCTGCAGCAATCACTCACGTAGGTCCGTCCGTCCCTCCTGCACCCCCGAATCCATATTCGCCTCGCTGTGACTGGATGTCGTCCCACACGGGCGCCGATGTCTCGGTACGATAAACCGCTGTCGCGATAAGCCACTATTCGTCCTCTGTAGAACTACGAAACGTGCTGGAAAGACTGCCGTATTCTGCGACGAGGCATCAGGAAGCTTCCCACGACGCACAGGTCCGGCAGCACAACACACATCCACTACTTACACCCCGCCTTCTGTGCACCCTATTTATAGTGCTACTCGGTGACGTGACGGGGGCGTACATGATTTGCATATGCCCAGCAATGCTAATCTTTTGTATGTCCTCTCACGGCCGACGCCTGCTGCGAATTTCAGGCAAATCGGATTTCCGTCAAATGGCCAGCAGTGTATATAGGAAAACATACAACACTTGGCTGATCGGAAATGCCAAACAAAGCATTATAACTACTTAGGTGCAGCTAGTGCACATTTTTATTTTCAGGATGGGGAAAGGTTTGTGTTTATTCAATAAAATTAAAACGCTACTTTACAGCAGTTAATGGTTTATAATTTCATTCGGGGTGGGGTAACGACAACCTTGAGAAGCACTAGAGGCTATAAGCAGTCGTCCGTCTCTATGTTAATGACCTTAGTTCCATGGAGGAGGGGGCCAGGGCCGGAACATCTCCCATGCCAAGTTAATTACCTTAGTTCCAGGGAGGAGGGGGCCAGGGCCGGAACATCGCCCATGCCAAGTTAATGACCTTAGTTCCAGGGAAGATAGGGGGCCAGGGCCGGAACATCGCCCGTGCCAAGTTAATTACCTTAGTTCCAGGGAGGAGGGGGCCAGGGCCGGAACATCGCCCATGCCAAGTTAATGACCTTAGTTCCAGGGAGGATAGGGGGCCAGTGCCGGAACATCGCCCGTGCCAAGTTAATTACCTTAGTTCTAGGGAGGAGGGGGCCAGGGCCGGAACATTGCCCATGCCAAGTTAATGACCTTAGTTCCAGGGAGGAGGGGGCCAGGGCCGGAACATCGCCCATGCCAAGTTTGAATGAATAGCCCACGATTCTAAGCACACGGCCACCCGAGTGGCAGTAAGTGTTTAAATATTTCAATGATGAAAATCTACTATATTTTAAATCTTAATAATAATCTTCTATATAAAAAAATTAATTTCGCATTCGTATTTGATTAAAAAGAAGCTACCTATTATTTTTTGGGGCAAATTAAATCAAGTCGTGTATACATATTACTGCCGACAGAGAAGACTATTGCTGATGCTTTATGAAATCTGGGAGATGTGAATCCGTTTATTGGTGTAAATATATGTACACTGATGTGCCAGATCTCGGGACTTGGGTGGGAATGGCAACACCCCAAACTCAGATGAATGCTCCTCTAACCATAATGTGGCGTCCCGACACTTGTGTGGAGGTGCATTGTTCTGTTGGAACAGGCCCAACCCATCAGCATGAATGCGGGACATGAACGGGGGTACTTCGTCAGAAAGGAAGCGCACATAGCGTTGGTCGGTCACAGACGTTTGTAGCCGTACCAGGGGTCCCAGAGAAGTCCAGCTAAACACACCCCATACCCTTACGGACCTCCCACCACCCGGTACAGTTCCCTGTTATTAGACGGGATCTATGGCTTCATGGTGTTTGCGCCAACCACGAATCCTTCTTCCACCTGCCCCATACAGTTGGAAACGCAACTCGTCAGACCAGGCTACATGTTTCCAGTCATCATGGGTCCAGTGGTGGTGTTGCCGTGCCCAAACTAGGCGCATCGCTCTGTGTCGTGCACCCATCAAGAGGACTCGAGTTGGGCTTCGGCTCCCAAAGCCCATATCGTGCAGGGTACGTTGCAATCGTTGCATTCGATATATTGAATTTCGATGATACCTGCGAGAGTGTTGCACGCCTATCGCGTGAAACGATTCTTAACAGCAGACGATGGTCACGTTCATCCAATGTCTTTTTACGGCCGCACTGGTATCGTAAGATGGAGATTTTGCCGGAATTCTTGTAGTCGCGGTACACCCTTGCAATGATCGTCCGTGAAAATCCGAACTTCGTTTGTACCTCCCAAATACTATGACACCGCGTTGAAATTCTCTTAAATCGTTATTACTTATCATTCTCATGCTGAAAACAACTCTGACAGCTGGCAAGGATGTCTATCGCTTTATATACGCACCGGAGGACGCAACCGAGTACGCGCATAGGTGATGTTGCTGTGTATTTTGCATAAGCTCGTCTATACCAGTTTTTCTGGAACTTCAGTGTATATACACATATTTTTTTTATTGGAGGTTTAACGACCACCGTGAGCAACTCAATGGGCTATAAGCAGTCACCCGACCCTAATTTAGGGCCACTGGTTCCAGGAAGGGAGAGAACCAGTGCCGTAAGACAAACACAACATCCATGCCTCACCGGGATTCGAACCCGGACCTTTTTCGGACGAATTATCAGAAGTCATCGCTTAGAGCACTGCGTCATCGGGGCGGCATTTTGGTGTAAATATGGCATGGATGTTAAGTCTGATAATATCCGAAAACTTGAAAATTTCGTCGTTCTGGAGCGAGAGTCGAACCCGCGTCTCCCGGATAGCTCGAGTATGCTAACCACTACACCACCCTAAACGACCAAGTTTCGAAATGAATCCGGGAGACGCGGATTCCCGCTCCAGGACGACGAAATTTTCCAGTTTTCGGATATAATCTGACTTAACATCCACGTCATATTTACACCAATAAACGGATTCAAATCTTCCAAATTTGTATTGTACAATGGTGTAATCCCGTATTTCATTCATTGAAATCAGAGAGATCTTATTGACTAGCCGAGTTCTACAGTCTTTGTTCAGAGTAGCTAAAAAAAATTTTTTTTATTCGAGAGAGAGGGAGGACGAAGTGTGACGGCAATAATTGGATTTTTTTATTAACTTTCATGCCATGAAAACTCCCGGTTTGCGATTATTTACGAACAGGAAAGTTTTCGAAATTGTTTTCTATACCCACATAGAAAAAAAAACCCAAAGATGTCTTACTCGATACTTCAGAGAGAGATATAGCTCAATATATTTCACTTTTTGTCTTTTTTTGACAAAAATTTTTCCGTTTTTTTCCACTAAAGGGGTTAAAATGACCCTTCCCCAAAATGCTTAAATTTCGAAATCCTTTGGTTCACGCGAGAAATTTTCTTTCTAAATTTTTATGCCCAGCTCAAAACGCTTCAACAGCTTAAGCAATTAAGTATCCTTTTAAAAAATGCTCCCAGATATAAAAGATTAGAAAGTTTTCATACCAATATCCTGATATTTCCTTCCGGGTCCTAGCACTTCAGGAGGGTCGCTGGCCACGCATTAACCCGGATGTAAATATCTTCTAGCTACGCGAACTCAACTCGAAATGAAAATAGTATTCACAATACACTTACAGTTATATTGTTGAATATTGTTACATCAGAACAAATAGTAATAATTTGTTACGACTATAATGTCGCTCAAATACATATCAAAGCAGCATCCACACGATTCTCTAAAGTCATAAATTGAGAACAAATCATTTCTATTGGTCCGTCTGGCCTGTTGTATATGAGGTAACGAGGCGTCATGTACACATTTCTTTTTTGCGAGGGTGAGTGCTATATAGATAAACCTGAGAAACTTGAATAGCAGAATGTTGGCCATGTTTCTTTTTAGTTTTTAGAATCTTACATTAAAAGCTAGGACAACAATGTCCCTTGATTTAGCATGCCTCGAAAAGGATTTGCGGTGGTGCTTTGTTATGCGTTCGTATGTAGTTAGTATATCTCCATTTCTACTATTAGGACTGATTTTTTTTTGTTTGAGTAGGCTAACGCATGACATGATACTAATGATCACGCATTTTATAATTTCTGTGATGTACAGTTTTCCCACAAAGGGACGTGAACGAATTTTTATTTTTCGTATGGTTTGATAACTGGTAGCATGAACAAAATGTTCATGCATTTTGTTCCTTGTAATTTTTTTCGTGGTTAAAGATCATCGTGAGCTATAAGTAGTAACCTGTACATAATTTCGGACCTCATTGGGGCGCGGGTGGCCTAGTGGTCAACGTTCGTGACTGCTACGGAAAGGACCTCAGGTTCGATCTCAGGCAGGTACGAACGCTCGATCCACTAAATACCCACCGTGCGTCGGATGGGCACGTTAAGCCGTCGGACCCCGGGTACTGGCCCCGCGATAGTAAATAGGGCGTCTTCTACCTCGCTTTTGTGTTATTTTCCGATCGGGCACTCTATCCCAAATCTCCTAGCTTCCTATTTCTAAGGGTTGTTTAAGACCTGGGGTCAGACACTCCCTTTCTAAAAACCTCTACATATGATCATTTCGGGTCTCAGGTTCCAGGGAAGGTAGGGTTCCAATGCTGTAGGACAAGCACACCACCAGAGATCGTCACGGGTCGATAATTTCTAGCAAGTCAAACGGATCGGGTCAAGGTGTTCTTGACCCGATTTTGACCCAGTTATATTTCCGTTTTATTTTTGAAAAGAAAAAAAAAACACGCACTGCCGAATTTTGTGCTCAATACTGGTACCCGCTGACTGGAAAATGATTTGTCATGCAATACGAAGGAAGAATGTTCTCAGAAGGAAAAGTGTCCCTCCCTTTTCAGGGGCAATGATGAAAAGAGCATCCACATTTTAGAAACTTTCAACTCATCATAAACTTGTAAAAATTGATATTGCTGTGGAACATATTCTGAAGCTTGATATGTTATCAAGAAAACAGCAAAAACTGAAATTAAACATACAACACGTTGTTTAATTCAAATATTTTGGCTGTTGCGCTATTAACCTTAGGTGAAACAGTCTTAACATTACTGCAGAGGGATTTTTTGACTCTCGCCGTGTTCAAAAACATGTGTAAAACGGTTAGATTATATCTTGCAAATGAAGGACGTGCGTTTCAATACTTCCTGTATGTGAGTAAATTATACGTTCCTATAATACATTTGTTTGATTTCTCAGTAACTTAAGGTAGTCGCTGCGCAGATAATTTTTTGAAAGTCCAATATACACTGAGTGGCCACTTTATAATGACCACCCCCTCAGTACTTCGTTGGGCCATCTTTTGCCTTTAATACTGCGTCGATTCTTCGTGGCATGGACTCCACGAGATGTTGATAGGTGGTTTGTGGAATCTGAGACCATGCTTGATGAATAGCACTTTCCAGGAGTGTGAGATTGCAGGGTTGTGGATCAAGCTGTCTGATGGCTCGTTCAACTTCATCCCACAAATTCTCAATGGGGTTGAGATCTGGAGATTGTGGGGGCCACCTAAGCAAAGTAAGCTCACCGGCATTTTCCTGAAACCAATCATCCTGTACAATACGAGCACTATGGCAGGGCGCATTATCTTGTTGAAAGTAGCCATCGCCATTGAGATAAACCATCCACATGATAAGATGCACTTGGTCCGCAACGATGTTTAGATATGACGTGCCAGTCAGACGTTGATCAACACGAATTTTCACCAATAGCTCTCATAAAAAATCTTTGCTAGCTCTTTCAACCTCTCTTTCCTGTCGATACAATTGCGAACAGCATCCTTATCACTGGTCCCCAAGACCACAGGTGGCCTAGTGGTCAACGTTCGTGACTGCCACGGAAAAGATCTCGGATTCGATCCCAGGCTGGTACGAACGCTCGAACCACTAAATAGCCGCCGTGCGTCGGATGGGCACGTTAAGCCGTCGGGCCTCGGGTCCCCCCTCCCCCATCGGTAATAAATAAGGGCGTCTTCCTACCTCGCTTCCGTGTGGCTTTCCTATCGAGCACTCTAGCCCAAATCTCTTAGCTTCTTATTTCTAAGGGTTGTTTAAGACCTGCGGTCCGACAGTCCCTTCCTAAAATCCTCTACATATGATCTGATCTGATCACTGTCGTCCGCTTACGTCATTCACGTTTGGCCTGTTGTCAAGTTGCCTAACAAACATTCGCCGAGAGAGAAATATACCGTTAAGATAAGAAAATGCATAACCAGAAAAATTAAAATTCACATAATAGGAACCAAAATAGAACGTTAAATTAGTGTACACCTTACACAATATTTAAGTATTATTTTATATCTTCTTTTGAGTCTTTTCCTCCTCCTTGGTATCCAGACTAGTACTATATCAGTTGCCCAGTGGTGGTCACTTCTAGCAATATATCCAGTCCATTGCCATTTCAGGGTTTTTACATTTATCATGACGTCATTATCTCTTGTCATTTTTCTGATGCCTGAGTTCCTTTTCCTATCTTTCTTGGTTATACAAAGCATATGTCCCTGGATGCTTCTTTCAGTCGTCTGCAGCCTTTGTATAGCTTTTTTTTAAGTCTGTTTCTGATCCATAAGGAAGAACTGGAAGGATACTTTGACGAAACACTTTTCTTTTAAGACCTAGATAAATTGCTCTTGAAAATTGTACTGCTTCTTCTAAATGCACGCCACATAAGTTTTATGCACTTATTTGGTATACGAGATAGGGAATAATCTAAAACTCTTGACGATTAAGCAGAAGTTTTCGCAAGTGACATTGTGACGTACTACAGAGGTGAAGCACATGTCAAGACGACAAAGTTGTAACGATAAATTCCGTCGGTGTAGCTTAATTTGGGGAAACATTCGCCTCCGGAGCAGAAGGATGCGAGTTCGACACCGGCGAATTTATGTTCTCGCATTGGCCCCCGATTGTGGAAATGCGATCGACTGTCAGCCGGGTACTTCGAAAAATGGGTGATCTTTCTCCCACACATCGTCTGAAATTAAAATGGCAAGCGAACAGGCCAGAAAAAGACTTGCGACTTGGTGAGCACAGTGTACGTCTTGGACAGTACGAGCAACATGGGGTTGGGCATTGTCTTGTTGAATACGGCTCCCAGGATCGTCTGAAAGAAGGGCAGAAGTTCAGCTTCCAACACTTCCTTGATCCCATACAGTACAAAACGTTTCAGATATGTATCAAAAACGTTACAATCTCATTTTCGTTACACTCTCAGGGATATCTTACAGTTACGTTTCAGCAACATCTATTTTGGAACATAACTCTTTGTACATTGCGGTTACGTTAAAAATAGTATTCACCGATACTACTGTTTTATACAGTAGTTTGCATTGTACATAATTGCTACCTTAATGTTACATTCCGACGATATTTAAGATTTTTGGTTTGGCAACGGCGTGGATACGCATGCGCATTTATGCCATTTCACTGAAGCACTCTCGTAGTCATATTTCCACGTGTTACTGGGATATTCTTTGGGGATACTGGAGTTAGCTAGTTAGTTGACTTAATATTTCATCCTTTTTTTATTTTATTCAAGATCATCTGAAAGTAAGTAATTGTTCTGATTATTATAATTTTTAAATTCTAAAAAGCATTTTATAAAATCTAAGTAGATGGCTGTGTTGTTGTATTAGTATACTATACCAGCATGGTTTTTTTTTCTACTTGAAGCTGAGAAATTTCATATTGGTAGGTATTTAGAGAAATGACGAATTTGATTTTCTTTCTTTTTTTCGCTGAAATGTAGTCTACTCCACATGTACAGGGTGATTCATAAAGAAATATACGGTTTCAACGCACTATAAAACAAGAACAATGTAAGATATTTTATGTTACCTGTAACATAATTGTAGGGGAATGTTTCAAGCTTTTAAGAGACAGTCACAGATGTTCTATGTGTGCACTCTCAGTCACACGACACACATGGAGCCGGTAATCCATTTCCGTCCAAACGCGAGGTAAGATATCTGAATCAAGTGCAGTGATAGTGGCTGTGATACGCTGTTTCAGCTCCGTTAGATCAACAGGAAGAGGAGGGGCGAACCCCTTGTCCTTTACGTACCCCCACAGGAAAAAGGCCACAAAGTGTTACGTTAGGACTTCTGGGTGGCCATTGGGTCAGTGGCATGTTGTAGTTCGCGGTTCTTCCAATCCATCGGTGAGGAAGACGTTCATCGAGATACACTGCTGGACAATTGCTAAGGGCGGATCATAAACGGCTATATAGCGCATAAAAAAGGTAAGTGTGGTTGGATGGCAAGTGAAATCAAATAATGTCAGAATGCCAGGACATTACAAGAAAGACAATTTATTGTGCTCTGAAATCCAGAAGGCTTTGGAACGTGTTCAAGGGACAAACAGGCCATTTTGTGCAGAATACGTAAACGTGAAAAAAATGCAATTACCGTCCGCAGGCGTTCCGGCGTAAGATGTCAATACGGGATATGGCCACCATGGAGGGCGATGCAAGATTCCACACGTCGTGTCATGCTTTGCACAACATTATCAAGCAGCTGTTGGGGTAATTTATCCCATTCCTCTGTCAGTGCACGGATGAGGGTTTCCTTGTTTATTGGAGGGCATTGGCGACCAGCAAGACTCCTCCCCAAAGCATCCCACACATTTTCAATGGGATTCAGATCTGCAGAACGTGCTGGCCATACGAGGCGTTGAGTATCCTCGCTCTCAAGACACTCCTGGACAGCGACTGTTCGATGACATGTTGCGTTGTCCTCCATGAAAATGAATCTATCGACGACAGCACCACGGAACATGCGAACATGAGGTAGCAGAACATCATTAATGTATCGTTGGCCAGTCATAGTCCCAGTTGGAAGCACATAGAGGGACGTACGGCGATTGATCATGATACCAGCCCATACCATGACACTACATGTCGGATATCGGTCCCTTTCCTGTATGTTTGCTGGACAATTGCAGTATCCCTATCACGCCAGATCAGTTGTCGTCGACAATCAGACGATAGACTGTATCTACTCTCATCTGAGAAGAGGACAGCAGACCAGTCGTTATCAGTCCAATTGCGATGTTGATGGCACCATTGCAAACGGGCGGTACGGTGACGTCTGGACAATGGGATGCACACAACAGGACGGTGGGCGTATAGTCCTCCTTCATGCAAACGTCTGGCGACAGTTTTTCGGGAGATCCGCTTGCCGGTAGCAGCCATAAACTGATTTGCTACCTCACTAGCTGTGCTGCGCCGGTATCTTTTTGTTGATAGCACTATGTACCGATCTTCTGCAGGTGTTGAACTGCGAACACGACCTCCCCTGTGATGTTTGCTACACTCTCCATTTGTTTGAAATGATTTCCAAAGCCTTGAAACAACACTGTGGCTGACGTCGAACTCCCTGGCAACATCTGTTATTTTTCGCCCTTCTTCAATCTTGCCAATAATACGGCCACGCGTAAAATCATCTAGGTGATGTCGGGAAGACATACTGAAAATTGCAAGTTCGTCAATTGATTCTTTCCCTTTCAACTTTGCGTTTGAACAACAACGGTCAATACGCGTCAAATCCTTTATATCTCTTATCAGCGCTATGACGTCACGAACAAGTTCGGCAATCCAAAATTTGCAAACGCACAACACGTCTTACTGTATCCCGCAGTTATGCTAATTTCCACAATTCCCTGCCTTCCATTTTATGGTTGCTATGGTTGCTATTGTCATCCGTCCTTAGCAATTGTCCGGCAGTGTATTTATCACGTGACACGCGCGCTATCGCCTGCGTCACTTCCCTCAGTAGCGGGACGCAAACTTTATGAGTACATCATCATAACGGTTTGCAGTTGTGGTCCGTGTCTTCAACTTTTACTGTTTTACAGCATCTGGAAACTGTATACTTCTTTATGAATCACCCCGTACAATAGAACTTCGACACTCTCATTTGCGACCGATTTTTATTTCTTTTGTTATCAATATATAAACGCCGCCACTGTTCCCAATGAACAGTGGACTGCGTTGTACCTCTGAAAACGTAAACAACTCGTAATCGAATATTGTTGCTTTTAAAATAGCTTTCAAGTGTAATATTTTTTATTGTGATTTTACAAAGTTTATTAAAACTATAATGTTCAACGTAACAGTAATATGATGTCACAAATATCTTTTAAATACGTAACAGTAATGTAACGAAGTTACAAATATCTTTCAAATACGTAACAGTAATGTAACGAAGTTACAAATATCTTTCAAGTACGTAACAGTAACATGAAGTTGGTATGTTGAAGTTACAAAGACCTTTCACTGTAGCGTATCGGTAATGTTTCAAAGTTATGTAACGTTTAAGGACATTCTGACGTAACCTAAGGTTTCTGAAACGTTACTGTTACATTGCGTAACGTATCTGAAAACTCTCAATGTTCAGTGCTACGTACTTGTTACATATACGAAGTGTTCTGTACTGTGTGGGATGTAGCGTTGGCTGTTCAATGTGCGTGTGATGCGTAGTAGGCAAATACGTGAATGAAACGCAATAGCGCCCCAAACCATCATCCGCGTGAAAACGGCATGGCTCTGCACAATGCAGCCTTCCATATGTTGTTCACCACGGTATCTACGAAAAAAGATTCGCCCATCGTGACGCGTTAGATTGAATCCGGATTCGTCCGAAAACACAATATGCTTCCATTCAGCACTCCAGTTTCGACGTTCGCAGCACCACCGCAATCGCTGGCGCCTATGGTTCAGAGTAAGAACGGAAATCTTTTTTGTCTAAAAATAAAGGAAGTCTCAGCAATGGACGGCGAACAACGAGGCCTGTCTTCAGAAATCGGTGAAGAACAGTGCTTGTAGACATCGGACAGTGTGTGACAATCCAAGTGTCGTGGATGGTGTTGTGCGCGACGTCACTTCCGTACGTTGCAAGTGCCTGTCTTCCCGATCGGTCGAGCGATTTCGAGCTCCAGACCCTGCACGACGATGCGTAGAACCTTCTGCTGTCCATTGACGCGAAGTACGGATAACTGCAGTTGCGTTACGCCTATAACCCGGGTAGAAATATATCACGGTATGATAAACCACCTCTGAGTCCGACAATTCTACCTCTTTCAAACTCCGTCAAGTGTTCGTCTGGTTGTCTCGAGCTCCTACGCGGCATGTTAACAACGGATATCGTTCACTTGATCGAAAGGTCACTTGACCGAAAATCATTTCGCAGAAAATCACTTGATCGAAAGGTACATTTCACCGAAGGGTCACTTGACCGAAAAGTTCATTTCACCGTAAGGTCCCTTCACTTAAAAGTTAATTTTATCGAAAGGACATTTGATCGAAGAGTTTATTTCACCGAAGGAATACTTTACATAAATGTTCATTATATCGAAAGATCATTTTACCGAATGGTCAGTTTATCGAAAACTTAGAATTTTGTTGTTAGAGATCTGTTGGAGTGTGTGCGGGTTTTTGAAAATCTGGCCACCTAAACATTATCGGATTGTATAAAAAATACTTTTAATTTCTATGAAACACCTCCCCGTGAGTACGCTTCTCGAAATATGACATTAATTATAAGTCTTACATATGTTGCATGTTAATTATTTGATAATTTGACCATTTGATTGTATGTATTCATATATCGATTTAAAATCATCATATCTGGATTGACGACATGATCACCTGTTCTGTACGTCACGCCTGTAGGTTACTTATGTCTCCCCACCCAAAATGCTCCTTCAGAACTTCCACCTGATGATGGTCTTTAGGAAAACCGAAAGTTCTTTTAACTTATGCATTAAATAAGTTCTTCACTTCGTCGGAAGCCTGCGTAGTGTGTTAATTATCGCGCTTTTAAGACTTCTACCTTAAGCTTTTATGATTGACTCTTTCCCCACGAGAACCTGATATCTTGATTAATCATAAGGCCTAGATCTGTGCCTTTTTGTCAAATTTTAATCCTCCGAGCTCATATTCATAAGGGTTACATAGCAAATGGAGTAAATAATGTTCCTGTTTTACTCAACCACAAAACATTCATTTTTTAACCGTAGGCCTAGATACAGGCCATTTTAAAAGATTTTAACCCAACTCATATTCATACGCATTACATAAAATGTAAAGTAACTTTTTATGTAAACCTTATGAACATGAGCACGCAAGGCTAAAATTTGCTAAAAAGGACTAAGCCGAGACCTAAGGCCCTAAAATTTATTCAAAAAAATGTGCAACATTATTAACTTGACTTTTTATGCAAACCTTATGAGCATGAGTTCGCACGATTAAAATTGGGTAAAAAAGCCTCAGCCAAGGCCCAGGGACCTAAAATTGTTTTTTTTTTTGCCTGAAAAAATGTGCAACATTCTTAATTTTATTTTTTTATGTAAACCTTATGAAAATGAGCACTGAACATGACTTTTATGTAAACCTTATGAACATGATTTAAATTTACTAAAAAGGCCTAAGCCGAGGCCTATAGTCTTAAAAAAAAAAGATTTGTTTTAAAACTAAATCTTTGCATTCTTCGTGACACGGATAAATCAAAAGTGCCATTTGAGTATAATCCCCTAACGTATCGGTGGTCTGTCTGCCGAACTTGCACCATGCTTCAACAGATCCTGTAATGAAATCCAAAGTTTTCGATAAACTGACCCTTCGGTGAAATGACCTTTCGATGAAATGAACTTTTAGGTGAAGAGACCTTTCGGTGAAATGAATTTTTCGATCAAGTGATCCCTCGGCGAAATGTACCTTTCAATCAAGTGACCCTTCGGTGAAATGAAATTTTCGATCAAGTGACCCTTCGGTGAAATGAAATTTTCGATTAAGTGATCTTTCTGTGAAACAATCTTTTCGGTGAAGTGATTTTCAGTCAAGTGACCCTTCGATGAAGTAAACGTTGGGCAAATGAACCAGACTTGTGAACAACTGCCTACAGTCGAGTTTATTTGTTTATTTATTTTTTGATTAGAGGTTTAATGGCCAACATGAGCAACTCAATGGTCTATAAGCAGTCGCCCGTCCCTAATTTAGGGTCACTGGTTCCAGGAAAGGGAGAGAGGGCCAGTGCCGTAAGACAAACACAACATCCATGCCTTACTGGGATTCGAACCTCGACCCTTTTCAGACGAATGATCAGAAGCCATCGCTTAGACCCCTGCGCCACCGGGGCGACAAAGCCCTTGTTTGTTTGGAGGTTTAACGAGCACTGTGAGCAACTCAATGGGCTATAAGCAGTCGCCCGTCCCTAATTTGAGGTCACTGGTTCCAGGGAAGGGAGAGAGGGCCAGTGCCGTAAGACAAACACAACATCCATGCCTTACTGGGATTCGAACCTCGACCCTTTTCAGACGAATGATCAGAAGCCATCGCTTAGACCCCTGCGCCACCGGGGCAACAAAGCCCTTGTTTGTTTGGAGGTTTAACGAGCACTGTGAGCAACTCAATGGGCTATAAGCAGTCGCCCGTCCCTAAGTTGGGGTCACTGGTTCCAAGGAAGGGAGAGAGATCCAGTGGCGTAAGACAAACACAATATCCATGCCTTACTGGGATTCGAACCTGGACTCTTTTCGGACGAATGATCAGAAGCCATCGCTTAGATCACTGCGCCACCGGGGCGGCACAGTCGAGTTTAGCGATAGCCAGTTTAAAAACCTGCCCTCTGTATGTCTTCTCTTGTACTCCTTGGTGTGACTTTTCCGATGGCGTTGCGCGCGCCTCGCATTTGCGTACGCGCTGCAATTGTAATAATTCGCATCTCCCATAGTGTCCTATCCACCCTGCAAATTTCGTGCTAATCCGAGCATTTCTTAATGGTGTTGTAATTTCTACACTGCTGGCCACCCAAAATGCAACACCAAGAAGGACACGAGATAGCAAAGCCAGATTTACTGGATACATAACAACAGATACAAAGATGAAACGATTGAGCTTACAGGCCCGTGCGACTCGCGGAACACGCAGGCATCAATAGTTCGTGTGGCCCCCATCGCTGGCAATAACGGCCGATACACGCCGCGGCATCGAGCGAGAGAGGCTTTGGATGTGGGCTTGGGGTATGTTGGTCCAATCTGCTTCCACACGTTGCCACAGTTCATCAGGCGTAGCCGCGGATGGTGCTTGCCTGGCCACTCGGTTGCCGATCAGCGACCAGACGTGTTCGATGGGCGACATATCGGGAGAACAGGCAAGCCACGGCAGCAGTGACACCTGGTGGGCCGTGAAAACTTGTTGCACGATGGGTGCCACGTGCGGGCGCGCATTGTCCTGTTGAAACGTGGCCGCTGGCAGGTCCTTCAGGTAATGGAGGACTACAGGCTCCAAAACGTCGGAGATGCAGCGGTGGCTGTTGAGTGTACCGGCGATGCGTACCAGAGGGGTGCGGGTGTCATATCCAATTGCGCCCTAAACCATAACGCCAGGGAACGGACTGGTATGGCGATGCATAATGCAGGCGTCATACAGTCTCTCGCCGCGGCGCCACCACACGCGGATCCGACCGTCGTGGTGTTGCACGCAGAAGCGGAATTCGTCGGAGAAGACAATGTCGTGCCATTCCGTAGTCCAGGTGCGGCGTTCAACGGCCCACTGCCGCCGCAATCACCGATGGTGTAATGTTAATGGTAATCGGAGCAACGGGCACCGTGCAACAAATACCCACTCCTGCAGACGACGTCGAACGGTACGTGCTAACACAGGTTGTTGCGCAACACACCCTGATTCCTGCGCTAACGTTCGTGATGAGGCGGTGCGAGCCGTCAATGCTCGCCGCACAACATGCCGGTCCTCTCGTTCGGTGGTGTGTCGCGGCTACGGCAATCGCTCACGTCGGTCCGTCCGTCCCTCCTGCACCCACAGAATCCATACTCTCCTCACTGTGGTTGGATGTCGTCCTACGCGGGCGCCGATGTCTCGGTACGATAAACTGCTGTCGCGATAAGCCACTATTCGTCCTCTTTCGAACTACGAAACGTGCTGGAATGACTGCCGTATTCTGCGACGAGGCATCAGGAAGCTTCCCAATCACAGGTCTTGCAGCACAACACACTTCCGCTACTTACACCCCTCCTACTGTGCGCCCTTCTTATAGTGCTTCTTGGTGGCGTGCCGGGCGCACATGATTTTTATATGCCCTGGAATGCTAATCGTTTGCATGTCCTCTCGCGAGCGACGCATGCTGCGAATTTCAGGCCAATCGGATGCTTCCTTCTTTGTGTTGCATTTTGGGTGGCCACCAGTGTATTTCTAAATGTACAAGGTTACAGATAGGAGTAACGTCAGAGTTCTGAACTAAATGCAACAACAACAAAAATGCTGGAAATCTGATATTTCATTTCACTTTCGCAAACAGATTTTCTGTTTCAGTTGAGAAAATTCTTGAACTCTGGAAATTTTGTTTCCTGACGCTTCAGCAAATAGGATTCATTTTTCTGTTTCAGTTGAGAAAATTCTTGAGCTGTTTAGGAAAACACAAGAGTTAAACTATTATTACAAAATCTGAAAAATACCAACAAAAAACAAGGAACAGGTTTTTCAAAAGTGTACCGTAAGCTGTATTTTCTTTTCTTTCTTTCACTGTCTCCTTTCTTTCCCTTCACGAATCTCTGAACATAAGAACATAAGTCATGATTAACTCCTTGTTGGCCACCTTCAGCGCAACTAATTCATTTGAGACAGCGCTTACGTAATTCATCGGGATCGCCCGCGCTGTTTCTTGTGTCAAGGAACATAAATCTTAAAGCCACTCAAATTGTTTTTGAACTTCTATCCATTCTAGGATAATGCCAATTAATGTACAGCTAAAAAATAACTCTTTAAATCCTAATTCATGACTGTTTTAAAGCAGAAACGAAATGAATTTGGAAAATCACAAACGATGACCGGTATGAACTTTATGTACTCTACGATTAGGCACAGTAAAGATTAAAAAAGTACAAGAGAGATGAGAACCTATTGGATAAATGGGCACGTCTTTTGAATCAAAAGAACGTATGGTAATATAAAATGTTACTAGCTCATAGCTCGTGCCATGCACGTGTAAAAGAGCTGTGACTGAAATTTTTATAACACGAATCGTAAAATACATATGCATAATTATAATAAACGGTTGAATTCAGTTGCCTCTTGCTGGAGATGATTTGCTTGTGCGTGAGCATTTGCAGCACGTCGAGCCTAAAGTCCTGGAGTTTCTTCTTTACGCTTTCCAACCGTAAGCTGAAGAAGCGTATATGCTCCAGCTTTGTCCGTCTGTCTGTCTGTCCCTCCGCACGATAACTCGCGTAAAAATGGTTCGATTTTGATGAAATTTTAGTATGTGGTAGGGAACCACTGTGGACGAACCCTATTGAAAATGGGACAAATTGGGTCAAAGGTCAGGACATAGGAGCGGGATTCATTCCATTTCCCTTATGCGTCATAACTTAAGTAAAAATGCCTCCATTGCAAAAACTTTTTATTATGTTGTTCCGGAGGTATACTGAACCAATTCTGTTTAATATCATCGAATTGGGGTGAAAGATCGCGACACAGGATCGAGATTTATTCCACAGCCATTATCGTCGTAACTTGAGTAAAAAGTTGAGTAATGATTTCTGGTGTGTTGAAAAGCGTATCATAATCAGTACATTGCATGATTTTACTAATTTGTTGCCGGTGAATAGTCTGAGAGAGCAGCAGCATTACAACAAAGTTGTTCAAGAAGTTTCTTGCTGTCGGTGTTTAGCATGCGCAAGAGCATCAGTAATGTCTGGCTTGACCGCCCCGGTGGCGCAGTGGTCTAAGCGATGGCCTCTGATCATTCGTCCGTAAGGGGTCCGGGTTCGTATCCCGGTGAGGCATGGATGTTGTGTTTGTCTTACGGCACTGGCTCTTTCCCTTCCCTGGAACCAGTGACCCTAAATTAGGGACGGGCGACTGCTTATAGCCCATTGAGTTGCTCACGGTGTTCGTTAAACCTCCAATCAAAAAAAAAAAAAAAAAATGTCTGTCTTGTGTTTCTTCAAAAATTTCATTTCGTCTACGATTAGCTCTACCTTCGTTTAAGTTATGCAAAGTATTAGAAGATTGGTTTGTACGCCATCACCGTCCTTCATTTAAGCTAAATTTTCTTTCAGTTTTATCTTTTTCCGTCTTGTACTACAATGGAAAAATTCCACGGAACCAATAATTTTTAGCACGTCTTTTGTGAAAAAAGATCGTGCTTATGTTTTCGGTTTGTCCGTCCGTCCGTCTGTACCCACGACATCTCTGGAACTATTAGTCCGATTTGAAAAATTCTTTTTGCATTGGGAAGCTTGAAATATGAGAATGATGATCCTTTATTTCGTTTTTTTTTCTTTAACGATGTACAATTTCGCCGCTAGAGGGCGTAAATGCATATGATGCCGAATTCAAAAATACGTTTTCTTCCACATATTTGCTTCTAAACATCCGACTAAAAAAATTCTTTTATCTTTCGATTCCATTTATGTCGAAGAGTATTTTAGATATAGTTACATTTTCAAATTACGCATAGAATTTTTGTTAGGAGGCGGAAAAGAAAATTACATTTTTCCCGATAACTCTTCTTCTAAAGCTCGAATTTGAAAAAAAAATTTCTTCAGCGGATACACCTCTTGATGGAATATCTTTTGCACATAATTTCTAATTTTTGGTAAATACTTTGGCCACCAAAGGGCGTAAGTGTTAATTTTTGCTTCTGATGTATTTGCCATAAAATCTGAGCTTCTAAAATATCGATTGAAAAAAACTCTTTCGTGGATGTTTTTCCTTTAAATTCAAAAAACTTCAAGTAAATCATAGACTTTCCGCTAGGGGGCACAAAGGTAAATTGCGTTTTCTGCGTTATTTCTGCTCCTAAAACTCCGCTTTGAAAAATTCTTCTTGTATCGCATACAAGACCTGGTGGAAAATATTTTTCACATAATTTCTGATGTTTGGTAAAGAATGGTTTGGTCACCAGGGGGCATAAGTATTAATATCTGCTTCTGATGTATTTGTAGCAAAATCTGGGATCCAGAAATCTCGCTTAATTTTTTTCTTCGACTGATACCGCTCATATGGATAAACCTTTTGAGAATACCTTCTTCCTAAAATAATGCATGGTTTTCCCACCAGGGGATGTAAAGTCACATCTTATTTTTGTCGATATCTCTCTTTCTAAGAGTCCGATTTGAAAAATTATTTCTGTGTTGGAGAGCGTTTCCGGTGCGAAATGCTTCTCATATAAATTCATGTTTTTCTTAACGCACAAGTCTGCAACCAGAGGGCGTAAACTCACGATTCGATTTACAGCAATATCTGAGTGATTAAAAATCCGATTGAAAAACTTCTTTCTTCCGTCAGATACTATTGTTTTCCATACCGGTTCCATTGACTTTGAATAACTTTGATTAATTTAATTTGCGTCAGAACGGATTCAAAAGCCATGCTTATTACACCCGAAAATTCGGTGTCATCTTTCTTGTTTAAATTTCCATCACAGTGAATCAAAACTACGACTGCAATTACTTTCTTACAATTGTACTTATAACTTTTTTCCTTTTTATACGTTGTTGGCGATGTCGTGCAGTGAGCATGGGGACCCAGCTCGGTCTTCGGCTACGCAGGCCCATGCGCAGAAGGCTGCGACGAACTGCGTGCTGTGACACATTGCCCTGATCACCACTGTTGTAGATGTGGATGATTTGTTTCCACTGTGGTTCTGCGGTCGCTGTGAACAATGCGCGACAGTATCCGCTCCCCTTTGGCATCAATGAGCTGCTGACGACACACAGCTGGACGACGGTACGTCGTTTGGCCATCTGTGCGCCACTTTTGATACGTACTCACTAGTGCGTATATGATTAATGAGGCATCCGTGGCAACTAGAAGCCACGTACTCAAGGTTGAATGTCGTATAGCGTTGAAGAAGCAGTTTCAGAAATAAGAGCTATAAATTAAAAACTTAAAGTAGCTGGTTGAATAGTAGGCATTGAGATGCTTAGTGCTTTAAACGAACTACATATCTCTATTAAGTTAAAAGAAGCAACTACTTAGAGCTAATGCAATCAGATAAACTTTAACTAGATAGTGGGGGAAACAAAAAGGGCCGCCCTGGTGGCGGAGTAGTCTAAGCGATGGCCTCTGATCATTCGTCCGAAAGGGGTCCGGGTTCGAATCCCGGTGAGGCATGGATGTTGTGTTTGCTTTACGGCACTGTCTCTCTCCCTTCCCTGGACCCAGTGGCCTTAAATTAGGGACGGGCGACTGCTTATAGTCCATTGAGTTGCTCACGGTGGTCGTTAAACCTCCAATAAAAAAAAAAAAAAAAGCCCCATAAAAACAAACGCAAATGGCCACACCTATCAGCGATTGGCATGGCCTTCACGTTAACCGCAACCGTTACAGCTGATTTTGTTTACCACAACTTTTGTTTCGTTCGTTCAAACTTCGACTCAGTTCTTAACTTCTTTCTAGTTATTTTGGTGAGTTAGTGTGATTTGCGTTTGTTTAAACAAAATTATAAGTACAAAGTAGTGTTTTTAAGTAGAACGAAAGAACATTAGCAAGTAAGATCAGGTGGGGAAAAAATGCTCACAAAGTATCAGTCGGGGTCAGCGAAACGCAAGTTACTGGATAAAGGGAAAGCCGAAGATGAACTTTCTAAGGGTAGTTTACAAAAATTTATTTGTGAAGAACCACGTGGTGGACTATCGCTTGTAGAGAAAAATCTTATCGAGCATTATGACCCTGATACTCATATCCATAATCCTTCTACTTGTACTTGTGAAAACGAATCTTTACCCAGTCCTGTCCAACCTGTTGCTTCTAGTAATGAAAGATGCGATAGGACTGCTGCTGAGGGTTATAATCCGGATCCAGCTTGTTGGTCTAACGTAACGGATGATTTACGATAGCATTTCATCAGCAATCCTCCAAACCAAGATGCACACCTAGTCTCGGAAACAGAAAGATTAGTTTTAGGAAAGAAAAGGTGTTTGACCAAGGTTCATTTCGTCCGAGTAAAGCAAAATAATGAGTCTGCTAGTAGACAGTGGCTGGTGCTTTCTCCGTCAATTTTTGCACTATTCTGTTGGGTATGCGAACTGTTTAGCGGAAACAGCAAGAAGAAAAACAATGCTCTCTCAACGTCAGGGTACAATGGCTGTAAACATGTATATCTGTGCGGTTAGCAGAACATGAAAATTCCATTTCTCATCGAGAGGCAGTAGGTAACATGTTGCGCCGATTTTTCTTTTTTTTTATTGGATGTTTAACGACCACCGTGAGTAACTTAGTGTGTTATAAGCAGTCGCCCGTCCCTAATTTAGGGCCACTGGTTCTAGTGGTTCTAGGGAAGGAAGAAAGCCAGAGCCGTAAGACAAACAACATCCATACCTCACCGGGATTCGAACCCGGACCCCTTTCGGACGAATGATCAGAGGCCATCGCTTAGACCACTGCGCCACTGGGGCGGCAAAGCTCCGATTGCAGTCGTCACAGCGAATTGACTCCAGTGTAGTTTCACAACATTAAACTGAATCTCGATATTGGGATGTTTTAAAAAGAGTTGTCGCCACTGTCCTGTTTTTTGCGAAAAGAGGCCTGCCATTCTTTAATAGAAATGAAACAGTAGGAGCTGTGAACATTGGAAATTTCTTGGGATGCTTGGAACTAATTTCAGAATTTGATCCATTTTTAGCCGCACGTCTGCAAAAATATGGCAATCCTGGTTCTGGAAAAACAAATTATTTGTCATCAACTACAACTGACGAATTTATTGAACTTAAGTCACAGAAAGTGAAAGAGAAAATAATTAAGGTAGCCAAGTATTTTTCACTCATAGTTGACTCGACACCAGATATGACGCATATAGATCAGTTATGTTTTGTAATTAGATGCGTTGCTATTGATGATAAACCGGTTGAGCGCTTTTTGACCTTTGTGCCCAGAAATGGTCATAATGCCAAATGGTTAGAAATTACAGTCCTGGCTTGTCTGCAAGAATTAGGTCTCGATATCATGAATTCTAGAGGCCAGAGTAACGGTAATACGAGCAACATGACGGGCAGGTACTCTGGCTTACAAGCGAGATTCAAAGAAAGAAATCCATTGGCAGAGTTTGAGCCTTGTGCAGCGCATTCATTAAATTTAGTTAAAGTAAGTGCTGTAGAAACGTGTACAACAGTGATGATTTTTTCCGTATTTCTACAGATTTATAAATTTTTCTGCATCCACATAGCGTTGGCAGGGTTTATCAAATGCAGGCAAATCATCTGGGGCTTCAGATATCCCATTGAAAAGCCGTTCAACGACAAGGTGGGGCTCAGACGCAAATGCAAGAAAAACCTTTCAGAAAACATTACAGGTGCATCGAAGAAACACTGCGTAAATTAGCCGAAAGCAGTAACGAAAACTGAAGCAAGGGGTCTGCTTAAATAATTGAAGAAGCTTGAAACTGCGTTGAATGCTGTTATTTGGGACAATATTTTGCAACGTCTGAACAAGGAAAGTAAGGTCTTTCAGAATCCTTTGAAAAATCTTTCCGAAGTTCCTGCACTCTTTACATCCTTAATTGATTTTGTCCAATTTGTGTGAAATAATTTTGATGAATATGAAAAAGAGCGAACTGTTCCACGCAGCAAAGATTTAGACAATACAAATACGCCTGAAGAAGACTTAACACCAAGAATGAAATTTATCACGACATGTCATAATGTGTTTTGCAATGATTTAATTGCATAGTTGTCACGACGAAAAATTCCGTATGACAATTTTGTCCCCAAATTTTTTTGTCTATTTAATCTAAAATCGGAAACACCAGTAACTGAAGAAGCGAAACGTTTACAAAAATGTTATCTGTCGGAAAAGTTTTGTGATGAACTTTCAGCAGTTTAGTTGTCTTGTGGATAGAGGTGATCAAGTTCCCCATATGCTGAAAATGACGAGGAACTTAAATTTGACATCTGTATTTCCAAATGTAGAAACAGCTTTCGGAAGGTGTTTGACAATCCCGATATCAAATTGTTCTGGGGAGAAGTCATTTTCTTTGTTAAAACTCATGAAATCCCCATCACTATGTAGAATGGAGCAAAACAAACTTTGCGCATTGTGATTATTGTGTATTGAAAATGATGTTGCTCAAGAATTAGATTATGATGACATAATCTAAAAGTTTGCATCTTTGAAGTTGAGGAAGAAACCAATGTAGTTCATAGGTAAGTTGTTAGTTCATAGGTTACGTATAAATGTAGTTCATAGGTATAATGGTTAATTTAGTTAAAAAACAAACTGAACATGTTAGTAAATTCTGGATCACTTATTTCAGCTAATGTTCTTTTTTATTTAGTAACATCAGAATTACTTTTATGATAGTGTCGTGGGGAACCTTATCTCACCACACAAAAGCTAAGAGTTTGTACCAATTAATTTCGCTAATAACTTTAACTAAATCAAACATTAAAACAGGTGACCCTGTATAGAAATTTTAAAATGGTTTAAAAATGTTGAAATAATTAGAGTAAACAGGTACCTGAGGGGTAGAAATAGGCTGAAATGTTTTACTGCTCAATGGTCAGTCAGCAAGACCAGTGAAATAAAATTTTCCGTAGGCCCTGTACATTTGTACCTTTGTATGTCAGTACAAAGTAATGGGTTTGTTATTTGAAACAGTACAGATGTTTAGAAATACAGACATTTAATAGACAATTTCAGATAAGCATTTGTTAAAATAGTGTTTACTATAAAATAAATATCTTTCCAATCAACATTAACAATGCCGTGAGGGGCAATGGAGGGCATTTAAAAAATTATTACGGCCCGCAAATTTGGCTGTGCCCAGAGCCCCAAAATTTCTAAGTCGGTCTCTGACTCGCACCACTAAGTATCCGCCGCGCGTCGGATGGCCATGTTGAGCCGTTGGACCTGGGTACTGTTAACCCGGTTGTAAATAAGGGCGTCTTCTTCCTCTTTTTAGCACATCTTTTGTAAAGAAAGATCGTGCTTATGTTATCGGTTTGTCCGTCTGTATGTACAAACGATATCTCCGCAACTATTAGTCCGATTTGAAAAATTCTGTTTGCATTGGGAAGCTTGAAATATATGCGAATGATGATCCTTTATTTAGCTTTTTTTTTTTTTACGATGTACAATTTCGCCGCTAGAGGGCGTAAAGGCAGATGATGTCGAATTTAAATATACGTTTTATTCCACATAATTGATTCTCAACATCCGACTGGAAAAATTATTTTATCTTTCGATTCCATATATGTCGAAGAGTATTTTAGATTTAGTTACTTTTTTCAAATTACGCATAGATTTTCCGCTAAGGGGCGTAAAAATAAATTACAATTTTCCCGATAACTCTTCTTCTAAAACCCGATTTGAAAAATATTTTCTTCAGCGGATATATCTCCTGATGGAAAATCTTTTGCATATAATTCCAAATTTTTGGTAAAGAATACTTTGGCCACCAGGGGGCGTAAGCGTTAATTTTTGCTTCTGATGCATTTGCCATAAAATCTGAGCTTCTAAAATATCGATTGAAAAAATTCTTTCGTGGATTGATGCCACTCACATCGATAAACCTTTTCGGAATATTTTCTTCTTAAAATATTCCACAGTTTCTCCGCTAGGGGGCGTAGATGTATATCTTAGTTTTGTCAATGTCTTTACTTCTAGGAGTCTGGTTTGAGAAATTCCTTCTTTGTTGGATAGTGTTTCCAGTGTGACATGCTTTTCATATAATTTCAATATTTTCAAGTAATTCATAGACTTTCCGCTAGGGGGCGTAAAGGTAAATTGATTTCCCCCTATATCTCTGCTTCTAAACTCCAATTTGAAAAATTCTTTTTACACCGGATACAGCTCCTGATGGGAAATCCTTTGCACATATTTCTAATTTTTGTAAAAAATGGTTTGGCCACCAGGTGGCGTAAGTCTTAATTTCCGCTTCTGATGTATTTGCAGCAAAATATGAGCTTCTAAAATCTCGATTGGAAAAAAGTCGCTTGTTGACCGATACTACTCATGTCGAAAAAACCTTTCAGAAACATTTTCTTCTTGAAATAATGCATGGTTTCTACGCCAGGGGGCGTAGATGTATATCTTATTTTTGTCAATATCTCTACTTCTAAGAGTCCGGTTTGAAAAATTCCTTATTTGTTGGATAGTGTTCCCGATGCGAAATATTTTTGCTATAAATTAAAAAAATTCAAGTAAATCATAGACTTTTCGCTAGGGGGCACAAAGGTAAAGTGCGTTTTCTGCGTTATTTCTGCTCCTAAGACTCCGATTTGAAAAATTCTTCCTGTATAGCATACAAGACCTGATGGACAATATTTTTCACATAATTTCTAATGTTTGGTAAAGAGTGGTTTGGCCACCAGGAGGCCTAAGTGTTAATTTCTGCTTCTGATGTATTTGTAGCAAAATCTGGGCTCCTGAAAACTCGATTAATTTTTTTTTCTTGGACCGATACCGCTCATATGGATAAACCTTTTGCGAATACTTTCTTCCTAAAATAATGCATGGTTTTCCCACCAGGGGACGCAAAGTCACATCTTATTTTTGTCGATATCTCTGTTTCTAAGAGTCCGATTTGAAAAATTCTTTCAGTTTTGGAGAGCGTATTCGGTGCGAAATGTTTCTCATATAAATTCATGTTTTTCTTAACGCACAAGTCTGCAACCAGAAGGCGTAAGCTCACGATTTCCGTTTACAGCAATATCTGAGGGATTCAAGACCCGATTGAAAAACTTCTTTCTTCCGTCAGATACTATTGTTCTCCATACCGGTTCCATTGATTTTGAAAAGCTTTGATAAATTTAATTTGCGTCAGAACGGATTCAAAAGACGTGCTTATTACACCCGGAAATTTCGGTGTCATATTTGTTGTTCCCCTTGCTTCCGTATGACTTTCCTGTCTGGCACCCTAGCTCAAATCTAGCTTCCTACTTCTAAGGGCTGTTTAAGGATTGGGGTCAGACCAGGGCCGGATGGAACTTTTGCGTGGCCCCGGACGAAATTACATAACGGGGCACGGAGCAAAATTTCATTGCGGGTACTAGAAACTAACAAAAGGCGTAGGTCCCGGGGCATCCGCCCCAGTAGCCTCTATGGTCCAGATGGTCCTGTGTCAGACACTTCCTTCCTAAAATCTGTACATATAAAACTGAAAGCCCTCACTGACTCACTAACTCATCACCGTATCTCAGAAACCATTGAACTTAGAACTTTCCATATTTGGCAGGAATGTTCCTTTTACAACAATAGAGGCGCACTAAGAAAGGATTTTTTTCCTACGATAACTTTTAATGGGTCGAAATGGGTTTTTTAAATAACCCAGCTTCGATAGCGCTAGGACGTTTTGCAATGATGGAGCCATTGTTGCCCAGCAACTGAAGCCCCGCCTTAAGTTTTGAATGACTTGAGTTAACATGCTCAGTATATATTTTGTTCTAAATTTATTTGTCCTGAATTTATTTAACGAAAAAACGTTACACGTAAAAATCACTATATCATAGTATGCTTTGCATTTAAACATTTATATTATCGTTTGACTTATCGAATGTCAGTGTTTTTTGAGTCAAAATAAAACTACCAACATTCGTTTTCACCGAAGCAACGATGACGTCACATCAATGTTTTTTTTTTTTTTTTTTTTTTTGAGTCAAAATCAAATTACCAACATTCCTTTTCGCCGAAGCAATGGTGACGACCTATAAGTGGTAAGGTGACTGCAATAAATATAAATGCGCAGGTAGATTTTTATAGTAATTGAAGTTTGAAAAAAAAAAAGTTTCCCCATGAGATATTAGCGATGACAACCCAATTTTGCTCACGCTTCCAAAAACATCTGACTAGCTGGCTCTTAAATGTACAGTTTCGAATGAAATTGTTTATAAGCAAGGTTCTTTTTGCATTTTTGCTGAAAGTAACGTATTTTGTTCTGTTTTCAATTAATATTTTGTTCTGTTGTCTATTAATATTTTAACGATGAAAGTGAAGAGTAACGACGTATTTTGATTTGTTTTGTGTAGGCTTGAATTTTTAAATTTACAGTCATGAACGAAATTGCTTATGTGTCATCTGGCAGAATAAGTCAGGCAGACATGTGTTTCCCAAAAGAGCGAAGAAATATGCAGTGTATGGCCATTTCATCTGTATATCATATATATATATATATCATCTGTATTTTAATATCATCACGTTCGAAGAACGGGTATTTAGCTAGTCCTCTATATACACTGAAGACCAATTGAATTAGAGATACCTGTCTAGTAACGTGAAGCACCACCTTTAGCCCAGATGACGGCAGCGATTCGTCTCGGCATGGACTCGACAAGACACCGGAAGCGTTGGGAAGCCATGCGGATCCACAACCCCTGAACAAGTTCCCACAGTTCACGAAGATTTGATGGAGGGGGTCGCAGCCTCGAACATCTCTCTCGATAGCATCCCAGATGTGTTCGATGGGATTAACGTCAGGTGACCTAGCTGGCCAAGGAAGCGAGGTCACGTCGGTGGAGTGTTCATCCAACCTTTCGGATACCTTTCGGGAGCGTTGGCACGGTGCATTGTCTTGTTGCAGGATGAAGTCCCCAGTGGGATGTTGAAGATGCACAAACGAGAGCAAATGGTCGTCCAGGATATTCCGGTAACGTTGACCTGTGAGGGACGATGTCACACGTACCAGGGGTCCCATTTCAGTCCACGTAAACAGTCCCCAGACGAGAATGCCACCCACACCAGCTTGAAGAGTACTCGGCTGGCAAGAAGGATCCATCGCTTCATGTGGTTTGCGCCTTACTCGTATCCTGCCATCCGCATGTACCAACGCGAATCTCGGCTCATCAGTCCAGGCAACATTTTTCTACATGTCTAGGGTCCAGTGGCGATGTTTCCGCGCCCATGCTAATCTTTGCACCCTGTGATGTGCGGTCAGCAGCGGTACCCTCCTGGAACGATGGCTTCTGTACCCCATAGCGAGGAGATGGTTCTGGATGGTGTGGCTGCTTACATGTTTTTGTGCACCAGCGTTAAATTGCCGAGCGATTTCTTGCACTGTAGCCCATCTATTCGCTGTTACAATGCGAGCTAGCCGACGAGGACCCCGCTCATCCACACGCTGTTGTCCACGGCAGTTGGCCCTTGCAGAGATGATTTTACTGGATTTGATGTTCTCACGGTGCACCCGTGACACAGTGGCTCGTGAAATTCCCAGTGCCTGCACGACTTCCGAGATGGAGTGACCCATTCGTCGGGCCTCGACAATTTGCCCACGATGAAATGCGCTTAGATCTTTCGTCTTATCCATACTGCGTCCGACTCTTACTGATTCCCGTCGCATCACTCCTTATATTGTCGGATCGCTGCATACGTCATGTCGTTTCCGTTTACAGGGCATCCACAGCGCCACATTTGCATAACGCCAGCTGTCTCTAATTCAATTGCTCTTCAGTGAATGCTGCAATTCAGTAATGAGACTGAATTTTTTAATCAAAATGGAAAAATAGGAAAACTTACGTGAGTATCTTTTATTCGACGTACATTCCTCCTACGTTAATACAAGAAGTGGCACGATCATCCAACGAAAGGAAGAACTTGCAGAGGTCATCTTTTTGTATGGAGTGAAGAACTGATGTCACAGTTCTTTGCATGTCTTCAAGGTCTTGACAAACTTCTCCTTTTAAAAGAAGCTTTAATTTAGGGTATAGAAAGTAGTCACAAGGTGACAAATCTGGAGATGGTTGAGTACATACAGTTGTTTTCATGCCAGAAATTGCTGTACACTGCTCTGTGTGCAGGTGCGTTATCGTGGAAAAGGAACCTTTTCCCGTTTTTGTACTCAGGCCTGACACGAATAATCTTCTTCCACAATAGTTCCAAAATGGATGCGCCAGCATTGCCAATTGTAGTTGTATCTTCAAGAATAAACTTGTGATTCAGAATTCCCTTGCTGTCGTAAAAGCACACAAGCATTGTATTGATTTTGGATTTTTGTAACCTTACCTTCTTTCCTTTGGGTGACTGCGGCGACTTCCAGTGAGCACTCTAACACTTCGTTTTAGGATCATAACGAAAACACCATGTTTCGTCACATACTACAATGCTTTGGAGAAAATTTTGCATTGTTTCTGCAGTTTCCAGGATGTATTTTGCATACTCCACTCGTGCACTTTTCTGGTTGTCTGACAAAGCATGCAGAACAAAACGAGCAGAATTCCATTCCCCTCCCAAATCTTGAGCTAAAGTATGACGAATCGTCTCTTTATTAACACCGAGCTCACATTACAGCATCCTAAAGGTCACCCATCGATCACTTTTTATCCTTTCGGGAACTTTCTCAAAGGGTTCAGACGTGCGCACTGAAATCGGGCGTCCGGATCTTTCGTCATTTTAGAAATCTTCCCATCCATCCTTGAACCGCGCGCACCACCGAAATATTTGCGCACAAGATAGCAAATTAGCCTCATACACATCAAGCAAGAATTCAACTGTCTCAGATGCAGTTTTACCGATTTTTAAAGAGAACGGATATTTGCTCTCTACTCCATAACAGAGCAGTGACAATGTTCTTCCACCGAATGACGTCATGCACAGCGTAATCAATCATCTGCGCAATTCTCCCGCAAACGCTGTTGTCACCGCATAGCTGATAAATGACTTATCAAAAAATCATACCTTCCTGACCCGTGTGTTTTAATGGGATTTAAAAAAAAATTAGTTTCATTATTTAATCGCGCACTGTGTAAATCTCTAAATCTCTCGAATTAAAGGCCACTGGTTTCCAGGAAGTGAGAAAACCAGCGCCATCGCCACCCAGGCCTCATCCCGAACTCGTACTCTGACCAGCTTAGATCGTTAGTCGAAAACCTACGCGTCTCATCACTCGCTCACCAGGGATATTGTAACTCAGTTTAGTAACAGTATATCTTGAAATCATACATTAAATCTTCCCCCTTTCCCACATTACAAAAATTAATATAAAAAAAAATCTATATCTATATAAGTTAAAATGAAATGGTTGGCAACATAATATAGCAGCACTCATAAAGTTTTTTTCTGTTCTTTAGGTGAGCGTTACTGCTGAATAAAAGGAGTATTTCATCGATAATGACTTCCATGCAAGAAAAAGCGGCATTCGTGTTGTGGTTCAATGAGACCAAATTGGCGGTTACTGTCCAGCGTCATTTAAAACAAGAAAGATGACACCGAATTTTCGGATGTAATAAGTACGTCTTTTGAATCCGTTCTGATGCAAATTAAATTTATCAAAGCTATTCAAAGTCAATGGAACCGGTATGGAAAACAATAGTATCTGACGGAAGAAAGAAATTTTTCAGTCGGGAGTTTAATCCCTCAGATATTGCTGTAAACGGAATCGTGAGCTTACGCCCTCTGGTTGCAGACTTGTGCGTTAAGAAAAACATGAAATTATGTGAAAAACATGTCACGCTAGAAACACTATCCAACAAAGAAGGAATTTTTCAAATCGGACTCCTAGAAGTAGAGATATTGACAAAAATAAGATATACATCTACGTAGAAACCATGCATTATTTTAAGGAGAAAATGTTTCTTAAAGGTTTGTCGACATGAGGAGTATCGGTCTACAAACGAGGTTTTTTTCAATCGAGAATTTAGAAGCTCATATTTTGTTGCAAATACATCAGAAGCGGAAATTAAGATTTACGACCCCTGGTGGCCAAACCATTTTTTCACAAAAATTAGAAATTATGTGCAAACGATTTCCCATCAGGAGCTGTATCCGGTGCAGAAAGAATTTTTCAAATCGGAGATTTAGAAGCAGAGATATAGGGGGAAACGCAATTTACCTCTGCGCCCCTAGCAGAAAGTCTATGAATTACTTGAAGATTTTGAAATTATATGAAAAACATATCACACTGAAAACACTATCCAACAAAGAAGGAATTTTTCAAATCGGACTCCTAGAAGTAGAGATATTGACAAAAATAAGATATACATCTACGCCTCCCTGGCGGAGAAACTGTGGAATATTTTAAGAAGAAAATATTTCAAAAAGGTTTATCGATGTGAGTGGCATCAGTCGACGAAAGAATTTTTTAAATCGATATTTTAGAAGCTCAGATTTTATGGCAAATACATCAGAAGCAAAAATTAACACTTACGCCCTCTGGTGGCCAAAGTATTCTTTACCAAAAATTTGAAATTATATGCAAAAGATTTTCCATCAGGAGGTGTATCCGCTGAAGAAAATGTTTTTCAAATCGGGTTTTAGAAGAAGAGTTATCGGGAAAATTGTAATTTACTTTTACGCCCCCAGCGGGAAATCTATGCGTAATTTGAAAAAGTAACTATATCTAAAATACTCTTCGACATATATGGAATCGAAAGATAAAATAATTTTTTCAATCGGATGTTTAGAAGCAAATATGTGGAATAAAACGTATTCTAGAATTCGACATCTGCATTTACGCCCTATAGCGGCGATTTTGTACATCATAAGAAAAAAGAAATAAAGGATCATCACTGGCACATTTCAAGCTTCCCAATGCAAAACGAATTTTGCCGCCCCGGGGGCGCAGTGGTCTAAGGCTCTGGCCTCTGATCATTCGTCCGTAAGGGGTCCGGGTTCGAATCCCAGTCAGGCATGGATGTTGTATTTGTCTTACGGCACTGGCTCTCTCCCTTCCCTGGAACCAGTGACCCTAAATTAGGGACGGGCGACTGCTTATAGCCCGTTGAGGTGCTCACGGTGGTCGTTAAGCCTCCAATCAAAAAAAAAAAAAAACGAATTTTTCAAAATCGGACTAATAGTTGCAAAGATATCGTGGGTACAGATGGACGAACGGACAAACCGGAACATAAGCACGATCTTTTATTACAAAAGACGTGCTAAAAAGAGTACAGACGATCACCACCGGACCAAAAAAAGCGTAAAAGCTTGGTATGAAAAGTTTAAAACGACGGGTAGTGTTGGCGATCTCTCCCGAGCGGACCGACCACCTGTTACACAAGAGGCAGCTGTTCAGGAGACATTTCTGCGAAGTCTCAGGAAATCCATTCGTCGTGCTTCATTGGAAACTGAGATTCCTCGTGCCACGGTTCACAAAATTTTACACAAACGTCTTCATCTGCATGCTTATAAGGTACAGATCGTTCAAGCTCTTCAGCCTGATGACGGGCTTCACCGTGCTGCATTTGCGACGGAGATGTTGCAACACATAACTCATGGTGGTGATTATCTGCACCGTGTCTGTGTCTCAGATGAAGCCACATTCCACGTCTCTGGAACAGTAAATAGGCACAATGTGCGAATCTGGGGATCACGAAATCCGCGTTATATAATCGAACCACAGACAGAGGGCTAGCCCGAAAAAGAACGTGTCGTGCGGCCTGATGCATTACAGAATCATCGGACCCTTCTCTATTACAGAGCCCACGGTAACATGTAACGTGTAGCAGGCCATTTTGGAACTTTTTGTAGCATCTCAGTTGCATGCACTCCAACCTTCGGTTATTTTCCAACAAGACTGTGCCCCACCACATTGGTCAATAATGATTTGTGAATTCCTGAATGCCACATTTCCGGACAGATGATTGGCCGCGGCTATCCCATGACATGGCCACCTCGATCACCCGACATTACCCCTCTAGACTTTTTCCTGTGGGGTTATGTGAAAGACCAAGTTTACTCTAGTAGTGTCCCGGATGTCGAGATGTTGAAGAGCAGAATATCGGACGTATTGGTTCTGTCTCTGCTGAGATGTTAAACAAAACATGGCGTGAAATCGAATATCGCTTAGATGTCCTCCAGGCCACAAGTGACGCCCATGTGGAGGTGTATTTATACTGGAATAAAAACTTTACTTATGCACCATCATTGTCGTGCAATCTCTTTCTTATACCTGTAATAGATTTTTTTATGTTAATTTTTGTAATGTTGGAAAGACTTTATGGACATCCTGTATTTCTTTAAAAGTCTGCCTTTAATAATTATTGATCTTATGATTATTAATTCAAACATAAGTGGCCTCCCCGTTTGCTCAGTGGTCTAAGCCATGGCTTATCATTACTCGTCTGGAATGGGTCCGGGTTGGAAT
Organism: Macrothele yani; assembly: GCA_039090855.1. Taxonomy (NCBI): domain Eukaryota; kingdom Metazoa; phylum Arthropoda; class Arachnida; order Araneae; family Macrothelidae; genus Macrothele; species Macrothele yani. The sequence continues at coordinate 24,372,322 of CM076989.1, forward strand.
CCCGGTGAGACATGGATGTTGGCTCTGTCCCTTCCCTGGAACCAGTGGCTCTAAATTAGGGACGGGCGACTGCTTATAGCTCATTGAGTTGCTCACAGTGGTCGTTAAAATCTCCAATAAAAAAATCAATCATAAGAGTTTTTATTCAAGTTGACGTCGAACTGTTTCGTTAATGACCATAATTTATTAAAAAAAAAAAAAAAGCCCACTTATTAAAAACCGGGTCACTTCCCTCATAAAAATTCCTGAATTCGCCACACTTTGTAAATGAGCATTCCCGAAACTTTTCGCACTGCAGCTGGCAAACTATAAATGTGATTTCTTCATTGCACGCATATAGTAAAACGTAATTTTCCATGAATATATAATTGATCTTAATTGGCAGTGGCACATTTGTGGCTCTTCACTGGGCGTTACTAAGCAGAACGGAAGCTACTTTCTTTCGTGAAATTAATCGTACGCCAGAACATTTTATGGCGGCGTAAATTGAACAAAATGGTCTCAAACCCTTTCCCTTAATAACTCGCCGAATGTTACTCCGCTATATGTCCTGTCTGTCGGAATTCACCCTTATTACAAGGAAGAAACCCCGCAGCGACAGTTACATGCTCTTTGAATTCCCTTCGGTGTGTCTTTCCAACATAAGTCCTTCTTCTGACTTTCTATTAAACTTCGCCTAGAGTAGAACCAAAGATCGCTGGCACTGATAGGGGATTTTTAAATAAATGAGCTGTGTTTATGGATTGAAACACGTCCAACATTCATCTCTTGCTGACAGGTTTTCAATGCTGAGAGCCGTCATCATCACCGTCTTCCTTATGAATTCAAGAGGGGAGTGGGCATTCCACTTTTTCCTCCCTTCATTCTTATTGTTGCCACAATTTTTTTTTCACCTCTGATGTCGGACATGAATATTATTACTGCATGCATTAAGCAAAGAAAGTTTTTTAATAGGTTCGTCTGCTTTTTTTTTCTTTTTTTTTCTCTCTTTAACTTCTTCCACTTGTCTTCTCAGCAGTCAAGGGTTCGATCGAGGGCTATTTGTCCAAACGTTTCGTTTCGCGGATGCGTGTGGCATCTCTTTTTACCCTCCCACTTTCCTAAATCCCCAACCTCTCCCATCTTGAAACGAGTTTCAACTGTATAAAAATTTCTTTCCTCGTTTTTTTCTTTTCTTCTTTATTTTGGCGAGCGTGCGTCTGTTTGTGCTTCGCCACGCCTTCAATCGCAAGGTCGGCACCGCTCATTAAAAACCATTGATGGAATTGCATAATTTTAAGGCACGCGTTACTTTTTTTCTCGGAAGGTTACAATTTAATCAAAATGTTTTCTTTTACTTCTTTCTAACTTTTTTGTAAAATGAGAACAGGTACACATTGGAACGATGGAAAAAATCTGAAGTTAACAGTGATCAGAAGTATATTTTGTTTTTTTCTTCCTCTGATGACAAGACATGCATAGGGATGATCTAAGAAACAAGCACACAGCACGCACACACCCCTGGTGAGCTAGTGGTCAGAGGTGCAGGCTTCTGTTTAATAGTCCAAACTGGGTCAGAGTCCGACATGGTCTGTCCCCTCTTATGGCGGTGTTTCCCTCCTCTTCTGTCTGGGGGCCGCCGATGGCCTAGTGGTCAACATTCGCGACTGCCACGGAAGAGTGTCAGAATCGATCCCAGGCAGGTACGAACGCTCGAATCACGACATATCCACCGTGCTTCGGATGGGCACGTTAAGCTGTCGAACCCCGTGAAGAGATGGAAAAGGGGCATTGGTCCACGCGTCTACAATTTCTTACTGGTCAAACGGGTCGGATCAAGGTGTTCCTGACCTGATCTCGACCCGGTTTTAATTTTGAAACGAAAGAAAAATATAAATTTGCACTGCGGAGTTTTGTGCTCGATACTGGTGCCAGCTGAGTGAAAAATGATTTGTCATACAAAAATATTACCAGCTCTTTCTTAAAACAACGAAGATTTCCACTGACCCACGATAGGCGCAGACACTATATTCACCGATATTATATTGCAAAACGATACTTCCTTTGCGTTTGTTTTTAGTGCGATTGTCCGGAGCAAGACACAGGAAAACGCCTGTCACCTGCTTCTCTAGTGATTCACTCTATTACACCCCGCGTATCACATTGTAAGACTGAGAGTTACTCTTCACATCGTATCTTTCACGTTGAGCAGAGGATTTAGTTCGGCGTGGTTTTAGTTCTTTCACATTGAGCGGAGGTTTTAGTTCAGCGTGGGTTTAGTTCTTTCACATTGAGCAGAGGTTTTAGTTCGGCGTGGTTTTAGTTCTTTCACATTGAGCAGAGGTTTTAGTTCGGCGTGCTAACATCAAGTTCCATTGTATGTCGTGTCGGAATTAAAACCTTATTTGTTAATATGGATGAATTTAATACTAAGGAGATTGAAAAAGGTGACGAGGCCGACAAATACGAGCTTGTTGAAAACAAAAATGGGAACAGGGAATGCTGGAAGTTGTTTCGTCTCATTAAGAAACCAGAATACGTTTCACAGCAACACAAATTTTCACAAACTTCTGATGAGTTGAAAGTTTCCAAAATCTGAATGTTGTTTTCGTGAGTGTTCCTTCCTCCTTGAGGGACAAATCAGCATCCACATTTTGGAAGCTTTTAACTCATCAGAAGCTGGTGAGAATTGGTGTTGCTGGGAAACATATTCTGAAGCTTGATATGTTTTCAAGAAAACAGCAAAAAGTGAAATTAAATATACAACAAAATTACTTGATTCGAAAATTTTTACTGTAGCACCACCAAAATTAAGTGGAACAGCCTTCATATTCTTGCGGAAGAACTTTTTGACCGCTTTGCATATATACTATATTGACAAACGTCACTGGACACCTAGAAGGGGAACCCAACATAGCATTTATTGACATACATTAGTGCTGTGTCGGTCCACCTTCGGCCTTAATGCATGCACTTCAAGACATACTTTCAACAAGGTTTTGGAACAGAGCGATAGGTATGCGCTTCCATTCAGTACATAATGTTGCCGCTAACTGTTGCTTAGTAGTAGGCCTTGGTTCCAAACTTCTTATGCGGCGCTCTAATTCATCTCATAGGTTCTCTATGAGATTAAGATCAGGACTCTGTGCTGGCCAGTCCACACACGAATCGGAATTATCGTCAAACCACGCTATAACATTCCTTGGTTTATGGCTCGGTGCATTATCCTGATGATACCAACAAGGCTCGGTTCCATAGTATTGCCCACAAGTTGGTAGGGCATAATTGTCCAGAATATCGAGGTAGACATGCTGGTTAACAGGTTTTCCACGATAACCAATGGACCGGGACCATATCACGAAAACCACCCCCACACGAGTACACTGCCAGCTCCAAACTTGACCGTAGGAATAGTACACTGTGGTAAATAGCATTCCCCGGCTGCCGCCATACCCACACACGGCCATGAGGATGGTGGATCCTGTATCTGGATTGATCAGTCCATAGGACCCGTTTCCATTGATCTACGGTCCACGATAAATGTTCTTTACACCATGCTAAACGACGAGTAGCATTTCGAGTGGAGATGAAAGGCTTATGAGCAGCCGCACGACCACGGTAACCCATAGAATGAAGTTCTCTGCGAATGGTACGTGTACATACCGAGGTTCCAGCATTTTTACTCACCTGTACACTGAGGTCTTCTGTCGATTAGCTGTAACGACTTTCCTGAGGCTTCGACGTCCTCTATCACAAATTTTCTTTGGTCTGCCGGTACGTTTTGCTGCTTCAGGCAGGCCATGTGTCTTCCACTTATTCAGTACATCCGAAACAGTTGACTTGGGTATGTTTAAACGCCTCTCGGTTTCTCTTATGGACAACCCACTAATATATCACTCAAGAATCTTTCCTTTCTCAAAGTCAGTTCTCTCCCGCCGCGACATTTTCACTCAACCACACAGCGCGATATGATCGCGGTCAGTTGCAGGCTTGTTTTTATACCGTTTGCAGCTGTACCGCTCATCTTAACAACGCAGCGGATCCGTTCATTTGGTTTTGAAGAAGTGTCCGGTGACTTTTGTCAATATAGTGTATATAATTATGTATAATTATAAACTGAGTTTTGAATTTATCTTTCAAAATCGATTTTTCCTGGTCAGGTTCGGGTCGGGTCAAAATATGTGACGTGCAGGTTGGGTCAGAGTCCAAAATATTTGACCCGTTTCCAACTCTGAGTCCCTAGGTACTTCCCCTGGTTATAAATAAGGTCCTCTTCCTCTCTCTTCAACCTCCCTTCCGTGTGACTTTCCTATCGGTCACCCAAGTTTAAATCTTCTAGCTTCCTACTTCTCTAAGCATTGTTTCAGAAATAAGGTCAGGCATTCCCCACCTAAAATCCTCTACATAAATCTCTAAATCTGTCTTCGCTCGGGAGTCAGAGATCCCAAATCAGGGACTGGGACTCTTCATAGCTCCAGATGTCCATCGTTGTTGTTATACCTTGAAACGAAAAATAAAATTGCCACCGACCTACACCTTCGTCACACATTTGCAGAAATTAATTGGTCTCAGCTCAACTGATTTCGGCGTTCCTGTCCTGAATGGTGCAGTGGTAAACATACTTGGACGAAAATTAGAACCAATTTCCGCTGATGAACGGCAGGATCTATAAATTTCCTGAATATTTGGTATACTGCACTTGGTGAGCTAACAACATGTTAAAAATACAAGCCGTCTCGCCCTTTGAATTACATATTTGTCAGCTCATTCTCTTTTAAAATTCCACTATCAAACTTAACATGAACCTTGGGCAATACTTCCGAACAGCGACTCAGTTTTAACCAATACTTTTAATAACAGCAACCCAGTTTTAACCAATACTAATAATAATCTCCAATTTATTTTCCACTGCTATGACAGCGACCTAGTTTTAACCAATACTTTTTATAACAGCGACCCAGTTTTAACCAATACTTTCAATAACAGCAACCCAGTTTTGACCAATACTAATAATAATCTCCAATTTACTTTCCACTGTTATGACAGCGACGCAGTTTTACCCAATACTTTTTATAACAGCGACCCAGTTTCAACTAATACTTTTTATAACAGCGACCCAGTTTTAACCAATACTTTTTATAACAGCGACCCAGTTTTAACCAATACTTTCAATAACAGCGACCCAGTTTTGACCAATACTAATTGTAGGGGCGAGAAAATACGCCTCTATATAAATTGCGTGATGGACTTTAAATCCCATCGATCATTCCGGATACTAACATTTCAGAATAAAGATTTCCATGTGTATTATTTGGAAACTAGTGTAACACGTGGTAATGCACCAGACTAGGTGACATTTCGATGTGCCTGTTTGACAGGTCTATTGTATTCACGGAAGGCACAGCTGTTGTTCCTGGTCAGGGGGAAATGTAAGCTGCTGGGCACACGTGAGCTAGAGGTCAACGAAGGGATTAGGTGAAGGTCACCGGCAGAAGTACGGGTAGTAGGGGACACCGAGAAGAGCGGGGGGGGGTCGCCTGCTCTTGGAGGCTCCGAATAGGGAGAGAGAGGGCGCCTCAGGCAAGTGAGGCAGGAGCCAATCAGGAAGGCTAGTGAAGTTAGGGGGCAAAGACTTCAGGGTAGGAGTAGAAGGAAAAACGGGACAGTCGACGGGGAGCGAACGTGAAGTACGGTTGGACACGGTGTGTGCTGTGGGACTGTTAAGAAGTGCTGGGTAACAGCACGGACAGCGAAACCGGGAAAACTGTTGTAGAGTGCTGGGTGACAGCGCTGGGAGAAAAGAACGTGCATGTTAGAGCACGGGGAAAGCGACAGTAGTTGGAATCAGACACGTGGGTCTGGAACGACGTACGGAGAAAGCGTTTGGAGAGAACACGTGTTCGGGACGGAACACGAAGCATAGCTTCCGGAACCAAGGAAGGGAGACGACGATTAAAACCTTTCACGTATGTGATAGAAAAAAGAACGGGCAAAGAGTATTGGCAGGAAAGGGTATTCTGGAATAATTAGATACCCGGATAATTTTTCACGTGGAACTGCAGTTACAGGAACTCGAGGTCAAGGAACAATAGCTGCCGAACAATTTTCTGTTGATTAAATGTTTTGTTAAGTTTTCAACAAGCCTGAGAGTGAATTCATGCTTGGAATTGTTTTACCATTATTTTTATTTCCCCTCTCCTGAATAGCAGATTTATAGTAAAGCTGGGAGAGAAAGAACGCCGGGCTGTCTTCAACTTTCGTTGATAGACAGTCTCTAGACAACGAACCTTATAAATGGTTTTCCTTCCTGCTGTAGGGAAATTTTGATCAGCGCTGGAAGCCAGGGGGTGTTTGGCCGAGGAGCCATTAATTAACATAATGAGCTTCCACCCCTACACTAATAATAATCTCCAATTTACTTTCCACTGTTATGACAGCGACCCAGTTTTAACCAATACTTTCAATAACAGCAACCCAGTTTTGACCAATACTAATAATAAACTCCAATTTACTTTCCACTGTTATGGCAGCGACCCAGTTTTAACCAATACTTTTTATAACAGCTGCCCAGTTTTTAGGACGACAAACTTTCGCGATCCACCTAATGACGTGTGTCAGTTAACATGAAAAACTTACGATAAAAAGCAAGTTTTATATGAGTGATGGTGTGGTGTGCGGGTGAAACTCGCTGTGGCTATCATATGTTTTTGATGTCCTAGTACGTATCACGCTGTGTAAAGTGATGCGATCTCGTAAATAGACGACGTATTGGTGTGTCTAAAGTTGCAAGTGAAAGTGCCATTTTGGATGCAATAAAAGAAAAGTTCACGTAAGTGATTCTGTTTCAGTCTATGTTTCCCCTAAAAATCCTTGTGTCGTTGATTTAAAGTGTGCTATCCGATTCAACTAGTGTATCACACTTAAGTATACATTAACACTTAATTCAACATTTCTTCAGCCTGGCATTTTACACTTAGCGTAGCCCAATCGTTAGATAGCAACTAGAGTTACGTTATGACGTGTAAGGTGGTGCAAAGCACATGAAAACTGAGATTCTAAAGACTGGCAACATGTCATCTGGTGTGATGAATCATGCTTCATATTGTTCCCACCACAGGTAGAGTGTACGTGTGGAGAAAGCCTGCAGAAGCGTACCACCCCGACTGTTCGGTTCCGACTGTGAAGCATGGAGGTGGATCTTTGGTGCTGCGTAGTGCCATATTATGGAATTCTCTAGGACCATTGTTTATCCTGCAAGGTCGCGTCACATCTGCAGCATATGAATATATTCTTGTGAATCATCTGCATCCAATATTGTAGGCATTGTTCCATAATGATCGCTCTGGTTTTAAGCAGAAAATGCATCCGTGCATTGTGCGAAATGTTCCAAGTTGTGGTTTGGGGAGCACGAGGACGAGGTACATACAACAGCTACCCTGGCCACCTCAATCTCCAGATCTCAATATTATTGAACGGAATATCTAGAGCGAAAGCCTAGATCACACTTTCCACCTTCAACGTCAATAGAACAGTTGGGATATATTTTACAGGAAGAATGGTCCCAAATTTCATTATCGTATGAACATACCTTGTATAAGTCAACTCCAATTTGAATCGCTTCTGCTCTGTAAGCTCGAGCAGAAGCAATTCGAAATTGAATGGACTTATACAAGGCATGCACATACGATAATGGAATTTGGGACCATACTACCAGTAAAATATATATTAACCCCTTATTAAGATTGTTCCGCCTAAAATCTCTGCCTTATGTTTCCAATGGTAAAACTTCTTTACATGTTTTCTTCGCAATTAATGTATTCCTAAGGATGAAAATTTGTACGTCGATAAAACTATTAGTTATAGCATGGGATACTTAATACTATAACCATAATTATATCAAAAATCAACCTTTTTTCTTTGTTCAGACCTGTTAATAGATGGCGCGACCTGTACATTAATCACGTCAGTAGACATTTTCTTTGAGTAATGTTCAGGCCTGCTAATAGATGGCGCGACCTGTACATTCATGACGTCAGTAATGTTGGATTGCTTAATTATGGTTATGTTTTAGCAAGTATTAAGTATCCCATGCTATAACTTAAAGTTAGTTTTACCAATGTACAAATTTAATCCTTGGGAATGCATTAATTACGAAGCAAATATGTAAAGAAGTTTTACCATTGGATACATAAGGCAGAGATTTTAGGTGGAACCACCTTAATAAAGCTTTATCCACAAACATTGTTTCCATTATTTTTATAAACCCCTGTATACAGAAAGTTTCAAGAAATTTTATTTTAAAGTAGGTCAAGGGTCTCAGTAAATAGGCTCTAGGGCCACGGCTTGGGACCTTTCTTTACGACATAAGGCTGAATAAGTGCCGGTATTAAACCTGTATTTCGGTATGTAAAAATGCCACGGCATGTGACATAAGGCTGAATAAATACCGGTATTTTACCAATCAAAATACCTGCATTTCTGTAAGCAAAAGTAGCACGGTATATTGTAATCAAGAGGTGCTGTGTAGTTTCTCCTTTAGATTGTGCCATTTAGTTGCATAATGCGCTCTCTTTCTGTCTTTCTCTCTCTCTCGCTCTTTCTCTCTCTCTTTTTCTCTCTCTCTCTCTCTCTCTCTCTCTCTCTCTCTTTTCTCTCTTTCTCTCTCTCTATCTCTCTCTCTCGCTCTTTCTCTCTCTCTCTCTCTCTCGCTCTTTCTCTCTCTCTTTCTCTCTCTCTCTCTCTCTCTCTCTCTCTCTCTCTCTCTCTCTCTCGCCCTCTCTCTCATTCTCTCTTTTTCTCTGTCTCTCTTTCTCTCTTGCAGAAGTTATGTTGAAGCAAAATTTCAGACATTGGTGTAATAAGTAGAAATAGCTCGCCGCCATTTTTTTTTATTTTGGTACATTAGGAGACACAATTTATGGAAGCAAAGCACTTTAATATGTGTGGATTCCAAAAACTGAGGAGCTAATTTGAGAGCGCCGAATTAGACTACTATTGGGAGAAAAATATGCTTGAAAACGAATGAGATTTTGACACGTTTTCCATCTATGTCAAATGGCCTTACAAACGGAGACCTGAATGACCTCATTTGTTCTAAGCGGACACAAATACAAAGATGCCAGGATTCCATTTCTCTTCGTACGTCCTTTAAGGAAATACAGTAGGTGCTGACTCGTAACTATGGAAAACAGTTTGAAATGGAATCTTCGCATTTTGTTCTTGTGTCCGCTGGGGACAACATGAGGTCATTCAGGTATCCACCTGTGAGGCCATTTGACATAGATGGAAAATGTGTCAAGATTCCATTTGTTGTAGAATTCCACAAGAAACAAACTGGGAATGCAAGGTCTGATTAAAAAAAAAATCTGATTGAATTTCTTTTTCTCCTTAAACTAAATAGAGAACGGCGCCAAGACTCAGCCGCGCGTGACCTCGAGCTTTAGTCCGCATGCGTGAATTTTTGCCACGCTGTCGAGTGTATATATATATATACAGACCTGGGATGTAAGGTCAGGTGATGCGTAACATCACAGCCTCTCCTTGACAAATGTCAACCCCGCCTTCTCGTGGTGCATCCTATTCCCACTAAAGGGGCTCTGACGACCGCCAATAGCGGTATAACTATACCATCGGGATTAGAGGAAATTCTATCCCACACTCACCAACCCGCTTGGCCAGCGTGGTGAGTTATGGCCAAACCCCTCCAAAATGACTCCACAACTTAAATCTTGGCCCTCAGTCTCCGGCAGCTGGAATGTACCTGGCCAAGGCAGCGGCCAGTGCGACATGAAGGCAGAAGGTGCTAAGAATCCCCGGAGCACCGGACTAGGCTGCCATCTGATGCTGACCTTGGCTACGTACAATGGATGCTCCCTATCTTCTGATTCAAGGCTTCTTGAATTGGAAGAGGAATTACAAGGGATCAAGTGGGACATCGTCGGGCTAAATGAGGTAAGGAGAAAAGGAGATCTCATTGAACTGAAAAGTGGACCTCTCTTTTACTATCGTTGGACAGATACTGGCAGAACTAGTGGTGTTGGATTTATAATAGCAAGAAACTGAAGGATAAAGTTGTAGAAGTTGAAAGTTCCTCTGACAGAGCTGCACGACTCGTTATCCAACTCCCTAAAAGATACCAGGCTCAGATTATTCAAACTTATGCACCAACCACAAGTCATCCTGAAGAAGAAATTGAAGAATTTTATGAGGAAATTTGTCATCTAAATAATAAAGGTAAGCAGCACTTGAAAATAATTATGGGAGATTTCAATGCAAAAATAGGGCAACGGCAACAGAATGAAACTTCAGTAGGTAAATTCGGTTACGGCAACAGAAACCAGCGTGGAAATACTCTCGTTGAGTTTGCAGAGGCAGAAGGGTTTTTCATCTTGAATTCCTTCTTGAAGAAAAAGCCACACAGGAAATGGACATGGAGACATCCAAATGGGACGACAAGTGAAATTGATTTTATTATGTGTAACAAAAAATTCGTCATAGAAGACTGCAGTGTGCTAAACAACTTCAACACAGGTAGTGACCATAGATTGGTGAGGTGTAAGATGCACCTCAACACTAAACTTGAACGTGGCAAGCTCATAAGACAAACAAAATCTATTGACATAACCAACCTTAAAAAACACCATAATACCTTCAAGTTGGAACTGAAGAACAGGTTCTCTGCTTTAGAAGGCCTAACATCGGAAGAAGTGGATATTTCTGAAGTTAACAGAAAAGTAACCAAAGCTCTTATGGAAACAGCAACAAAATTATCTGTGTCTAAGAACAAGTTGCATGTGAACAAATTATCAGGAAAAAAGCAAAATGTTGATGCAAAAAAGAAGAGAGATGAGGACAAATAAAGAAGATGTGACTTCCAAAGTGGAATATATAGAATTATGCAAGACAGTAAGAAAAAGTATCATTGATGACGTAAGAAAATTCAACTGTGAACTTGTGAGGAAAGCAATTAAAAACAACCAAAGCCTAAAGATAGATAGCAAAGGGACATCTCAGTAAGGGAAGAAAACAGATTATGGCACTTAGAAAAGAAGATGGTTCAGTAACAAGAAATAGAGGCGAAATTTTGACAAGAGTGAAAGATTTCTACTCCAAATTATATGAAAGGGATGATACATGTACTCCAGACATCATGAAAGGTATCAGTACCAGAGTTCCTCCAGTCCTTCCAGCAGAAGTTGCACATGCAATCAAGAACATGAAGCGGGGAAAAGCTCCAGGAGAAGATAGAATTACTGTAGGCATCATACAAGAAGCAAGTGGAGAACACCGCTACAATGATCCTGCTACATAAAAAAGGTGACATTGAGGATCTCGGAAACTACATACCTATCAGCCTCCTATCAGTAGTTTATAAAATCTTCACTAAAGTTCTTTCACACCGCTTGAAGGTAAACTGGACATGGCTCAACCGAGAGAACAAGCTGGATTCAGGAGTGGCTACAGCACAATAGATCATATCCACGTACTGAGAGAACTAATTGAAAGAGCGAGGGAATATGAACTTCCATTGTGCATGGCTTTTATCGATTATGAAAAAGCCTTTGATTCGGTGAAACCATCAGCAGTTACAATGGCTTTGAAATCTTGCGGTATTGAAGATGCATACATTAATATTATTAATAACATCTATGAAAATGCAAGTGTAAAGATTCGGCTGTTTGAAAATACAATACACGTAAAAATTGGAAAGCGAGTGAGACAAGGTGACACCATATCTCCGAAGCTCTTTAATGCCATATTGGAGGGTGTCTTTCAGTCGCTAAGCTGGGAAAACAAGGGGATAAAGATTAAGGGAGATTATCTAACCCACCTTCGTTTTGCTGATGACGTAGTCATTTTTGCAACTACCCAATCAGAGCTGCAGGGTATGATCCAGGAACTTGCTGACAAGAGTAAAGAAGTGGGATTAAAAATGAACTTTCAGAAGACAAAAGTGATGTTCAGTGGTTTTACAAGAAATGAAGATTTATCGATTGATGGAGAAAAGCTGGAGATAACAGGTACGTACGTTTATCTTGGACACCAGATATCAAGTGAGGGTCACATTGATGAAGAAATTAATCGGCGTACAGAACTTGCCTAGAGAGCTTTTGGAAGAAACAGCATAATTTTCAAGAGCAATATGCCATTATGTCTTAAAAGAAAAGTGTTTGATCTATGCATCCTTCCAGTGCTTACGTATGGTGCAGAGACATGGACCTTAACTAAAAGAGACATACAAAGGCTGCAGACTACTCAAATCAGCATGGAGAGGTGCATGCTTGGTGTAACCAGGAGAGATAAGAAGAGGAACTCGTGGATCCGAAAAATGACAAGAGTGGAAGACATCATGATCAGAGTTAAATCCCTGAAATGGCAATGGGCTGGACATACTGCCAGAAGGACAGATCATTGATGGACAGCCGAAATTTTAGATTGGATTCCAAGGGACAGGAAAAGACCCAGAAGAAGACCACATGGAAGATGGGTGGATGAAATTCGAAAGTATGCAGGGGTGACATGGAGGAGACTGGCACAAGACAGACCGTTGTGGAGGAAACTTGGGGAGACCTTCGTCCAGCAGTAGATTGATAATGGTTGACAATGATGATGATGATGATATATATATAATTTTAAGTTTCGTCAGGTTTAAGGATCACCAATAGGTGCTGCGTCGCGGTCTTCTTGATCTCCCATGTGCCTTCAAATCTTCTCCCCTTTAATGGCCTTTTCAACTTCGGGAACATCCAGAAGTCGTAAGAAGCCATGTCTGGAGAGTATGGGGGCTTTGGTCACTAGTGGCATTTGTCCAAAAAGTCCGGAATGAGATAAGGCGAATGAGCAAGGGCATTGTCGTGGTGCAGCTTCCGGTCACCTTGTTGTCACAGCTTAGGTCTCTGCCACCGCACTGCATCTCGTAGGTGACGAAAAACTACCTTTTAATACTCCTTGTATACAGCACGCACTTTCTCGATCATTTTGGCGTTCCTGCTCGTGGAGAGCCATCCTGAACTCCCGACACTCTTAACAGACATTCCTCCATTCTTGGAGAGCCGATACCACTACTTTATTTGTGTTACACCCATAACTTTATCACCAAAAGCCTTTCTAGTCATTTGAATTGTTTCGGATCACGTGTGGCAGAGTTTGTGGCAAACTTTGATGTAGATTTTATTCTCAGCTCGCTCAGTCATTGCTGCATACAACAGTGTGATGGCCACGGGGTTTACAAAGCTAAACCTTCGTTGCCAGGCAGCAAAGCAAATGAACCAGCTGTTCGAAGTCCTTATAAGAACTATGCCTGTCGGAGTTCCATGACATCTGAACTAAAGGCTTCAACTTAAGTTTAACCAAGTTGCAGGTGGCGCTGCGCTCGGTGTTTTATTTTGCTTGCTGTAGCGAACATTGCTTAGATACCGTTCTCATGTCAATAAGTTATTGCGCAGTATGGAGGAGGCAAAGTATTATGTCAGCGGTGTAGATATTGGGTGCGTTAATACGGTGGAAAGATGTATACATTGGTGTGAGTAAGGATATGTCTTTGTAGATATTCAAGTATTGTTTATTATCATTCAAGTGTTAATGAATAAATAGTTCTGGTTTACTAAAAATTTTATATTAATCCGAACTTCTTGGCGTAGAATAGAAATCTAAGTTTCCAAGCTTTCGCACATTGACAAAATGGTTTTTTCAAGGAAGGTAGACAGCTTAGCTATCTACCTTGATGGATTTTTCAAGAAAGTAAGGCAGCTAAGCTGTCTACCTTCCTTGAAAAAGCCATCTGGTTAATGTGCGAAAGCTTGGAAACTCCTATTTCTATTCTACGCCAAAAAAATTCGGATCGCTAATAGAGTTATACAATTTTAGTGCAGTTGGTGTATAGTTCTTTATTATTAATTAGTTTTAATTTACTAAATGGTAACTTCGATTTCTGTTTTCCTCGATGAACAGAAAATCTCCGTGCAGCTGGTGATTGGCTTACTACTTTTTACCTAAAGCAAACTTTAAATATAGATTGTATTCTTTTGCAAATAATCAACACCAGCTGACAGCGTGGCAAAAATTCACGCATGCGCAGTAGTCCAAAGTCGCGCTCCACTGAGTCGCGGCGCCGAGCTCTCTCTCTGGTTTGGCTTTCAGATAATGTATTCTTGATAGCTACAATAGCTTTCTTCTCAAAGTGTCAACAGACTAATTCATATAGGTAGATATCATACAATCACCCGTAGAATAATTTAAGCACCTGGTTTCTTACGATAACGCAATATTCAATATCTGGTGAACCAAAAGGGGGAAGAGGGGAAAAGGAGTATCCGTTGCTACAATAACCTTAATATCATACGATACGCTATCCACATTTTCCGATCTGGCTACAGAACTTCAAAGCAGGTCTTCCGACAGATTATTAAAATTTGCTAGATAACCAAACCTCAAGTATTCTCTCGAATTTTTCCTATTACCGGAAATATTCCATCATCTGGATACGGAAAAAGTGAGAACAGAATTTTTCCGTTGATAAACTAAAGGAATTGCGGATAGGTTTCTGAAAATACAAGTTTTCCGTTAATACCTCTTAAAAACGGCAATTTACCATTGATATACGAAAGGAATTGCTGAAAGGTTTTGAAAATTCAGAATTTTTCCTGGAGTACGAAAAATCCGTGAAATTCAGAAATTTTTTTCTTATTTCACGGAAAAGACTGAATCTGGAATATGCTTCGTTAATTCGAGAAAGGAATTATGGAAAATTGCTCATGAATTATAGGAATTTTTTATAGTTAACTCTTTGCTCTCGATGTAGTCTTTATTCATTGACCCACTGTCAGTGTTGCTAAATGTATTCCGAAACGGCTGAAAAGTTTTCTCGCAATAAATACGTGGTCGAAAAAGTTACCAATAATTTTAGAGCTTTGTCGATGAGAGTTGGATATTCTTTCTCCATGACACCCCAAAACTGAGTCAGAAATTTGAATCGCACTGGCATCAGAAGGAAGTTTAACAAAGCTTTCCTTTTCCTGGTGAGTTAGCTTACAGGATTTTTTTTTATTGGAAGTTTAACGACCACCATGAGCAACTCAGTGGGCTGTAAGCAGTCGCCCATCCCTAATTTAGGGCCACTGGTTCCAGGGAATGGAGAAAGATAGTGCCATAAGACAAGCACAACATCCATGCCTCACCGGGATTCGAACCCGGACCTCTTTCGGACGAATGATCAGAAGCCATCGCTTAGACCACTGCGTCACCGGAGGCGGCTACACACACTACAGTAATTTAGATCTTCTGTGAAGAGATTAGCGATCCAACCTTCCTTTAATATCTCAACCCCCCCCCCCCCCCGTCCTAAAAAAAAATTAGGTGGCGCAGTAGTCTAAGCGATGGCCTCTCATCATTAGTCCGAAAGAGGTCCGGGTTCGAATCCCGGTGAAGCATGGATGTTGTGTTTGTCTTATGGCACTATCTTTCTCCCTTCCCTGGAACCAGTGGCCCTAAATTAGGGATGGGCGACTGCTTACAGCCCACTGAGTTTCTCACGGTGGTCGTTAAACTTCCAATAAAAAAAAATCCTGTAAGCTAAATCACCAGGAAAAGGAAAGCTTTGTTAAACTTCCTTCTGATGCCGCAGTGTGATTCAAATTTCTGACTCAGCTTTGGGGTGTCATGGAGAAAGAATATCCAACTCTCATCGACAAAGCTCTAAAATTATTGGTAACTTTTTCGACCACGTATTTATTGCGAGAAAACTTTTCAGCCGTTTCGGAAATCAAAACAAAACACAGGAACATAATGGACATTAATGCTGCACTGCGCCTTTCAGAAACGACGCTGGAAGCACGTCTCGAGAAGATTATCGCGAAGCAGCAACAGACGTCGCATTGACTACAGAAAAAATTATACTGATGGTAGACTATTTTGTAATATTGATTTCGGATTGCACTTATTAATCATTAAATAATATTAACAGATTAAATTATATTAGCTGTAAGTAGGTGACATGGAATAATCTGGTATATAAATTATGGATTGTACACAGTGATCATTATAACAAGCACCTCTAAGATGCATAGACTGGAAAACCGTAAGTTAACCGTGCGACATTTTGAAGCTCAGCGTTGTACGGCAAAAATCTATCTCATCTCTTTGATTACTAAAGGCGTTCGCATGTTTAAATCAGTCACATACATTTTTGTATATATAACACCAGTAAGATTTATTACTTTTTGTTTTTATAATAGTATGTATGTATTGTAAAGTATTTCAGAAAATATCAATAATATAGCCAGAGTTAAGGTGGTTCCACCCAAGGAGGTTTAGAAGTAAGAGGAGGTGGCATCAGCCCCTCTTCCTGTGCTTCTGGCGTGACGCCACTTTTTATCAGCTGACTACGCCAATGCGCCCAACCTAAGAATCTCCTGTATATCTCTATGAGGAAATCGCGATTTTGAACGGGTTTTTCGGACCCTTACTCTACCCATACAGGCATGAAAAAAATTGAGGCTGAAATATTCATTCCCATAATAAAAAAAATTCCAGAAAAAACAGGAAAATATGTGTTAGTATTTCTTTAAAAATTGAACAAAATAATGACTTTTTGAGCGGAAGTGCATAGTGCGCGTGGTTACTTACTGCCCATGTGCAAGTAACCATGTTTAAAATATAACCAAAAGCCCAATGTTAAGAAATAAGAAGTCCGAAATATTTTTCTTTCCTTCCTTGGTTTGCATGCGGCAAGCAAAACTGCTTAAGCCACAGGAAGTGACGTCACGTTCCCGAACTCTCGCAGCGCAGACTCCCACCACCTCAGAGAGAGAGAGAGTAGAAACAGTTGATCTGTTTTGGCTTCACTCAAAACGGGTCCCTTCACCTCCTCTTCTTCTAACCTTCTTGGTTCCACCTAAAATCTGCCTTATGTTTCCAATGGTAGAACTTCTAAACATATTTTCTTCGCAATTACTGTATTCCCAAGGATGAAAATTTACACATCGATAAAACTAACTTTAAGTTACAGCATGGGATACTTAATGCTTGCTAAAACATAACCATAATTAAGCAATCCAATATTTTTTTGTCTACTGACGTCCTCAATGTACAGGTCGTGCCATCTATTAACAGGTCTTAACGTTTCTGAAAGAAAAATTATTGATTTTTTATATAATTATGGTTATATTTTAGCAGGTTAATAGTATCCCATTCTATAACTCAGAGTTAGTTTTATCGATGTAAAAATTTTCGTCCTTGGGAATACATTAATTGCGAAGAAAATATGTACAGAAGTTTTGCCATTGAAAACATAAGCCATCGATTTTAGGTGGAACCTCCTTAATCAGCTGAACAAATTTTCAATTAAACAAAACTTTTTAATAAGCTATAAATTTTTCAGTTTAAAAAATTCTTTTTTCCGAGACTTTTAATTCCCGAGATTTGAAATTATCCAAACTCTAAATTATGGGAAGAGGGCATTTCTTTCTATCATATTTAATTTTATTTATTTGTTCTCCCGTTGAGTAGCTATTACGAACTCATAATACTGCGAAAAAAACCTCCAGTTAAAATTTTGTTCTTGGCAACTTCTCTTAAGAATAAACAAATGGTCACATTAAAATGATTTTTGACATTACTTAAAGTGTGAAATACGAATTTCATACAACTAGATCACGTAGTTTGTAAGCAGCTGAAGCCGAAATATATTCTACACGTAGGACAAGTGACGTTTCTTTTCAGTTATTTCATATACCCCAAAATTACGATAATGACGTTTTCTTTAATCGTAAGTTCAAAGTTGCAACGTCCAATTTATCCCCCACTGAAAAAAAAAAAATAATACGTAGTATTATAACAACGTAAACTTCCTTCTTTCGCGCAAGTAAAAGAGCTTAATTAACGTTGTTTACACAGGAAACATGTCGTTTTGCCGTACAAGCTCTGCGATCAAATGTCGCCAGCTGCTGCCACTCATTTACACAAGAACTTCCAGTCTATCATTACGAAATTAAATGACCCAAAATATGTTTTGGCATCGCCGGTCCGCGAATGTAAAAACGTTCGAAATGACTGATTTAAACTGTTTTTAAGTGAAGAGAACGATAACTTGCTTCATCGAACATAAAATCGCAGCTGAAACATCTGGCTTCGGATAAAATTTCGGAATTTTCAGTACCTGAAATTTGTATTAGATGTGAAAGAACGGATATAGAATAAGCCATGAAACGTGTTTCAATGTTTATAAATATTTTTTTTTCTTTCTTTTTCTCGAACAAATACACAAAATTCAAAAATGACGTCGGTGGTTGGTGGAAAATTGTGAAAAAGAAAATTTGCTGCTTTCGGTCGTTCTATGACAGGGAACTTCAAGCGTTTAAAAGATGTTTTTCATTTTAATTTATTCATTTCATTTCTAAAAATGCCCCGTTAATATTAATCGGTGGAAGTTTCGTTTTGGAAGTGTCTCGTTTTTGTACTAATTTTTTGTATTTGGTTAGCGGAAAATGTGAAATATCCGTTTCTCATTAGAGTGATACAAAATTCCAAGGGCAATAAAATCAAGCCTTCACAGTCAAATTTCCGTCAATATCCTCATTTCCAGTTTTTCTCCGTAATTACAATATTTTCCTTTATTTTATCTCTGGATGCAATGTTCAATTTAACTGTAGTATATCGTAAGTACAGCGTGTCACCGAACCCGGCATTGCCGCCCCGGTGGCGCAGTGGTCTAAGCGATGGCCTCTGATCATTCGTCCGAAGGGGTCCGGGTTCGAATCCCGGTTAGGCATGGACGTTATGTTTGTTTTACAGCACTGGCCCTCTCCCTTACCTGGAACCAGTGACCCTAAATTAGGGACGGGCGACTGCTTATAGCCCATTGAGTTGCTCACGGTGGTCGTTAAACCTCCAATAAAAAAAAAACCGGCATTTCTTTAATAATATTAACACCAATGAAGATATTGCATCGAAGTTTTGAAGTCAACTTACCTCATCTCATTTCGTGCGAAATATGATGACATCACAACATGTGCTGGAAGTGGCCACCATTTGCGTTCAGACAGCATTGAACCCGGCGCATCATATTGTGGAAAGTCCTTGCCAGTACGTCCTCCGTAACTGCCTGAATTTCTTTGGTGATGTTTGTTTTCAAGGCATCTATGGTTCGCGGTTTCTTTTGGTAAAATCTCCCTTTTAGATATCCCCCATAAAAAATAATCAGGAGGCGTCAGATCGGGAGAGCACGGTGGCCATAGACCCTTCGAAATGACGCGGTCGCCGAAAAAGGACTGAATTTCGGCCATACTGGTGTGTGACGTCACTCCATCATGCTGGTAATACCCAACGGAGAGTTCTTCGTTGTCCAATTGATTTACAAAGGTGTTTAAGATTTTCATACATGCAGCTGCCGTGATGATTGTATCGAAGAAGATAGGACCAATTATGCGGCGCTTGGTCATCTCACACCAAACACCAATTTTCTGTGAATGAGGGGTTCTTTATGTATCGCGTTGGGATTTTCACTGTCCCAAATACAGGAATTTCGGGAATTGACGTATCCGGACAGGAGAAACCACGCCTCATCTGAGAATCACGTGTAGTCCAGATTGCCGGGATTTTCCTGAGGAAATGTCTGAAAGTATCTACAGTATGTCACTCGTTTCACGTGGTTAGGCTCTTTCTCAGTTCGTGAACCATGGAGATACGGTACGCATGAAGCTTCACTTTTTCTCACAGCACGTTGACAAGTGCTTTTGGACAACCTTGTTTCCTGTGACAGTCGGCGAAGCGACTTCCTGGGAGACGCAAGTAGTCGGTCCATTACATTCTAGATCGTTTCCTCTGACATTTGTGGACGGCCTCCTGCATGGTCGTTTAATAAAGTGCCCTGGGTTTCCAAATTCTTTGACAATGCCCAAATGGTGGACTTGCTCGGCGACTGTCCGCCTACAAACCTCTCCAGGAATTGCCATTGACAAGACTTTATCGAATCTGTTTTCCAATTAGTGCGAACAATAAACACTCCAGAGTATACCGATACATTTTCATATGTACGCGAGCAGCCACGAGCACGAGCACTCACTATCAACAACCGTATTGCGTAGACGCGCACAGCGAAATGGCATAACAAAGCAGCAGAGAGGCGCGTCCGGCTGGCTGGCGGATTGCTCTTCAGTAGCGCCACACTTCGGAATGTGTCTGCCACTAAGGAGCACTCAGGCTGGCTAGCGGACAGCGCATGGTTCAATGCTGTCTGGACACAAATTGTGGCCACTTCCAACACATGTTGTGATGTCATCACATTTCGCACGAAATGAGGTAAGTCTACTTCAAATTTCGTTGCAATATCTTCATTGGTGTTAGTATTATTAAAGAAATGCTGGGTTCGGTGGAAAAATTGGGACTCCCTATATTATAGTTCAAAGCAGGTTTGTCCGGGTCTAAAATTTTGACCCGTTTCCAACTCTGGTGGAAACATTTAAACGCCTAGTTGCCGAACGAGGGAGAAACGTTGGCCCAGGCTATTCACCACCACGTCTTGCATCATTGAGCAGGGAATGAAGAATAGAGCGCTTGTCACCCGTGACAGCTTTGTTGTCGGTATTGCTGAGATGAGAGACTGAAAGATATTGTTTTTCCGTACCTATCGTTAAACCCGGGCGCTCTGTGAATATACACAGTGCGTAAAAGAATTTTTAAGACTGGGTCTGTAAAATGAAATAGAAAGAAGAAATTATAATTTGTTTTGGTTTGTTATTCAAAATAAGTCCCTCCGGCTTCAATACACTTGTTACAGCGATTTAATAATGATTCGAACACCTGTTCCAGTTCACTTTGCGGAATTGCTTCCAAAGCACGCGTCGAAACTGTTTGTATGGTCGAAATATCATCAAAATAGCACCTTTTTAACGTCATTTTAAGTTTTGGGAATAAAGAAAAGTCGCAGGGTGCTAAATCAGGCGAATACGGTGAATGATTCAACACACAGACGTTATTTTTCGCCAAAAATCTACGAACAAGAAGTGAGGTGTGCCTGGGTGCATTATCGTGCGACAAACACCAACTGTTTTCATCCCGATATTCTGGACGAATGCGACGAATTCTGCCCATCAAACGTCTCAAAACATTTAAATAAAACTCACCAGTAATTGTTTGTCCACTTGGAACAAATTCTTTGTGGATAATATCCTTACTATCGAAGAATGTAATGAGCATTGTTTTGATTTTCGATGGAACTTTTCTTGTTTTTTTTGGCTTGTGGTGAGTTTTTTGACTTCCATTCCGCACTTTGTCGCTTTGTTTTAGGATCATATTGAAAACACCAAGTTTCATCACCTGTAACAATCGATTTTAAGAAGTTTGGATCATTTTCAGCGGCTAAAATGGTGTCTCTGCAATGTGCACTTCTCTTTGATTTGTGTTCATTGGTTAACGTGTGTGGAACAAATTTAGCACAGGCTTTTGGTTTGCCCAAATCTTCCTGCAGGATGGTTCGAATCGTTTCTTTGTTGATGTTTAAAGACTCTTCCATTATTCTTAGTGACGCACATCGATTGTTTGCCACGAAATCACACACTTTTTCAATAATCTCAGGTGTCCTAGATGAACTTGGTCTTCCGGTATGCTTATCATCTTCTAGCGTCTCTCTTCCGTCTAAAAAACATTTGTGCCACAGAAAAGCATTTGATCTACTTAAACAAAACTCACCGTAAACTTGTTTCATCATTTGGTACGTTTCCGAGGCACTTTTACCAAGTTTTGCGTTAAATTTAATAACAGCCCTTTGTTCCATCTTAATAATTCAACATGAAAAAGTTTTTACTTCTCTAATGAACGCCCATTTCGTTTGAGTTACTTTGACAACTACGTAGTACTTTTGGCAGAAAGCAAGCAGATGGTCACGGTTTATAACGCAATCGCGATTACACTGGTGGCGCCACCGTAGGCTGAAATCTAGCGCCAGTCTTAAAAATTCTTTGACGCACTGTGTGTATGATTGGGGAGCTCAGAAAAGTTTAGTTCAGATACGTCAGCCGTTTAAAGGGTTAATGGCAGATGGCCGCGTGAGAGAATACTTTCTTCAGGATACGAAAACTGACCCTTATCCCACGCAAATTTAGCCAATTAGCGAACACCTTGAATCGAAGATCACATAATGGACCAAAAATGCAACGGAAAAGTATGACGTACTACTGAGGTGATGCATGAATTAAATTGACAATGGAGGAGCGACAGGTCTGCCGTCGTAGTTCAGATGGAAGAACAACCGCTCCAGAGTTGGAAGACGTGAGTTCGAAGGACCACCACCGGCAGAAAGGTTTTATATATAGGGAGTTGAAGCTAGGAGTTTGTCCTTATTTCTCAGGGATGTAAGTAGAAGGGCGAAAGGGCGTGAACTTTATGGGGAGCAGGAAAGGTCCTGAGCACCTAACTTCCCACTGGAAGTAAAATGAAATACAAGCATTTTCCCCAAATCAGAAAATAAAGCTTTTTCGTGCGAATTAATTCGTTTTATCTTCCCTTCTCCAACGAGACAGAAAACTTGCAATCTTTATTCAATCTCCTGCCGTCCACGTAATCGGCTTCTAGTGTTACACAAACGTATCAACAAAGTTGCTAAATACGCCGACAAAATTAGCGACCGCGCCAACACAAGTGGAAAAAAAGGAGTTTATTCTTTCTGGAGGCAGCTGGTCATATATGATCTTGGTTTCTTATGGCAGGAGAATAATATGATTTTGGTTTCTTACGGCATCAATCATATAATCTTGGTTTCTTACGGCAGGAGGAATATGCAAATAAAGACAATTGCGTAATATGAAACAAGTTTTATGTTGTATTAAGCTAGTGGAGACTTTATTTTCGGAGTTTAACGATCATCGCGAGCAACTCATGTGACATGCTCTCTATAACCTTCCTTCGGAGTTCCTGTCTTCTTACGTAAATTTGGTTTCTTCTTGTTAAAGATTTTTCTAAACTTAACGCCATTCATTCCTTCCGATGAATTTGAATTTGGTAACCCTCACAACATGTCAGAAGTTAATGGCGTATGTTGGCATCGAGAGATAGGAGCTTGTGTTTTGAATGTTCAGTATTCCCTTTGGATTGCACATTTGAGAGCTGCATGATCTGTTGATTAATATATGCTCAGGCAATGTTGTATGTCTGAGCGATCTTCAGTAAGCTACTTTGACACTCAGTAGACAAAACATTTGCGATAGGGGTGGTGGGCAGTTGACATGGGCATCCCCTGCGCAGAATGGAACAGATCCAATTCAAACGCAGGTGATAAATAGCCCGACAGAAGGGCTTCTCAATAGTGTGGGCCGCGAATGCATTATTGGTCAACGTTCGTGACTGCCACGGAGAAACCTCAGGTTCGATCCCCGGCAAGTACAAACGCCTGGACCACTAAATATCCACCGTGCGTCGTATGGGCAAGTTTAAGCCGTCAGACCCAGGGTACGGGTCCCCCCGTAATAAAGGCGTCTTCCTTCCACTTTCTAACTAGCTTCCATGTCACTTTCCTATCGGGCACTTTAGCCCAAATCTCCTAGTTCCCTATTTCCAAAGGTTGTTTAAGATCTAGGTTAAGACACTCCCTTCCTAAAAACCTCTGCACATGATCTGATCTTCTTAATAGTGTATCGCAATCGACGAACATGGGTAAGCATGGTGGTCTGAGTGACTTTGATCGTGGACGCATTGTCGGCGAAAGACAGATGGGTCATTCTATCGCCGGCCGCCCCGGTGGCGCAGTGGTCTAAGCGATGACTTCTGATCATTCGTCCGGAAGGGGTCCGGGTTCGAATCCCGGGGAGGCATGGATGTTGTGTTTGTCTTACGGCACTGGCTCTCTCCTTTCCCTGGAACCAGTGACCCTAAATCAGGGACGGGCGACTGCTTATAGCCCATTGAGTTGCTCACGGTTGTCGTTAAACCTCCAATCAAAAAAAAAAAAAAAAAAAAAAAAACATTCTATCGCCCAAGTGGTAAGGGCTCCCGAGGGCAACCGTATCAAGGGTGTACCGCGTGTTATGACGTCGAAGTCTTGTCTTACTTCTACGTTAATTTAAAACATCAAAATACTAAGAAATAGTTCCTAAATGAAAGAAACCTTAACGGCCAGACGAAACATGTAAACAACAGAAGTCACACTTACGGAAAAAGATGCTTTATTCAGGATGTAGCAAACACATCGTAGCATAGCATATTGCACTAAACTCTCCACACACCACACAACTCTTAACACAACGCTCTTTTCACAACGCTCCTTTCAATAATTAGTTTACAACCCAACGCTCGCCAAGCAACAATTTAGTCGTCGCTTTTATCTCTTGTTCTTATCAATATCAGGCATACGTCACGTGCATTCAACCTCAATTGTGTTGCCAAACGTATTCGTTTGAGAGAACAGATATTACGTTAAGAGTGAAGAAAAACAGAATAAACTCAAGATTTACATAGGGAAAGAAACTATAAAGGAAAGTTAATTTAGAATATACGTCACAGTCTATACCATCGACGGGAATACCAGCGCCAAGAGAACAAGCGGTTTTCGACCACACGCCATTGATGACCGGGGTCGACGTAGACTATCCAGGATCCTACAGTCCGATTGCTCGGTAACGGTGACGTACATCACATTCAGGTTAAATATCAGAGGCCTAAGTAGCGACAACGAGTGAACGGTACGGCGCTACTCTTGAGCAACTGTTCATTGCTCGTCATCGGAGATTACGCCTTGCCTTGTGCCGGGATCATCAAAACTTGACCTGTGCAGAATGGCGCCGCGACCTTGGGGTCAGATGAATCACATTTTCAGCTGTACCCTAGCTCACAGCAGGGTGCGGGTGTGGCGTCGACAATATGAGGCCATAGGACTTTCGTGCCAGGTCGGCTCTGT
The DNA here is from genome assembly GCA_039090855.1 of Macrothele yani. Lineage (NCBI taxonomy): Eukaryota > Metazoa > Arthropoda > Arachnida > Araneae > Macrothelidae > Macrothele > Macrothele yani. The sequence goes on from CM076989.1 coordinate 24,397,184, forward strand.
TCAAGGCGGTGGTGGCTCTGTTCAAGGCGGTGGTGGCTCTGTTCAAGGCGGCGGTGGCTCTGTTCAAGGCGGCGGTGGCTCTGTTCAAGGCGGTGGTGGCTCTGTTTAAGCGGTGGTGGCTCTGTTCAAGGCGGTGGTGGCTCTGTTCAAGGCGGTGGTGGCTCTGTTCAAGGCGGTGGTGGCTCTGTTCAAGGCGGTGGTGGCTCTGTTCAAGGCGATGGTGGTTCTGTTCAAGGCAATGGTGGCTCTGTTCAAGGCGGTGGTGGCTCTGTTCAAGGCGATTTTGTTCAAGGCGGCGGTGGCTCTGTTAAAGGCAGTGGTAGCTCTGGCTCTGATCAAGGCGGTGGTGGTTCTGTTCAAGGCGGCGGTGGCTCTTTTCAAGACGATGGTGGCTCTGTTCTAGGCGGTGGTGACTTTTTCAAGGCGGTGGTGGCTCTGTGACGATTTGGGGAGCCTTCTCATGGGATACAATACGTCTCTTAGTATGTCTGGAGCAGTCCTTAAGCGCTGCGCGCTACCAGCATGTGCTGGCTTATCACCTACACGCTTTCATGGCCTTCACGCATCCTGGTCTGTTTCAGAATGACAATGCACCGCCCCACCGGGTCGCAACCTCCCAAGCATGTCTGAAGAAATACTCATCTGAGTTTGGAACCATCGATTCTAACTTCTGGGGACGTTTTATGAATCGTTCAGAGGATTATTGGTAGCGTGCATATGATTACCATGTTAGCATCAGCGTGGGTTCCCTTTTTTTCCAGATCGCTAGAAAGAAAACAAAATGGCGTTATTTTTAGCACGTATTTTGTAAAAAAAGATCGTGCTTATGTAACCGGTTTGTCCGTCCGTCTGTACCCACAATATCTCTGCAACATTTAGTCCAATTTGAAAAATTCGTTTTGCATTGGGAAGCTTGAAATATGCGAATGATGATCCTTCATTTCGTTTTTTTTTTTTTAGATGTACAATTTCGCCGCTAGAGGGCGTAAACGCAGATTATGTCGAATTCAAAAATACGTTTTATTACACATATCTACTTCTGAACATCCGATTGAAAAAATTGTTTGATCTTTCGATTCCATTTATCTCGAAGAGTATTTTAGATTTAGTTACTTTTTCAAATTAGGTATAGATTTTCCGCTAGGGGCGTAAAAGTAAATTACATTTTTCCCGATAACTCTTCTTCTAAAACTCCGATTTCAAAATATTTTTCTTCAGCGGATACACCTCCTGATGGAAACTCCTTTGCATATAATTTCAAAATTTTGGTAAAGAAAACTTCGGCTACCAGGGTACGTAAGTGTTAATTTTTGCTTCTAATGTATTTGCCATAAAATCTGAGCTTCTAAAATATCTATTTAAAAAATTCTTTCGTCGACTGATGCCACTCACATCGATGAACCTTTTCGGAATATTTTCTTCTTAAAATATTCCACAGTTTTTCCGCCAGGGGGCGTAGATGTATATCTTATTTTTGTCAACATCTCTACTTCTAGGAGTCCGATTTGAAAAATTCCTTCTTTGTTGGATAGTGTTTCCAGTGTGACATGTTTTTCATATAATTTCAAAATTTTCAAGTAGTTCGTAGACTTTCCGCTAGGGGGCGTAAAGGTAAATTGTTTTTCCCCTATATCTCTGTCTCTAAATCCTCGATTTGAAAAATTCTTTCTGCACCGGATACAGCTCCTGATGGGAAGTAATTTGCACGTAATTTCAATTTTTTGTAAAAAATGGTTTGGGCACCAGGTGGCGTAAGTCTTAATTTCCTCTTCTGATGTATTTGCAGCAAAATATGAGCTTCTAAAATCTCGATTGCAAAAAAGTCGTTTGTTAACCGATACTACTCATGTCGACAAACCTTTTAGGAACATTTTCTTCTTGAAATAATGCATGGTTTCTATGCCAGGGAGCGTAGATGTATATCTTATTTTTGTCAATATCTCTACTTCTAGAAGTCCAATTTGAAAAATTCCTTCTTTGTTCGATAGTGTTTCCGATGCGAAATGTTTTTCCTATAAATTAAATATTTTCAAGTAAATCATAGACTTTCCGCTAGGGGGCACAAAGGTAAATTGTGTTTTCTGCGTTATTTCTGCTTCTAAAACTCCGATTTCAAAAATTCTTCCTGTATCGCATACAAGATCTGATGGGAAATATTTTTCACATAATTTCTAATGTTTGGTAAAGAATGGTTTGGCCACCAGGGGGCATAAGTGTTAATTTCTGCTTCTGATGTATTTGTAGCAAAATCTGAGCTCCTGAAAACTCGACTAATTTTTTTTCTTGGACTGATACCGCTCATATGGAAAACCTTTTGAGAATACTTTCTTCCTAAAATATTGAATGGTTTTCCCACCAGAGGACGTAAAGTCATCTTATTTTTGTCGATATCTATGTTTCTAAGAGTCCGATTTGAAAAATTCTTTGTGTTGGATTGCGTTTCCGGTGCGAAATGTTTCTCATATAACGTCATGTTTTCTTAACGCACAAGTCTGCAACCAGAGGGCGTAAGATCACGATTCCGTTTACAACAAGGAGTATAGAATAAGGGGAGAGCAGAGAGCATGTGCTCTCACCATTGAAGCCAGCTAAGTTGAGTGGCCGCCATATTACATTACCCTCAGTTGCTCATTTTTGCTTTGTAAGTTAAGAAAGATTTCAGTTTTTTTATTTCGTGTGCGAAGGGCGTTTGCTTATGACTGATTTATGGAATTGTTCATTTGAAGTTCAACTAACATTAAAAGCTAAAGAGAGATCTATTGTATTTGCGGATCAAAAACTCTTATGATGGAATAGCTAAACATTTCTAGTACGAATTAGAAATTTCTCCTGGTCAAAGATCACATTCCCGAAAACGTTTTATTAAAACTTTTTAAAAAGCATTCGTTTCTCGCGCACAATAAAATACGTGTTTTTTTTTTTTTTTTTTTTGGTTATTTTAAATTCGTAAATTATCGCATTTCTTATTAGTACATAGTAATCTATCAACGCTAACGGATTTTATTTTGCGCTACAAACGTTTTCCAATTTGCATATTCCGTGTACTCTTCTTTAAAATTTTGTAAATTATCAAAGTTTAGCACGAACTATTGTTTCTAATGTAACATTTCGTTGCGTTTCTGTCTTCAGAAACATTCACTCGATCACATGAAATAAATCAGGGTTTTCTTCTTCACTTTAGAGTTTGTGAACGGCTTCATGCATTACTTTAAACAGCATGTATATTTCGTGTGACGAGTTAAAGGGATTTTTGTCGTACGCAACAGTGAAACGTGACTTAGCAGTGGTTTGAAAGGAAAGAATAGAAAACCGTGGTAATATTATAGACTACATCCATAAATGTACATGATATTTTTTTCTTTTTGCAAGAAGGCTTTAAAAGTGTTAGCCTTCCTATATTGTTAGGTACGTAATTCGATGGGAACGCAATCAGAAGGGTAACATAAGATGGCTACCGCTCAGAGCGTCGGCTTCAGAGCTTTACGTAGGGCTTGCTTGTTATGCTTCCTCCCCTTATTCTATCCTCCTTGGTTTACAGCAGTATCTGAGGGATTAAAAAACCGATTGAAAAACTTCTTTCTTCCGTGGGCCCAGGTGGGCTAGTGGGCAACGTTCGTGACTGCCACGGAAAAGACCTCAGGTTCGATCCCAGGCAGGTATGAACGCTCGATCCACTAAATACCCGCGGTGCGTCGGATGGGCACGTTAAGCCGTCGGACACTGGGTACTGGCCCCCGGTAAAAAATAAGGGCGTCTTCCTTCCCCTTTCTACTTCGCTTCCGTGTCACTTTCCTATCGGGCACTCTAGCCCAAATCTCCTAGCTTCCTGTTTCTAAGGGTTGTTTAAGACCTGGGGTCAGACACTCCCTTCCTAAAATCCTCTACAATCAATCATTCTTTCTTCCGCCATATACCATTGTTTTCCATACCGGTTCCATTGACTTTGAATAGCTTTGATAAATTTAATTTGCGTCAGAACGGATTCAAAAGACGTGCTTATTACACCCGGAAATTCGGTGTCATCTTTCTTGTTTTGGGATTGGATTAAGGGTTTAACGACCACCGTGAGCAACTCAATGGGCTATAAGAAGTCGCCCGTCTCTAATTTAGAGTAGCTGGTTCCAGGGAAGGGAGAGAGCCAGTGCCGTAAGACAAATACAACATCCATGCCTCACCGGGATTCGAACCCGGACGAATGGTCATAAACAATCGCTTAGACCACTGCGCCATGGCGTTATTTATAGGAAGTGTGCGCGTTTATTAAAATGTTTATAACTTCTTTAATCGTTGATTCAAATTATAGGTTCTTAAATGCGTTTAAGGAACTGCGTTTGTCTGCCTATTGTACAATCCTGGGAAAATAATTGTAGCCCAACCGAATTGGAGACTACAAAATTAATGAAACAAGCTGGTAGACGAAGTACCGCCTCTTATGTACGTCTGTATATGCATTAGTTTGAGACTGAAAATGCCAGACACAGCAATGAAACGAAAAAAAAAAAAAAAAAAAAACATCTTTGTGTCCTTGCATCTTCTAAGTATCTTGCTCATCGTCGTTTAATATCCATTTTCAAAACACTTCGTGAGAGGCTTTTGGAGGTCACGGAGGTCATCCCATGTGTCAAAAGCGAACATTGGAAAAATTCCTAAACCTATTAAGGAAGCTCTCGACGTAATTGGCTGCCCCATTTGAGAGCGCGAAGAACAGGTCCGGAAAAGGGAAGACCGAAACCAATTAGTAGACAAAGGAGACAATTAATGGCGCTTTCAATTTTTTTTAAATCTCTCGGCAATAGATGGCGTTCGTTCTGTTCACGATCTTTTCCCATGCAAATGAAAAACAGTTATTAAGAAAGGAAGTGTTTTAACAGTATTTCTTTTTTTATTTAATGTTTTTTTTTTTTTGCTGGATTTTTTTCACGAGTTATCAACACAGTAAGATGAGGCTAACACTGCGACTTAATTAAACGCCTATCACTATGAGCTGACGACTAAATCAAACCTCATAAGTAGATTAAAAGGCTGTTCTGCCCTATCACACTATGTTAACAAACACCTGTTCTCTCCGCGTAAGAGAGTATTTCCAAGTGGAACTGTGATGAGAACTTTGAAAAATGACCTAGAGCGGAGTTCCGGGTCAACCTTTTTTTTTTTTTTCAGTCTTTTTGACTCCTAATCGTCATTTCTGATGTACGGTGGTGGGAGCATTGTCCGAGGACCACGTTAGATTTTGTCAGTTAGTATGATGCATCAGAGAAGAGATTCCCTTTGTGACATTTCTTCAGTGGTCTTTAAAGAAATTCACGAGCTACCTTTCTTGAATTAACGAAGCATATTAATTTCTTCCTTTCTTGAATAAACGAAGCATATTTCTTATACCTTTTCCGTGAAATGACGGAAAGAAACTTGAATTTCACGGATTTTTGGTATCAGGGGAAAATTCTGAACTTTCAGAAACCTTTCCGCAATTTCTTTCTTATATTGATTTAATTACCGTTTTAGAGATATGTTAACGGAAAATTCTGAATGTTCAGAAGCCTTTCCATAATTCCTTTCTTATATTGACGAAAAACCTCCGTTCTCATTTTTTTCGTATCCGTATGACAAGAAATTACTGGTAATAGAAGCGGTTGGTGACTATACTTGAGGTTAGATTAATTTTTAAATTTCCGTCGTGCGTCGAAAGATCTAATTTTGAAGTTCCGTAGCGAGATCGGATATTGTGGATAGTATATCGCATGAAACGCTACAATGATCCTGCTACATAAAAAAGGTGACATTGAGGATCTCAGGAACTACAGACCTATCAGCATCCTATCAGTGATTTATAAAATCTTCACTAAAGTTCTTTCACGCCCTTGAAGGTGACACTGGACATGGCTCAACCGAGAGAACAAGCTGGATTCAGGAGTGGCTACAGCACAATAGATCATATCCACGTACTGAGAGAACTAATTGAAAGAGCGAGGGAATATGAACTTCCATTGTGCATGGCTTTTATCGATTATGAAAAAGCCTTTGATTCGGTGAAACCATCAGCAGTTACAATGGCTCTGAAATCCTGCGGTATTGAAGATGCATACATTAATATTATTAATAACATCTATGAAAATGCAAGTGCAAAGATTCGGCTATTTGAAAATACAACACAAATAAAAATTGGAAAGGGAGTGAGACAAGGTGACACCAAATCTCCGAAGCTCTTTAATGCCACATTGGAAAATGTCTTTCAATCACTGAACTGGTAAAACAAAGGGATAAAGATTAATGGAGATTATCTAACCCATCTTCGTTTTGCAGATGACAGTCGTTTTTGCAACTACCCCATCAGAGCTGCAGAGTATGATCCAGGAACTTGCTGACAAGAGTAAAGAAGTGGAATTAAAAATGAACTTTCAGAAGACAAAAGTGATGTTCAATGCTTTTACAAGAAATGAAGATTTATCGATTGATGGAGAAAAGCTGGAGATAACAGACACGTACGTTTATCTTGGACAGCAGATATCAAGTGAGGGTCATTAATGAAGAAATTAATCGGCGTACAAAACTTGCCTGGAGAGCTTTTGGAAGAAACAGCATAATTTTCAAGAGCAACATGCCATTATGTCTTAAAAGAAAAGTGTTTGATCAATGCATCCTTCCAGTGCTTACGTATGGTGCAGAGACGTGGATCTTAACTAAGAGAGACATACAAAGGCTGCAGACAACTCAAAGCAGCATGGAGAGGTGCATGCTTGGTGTAACCAGGAGAGATAAGAAGAGGAACTCGTGGATCCGAAAAATGACAAGAGTGGAAGGCATCATGATCAGAGTTAAATCCCTGAAATGGCAATGGGCTGGACATACTGCCAGAAGGACAGACCATCGATGGACAGCCGAAATTTTAGATTGGATTCCAAGGGACAGGAAAAGACCCAGAAGAAGACGACATGGAAGATGGGTGGATGAAATTCGAAAGTATGTGGGAGTGACATGGAGGAGACTGACACAGGACAGACCGTTGTGGAGGAAACTTGGGGAGACCTTCGTCCAGCAGTGGATTGATAATGGTTGACAATGATGATGATGAAGATATCGCATGATTTTTTTTTGATTTTTTTACGTAGGACTACGTCCAACTTCGTGGATAGTATGGGGCGACTTACGACAGACCGCCTGTAACAAAAATGCCCAAGTACGTCCCAATTGAAATCATTATAGCGTTGAAAATACGTGCCGCACACTGATCGTGTTAGCATATTCGTAAACAGCATGGAATCCAATTTGCGTACTGCGCAATACATCTGGTGCGCGACGCTCCTCTTATTACCACGCTCCCGGTAGTACGGTGGTCGCGGAATATTTTTTTTTTTTTTTGGAGGTTTAACGACCACCGTGAGCAACTCAATGGGCTATAAGCAGTCGCCCGTCCCTAATTTAGGGTCACTGGTTCCAGGGAAGGGAGAGAGCCAGTGCCGTAAGACAAACACAACATCCATGCCTCAGCGGGATTCGAACCCGGACCCCTTTCGGACGAATGATCAGAGGCCATCGCTTAGACCACTGCGCCACCGGGGCGGCGCGGAATAGTTAATCATCGTCTAACTAGATAAACAGTGAGGTTGCGCCCCCATAAATTTAAGGAACCCAATGTCAAAGTTTACGGACGTCGCGTTGTACTTTCATACAGATTCGTTACGAGGTATTCGTAAAAAAGCCATATGCCGCAAATTATGGGTTAGAGAAATTTACACAGCCTAGAAAAGTTAGCTACACCAGGTTAAGCAATTAACAATGTTTATTATAAGAAAATTACAGTTTTCAAGTGGAGTCCAAATAAAAATTACTTTAAATTAAAAGAATAAAATTAAGCATGTTGACTGGTCGACTGCTGCGTAAGCCTGTTACACCCGTGAGTTTAAATTTACAAGAAATCCCTCAATCTATCTCGAGGAGGCATAGCGACCATGCATATGTATATATATACAGATAACCTTGGAACTGGAATTGGGGAAAACAACATCATCTTACCTTCCGTCGGTTGGGATCCCACACTGGCAGAGGAATTATCTTCGGGTATTCTCGGCTCCGGATCTATCTATGCTCTCTGACTGCGTTATCAGGTTACTCAGCCTCCGTCTCAGCATCAGTATTCAACCCCTAAGTCTCTACATAACTATAATCTATCTTTACGTCTCGGACTCCAAGTGCTCATAACTCCGTGCTCTCTAAGTATCTGCGTATCTAGTATCTGAATATCTAGTCTCTCAATATCTCGCTTACGCTTTTTCTGTGTATATATTTACGTCCCTTTAATTTCTCACGTGGTAGGGGCGTGCCTTCAGTTATCAGGACTTTTCCGCCTGGGGCCTGGATTGGTCAGCTCAGCTGACCAGTGTTTGACCTTAATGGTTACTGGTTGGTCCTCTGATCCACTCAGCTACCTTTTCGCGGCAGCTGGCGTGTTGGGCAGGTGAGGTTTCCGTAATTTCAATGGGACATACACTGAAGAGCAATTGAATTAGATATACCTATCTAGTAACGTGTAGCACCACTTTTCGACCTGATGACGGCGGCGATTCGTCTCGGCATGGACTCGACAAGACACCGGATGCGTTGGGAAGCCATACGGATCCACGGCCCCTGAACAAGCTCCCACAGTTCACGAAGATTTGATGGAGGGGGGTCAGAGCCTCGAACATCTTTCTCGATGGCATCCCAGATGTGCTCGATGGGATTGAGGTCAAGTGACCTAGCTGGCCAAGGAAGCGAGGCCACGTCGGTGAAGTGTTCATCCAACCATTCGGATACAATTCGGGAGAGATGGCACGGTGCATTGTCTTGTTGAAGGATGAGGGCCCCCCCCCCCAGTGGGATGTTGAAAACGTACAAACGGGAGCAAATGGTCGTCCAGGATATCTCGGTAACGTTGACCTGTAAGAGACGATGTCACACGTACCAGGGGTCCCATTTCAGTCCACGTAAACAGTCCCAGACAAGAATGCCACCCCCACCAGCTTGAAGAGTACCCTGATGGCAAGAAGGATCCATCGCTTCGTGTGGTTTGCGCCATACTCGTATCCTTCCATCCGCATGTACCAACGTGAATCTCGACTCATCAGTCCAGGCAACATTTTTCCACATGTTTAGGGTCCAGTGGCGATGTTCCAGCGCCCATGTTAATCTTTGCACCCTGTGGTGTGCGGTCAGCAGCGGTACCCTCGTGGGACAATGGCTTCTGTACTCCATTGAGAGGAGATGGTTCTGGATGGTATGGCTGATTACACGTGTTTGTGCACCAACGTTAAATTTCCGAGTGATTTCTTGCACTGTTGCCCATCTATCCGCTGTTACAATGCGAGCTAGCCGAAGATGACCCCGCTCTTCCACACGCTGTTGTCCGCGGCAGTTGGCCCTTGCAGGGATGGTTTTACCGGATTCAATGTACTCACGGTGCACCCGTGACACAGTGGATCGTAAAAATCCCAGTACCTGCACGACTTCCGAGATAGAGTGACCCATTCGTCGGGCCCCGGCTATTTGCCCACGATCAAATGCGCTTAGATCCTTCGTCTTACCCATACTGCGTCCGACTTTTACTGATTCCCTGCGCATCACTCCTTATATTGTCGGATCGCTGCATACGTCATGTCGTTTCCGTTTACAGGGCCGCCCACAGCGCCACATTTGCATAACGCGGGTTCGAATCCTCGTGAGGCAGTAGAAGTTGTGTTTGTTTAACGGCACTGGCTCTCTCCCTTCCCTGGAACCAGTGGACCTAAATTAGGGACGATTGACTGCTTATAGTCCCCTACGTTGCTCACGGTGGTCGTTAAACCCCCAATAAAAACAAGTGAGGGGGGGCAAAGCCGATGTAGGGCCCCAGTAATTGTAAATCCGCCAATGGTTTGACACGTCGTGTGTGTGATACAAATTGCCGAAAGGTTGGTTCTTCTAAAGAAAATCACTTTTCGTTAGTCCACAATCGATGTCTCCTGGTGAACATTAGTCTGAAATTTGGAAGATGTGAATCCGTTTATTGGTGTAAATATGACATGGATGTTAAGTCAGGTAATATCCGGAAACTTGAAACTTTCGTCGTCCTGGAGCGGGAATCGAATCCGCATTTCCCGGATATGGATTGTTTACATGAGAGCTGAACTTTTTTTCTCTTTGATTGGGTGTTTATTTTTTGTCCTGGTTAACACACATATATACTCTTGATACACAATACATACATATACACTTATCGTCGAAAATATAATTGCACCCAGAAGGACGTCTCGGATTGCGATACCATTCTGGAAGAACCAAGAACAATAAATTATTAAACATTGAGACTGATATGGGCAATATTTATTGAGCTACACGCCAATAAGTAGTGTCTCTCACTCTGCCGTCGGGCCGCCATGTTTCCTCACACAGCATGCCAGACGTCTCTGCATGGAGTTGTACAGGTTCTTAATGGTGTCCTACAATAATCCATTCCATGCAGCTTGAATCTTCTCACGCAGTTCCTACATATTGTGCGGTAGGGTTGGAGTGTGGATATCGCGTCCAATAGCATCCCACACATTTCCCATCTGCGATAGGTCTGGCGATGCGGATGGCCATGGCAGAGTGTCAGTGTCTTGAAAGCAAGCCTCGAGACATCAGCAGTATGCATACGAGTACTGTCCTGGTGGAAAATCTCACCGGAGTGAGCGTTCGGAAAAGGTAGGGCCACTATTTGCCGGACCTCATTAACGTAAAGTTGGGCTGTAAAAGTGCCTGTAATGAACACCAAAGGGAATCTGCCATCGTAGAAAAGTGTACCCCACACTATGACACCTGACCACGGACGTGTCAAGTTCCACAACAAAGTGTTCATCTTGGCGCTGACCACGGTGCCTCCACACACGGATTCGGTAGTCGTCTCCTCCAAGACAAAAGCGGGACTCGTCACTGAAGATCATCTGCTGTCATTCCGTGTGGCTCATTGACAGTCTGGCATGACACCATTGCAGTCTTTGGCGACGATGTAATGTTAGCAAGGGCAGTCGTCGTAACAGTGTGCGTGCGTGTAGTCCGACGTCGTGCAGTCGTCTTCCAATGGTGCTGGCACTAATCGGACGATGCATGGAGGGCAGCACTGTTCGCTGAATATCCGCAATCGTGGCTGTTGGGTCACTCCGCGCATCTCGGACAACCCATCGGTTCTCTCGCTCCGTGGGTCGTCTAGGTCTCGCAAGCCCTTCCTGTCGCTGCTGTGTGCCTTGTTCAATCCACTTCCGCCAACAGCGTGCTATGGTGATATCCGCACGACATGGTATGGCGCGCAATACGGCGATAAGACCATCCCGCTCCCTGGACCCCGATTTCGCGGCCTCTCTCGAACTCCTCCAACTGCTCGAATTGCTTTCCAAACTTTTCTCCGAGGCATACTTCACTTGCAAAGGATGCAACTAACACAACAGCACGAGTCAGAATGTCAAGCATGCGTAATGAAACGACCTTATATAGCCGGTCAGGCACAGCGCTACGACCCACATGCGCGGCCGAGCGTGATACTTGAATCATTAGCATGTCTCACGATGTCAAGTCAGGCACAGCGCTACGACCCACATGCGCGGCCCATCGTGATACTTGAATCATTAGCTTGTCTCACGATGTCAAGTCAGGCACAGCGCTACGACCCACATGCGCGGCCGAGCGTGATACTTGAATCATTAGCATGTCTCACGATGTCAAGTCAGGCACAGCGCTACGACCCACATGCGCGGCCGAGCGTGATACTTGTCTCACGATGTCTCACGATGTCAAGTCAGGCTACGACCCACATGCGCGGCCGAGCGTGATACTTGAATCATTAGCATGTCTCACGATGTCAAGTCAGGCACAGCGCTACGACCCACATGCGCGGCCCATCGTGATACTTGAATCATTAGCTTGTCTCACGATGTCAAGTCAGGCACAGCGCTACGACCCACATGCGCGGCCGAGCGTGATACTTGAATCATTAGCATGTCTCACGATGTCAAGTCAGGCACAGCGCTACGACCCACATGCGCGGCCGAGCGTGATACTTGTCTCACGATGTCTCACGATGTCAAGTCAGGCTACGACCCACATGCGCGGCCGAGCGTGATACTTGAATCATTAGCATGTCTCACGATGTCAAGTCAGGCACAGCGCTACGACCCACATGCGCGACGGAGCGTGATACTTGAATCATTAGAATGTCTCACGATGTCAAGTCAGGCACAGCGCTACGACCCACATGCGCGGCCCATCGTGATACTTGAATCATTAGCATGTCTCACGATGTCAAGTCAGGCACAGCGGTACGACCCACATGCGCGGCCCATCGTGATACTTGAATCATTAGCTTGTCTCACGATGTCAAGTCAGGCACAGCGCTACGACCCACATGCGCGGCCGAGCGTGATACTTGAATCATTAGCATGTCTCACGATGTCAAGTCAGGCACAGCGCTACGACCCACATGCGCGGCCGAGCGTGATACTTGTCTCACGATGTCTCACGATGTCAAGTCAGGCTACGACCCACATGCGCGGCCGAGCGTGATACTTGAATCATTAGCATGTCTCACGATGTCAAGTCAGGCACAGCGCTACGACCCACATGCGCGGCCCATCGTGATACTTGAATCATTAGCTTGTCTCACGATGTCAAGTCAGGCACAGCGCTACGACCCACATGCGCGGCCGAGCGTGATACTTGAATCATTAGCATGTCTCACGATGTCAAGTCAGGCACAGCGCTACGACCCACATGCGCGGCCGAGCGTGATACTTGTCTCACGATGTCTCACGATGTCAAGTCAGGCTACGACCCACATGCGCGGCCGAGCGTGATACTTGAATCATTAGCATGTCTCACGATGTCAAGTCAGGCACAGCGCTACGACCCACATGCGCGACGGAGCGTGATACTTGAATCATTAGAATGTCTCACGATGTCAAGTCAGGCACAGCGCTACGACCCACATGCGCGGCCCATCGTGATACTTGAATCATTAGCATGTCTCACGATGTCAAGTCAGGCACAGCGCTACGACCCACATGCGCGACGGAGCGTGATACTTGAATCATTAGAATGTCTCACGATGTCAAGTCAGGCACAGCGCTACGACCCACATGCGCGGCCCATCGTGATACTTGAATCATTAGCATGTCTCACGATGTCAAGTCAGGCACAGCGCTACGACCCACATGCGCGGCCCATCGTGATACTTGAATCATTAGCATGTCTCACGATGTCAAGTCAGGCACAGCGCTACGACCCACATGCGCGGCCGAGCGTGATACTTGAATCATTAGCATGTCTCACGATGTCAAGTCAGGCACAGCGCTACGACCCACATGCGCGGCCGAGCGTGATACTTGAATCATTAGCATGTCTCACGATGTCAAGTCAGGCACAGCGCTACGACCCACATGCGCGGCCGAGCGTGATACTTGAATCATTAGCATGTCTCACGATGTCAAACTTACCCACCATGTTTTATTCCTGTCGGTTGCTTCCTTCAGGGTGCAACTATTTTTTTGACGATGAGTGTATATATTTCATGATGTGACACAGTGTAAAACAAGTAGGCATTTCATTTACATCCACAAAGTGCATATGGAATATTTTAATACGGGATTCCATTGTAAGTATCAATAGGGCGAAGAAAGCCAGTGTCGAAAGACAAACACAACAGCGATTCCTTACCCAGGATTGAAACCCGTACTCCTCCCTGGGCGAATGGTCATAAGCCATCGCTTAGACCACTGCGCAACCGGGGGGGGGGGGGTGAGCTGAACTTCAAATGCTTAGCTCACTCGATAAATCTTTTTGTTGTAGATATATGATACAGTTACAAAATGAAATGTAGTAGTCACGAAATAATGTGATACAATCTGATGAAATGGTAGGAAAATTTATTGGTGCTCTTAAACTTTTGCAAAATGACTGTATACTCTTGGTAACAAATATTAGGTGTGAGCAAAAGTTCTACCCGTTTTGCGATTTTTTTAGTTGGGAAGAAAATCACATTTTTTTAAATAAATAACATCTTTATTTTTTACCTAATTACTATTATTATCTACTAGATGAAAGCCCGTCAATAATGACGGGGGAAAATAAAATTTATGATACAGAAGTTTTTGAGTTAAAATTTATGATATTGAGTTCCACGTCAATAGATGGCGACGTTGGCTCACAGCTTTCTGAAAATTTCCCGAACAGTCGGTTATGGAATTTGACACGACGGGCTGTCTGTTTGTTATGTGTTTTGTAAAACCTTTAGTCCCTATTTCGTCAACACTTCCTTGTACACAACATTTTTCGTATACACTGACTGTGGACCCTGTATCAATTTCCCCTGTTCTGTTCCGTGAACTATTTTTATCTTGACGTTGCCACATACAGATGGCTAAACACCGATTCAGGTAGTGAACCAAAATTCCTGATGTATTTCGTATCTCTAAAGAGTTGACCGTGTGACGTAACGCATCTCTGACGTCATGCGAGAATGATTTGGATTAGATGACGTCACACCAGCAGCTGTATTCTTTGATGCTATGACAACAGAACAAAGTGATATCTGTGCGCATGTAGGCGTATAGGTGATGACGTCACCTACACGAAAAGCTAAGCGTGACGTTACAAACATTTGTTTCTCGGTTGTTGCTATGACGACTTAAAAAGTGGCACGGTGGAGGAGGACTCTAGCAAATTATATATTAGGATGACCTCTTACAATCTTCCTGGCAGTTATTGAATTCCCCTTCTGTAGAACTCCTTCATTTTGGAATCAAAAAATATTTTGTAATGCAGTTTCGACATCTCCAACTTAATTGAAGGGTTTTCCAGCGAAGTTTTTCTAAAGAGAACGAAAATATGGTAGTCCGATGGGTAAGATCTGGGGAAGATGGAAGTGAGTGAGGTAACTCTTCTCATCCAGTGTCCAATAATTTTGTCTGAGTGGGTAAAGCTGCACGGAGTCTTGCATTGTCATGTTGCAAAATGACGCCTTTGAGATTAACCAGTGCTGGAAGCTCAGATTTCAATTTTTCTTTCAGATTTTCCAACTGGTGGCAGTACAGGTCAGCATTTATTTTTTGCAATTTTTCTTTCAGATTGTCCAACTGGTGGCAGTACAGGTCAGCATTTATTGTTTGGTTAGGTGCAAGCAGCTTCCAGTGGATTACCCCTTGACATCCCACCATACACTTAACAAGGCCTTTCTTGGATGCAGTCCTCCTCTTGAAGTCGATGGAGCAGGCACTCCAACTTGGCATACAGTCCTTTGACGCTTTACATTTTTGTAAAGGACAAGGTTCATTTCTGTGACGCGCAAGCAAAGAAAGATAGATGGTCATTCTGCCCGATCGATTTCTTCCGAATAGGTCATGTGGTACCCTCTGGTCTAACTTTGTGATAAACCCAAGCTCATGCAACCTTCTTTTTTTCTGTTTTTCTGTGTACAGAAAACCTTTCTGATAATTCTTCAATGGTTAGATGTTGGTCATTTGATACAGCTTAGTTGAGATCCTCTTCAGGAACCTATGATGGACGTCCAGAACGTGGTTGATCTCTACAGCTTCTGTCTCCTTCACGGAATTTTCGGAAAGTACAGCGACACATGCTTTTGTCTACAGCATCCTCGCCATATACCTCACAAACGTTGCGGCAGGCTTCAGCTGCATTGTCGCCTTGTGAAAACATAATACGAACGCAGGCTTTTGCGGCCCCTCACTCCAGAGTAAGTCGTTCTCCCAACTGAGCTACGCGGACACAATGTATAGCTGCAGATTTGTCGTCTTGACACGTGCTTTACCTCTGTAGTACGTCACATCATCTCCCTCTTAATTATTTTTTTTCAGCGAAGAACGAATTTTTATTAATTCTAGACGATGTGTGTAACAAACATAACACATATTTCGAAGAACCCAACGGCCAGTAAATCCATTTTTACGTCCGGGCGCAAATGTGAAAACACAAATTTGTCCGTGACAGGGGTCGACGTCGCGCTCCCTCACACCGGAGTAAGTTGCTCTCCCAACTAAGCTACACGGACGGAATGTATCGCTGCAGATTTGTCGTCTTGACACATGCTTTACATCTGTAGTAAGTCATAGCCTTTGTCGAACTCATAAAGCCAGCAATGCCTAATGTGATTCTTATTGATCGACATGTTAACCCTTGCGTGACTTCCTTACGAATGAGATGCACTTCCATACTTACCACCATTTTATAGCATACTCCTCGAAGCATTTTGGCCATCACACGAACCATCTGTTAATCCAGTAAAAAACTTGGAATTTGTATAATGACAAATGGGTAGGACTTTTGCACACATCTCATATTTCCCAGTAACAACTTAACGGTTATCTCCTCGGCGGGAATAAAGAAAACTTATGAAACCTCAGTGGTATTGTTTTTAATCCTCTCCCTCTCTCCCTCTGTGTGTCTCTCTCCCTCCCTCTCTCTCTCTCTTTCTGTCTCTATCTCTCTTCCCCTCCCCTCTCTTTCCCCCTCTCTATCTTCCTTTCCCCTCTCTTTCCCCCTCTCTCTTCCCCTCCCAATCCCTTCCTCTTTTCCGCTCTCCCTTCCCTCCCCTCCCCTCTCCTCTCTTCCTCTCCCTCCCACCCCATTTCTCTCCCTCTCTTTCCCTCCTCTCTTCCTCTCCACTATTTCCCCCTCTCTCTTCCTCTCCCCTTTCTTCCCCTCTCTCTTCCTCTCCCCTCTCTTCTTCTCTCCCCCTTTTCTTCTCCCTCCCTCTCTCTCCCCCTCCCCTTCCTCTCTCTCTCTCTCTCTCTCTCTCTCTCTCTCTCTCTCTCTCTCATTCTAGCTAACTGCTAATAACAACTGTTTAAAATGTTTTTTGACAAAATGCAGTGTAGAGATGTCTTCATTAGCTTATTAAGATATACACATGTCTGTTTGAATCACGTGACTCATCTTACGGATTAGGTTCTCATTCCATCTCTATGCTGTACGTTCTTGCAAAATCACCAGCCGCTACTAGACATTGTACTGAAGAAGCCATTTATAATTGCTTAACAAACATCCACCTTTAGGCATCTCTAGCAGCAGGAAAATTTAATATTACACATTACCGTCTGCACTACATAGAAACAAAATAATTTATACTCCAAATGGATGAGCATTACGATGAGCTATGAGACTTCAGAGTGTAAAAGAGTCTTAACACATTTCTACAAACATAAAATATGATGTTCTTTAATCTCCCCTGAGCTCCTGGACTTGGAAGTCACGTTCGCCATTTATCAACACGACAAACAGGAGGGGCAGAGAGGGTCACAAAGGTGGACTTAAACCAAATTAACTTGAAGACTCGTGAATAGAAGTTACTTAGGATGCTGCTGCTGTTGTTCGGAGAAAGTCTAATTGTTATTCCGCCCTAGCAACCTGAAAGCTAGGCTCTAACAGACAAACTGGAGCTTATAATCTTCTTTTTGTTTTTAATTTTTTTAATCCTTTGTCCAACTGCAAGAGTTAGATGAAGAGATTAAACAGAAAAATTGCACATTTTTAATTAACTATTCCGCTAATAAACGGGTAAATTCTCATCTTTACCGACGGCCAGTTGCACATGCTGTAGAATGTATGATTCAATCTGTGCCACTCAAACTTTTCTTTACACATAACTGCGTTTGAAAAGAACTTGTCGATCATGAAACACAAAACAGCTGCACATTCTAAAAAAAAAAGGTGACTAAGTTTTTTTTTTTTTTTTTGGGGGGGGAGTAACTGCCGCCATGAAAAATTCTGAGGGCTATAGGCTCTTGCCCGTCCCAGTTTCGGAGCCTGAAAACAGAAAGTCAGTGATGTAATACAACCGCACCGCTCTTCCCATCTTCCAGGATTCGCATCTGGGCCCACCCTGACGCACAGACCAGACTACAGTGCTTAGACTACCGCGCGGGGTGGCGGATTCAGTTAGCATTAAACTAATCAGAAAAAAATATACCTGTGTTGGGTGAAAAGCATAGATGCAGCAGGTGACGCGGTGAAATCACTCTTATTGAGACATGATTGAAAATAGAGGTGATTTAATATCTTAGTAATTAACTATCAAACATAAACAAATTAAGAATACAGCGACAACGCTCAAACACAGCCTTTCACTGTGAAGACAACAGCAGCTCTGATTACTTTAGCCATCATGATACGCATATTTGCATGCGTGTCACGAGAACAATGCGTGACAGTGTCTATATCTGCCGCCCCGGTGGCGCAGTAGTCTAAGCGATGGCTTTTGATCATTCTTCCGAGATGGATCCGGATTCGCATCCCGGTCAGGCATGGATGGTGTGTTTGTCTTACGGCACTGGCTCTCTCCCTTCCCTAGAACCAGTGGCCCCAAATTAGGGACGGGCGACCGCTTATAGCCCATTGAGTTGCTCACGGTGGTCGTTAAACCTCCAATCAATCTATATCTCACTTGAGTTACATTATAAAAGAGCGAATGAATGAATTACGTCATTACATGAGAATAATAGATACCAAATAAGGATAGATTTTTTTTTCTGGAGGTTTAACGACCAGTGTGAGCAACTCAATGGACTATAAGCAGTCACCCATCCCTGATTTAGGGTCACTGGTTCCAAGGAAGGGAGAGAGCCAGTGCCGTAACACTATCACAACATCCATGCCTCACCGGGATTCGAACCCGGACCCCTTACGGACGAATAATCAGAGGCCATCGCTTAGACTACTTGTTGGAAATCAGGATTGATTTCCAACAATAGTCCTTTGTCCATCAGCAAGAGTTAAATTGAAGAGATTAAACAGAAAAATTGCACGTTTTTAATTTACTATTCAGCGAATAAACGAGTAAATTCTCATCTTTACCGACGGCCAGTTGCACATGCTGTAGAATGTATGACTCAATCTGTGCCACTCAAACTTTTTTTTTACATAACTGCGTTTAAAAAACTTTTGTGTATCGATTATGAAACACAAATCGATACACAAATAGGCTCTTGCCCGTCCCAGATCATCACCCCCTTATAGCTACTGGCCCGCGCACCGAATACCGGAAGCTGGATGACGTAGGGGAGGGTAGTCTGGTCGTCCGTGGTGGGTGGTCGAGCTGTTGAGCTTGCTCGAAGATTAACAGCTAACGGACGAATAATTAAATTGTGACTATAACGTAACCTCTTTTCGAGCTTGAACTTTTATCGCTCTTCTTACGTTATTTTAAAACATAACCATACGATGAAAGAGTTCCTAAATTAAACCTTAACGGCCAGACGAAACATTTAAACAGAAGTCACACTTACGGAAATTGGCTTTATTCCAGAACTATTTCATCAGCACAACATAGCACTTCACATTTTACATAACATATCAGTATCAACCACACATCCAACACCCCACACGAGCAACTGTTGTATTGTAGTTTTTATCTATGGTTCTTATCTCATACAGTTACGTGTCACGTTCATTCTGACCTCAATTGTGTTGCCAACAGTATTCGTTTGAGAGAGAAGATATCACGTTAAGTGTGAAGTATAACTGAGAACAAACTCAAAATTTACAAAGGGAAAGAAACTAAAAAGGAAAGTTACTTTAGAATATACGTCACACTACACAAAGAGAATTATTTGTACATTGTCAGCTTTTCTGAATATATCTTGAAAATTAAATTTCAGGGAATTTTTGTCAATAAGTACTCATATTTTTCCAGATAAAAATAAATGTTTATATTCTGGATCCAAATAGTTTTGTTTAATGCTACTAATATACTTAATACAGAAGTTTTAAACTTTGACAAAGTAACTTTTTTAAATAGTGCTCTGGAAGACAAAAATTATAAACTTTATATTTGCTTACCAAAATGAAATTGTCCAAACACGTAATTAGATGGTACTAAAATTAGGAAAACTTGTTACGTCATTAAAATGTCGTTATTGTACATTTAATAATATAATAATTGAGTAACTTTCTTGAAATCAAAAGTGTTTTATTGAGCCTTTGGTAATAATTAAAAAAAAAAACAGGAAAAAATTCAATTTTTCTTCTTGACCTTTTTTTTATACTGATATAAGTGAACATTGTTACTGTCTGATACGAAAACACATTTTTACTAAAGAATTATTTCATTACTCAATATTTCGTGGTCGTAAGCTCGTAATGAATGAAAAATCTGATTTGGTAAATTCGTCAATTGACATTTTTTGAAACGACGGCGGTGCTTTGTAATGGGCCCTCAAACTAATCTTTCAAGTACGAGAAGCCGCCCCGGTGGCGCAGTGGTCTAAGCGATGGCCTCTGATTATTCGTCCGTAAGGGGTCCGGGTTCGAATCCCGGTGAGGCATGGATGTTGTGTTTGCCTTACGGCACTGGTTCTCTCCCTTCCCTGGAACCAGTGACCCTAAATTAGGGACGGGCGACTGCTTATATAGCCCATTGAGTTGCTCACAGTGGTCGTCAAACCTCCAATCAAAAAAAAAAACAAAAAAAAAAGTACGCTAATGATTTGTTCACAAGTACAAGAATGATTCGGTGAACTATGACTGCACTATAACTTCAAGTGAAACTATGACGACAGTTTATAATTTCGATTACAGGAATGGTTTATCACTTCCAATGAAATGACAGCGATGCCTTCATTGAGTTGACGAATCTATCTTGCTTACACTTTTACGTCGAAATTATTGCTATGCTGGATTTTACGCTGTAATTTATTTTTCTTCTGTATTTTAAAAGATTATAAAGCAAACGTGCAAACTCTGCAGTTATTTAAAAAAACTAACGCAGGAATCCTTATTCAAATGCAGTGAAACTCTAAACGCGTGATTTGTTTAGTTGTATACGCAAAGACGCGTTGCCGCCCCGCCCCGGTGGCGCAGTGGTCTAAGCGATGGCCTCTGATCATTCGTCCGAAAGGGGTCCGGGTTCGAATCCCGGTGAGGCATGGATGTTGTGTTTGTCTTACGGCACTGGCTCTCTCCCTTCCCTGGAACCAGTGACCCTAAATCAGGGACGGGTGACTGCTTATAGCCCATTGAGTTGCTCACGGTTGTCGTTAAACCTCCAATAAAAAAAAATAAAAAAGACGTGTTCGCTTAGCACATCGCCGTTCCGCTCCCAGCGTATACCTCTCCTCGACTATGGACTACCCTAGTGACGTCACAATCCGGTGCGCGGGCATGTAAGCTATAAGGGAGTGATGCCCAGGTTCTTTTTTTTTTTTTTTTTTTTTTTTTTTTGATTGGAGGTTTAACGACCACCGTGAGCAACTCAATGGGCTATAAGCAGTCGCCCGTCCCTAATTTAGGGTCACTGGTTCCAGGGAAGGGAGAGAGCCAGTGCCGTAAGACAAACACAACATCCATGCCTGACCGGGATTCGAACCCGGACCCCTTACGGACGAATGATCAGAGGCCAACGCCTTAGACCACTGCGCCACCGGGGCGGCATGCCCAGGTTCGGAGACTGAAAAAGAGAACCGCTCTTCCCATCTTCCAGGACTCGAACCTGGGCCCACCGCGATGCACGGATCAGACTCCAGTGTTTAGACCACTCCGCCACCGCGGTGGCGGATTCAGTTAACATTAAACTAATCAGAAAAATATATACCTGTATATAAATAAATAGGTTAAAAGAGTTTAGGCTTTAGACGTTTTTTTTTTTTAAATTTATATGAGATAGATTGAAAGACGTAAGAGAGACAATTAAACGAATGTTTTGAGTGAGCAAAATACACTGAATAAAATAAGTGGTGTGAATTCGCGGAAAATTTCTGAAAGTAACGTGCAGCAAAGTTACAGATAAGTATCCGTCTTTTAATGGAATTTCAGTTTTAAAAAGTGCCCGTTATTTTTTTAACTTCTGCATTTTCACAGGTTTTCCGTAGTCAGTCATTCTGCTTCTTTCAGAAAAATGAGTTTCAAGTTTTTAGACAGAAATTTCTCAAAATTCAAGGGGCTGAATATTTTAGCCCTTACACGAGAGAATCCTTTTTCGCGGTGGTTGGATTCGAGCCCAGTCATTTGGGCTGAAGCCGCGCATCTTAACCACTGAGCCAGAAAGTCACAGGAATCGGACTCACGTTCACGGGAAAACTAATTGGGCGATGATTTGTTTTAATTAATTGAGAGTGATTTAGTCATTTTTTCTCTTGGTGCTTATTATTTTTTTAATGCGCTTGTAACAATTTTATTTTTTCTGTACGAGGTCTTGTTACAAATTGCATATTGTTTTTCATCCTGATTTTTCGAAGCAACAAAATGATTTGGAGTTTGAGAACTTTTTTACACTTTCCATGCTCCAGCTTTGTCCGTACGATAACTCGCGTAAAAATGGTTCGATTTCGATGAAATTTTAGTATGTGGTAAGGGGCCACTGGGGACGGAACCCTATTGAAAATGGGTGAAGTGGGGTCAGGGCATAGGAGCGGGATGCATTCCATTGCCCTTATGCGTCATAACTTTCGTAAATATGGTTCGATTTCGATGAAATTTTAGTATGTAGTAGGGGAAAACCTGGGGACGAACCCTATTGAAAATGGGTGAAATGGGGTCAAAGGTCAGGACATAGGATCGGGATCCATTCCATGGCCCTTTTGCGGCGTTATAACTTATGTAAAAATGCTTCGATTGAGGTAAAACTTTGTCATGTTGTTCCGGAAGGATACTTTACCGGTTCTATTGAATATCATCGAAATGGGGACAAAAGTCAGGTCATAGGACCGAGATTTATTCTACAGCCATTATCCTCATAACTTGAATAATAACTTGAGTAATGATTTCTGGTATGTTGGAAAGCGCATCATAATCAATGCATTGCATGATTTTACTAACTTGTTTACGGTTTCCAACCGTAGGTTGAAGAAGCGTATATGCTTCAGCTTTGTCCGCCTGTCTGTCTGTCCGCACGATAACGCACGCAAAAATGGTTCGATTTCGATGAAATTTTAGTATGTGGTAGGGGACAACCTGGGGACGAACCCTATTGAAAATGGGTGAAATAGGGTCAAAGGTCAAGACATAAGAGCGAGATCCATTCCATCGCCCTCATGTGTCATAACTTACGTAAAAATGCTTCGATTGCGACAAAACTTCATGTTTTTGTGCGGAGGTGTACTGAACCGTTTCTGTTGAATATTGTCGAAATGGGGTCAAAGGTCAGGGTACGGGAGCGAGATTTATTCCACAGCCATTATCCACATAACTTGACTAAAAATGCTTCTATTGCGACAAAACTTTAGTATGTTGTTCCGAAGGTATACTGAACCAATTCTGTTTAATATAATTGAAATGGGGTTAATGGTCAGGGCACAAGAGCGAAATTTATTAGACAGCCATTATCCTCATAACATTGAGTAATAACTTGAGTAATGATTTCTGGTATGTTGGAAAGCGTATCATAACAATGCATTGCATGATTTTACTGACTTGTTTTAACTGACAATGACTTTCAATTATTTTGAAGATAAGGTGCAATGTCCTGTTTTATTATATTATTTCACAATATTTCTAAATATATAATTTACTTTTGATAGCTGTATGGGTTTTGTCGTAAGGATTCCACAGACTGATTGATACATAGATGTCGTATTCCTCTGCACAAATCATCACCAAAGAACTACAGGATTCAACAGCGGTGAGTGTGTGCCCTAACACAGTTCGTAAGGAACTGCAGAAGTTAAATTTCCGTGGTCGAGCTGCTGTATACAAGCCGTTAATAACTCGTAAGAATGCGAGTAAGCGATTTGCTTAGTGTGAAGCACATTGTCCATGGTCCCTAGACCAGTGAAAACGAGTGTTATGGATTGACCAATCACGTTACACTGTTTTTAAATCCGATGGTCGTTGTTGGGCGTGACATAGCCAGGTGAACGGTATCTGCTAGAAGGTGTCGTTCAAATTGTTAAATTTGGGGGTGGCAGTGTCTGGGGATGTTTCTTGTGGTATGGACTCAGATCGTTCCTAGTTGTGGATGGAAACATAAGGAAGACACCAAGAAGTACCAGGACTTCTTGGTGTCATCCTTATGTTTAACACTAAGAAGTACCGGGACATTCTAAACACCACACTGTCTACACTTAACCAGTTTTATAGAGACGGGCCATTCTTGTTTCAGCAAGACAAAGTACTGTGCCATAAAGCACGCTGTCATGGTTTGAGGATATGGGTCTACAGAATTTTGAGTGGACATCTCAAAGTCCCGACCTCAACCTTATAGATGCCCTTTGGGATGAACTTGGACGTCGGATTCTGGCTAGAACGATACGTCGAGCTTCTGTGTCTGAATTCACTTCACTTCATTTATTTCGTTATGGGGTTACATTTGACCATGTTACATTTCAAAATTTATTTTATAACATATGATATTAAGAAAACAAAACAAATATAATATGAATACTTATGTACAAGGTAACCACAGAACAGGAAATTGAGTAAAAGGCTATTGTATATATATATATATAGCTTGAGTGAATCCCAATTCCCTTAAAGTACGAAGTCAAGTCAAGCGTCATGCATATATAAGATTTACGCATATGTGGTCTGATTAACAAATTTTGCCATGGAATTTTATATTTTAGTTTATTAGCAAATATTTTTTCAGTTGCTTCCGAAAATAATTATAGTTATTAATATGTGTTAGTTGACAATGTATGTTATTCCATAACATCAATCCCTGGTAATCAATAAATCTTTGTTGGGTTAAAGGGTTAGGCATTGGTAACAAAAATGCATTTCTATCTCTTGTTTGACAGTCGTGACCCACAGTGTTCAGCTGAATTAAATGTTGATACCTATTCTCTTTTATTCTTTTATACATAAATCCTAATAATCTATACTGCCATAATTTCTCAATATCTAAAAACCCATAATAACTAATCCGTACCACCTTATTCAAATTAATTCTCCTAAAATTATTTAAAATTTTGACCATCCTATTTTGTAATGATTCTAATTTATATACATCACTCTTAGTAGATTGCCCCCATACTAATAAACAATAAGTCAAACATGGATAAATCAGACTGTAATACAGCATTTCTAATGTTTTAATTGTTAAATTATTTGAAATTCACGTAATTAAACCCAATACCCCCGAAAAACACTTATAATATTTTGAATATTAATATCCCATTTTAAATTATCCTCAATTATTATTCCCAAATATTTAATATTATTTACTATTTCAAGGGTACCATTCTCCACCCAAATAGATGGTGGCTCAACAACCTGTCTATTTCACTTTTTAAAAATCATAATTTTAGTTTTTCCTCTATTTAAACTCAGAAAATTTGTGTCTAGCCATTCCATCAATTTTTCAATAAATTTATTACATTTTATTTTTTGCATCATTTATATCTACACCCGTAATCAGAACTGGGACATCATCCGCAAATAAAATGAAATCCTCATTAGGTTCAATATAAAAATGTAATTAATATAAATTACAAAAAAAATAATGGTCCCAGAATTGAACCCTGCGGTATTCCTATTTCATTAATTAACTTGTGGGATTTTATTTCATTAATCTGTACATACTGTTTCCTGTTATGTAAGTAATCCTCTAATAAATTGTAATATTGATTTCTTATTCCATTATCATAGAGCTTATTCAAAAGTATCCCATGATCAGAGTAGCAGAATGTAGACGTACACGCGCACGCCGTACGCGGATAGTTTCCAATTTATTAGCAGATTTTGCAGATAGTTTTTGCTTGTAGAGTTAAAAACAAAATAAAATGTTATTTACAGCAATTAAAACACTTACTCAAGACTTCACTCCGATTAATATATTTAATTCTATTTTAATCTGAAGAATTTTATTCAAGGCTTCACTACGATTAATATATTTAATTCTATTTTAATCTGAAGAATTTTACTCAAGGCTTCACTACGATTAATATATTTAATTCTATTTTAATCTGAAGAATTTTACTCAAGGCTTCACTCCGATTAATATATTTAATTCTATTTTAATCTGAAGAATTTTATTCAAGGCTTCACTCCGATTAATATATTTAATTCTATTTTAATCTGAAAAATTTTATTCAAGGCTTCACTCCGATTAATATATTTAATTCTATTTTAATCTGAAGAATTTTACTCAAGGCTTCACTCCGATTAATATATTTAATTCTATTTTAATCTGAAGAACTTTACTCAAGGCTTCACTACGATTAATATATTTAATTCTATTTTAATCTGAAGAATTTTATTCAAGGCTTCAGTCCGATTAATATATTTAATTCTATTTTAATCTGAAGAATTTTACTCAAGGCTTCACTACGATTAATATATTTAATTCTATTTTAATCTGAAGAATTTTACTCAAGGCTTCACTCCGATTAATATATTTAATTCTATTTTAATCTGAAAAATTTTATTCAAGGCTTCACTCCGATTAATATATTTAATTCTATTTTAATCTGAAGAATTTTACTCAAGGCTTCACTCCGATTAATATATTTAATTCTATTTTAATCTGAAGAACTTTACTCAAGGCTTCACTACGATTAATATATTTAATTCTATTTTAATCTGAAGAATTTTATTCAAGGCTTCAGTCCGATTAATATATTTAATTCTATTTTAATCTGAAGAATTTTATTCAAGGCGTCACTCCGATTAATATATTTAATTCTATTTTAATCTGAAGAACTTTACTCAAGGCTTCACTACGATTAATATATTTAATTCTATTTTAATCTGAAGAACTTTACTCAAGGCTTCGCTCCGATTAATATATTTAATTCTATTTTAATCTGAAGAACTTTACTCCGATTAATATATTTAATTCTATTTTAATCTGAAGAACTTTACTCAAGGCTTCACTCCGATTAATATATTTAATTCTATTTTAATCTGAAGATTTTTATTCAAGGCGTCACTCCGATTAATATATTTAATTCTATTTTAGTCTGAAGAATTTTACTCAAGGCTTCACTCCGATTAATATATTTAATTCTGTTTTAATCTGAAGAACTTTACTCAAGGCTTCGCTCCGATTAATATATTTAATTCTATTTTTAATCTGAAGAACTTTACTCCGATTAATATATTTAATTCTATTTTAATCTGAAGAACTTTACTCAAGACTTCACTCTGATTAATATATTTATTTCTATTTTAACTGAAGAACCTTCACTTATTTTTCACATCTGAGTTCTTTTGTTTTTACGGACATTTCTGGCCTCCAGATTTTATCAAGGCCTGTTATCAACGTATAGGAACTGTATCAAAAGTTTTGTTTACACGGGAAGAACGTAAATTTTATGGCCAGGTTCTTCTCGCAGTTGCCAGTTATTCAATTAAAGTAATTTCTTTTTGCATTTTGTAAGTCTACTACTTTTGAATTAAGTTGTTGAAAATGCCATTTATAATTTTTAAAGGTTCATTAATGGAACTGTTTTACTAGATATAAAAACATTTTTTAATTAGTCTCTTGTTTTTATGAGGTTCATAGTTCCATATTTTATTATTTTGCCCTAAAGGTCTATTTCGCACACAGGGCTGCACATGCAGTGGTAATGTACTTATTTTGTCCTCACTGAAATCTGTAATGTTCGAATAATTATTTATTGTTTTATTAATTTTTCTTTAAATTACTTTATTCTACTGTTATGGTGTGCGATTCGCGGGTTTGCAGCAAGTTTTCTGTTTCAATGGTTGTGTAAGCAGATGCATTTTATTTTTATACAACTCTGCCCATGATCGACCATGTCAAATGCCTTTCTAAGGTCCAGTAATATCGCAATGGTTACCAATCCCCTTTTTCTATTATTTATATGATATTCTGAAATGTTAAAATGGCTATTTCTGTTGATTTTTTTCTTTTGAAACCCAAACTGATTTTTATTAATAACATATTTCTCAAAAAAGTTACCTAATCTTGTATATAATAGTTTTTCCAAAACCTTAGCAAAAAAAGGTAAGTTAGGAATTAGTCTATAATTATTTTTATTATCCCTGGACCCAGTCTTATGTTTTGGAGTTATTTTTGTTATTTTTAATTCTGACCACTGCTTTGCAAGAGAATGGAACAATATACCTCAGACTGCTTACCAGAATCTTATTGAAAGTGTGACAAGGAGAGTGCATAATGTAATTGTGGCCAAAGGTGGGCCAACCCCTTATTGATCTTGCATAAATGTAGTATTGTATAAAAAGAACTGGTGTCCGAAGACTTTTTTCCACATAGTATAGTTTGGGCCACTTAAATAAAACATCCTCAGTGCGACGTTGCCATCTGCGTAGTTCCGACTTCAGTTCCGATCGGTTCCGTTCCGACCTAGAGTGTGGCTCCCTAAAGAGTTGTTCTTGGTGGTCGTTAAACCTCGAAACAAAATAATATCCGATGTGATTACAGAAATACAAGGAGATGCTGAAAAGTTCTCGACCTAACCCACTTTATGTAATTGTTGCATTATGTTTCTTTTGTATTTTAAAGTGCCAATTTGCAGACTAATAGCTTTTTTTACGCTTTCCAACCGTAGGTTGAAGAAGCGTATATGCTCCAGCTTTTTCCGTCCGTCTGTCGGCACGATAACTCACGTAAAAATGGTTCGATTTTGATGAAATTTTAGTATGTGGTAGGGAACCACCAGGGAACAAACCCTATTGCAAATGGGTGAAGTGGGGTCAAAGGTCACGCCATAAGAGCAGGATCCATTCAATTGCCTTTATGCGTCATAACTTGCGTAAATATGGTTCGATTTCGATGAAATTTTAGTATGTGGTAGGAAACTACCTGGGAACGAAACCTATTGAAAATGGGTGGAATGGGGTCAAAGGTCAGGACATAAAAGCGGGATCCGTTTCATTGCCTTTATGCGTCATAACATGCGTAAATATGCTTCGATTTTGATGAAATTTTAGTATGTGGTAGGGAACCACTGGGCACGAACGCTATTGAAAATGGGCGAATGGGGTCAAAGGTCACGCAGGGCATAAAAGCGGTATTTATTCCATTGCCCTTATGCGGAATAACTTGCGTAAAAATAGTTCGATTTCGATGAAATTTTAGTATTTGGTAAGGAACAACCTGGGGACGAACCGTATTGAAAATGGGCGAAATGGGGTCAAAGGTCAGGCAGGACATAAGAGCGGGATTTGTTCCATTGCCCTTATGCGTCATAACTTGCGTAAAAATGGTTCGATTTCGATGAAATTTTAGTATGTGGTAGGGAGCCACTGGGGATGAACCCTATTGAAAATGTGCGAAATGGGGTCAAAGGTCAAGACACTGGAGTGGGATCCATTCCATTGCCCTTGTGCATCATAACTTACCAAACAGTGTTTCGATTGCGACAAAACGTTATCATGTTGTTCCGGAGGTATAGTGAACCGGTTCTGTTGAATATCAACGAAATGAGGTCAAAGGTCATTGCACAAAAGCAAGATTTATTCCACAGCCATTATTCTCATACCTTGCGTACAACTGCTTCTATTGCGACAAAACTTTAGTATGTTATTCTTGAGGTGTACTGAACCGGTTCTGTTGAATATCATCGAAATGGGATTAAAGGTCAGGACACAGGAGCGAGATTTATTCCACAGCCATTATCCTCATAACTTGAGTAATAATTTCTGGTATGTTGGAAAGCGTATCATAATCAATGCATTGCATGATTTTACTAACTTGTTTACAGATGTTTGACGTCCTGAAATGAATCATGTCAATGCAAAGGTTTGAATTTTCGAGTGTGGAACTCCGGGCTGTCATGAAATTTCTGTTCCTGAAGAAGAAAACTGCAAAGGAAATCTATGAGTGCATGACGCAAACATTAAGTGACAAGCGTCCTTCATATTCCACGGTGAAGAAATTGTGTACCAACTTTCAGGGTGGAGACATTGAGACCGAAGGTGAAGTAAGACCTGCGAAGCCTTCCACAGTGACAACTGTTAATCGTGTTCATGACTTGATTTTGTCAGATCGGCGAATCTCGGCTAAACCAGTAGCTCAATAGCTGAGACACTGGAAACATCCAGAGAACACGTTGGGCTCATAATTCATGAGCACTTGGATATGCAGAAGATGTCAGCGAAGTTGGTGTCCATATGTTTGAACGTCGATGAGGAACGAAAACGAGTGGACACTTCCAAATAGGTTTTGTAGCATTTTGAGCGATCTGGTGATAATTTTTTTGCAGCGACTTGTCACTGTTGATGAAACATGGTTCCATCACTATGATCCAGAGACGAAACAACAGTCTCTGAAGTGGCGGCACTCTGGTCTCCACGGCTAAATAAATTCAAGACTCAAAGGTCTGCAGGAAAAGTCATGGCAACGGTTTTTTGGGATTCGGAAGGCGTTTTACTGACTGACTATCTTCTGAAGGGGCGAAACAATAAATGCTAAATACTATTACAACCTGCTGTGCCGATTAAAGGAGGCGTTGAAGGTAAAAAAAGGCGAGGAACACTGCGGAAAGGTGTTCTCTTTTTGTAGGAATACAAGACTGGCAAGACAATGGATGTTCTGAGGTATCTAGGGTTTAAGTGCGTAGACCATCCACCCTACTCACCAGATCTTGCTCCATCGGACTATTTCCTGTTCCCAAACCTTAAAAAAAGTATGAAAGGGAAGCATTTTTTTTTAATTATTCGGAGGTGATATCAGCAGCAGAGCAGTATTTGAGTGATCAGACTTCAGAAATGTTTTTTTGGAAGGGTTAAAGAAACTCCAGAAACGCTGTGCTAAGTGTGTTGAACTTCGGGGTGAATATGTGGAATAGTCTGTAAGTTTCATGGCTCTAACGCATTTCCTTCTTGGTGAGTCCGAGAACTTATCAGCATCCCCTCGTAAGTAAGAGTTCACACGCATACACTAATGTGGAATATGTAGACTGCTGGCTCAGCGACCAGAGAAGGGCGATTACTGACTGCATATTAACCCCAACTATGAGGCAGAGTTCTCCTTGTTTTTCTGCTGCGGAATAAAATGAAGACAGGTAGCTGTCCATTCAATGTGTGTGAAATCCAATGTGAAATCTCCAAACTGCCTATTTAATTACCAATGTTCTTTCACATCTTCATTAAGTCCGAAGAAGAAAACAGGTTTAGGAAAGGAGTTCTTATTTGTAGAAGCTTTATTCATATCGATATATTGAATCGAAATTGTAAGGAAGAAGCCTTGGGCAAATCAGAAAAAAAAAAGCATCATAAAACTGCTCGGACATGCGCAGTGGGGTTGGGTCAGCAATATCATTTTTCAAAATCTCTTTTGTGGCCGGCCAGCGATGCTTTATCGGATCCGCCTCCGTAAGCAACTTTTGCTTGTTGGATAGGCCAGAATTTCTTCTTTCGTGAAACAACCACTTCCAAGGCGATTAATTACATGATTCTCAGTGTAAGAAAAATATATACATATAAAAAACTTTACAAAGGTCATTAACCAACGATTATGACGCAATAATGGATGATCGGGGGTCCTAAAAACGCCGTTATCTCAGCCGTAACACGATGCTCAACGCAAAACACATAAAGGGTTGATATGAAGATAAATAAGATACCCGTAAATCATCACAAAGAAAGGGGGAGGTAACCTGTTGCTCGCGGTAATTGCTAGGAGAAAGCAAGACAATTTTTCCTCACTTTTTTAATTTTCTCTTGACATCTCCCCATTTACGAACTGACGACGGGTTAATGGCAAGCCATTGTGGTACTTCGGGTACAGAAATTTTCAGAATTCAAAGAAGAAGGGATTGCCTTCTGCGAAAAACTGGGATTAGATCTCAAAAACCTGCTGGTCCGAAGTTTTTTATTTAGTTTCTTTCTGCGTTTAATGACAACCGTCAGCAAATCTGAGCGCTATAAGCATCACCTGTCCCTAATTTAGAGTCACATGTTACAGAGAAGAGCCAGAGCCAGTGCCGTCCCACAAGCACATCAACCCTGCCATAGTCGGGATTCGGACCCGGGCTCACTCGAAAGAACCGCAAAAAAGCAGAACTTAAACCACTTTCCACCGCGATGGCCTAGTCCGAGATGTGTAAGAAAATTGCTGTGATGCATGCTACAGAGCTGCTACTAATATACAGAGGATGTTCCCACATTTTTAGAACAATGACTTAAGAATTATTCATGACTTATTAGATGACTTATTATGACTTATTAGATGACTTATTTTATGACTTATTTGGTGATTTATTTGATGACTTATTAGATGACTTCTTAAGAATTCAAGCAATGTATCAAAACTAAAGAGGATGTTCCCACATTTTTAGAACTACTTTGCAGCAATATAATTAATGTTTAAAATAAAAGTATTTCTTAAATATCCTGATATCCTTTCTCTGGACCATAAACCTGCATCTACATTTTCAAAATAACGTCTACATTTCCAAGTTTCTTAAAATTGGTAGTGGTATTCAGGGGCGGATCCAGAAGTTTACTCTATAGGGGGGGCGGTTTTTCGGGTACAAAAAGGGGGGAAGAAGCCATTATGAAAGGGTTTATTATATATACACATGTACACTGCTGGACAATTGCTAAGGACGGATCATAAACGGCTATATAGCGCATAAAAAAGTAAGTGTGGTTGGATGCCAAGTGAAATAATGTCAGAATGCCAGGACATTACAAGAAAGACAATTGATTGTGCTCTGAAATCCAGAAGGCTTTGGAACGTGTTCAAGGGACAAACAGGCCATTTTGTGAAGAATACGTAAACAGGAAAAAAATGCAATTACCGTCCGCAGGCGTTCTGGCGTAAGATGTCAATACGGGATATGGCCACCATGGAGGGCGATGCAAGATTCCACACGTCGTTTCATGCTTTGCACAACATTATCAAGCAGCTGTTGGGGTAATTTATCCCATTCCTCTGTTAGTGCACGGATGAGGGTGTCCTTGTTTATTGGAGGGCATTGGCGACCAGCAAGACTCCTCCCCAAAGCATCCCACACATTTTCAATGGGATTCAGATCTGGAGAACGTGCTGGCCGTACGAGGCGTTGAATATCCTCGCTCTCAAGGCACTCCTGGAAAGCCACTGTTCGATGACATGTTGCGTTGTCGTCCATGAAAATGAATCTATCACGGACAGCACCACGGAACATGCGATCATGAGGTAGCAGAACATCATTAATGTATCGTTGGCCAGTCATAGTCCCAGTTGGAAGCACATAGAGGGACGTACGGCCATTGATCATGATGCCAGCCCATACCATGACACTACATGTCGGATATCGGTCCCTTTCCTGTATGTTTGCTGGACAATATGCAGTACCACTATCACGCCAGATCAGTTGTCGTCGACAATCAGACGATAGGCTGTATCTACTCTCATCTGAGAAGAGGACATCAGACCAGTCGTTATCAGTCCAATTGCGATGTTGATGGCACCATTGCAAACGGGCGGTACGGTGACATCTGGACAATGGGATGCACACAACAGGACGGCGGGCGTATAGTCCTCCTTCATGCAAACGTCTGACGACAGTTTTTCGGGAGATCCGCTTGCCAGTAGCAGCCATAAACTGATTTGCTACCTCACTAGCTGTGCTGCGCCGGTGTATTTTTGTTGATAGCACTATGTACCGATCTTCTGCAGGTGTCGTACTGCGAACACGACCTTCCCCGTGACGTTTGCTACACTCTCCATTTTTTTGAAATGATTTCCAAAGCCTTGAAACAACACTGTGGCTGACGTCGAACTCCCTGGCAACATCTGTTATTTTTCGCCCTTCTTCAATCTTGCCAATAATACGGTCACGCGTAAAATCATCTAGGTGATGTCGGGAAGACATACTGAAAATTGGAAGTTCGTCAATTGATTCTTTCCCTTTCAACTCTGCGTTTGAACAACAACGGTCAATACGCGTCAAATCCTTTATATATCTTTTCAGCGCTATGACGTCACGAACAAGTTCGGCAATCCAAAATTTGCATACGCACAACACGTCTTACTGTATCCCGCACTTATGCTAATTTCCACATTTTCCTGCCTTCCATTTTATGGTTGCTATTGTCATCCGTCCTCAGCAATTGTCCGGCAGTGTATATACGTATATATATATATATATCATCATCGTCAACTATTATCAATCCGCTGCTGGACGAAGGTCTCCCCAAGTTTCTTTCACAACGGTCTGTCTTGTGCCAGTCTCCTCCATGTCACTCCATATAATGATATACACTGAAGTGCCAGAAAAACTGGTACAGTCGAGCTTATGCAAAATACATAGCAACGTCACCTATGCGTGTATTCGGTTACGTCCACCAGTGCGTATATAAAGCGGTAGACATCCTTGCCAGCTGTCAGAGCTGTTTTCGGCATGAGAATGACAAGTAATAACGATTTAAACGATTTTTAACGCGGTGTCATAGTTGGCGCTCGTGAGATTTGCCATGGTATTTCGGAGGTAGAAACGAAGTTTGGATTTTCACTGACAACCATTGCAAGGGTGTCCCGTGACTACAAGAATTCCGGCAAAACCTCTAACCGACGATACCAGTGTGGCCATAAAAAGACTTTGGGTGAACGTGACCATCGTCAGCTGTCAAGAATCGTTTCACGCGAAATGCGTGCAACACTCTCGCAGGTATCATCGGAATTCAATGCTGGAGCCTCAACAAGCATTAGCGTCCGGACTGTGCAACGTACCCTGCACGATATGGGCTTTGGGAGCCGACACCCAACTCGAGTCCCCTTGATGGGTGCACGACACAGAGCTATGCGTCTCGCTTGGGGACGGCAACACCACCACTAGACACTTGATGACTGGAAACAAGTAGCCTGGTCTGAAGAGTCGCGTTTCCAACTGTATCTGGTAGATGGAAGGATTCGTGTGTGGCGCAAACCCCATGAAGCCATGGATCCCGTCTGTCAACAGGGAATTGTACCAGCTGGTGGGGGGTCCGTAATGGTATGGGGTGTGTTTAGCCGGACTTTACTGGGACCCCTGTTACGTCTACAAACGTCTGTGACTAGGCAACGCTATGCGCGCATCCTTCCTGACGAGGTACACCCATTCATGTCCTGCATTCATGCTGATGGGTTGGGCCTGTTCCAACAGGACAATGCACCTCCACACAATCGTCGGGACGCCACATTATGGTTAGAGGAGCATTCATCTGAGTTTGGGGTGTTGCCATTCCCACCCTAGTCCCCAGATCTGAACGTGATAGAGCACATTTGGGATGCCATACAACGCGCTATCGAATACAGGAATCCGAGACCTCGGAATACACCTGAATTGTGGAACGCTCTGCAAGAAGTATGATGTGCATTGCCTACAGCATATTTCCAGAAGCTAGTGGAGTCCATGCCCCGTCGTATTTCTGCAGTCCTGCGCTCCCGTGGGGGACCTACTAAGTATTAGACTGGTGTACCAGTTTTTCTGGCACTTCAGTGTATATATATATATATATAAACAGTAAAATTATTCAAAATCAGAATCACAAAATATGAATTAATGAAAATATACAGAAATACCATAAGACAGCGCCACAGCAGCTTTTTTTTTTAATTATTTTTGAATCTTGTCGATATATCATATCATTTTACTTTTGTACTTCCCTTTATAATAAGGTTTTAACTTCATTTTTTTCATGTGTGTCAATGTATATAAGTGATTGTCTAAATGCATGTGATACTGTATATATATAATGCTAGTAGCAGGAGATGCCGAAAATTACCCCGTATTAGCCACGCTGCCTCCCTCCCAGCCTACCCCACACAAGCGAGGATTGACTTCGGAGTAGGTGGAACAACGGGACGCGCCCCTGAGGCGTTAGGGAGCAGGAAAAATAAGAAAAAAAGAAAGAAGTCGTAAAAAAACCATCTGGGAGAAAGCGGGGGTGACATTTTTACGAATTTTCTTTACCAATTAAGATGCATACGTAGATCAGATTGTAATTCACAGTTTCTCCCACCTACTCTGATTTCAGTACCAAGCTCTGCCTTACCCTGTTTCGAGACATTACAGATGCTAGACAATATAACAATAGCAAAAACTAGCAAAGACTACCTCATGTTTTTTACCCTCACTGTCCCTGTTTTCCCTTCATCTTTTGGGAGCTCTCTCTCTCTCTCTCTCTCTCTCTCTCTCTCTCTCTCTCTCTCTCTCTCTCTCTTTTATTCTATTCCCTTCTCTTTCTTTTTTTACTGAACCTAAATCAATGTAATCAGCATTTTCAATCCTCCGTATTAAGTTTAATTGTTAATTTTTTTAGAAAAACTGAAAACAAGATATGCAAAGTTAATCATTTACGATCGTCGCTACTTTAAACGTAAAAACTTCGTTAGGATTTAGGGAGGGGGGGGGGGCTATTGCTCCAGTCGCCCCTGGCTGTATCCGCCATTGTGATATTTTATTCCACCTCTCTCCCACTGCTTTCCATAGTCCAATCATTTGCGTTCAGAAAGCGCTCTTTTCAGCAGTCCGAAAGCACATTAGTCCATTGGTGACACATGAGGGGACTTTGAAGGAATATGAGCAAAAGGTATAGACTTGATACACGTCCCTTTTTTCAATTTTTTCAAGAAATAGAGTGGTAGATTTGGATGCCTTTTTATCCTGATAGAATTCACCTCTTTGAAAGCTCTGTGGATAAAGGAATGGTATTTCATCTTTTAATATAGTTCAAAGGTTAATTTTGGTAATATGTAGAATTGATTTTAACATCCTTTTCAACTTTTATTAACTTTTCCATTGTGCGAGAAAAACCAGCAATAATCTTGAATCTTTTACCGGAAACTTTTTTGGATTCTTGGAACCAAGTTTGTAAGTCTGTTTCTGCTCATTTGCGATAGTAAATCGACCTTTTTACAGTATTTCAGGAAGATCCAGGCTTCATCAATAGTCGCAATAAATTCCTATTTGTCTCCGTCTAAGTGATTTTCATAAAGAAGTGTCTAGGCAAAAGGTGATTTTCATCAGAAACGTGTCTAGGCAAAAGGTGGTGAACGGTATGTTTTTTGGTTTTCTTCAGTTTCAAACTTTGTTTATTACCTTGTTTACAGTTGATACAAATAATTTTAACGATTTAGCGATTGTTCTTTGTGTCAGCGGATTTTCTTTTAAGACCAGAGATATTG
Organism: Macrothele yani; assembly: GCA_039090855.1. Lineage (NCBI taxonomy): Eukaryota > Metazoa > Arthropoda > Arachnida > Araneae > Macrothelidae > Macrothele > Macrothele yani. The sequence goes on from CM076989.1 coordinate 24,434,193, forward strand.
CTTTTGAGATAGTCGTAAGAGTACATACCTTCTTTGGATATTCGTTTGGTGTTCATTTTCCTGTTTAAAGCAATGCTTGACTATTTTCCTCTCTATTATTAATAATATTACTTATTTTACATTTAGAAAGATTAATTCCATGATTTTTCACAACGTTTTTTAATTACAGAATTCGAATATTTCTCTTTGTAAAGATCAAAAACATAAACTTCTATCCACATCAAACAGAAGTCATCGCTCTTTCCACGTTTATAAGTGAGTCACGGAAAAATTCTCATCGGCCGCCACCGAGAATCGAACCCAGGTCTTCCAGTTACACGCCGGACATGATACCACTGCACCACAGCGGCCTTGAATTCTCCTGACTCACATACGACTAACTGCCAAACCACATGGCAGGTTGCTTCTTTGAGCCCCGCACAAAGCTGGGGATTCATCACAGTTGGAAAGCAACAAATGACTAGGAGGCGGATGAATAACTAGGAGGCGGATGAATAACTAGGAGGCGGATGAATAACTAGGAGGCGCATTGTGCGGGGCTCCAAGAAGCAACCTGCCATGTGGTTTGGCAGTTAGTCGTATGTGAGTCTGGAGAATTCGAGGCCGCTGCCGTGCAGTGATAGCATGTCCGGCGCGTAACTGGAAGACTTTGGGTTCGATTTCCGGCGGCGGCCGATGAGAATTTTTCCGTGACTCACTTACAAACGTGGAAAGAGCGATTATATCTGTTTGATGTTCCTAATCCACATCAATTGTGTGTATTAATTCTTCTAACCACAACTTGTTTACGTGCGCCATTTTCTTAGCATACGATATTTAACTTCAGCAGATGTTTCTTTCATGTTCATCTAACACGCTGTTGCCAGTTTCAAATCATTGAACTTCTTTATTTTCTGTAATTTCTTATCAAAAACGTTCTAAAAATGTGTGAACATCCTCTGTAGGGTATGTGGGACAAAAGATTGCAGTTGGATCATGGCGAATATCCCCATCCCGAGCGAAAGTGGTACTATATAAAGCGACGTGCTTATAGTAGCATAAATGATCAAATTTGCAACTCGTTTTGTAATTCTGGGCTCATTGGCTTTAGCAAGAGTAAAAATTAATAACCGTTTTGAATATCTTACAGTGGCGCTAGCTTGTTAACATTCCTCCGAGATGGGTCCGGGTCCGAATCCTGTGAGACATGGATGTTGTGTTTGTTTTACGGCGCTAGTTCTCTCCCTTCCCTGGAACCAGTGGTCTTAAATTAGGTATGGATGATGCTTTAGCCCATGGAGTTGCTCACGATGGTCGTTAAACCCCCAGGCAAAAAAAAAAAAAAATCTTAGTTTAAAATCATAGGAATAGCGTCGGGAAGGACGGCCAGGCGCGTACCTCACCATCCCTCCAAAAAATAAAAAAAAACATTTTAGAAAATTTAAATACCAGGACAAACCTATGATGCGGCAGCAATAATGAATGGAAGCTTTAGTAAAGTCGCTGCGAAGTTCAAAGAGGGAGAACAAAAAGCTTTACAAAGACACAAACACAAGCGCGCGCGCGCACGCACACGTTTCTATTGAACAACTCACTACGGGCTCTAGTGAAAATAATTTCCTGAGCTCTTTCTCTGATTCCTTATGTGTAACTTAATAGAAAACTAGTAGATCCACCTCATAATCTTAGGAAAAACTGTATACTAATCAAACTGAATACTTGGCACTGTGGGAAATGAGAGCAAAGTATTTTAACAAAAACTTATTAATTTTGATATGTGACACTGAAATAATATTTTGTTCTTTATTTATAATATATCAAATTAAGAAATTTTAACAAAATGTTGATCAAAATTATCAGCAATAAATTTCGACAGAACAAAAACTAGAAAATGACAAAAACAACAAATCATATTTCAAATTTCTTTCGAAAAATTTCAGTCCTTTCTTTCTAGGTTGTTCTTACTTAACCCTTTAACCTTTTCACTCCCATAGGGACATATACACTCAGTAGACAAAACATTTGAGATAGGGTGATGGGCAGTACTGAAGACCATTGCCTCTACCACCTACTTAAACGTATAACAGGGATTAGTACAACTCACTTTACTTTAATTAAAAGAAGTTAATGATACCAACCCCACCCACCCGAGAGGAGCCGCAGGCCCGAATAGATCCGGCGCAAATCGACTTGGGGAGGGCAAGAAACTCATCAAATTCCGATCGGGAGATTATCACCAGCGAACAACTTTTCTTGGACCAAACTCTAGTTTTTATTTAAACGAACAAAAATACAACGCATTAAAGGAACTTCTTTTTAAATTACGTTCGTCTTATTATATGTTTGAGAAACACATTCTCTGTTGGTCCAAAACGTCAATGAAACTATCCAACAATTTCTTTACCTTCATTACAAACGAATTACAGCTTTCTCCGAATTCATTCTTCTACGGAAAAGCACAATTACGAATCATTTAAAGTTTCCAACACAACTGAAACTGGAACTAACAATCCTTCTCTTTGAAACAATCAATTGATAGTTCAAATTAGTTTAACATTCAGCACTGTTATTTAACACTAAAAGAAACGCAATTAATTCTGTATTATTTTTAACAACATTGAATAAATGTAATTGGATGTATGTTCTCATTAAATACAGGGTGTCCGAGAATTATTGGACACATTACAAAATTATGTACAAAAATTTTCTATGTCACGTATTACTAACACGGTTTCTATAATTTTGTTTTGCAGAATTGTTATTTTCAGAATCCGATAGATGGCGCCAGGTGAGGCCTGATGAGGAATATATGTATGAGAAATGCTCAATTAGTAGTCATGTCATCCGTACAGCAGAACGCGATGTGTGTGTTATGGCTTGCGGAATTAAAACCTATCATTAAAGTTAAAAGACGGTACCGTTTAGAGTATGGTTGTAATCCTCCGTCAACGAATTCAATTAAGCGGTGGACGAAACAGTTTAAAGAAACTGGCAATGTGGAACATCGTGGAGGAGCCGGTAGGCCTAGCGTCAGCGGTGAGACGGTTGACCAAGTTAATGAAATTTTCCGACGAAGCCCCAGGAAATCCGTTCGTAAAGCAAGCAGAGAACTGTGCATTCCGAAATCGACAGTTCACGATATCTTGCACAAGAAATTAAAGTTTCACGCTTATAAAATAGCGCAAGAAATTAAAGTTTCACGCTTATACAAATAGCGCAAAAGATGCATGTAAATGATCACACTCTGTGCTACGATTTCGTTGTGGATATGATGAATCGAGTGGAAAACGACGAAAACTTTCTCAGTACTGTAATTTTTAGTGATGAATCCACATTTCATGTATCAGGTATTGTGAATCGTCACAACTGTAGGATATGGGGCAGTGAATCGCCTCATACTGCTATTGAACTGGAACGTGATTCTCCAAAAGTTAATGTGTGGTGCGCCCTATCAAAAAGAGAAGTGATTGGCCCTTTCTTCTTCTGTGAAAAAACCATAAATGGTGACATTTACTTGGATATACTAGAAAATTCCATTATACCCCAGATAAAAAGATATGATGTCGTTTACCAGCTAGACGCCGCGCCTACGCATTGGTCAACGTGTGTACGTAAGTGCCTAAATGAGCATTTCCCCAACAGATGGATTGGGCGTGGTAGTCCCATTTCGTGGCCTCCTCGCTTTCCAGATCTAAGTCCATTGGATTATTTCATGTGAGGTTATGTGAAGGATCGTGTCTATCAGACGCCTTGTACTGATTTGCAAGAGCTTCCACTCGCTTCATTTTCCTTATCCACAAGTTCCTCTTCTTATCTTTCCTGGTTACAGCAAGCATGTATCACTCTATGCTTCTTGCTCCAGCTTTGTCCGTCCGTCCGTCTGTCGGCACGATAACTCGCGTAAAAATGGTTCGATTTCGATGAAATTTTAGTATGTGGTAGGGGACCACCTGGGGAAGAACCCTATTGAAAATGGACGAAATGGGGTCAAAGGTCACGGCATAGGAGCGATATCCATTCCATTGCTCTTATGCGTCATAACTTGCGTAAATATGGTTCGATGACGATGAAATTTTAGTATATTGTAGGGGACCACCTGGGAATGAACCCTATTAAAAATAGGTGAAGTGGGGTCAAAGGTCAGAAAATAAGAGCGGGATGCATTCCATTGCCTTTATGCGTCATGACGTGCGTAAAAATGGTTCGATTTCGATGAAATTTTATTATGTGGTAGGGGACTACCTGGGGACGATCTTATGACGTCACAATCTCGAGCTTGGTATGTTGGCGCGCGGTCACGCCATCTGTTTCATTACGTCACGCGTTGTGTGTGGATCCTATTCAAGTTTTATGACATCACACTCTCGCGAGCAGATGGTCGCGATTACCATCTGCCTCATCACGTCACGCTTTGTGTGCGTATGTTCGTCCGCACGATAACTCGCGTAAAAATCGTTCGATTTCAATGAACTTTTAGTATGTGGAAGGGGATCACCTGGGAAGGAACCCTATGGAACGTGAACGAAATGGGGTCAAAGGTTAGTACATGGGAGCGGGATTCATTACACTGCTCTTATGCATCATAACTAACGTAAAAAAGGTTCGATTTCGATTAAATTTTAGTATATGGTAGGGGACCAACTGGGGACAAACCCTATTGAAAATGGGCGAAATGGGGTCAAAGGTCAGGACATAGGAGCGGAATCACTTCCATCGTCATTATGCGTCATAACTTAGTAAAAATTCTTCGATCTGGATGAAATGATAGTATGTTATAGGGGCCTGCCTATTAAATGGGCGAAATGGGGTCAACGAATCCTATTGAAAATGGGCGAAATGGGGTCAAAGGTTAGGACACAGGAGCGGAATCTATTCCATAGCCCTTATGCATCATAACTTACGTAAAAATGCTTCCATTCCGACAAAAACTTTATCATGTTATTTCGGAGGTATACTGAACCGGTTCTGTAGAATATAATCGAAATGGGATCAAAGTTCAGGGCACAAGACCGAGATTTATTCTGCAGCCATTATCCTCATAACTTGCGTGATAACTTGAGTAATGATTTCTGGTATGTTGGAAAGCGCATCATAATCAATGCATTGCATGATTTTACTAACTTGTTTAGTTAAGGTATACGTCTCTGCTCCGTACGTAAGCACTGGAAGGATCGATTGCGATGATGCATTTTTCTTTTAAGACATAATGCCGTATTGCTCTTAAAAATTGTACTGTTCCTTCTAAAAGCTCTCCAACCAAGTTTTATATACCAATTAATTTCTTCGTCAATTGACTATCGCATGGTCTCTCCTGTCAAAGGTAAATGTAGGTATCGGTTATCTCCAGCTTTTTCCCCAACAGTTGATAAATCTTCATTCCTTGTAAAAGCATTGCACTTTAGTTTTGTCTTCTGAAAGTTCATTTTTAATCCCGTTTCTTTACTCTTGTCAGCAAGTTCCTGAATCACACTCTGTAGCTCTGAAGTATTAATTCAAAAACTTCCGAAGGGTTCTTTGAAATATTTTCTTCTTTCCCAAAATAAAAAGGAAATGAAACAGGGTCGAAATCGGGTCAGGAGTACCTTGACCCGACCCATTTGACCCGCAAGAAGTTGTCGACTCAATGACCCCTGACCCGTTTCCATCTTTGGCGTGGATGTTGTGTTTGTGTTACGGCATTGGCTCTCTCCCTTCCTCGGAACCATACAGTGACCCTAAATTAGGGACGGGCGACTGCTTACAGCCCATTGAGTTGCTCACGGAGGTCGTTAAACCCCCAAACAAACAAGCAAACAAAAAACACAAAATAAGGTTATACATTAAACAGAAGTCATCGATCTTCCCACATTTATAAGGGAGTCATGGAAAAATTCTCATTGGCCGCTACCAGGAAATCGAACCCAGGGTCTTCCAGTTACGCGCCGGACATGCTTCCACTGCACCACAGCGGCCTCGAATTCATTCAGACTCACAAACCAACTACCAAACCACTTGGCAGATTGCTTCTTGGAGCTCCGCAGAATGGTGGGGATTCACCAAAGATGGTAAGCAGCAACTGAACAAATAACAGGAGGCGAATGAATAATTAATACATACAAATGACGTGGATTAGGAACATCAAACAGAAGCCATCGCTCTTTCCACGTTTATAAGTGAGGCACGGAAAAATTCTCATTGGCCGCCACCGGGAATCGAATCCAGGGTCTTCCAGTAACGCGCCGGACATGCTTCCATTGCACCACAGCGTCCTCGAATTCATCCAGACGCTATTGTGAGTCTGGGTTCGATTCCCGGTGGCGGCCAATGAAAAATTTTTCTTGACTCACTTACAAACGTGGAAAGAGCGATGACTTCTGTTTGATAATCCTAATCCACGTCATCTGTATGTATTAAGGTTATACATTTATTAAAATTACAAAATTGGTAGTGAAAAGATTAATCAGTTCACCGTATTGGCATATGTTTTACTTAGAACTGCATCGCTGAAATCGCCTGCACAAATATGTTTGCAGCCTGAAATGACTACATGAAAACAATCTGAAACAACTGGATTAAATAATTTCGTTTAGTCCGGACTAATTTCACCTTACGCTTAAACGTATCCATCTTTGTCAAGTTGTCATCTTGCTAATAACAATAATAATAATGACTCGTTTGTGCAAGAATTTTTTATTAATGTGCATTTATATCACATCGAAGAATTATTGTGAGCTCGAAAATCATCCTTCACGAGCAGCTTTTGACCTGTTTATATTTTCCCATTTGGAGTTAAAACACATATATGAAGCGGAAAATAACGAAAGAGATGCTATATCAGTTGTGTTGCCCAAACAAACCCGACTGACACTGAAAGAATTACTCTTATCGGCTGAGAGTCTTGCAAATCATACTCCCTTGTTACGATCTCAAGGACAAACTTTCATCTGCCCTTTTTTTTTTTTAATTCTGTCTGCAAAGAGAAATTCAAGAGATGAGTCTGATAACATCTGATCTATTTTTGTATGATACAAAACTTTTCATCGTGTGATCTAAGAATTTACTTCACAGACGACAAAAACAGTCTCAGCAGTGTACCAAAAAAATTAAAAAAAAAGAAAAAAAAAGAAAGTTTTCTCAGCAACTAAAGTCGCTTTCACCCGAGGCAGAGCGAAATTTCTTGAACACGATGAAAATATGTGTCTGACACACATGACTCGGCCTTAACCTTTGTCCGCAGACAACTGAAAATAAAAGGAAAAAATCGCTTCAAAAAAAAGAACCCCAAAAAAAACTGCCTGGTCGGAAATTCATAGGCAAGGTAGGAGGTCTAGGAGGTCTGACATGGTGTCAGTTCAGGAAGGTCATTCGCTCATTGAGATTATCCCTCAAGCCATCGGGGACAATTACCGCACTGCTACTTGAGTGACGGAATTAATGACTGGTTGAGGCGACACATGTATTGCTAAAACATCACAGGTAATTTCCTCGGTTAGTCCCGTGGGATGTAAATGAACTTTTAAAACAGTGTTAGGAACGGGTTCCACTGAAATTAACCGAACGCAACTTACTCGGGAATTAATTGCGACTCCCAAAGAATCCAAAGGGCTTGTACCACAGCGTGGATTATATTACCATAACACGTCTAAAATGTTCTCACAATATTAAAAAAAAAATAAAACCCTAAAGTCCTGTTTTCAGTAAGTTTTTTTCCCTTTAAACAAATTATATGTGCCGAACGAGACCTTTTCGCCGTTGGTAGGATTCGAACCCACGTCTCCTCGCTCTGGAGCCAGTTATTCACCCGACTGAACTACACCTGACCTTCGCTTATCGCTGCAACTTGCCGTTTTCACTCTTGCGTCACCTCAGTGGTACGTCACATACAGTATATCTCCTCTTGAGAAAGGGCTGGGACGGAATCGCAGGTTTCGGCTTTGCCGCAAACCATGCCTGAATGAGGGCTTACTGTAGAAGGAAACTGCATTCATTCCAGACGACGTGTGGAAGAAGCATCGTACATTTTTTCGAAACGTCGAAGATATTCAGTCCTTGATATTCCGGACAATTATGCCGTACCAACTCTGTGGAAATACTATGGAACCGAGCCTTTTTTATACCAGCAGGATAATGCACCGAGCCATAAATCAAGGACTGTTACGGCGTGGTTTGACGATAATTCCGTATCATGTGTGGACTGGCCAGCACAGCACAGATCTTAATCCCATAGAGCACCTATGGGATGAATTAGAGCGCCGCATAAGAAGTTTGGAACCAAGGCCTACTACTAAGCAACAGTTAGCGGCAGCATTAGGTACTGAATGGAAGCGCATACCTATTGCTGTGTTCCAAAACCTTGTCGAAAGCATATTTCGAAGGGTCAGTGCCTGCATTAAGGCCAAAGGTGTACCGATACCGTATTAATGTATGTCAATAAATGCTATGTTGTGTTTCTCTCTGGGTGTTATAACGAAGTAAATTTCTCCGTCATTTTTGGTCTACGCCGGAATTCGAACCCGAGTCCGCTTATTACGGAACAAGTCGCTCTACCAACTGAGCTACGCAGACGTTTATTCTGATTCCTATCTGCCTTTATGTCGTGTGCGTCCTGCTGGCAGGTACGTCACATCTCCTGGTACGTTACAGTGTCCGGTGGCTTTTGTCGATATAGTGTAAGTATATTAGTATGGGACCCACAATCTCAATAGCAAGTTATTATTTCTTCGCAATTTTAGCATACTTATGTTGTTTTATTGCTTTCATAAGGCTGCTTATGAATTTGGTTTGTCACCTGACAAGGAATTTCTTCTTTTCTCTGTGTGAGTGTTTCTCACTCTCATCTTTTTAAACTATAATTGCAAAAATGGCGTGTTCCTACTACTCTCTTAGAAATTCGCTAACAGAATTTTCTCCATTTCGCAGAAATACAAACGCTAAGTTTTAGCAAAAAAAAAAAATCCTTTTATATAACAAAATTTTCATGAATTCGAGAAATTCACGTACGTTCATCCAAGTTCCCTAAAATCTTAGATGACTGCACCCGCCATATGTTCAAACTGCTTAAAAAAAGGGAAGGGGGGGGGCTCAAAAAAGGTGGGGGAGGCAGCGTCTCGCCTGTTTCTCTCTATTTATTAAGAACTAACGTTGCTTCGTGCTGTATTTTAAATGTTTTATCTCTTTTACATCTCACAAAAGAATCGCTTTCAAATTTCCATTCGTAATCCTTTCTTAATTTTTAGTATGGAGTACGGCACGAACGGATTTTATTCATAGTTGAGCCCTCCCCGCCTCCAATTATAAAAAAAAACGGAAAATATTTCCCTTAAATCGTGAATGAATTTGATAAAATCTCTTTTGAAAGATGAAGGCGATATGCTGATCGCTCTTGTAATGTAGATAACGCCTCCAAGTTAACAATTAAAGTAGACAATACACCACGAAAATCTGATAATACTTTTAAATTAGAAATTTATCTGGTGCATATTAAGGACGGTGAGCAAGAGTTAGGAGGGCGGGACACGTTCCTGTTGGTTCTGGTAAATGAGTGACTATGCCGCACGTATTTGACATCTATCAAGTTTGCGATAATGAAACGTGACATACAAGATAACAACCCTTCGCTGAGCTCTTTTAATCTCGGTTCAAAAGCATGACTTAAAACAAAGGTGTGTGATTTATGATTATAACTTTAAAAAATATTTTTTGTTTCCACTAATTTTGTAAAAACTACCTTTTCGCTAAAATTTTAAATCGTTTGAATTGTATGTTAACAAATTGAAATTCTCGGACTTTAATATTACGCAAAAGGAGAGCTGCCGCTCAGAAAATACTGGGTTATTACGTCAATGTCATTAAACAAAGACAAGAAAATGAAAAAGAATGAAAGGAAAAATAAAATCGATGGGACCGAAGAGGATTAGCCCGCTGTGTTTAAACGTAGAACTATGTCTTGTGCCTATGACAAGATCGCGAATAAAATATTTTTATAAGTCGTTGGCTTTACGTAATGTGGCTCCTTTGACACTAGTCAATATCCAAGTCCATATGAACATCCATTGGCTCCGCGGTGTCGACCGGTGCGCTAGAAGTGCTCGGGACGGGCTCACTTTTACGCGCTCGTTTGCCATCGCAATAGTGTTTGGAACGCTCGGCATTGGTAGTTCGGGTTTTCTTGGATCCACAAATTTCCTGTTCTTCCAGTCTTTTCAGTTTCCACAGCTCCTTTCTGCGCTCAACTTCGCATTTTCGTGGCATTTTGATGTTTTTTTCTTCGCTAATTGTACAAATCTGCGAAAAAAATAATAAAGTACAGTTACATTATCATCTACTCTTACCGTTAAACAGTTGCAATTGTAATTTTTTTTTCAATTCACACTACTGGTCTACTAGTTTAACATTAATTACATACCAAAAATCAATGTTCAGTCACCTTTAGTTCAGGAGTATTGAAAACGAAAACAAAAGTATACTCGCGGCGCAGAGTACAAAAATGACCTATCCACTTCGGCACGCTGACAGGAACTGCCATTGATCCTTCGGCCCCACCACTTATAATTCTCACTAAATATCATCTATGTGCTATCATTCGATACTAGCGCCGTTGCCACTTCCCCGATAACCCCTTAGTTATTGCGAGTTGAAATCGGTCGTATAATTATGTTGCATCCACCGCAAATCTGTATCGTACCATAAGACGTAGTTTTATACGTCAAAATTTGCGCTGGAAGTTAGGAATGGTCCCTCGGAATTAGAAGCATATTATCATTGTTCCTTTGTAAGACGATCAGGCTGAATGCAAGAACTAACATGGTATCAGCCGCATACACATTCAGCAGAAAGATTTTATGCTGTATAATAATGTTACTTATGTTAGGTTAAACCTGAGCTTTTACTGACCAGTCGACACCTATTTAAATATGTTATAACATTTTATACCCATTCGTTTTACAGTTTAAATAATTTAAAATTTTTCATATAACTTTGCAACAGAATACGAAAAAGGTCTTAGTACAAGGTGTCCCACTCGCGACCGAACCCGGCATTTCTTTAATAATATTAACACCAATGAAGATATTGCAACGGCATTTGAAGGACCTACCTCATTTCGTGACCTACCTCATTTCGTGTGAAATGTGTTGACATCACAACATGTGCTGGAAGTGGCCACCATTTGTGTCCAGATAGCATTGAACCCGGCGCTGTCAGCCAGCCAGCCAGCCGGAGTACTCCTTAGTGGCAGACACATTCCTAAATGTGACGCCACTGAGGAGCAGTCCGCCAGCCAGCCGGACGCGCCTCTCTGCTGCTTTGTTGTGTCATTTCTCTGAGCGTGTTTACACAATACGGTTCTTGATGGTGAGTGCTCGTGGCTGTTCGCGTACATGTGAAAATGTATCGGTATACCCTGGAGTGTTTATTGTTCGCACTTACTGGAAAACAGATTCGATAAAATCTTGTCAATGGCAATTCCTGAAGAGGTTTGTAGGCGGACAGTCGCCGAGCAAGTCCACCATTTGGGCATTGTCAAATAATTTGGAAACCAAGGGCACTTTATTAAACGACCATGCAGGAGGCCGTCCACAAATGTCAGAGGAAACGATCTAGAATGTTATGGACCGACTACTTGCGTCTCCCAGGAAGTTGCTTCGCCGACTGTCACAGGAAACAAGGTTGTCCAAAAGCACTTGTCAACGTGCTGTGAGAAAAAGCGAAGCTTCATGCGTACCGTATCTCCGTGGTTCACGAACTGAAAGAGCCTAACCATGTGAAACGAGTGACATACTGTCGATAGTTTCAGACATTTCTTCAGGAAAATCCGGGAATTTCAGACTACACGTGGTTTCACCTGTCCGGATACGTAAATTCTCAAAATTCCCGTATTTGGGACAGTGAAAATCCCAACGTGATACATGAAGAACCCCTTCATTCACAGAAAATTGGTGTATGGTGTGGGATGACCCGGCGCCGCATAATTGGTCCCGTCTTCTTCGATACAACCATCACAACAGCTGCATGTATGAAAATCTTAAACACCTTTGTAAATCAATTAGACGACGAAGAACTCTCAATTGGATATTACCAGCATGATGGAGCGACATCACACACATCACACACCAGTGTGGCGGAAATTCAGTCCGTTTTTGGCGACCGCGTTATTTCGAAGGGTTTATGGCCACCGCGCTCTCCCGTTCTGGCGCTTCCTGATTACTTTTTATGGGGATATCTAAAAAGGAGAGTATTTACCTAAAGAAACCGCGAACGATAGATGACTTGAAAGCAAACATCACCGAAGAATTTCAGGCAGTGACAGCGGTCGTACTGGCAAGGACTTTCCACAATATGGTGCATCGGATTCAATGCTGTCTGGACGCAAATAATGGTCACTTCCAACACATGTTGGAATGTGATCACATTTCGCACGAAATGAAGTAAGTCCACTTCAAATTTCGTTGCAAAATCTTCATTGGTGTTAATATTATTAAAGAAATGCCAGATTCGGTAGCAAATGGGACACCCTGTATGTACTATTATAATTTTGAGTTCTAAAGGATATGGTAATTTCACTGTAAACACATTCAAACTGCCATATTAGGCTTATTTGTTATTAGCTGCTGTTCTTCGGTTTGCTTGATTTACACGTCGATATATGTGTCTCTTCATCTGGTCTCTATTACTTGGCTTGATAATTGATGCTGCATTTAAGTTTTCAAAGATTATCATAAGTTCCTAGTTCTGTTTAAGTAAGTACACCTGACAAAAATTTAGTCACCCTTGGCAGAACTTAATATCTAGTGACGGTGCCTCTTTCCTTGATAACAGCATCAATCAGGTGTGGTCCACGAGGTTGTGGATGCATTGAACATCGATTTGCAACCATTCGTGCGTCAATCGGTCCCGAAGTTCAGTCGGAGTACATGGGTGTCTATTCCGGCGTTTCACCTTCTGTTGCAAATGATCCGACAGATTTTCAATGGGATTTAAATCTGGAGATTTGGCGAGCCATTCGAGGTGAGACAGTGTTGCTGATTGTTCGTCGTGCCACTCAGGCATCATCATAAGTTCTGTGCACACGGCAATTATCGTTCAGACCTGTGCACACTGTAATCGTCGTCGTGGAAGACAGGAGTAGCAATGTGATGCTGCTTCTGGCGATGCAGGGCAATGGGCAACACTTCGTCATTCAGAATGCGGTGGTACGCGTGCTGGTTTAAATTCATCGTCACAGCAACGAGAGGGCCCATTTCGTGGTACGAAAAACATCCCCAAAACATCACAGAACCCTCCCTCCAGCTTGAAAAACACCTTCGACACAATCGGAATTAAAGGCTTCATTGGGCCTGCGATGCACTCATCATGTATAAACAGAAACGAGACTCGCCAGACCAAATTACTCGTTTACAAGTCTCCACAATAAATTTTTGGTGCCTCTGATCCCATTGATAACGTGCGACTTTCCGTCGTACTTTGCTTCAGATGTCCATCGCATGCAGTTCTCATCGCAATGTCCTTTCGGTAATTGGTTGGAGTGGACTTTCATTGACTGTTTGGAGCAATTGTTGCCTGGTTCGAAACCGATTTGCAATTACGAATCGTGAAACATGGCGGCGGTCTTTGTTCTTGAGAATAGTTTTCCGGCCACAGTTACGTCGACGATTTTTCAGTTGCCTACGAACTACACCACTGTTTGTAGACCCGCTGGACCGTACGTACGCTTCGACACACCAACGAATTGGGCGTCTTTATTCACTTTGTGTCCGTGGGCACAGCCAAACACGATGGCTCCTTTTTTGCCACTCAGTAACGTCTGTCTTATGACTCATATTGCAGACTAAATTTAACACACACGTTGCTTTTCGCCCCTGCACGAGACAGAAATGATCCTGTAGACGACGTCAGTGCTATTGTCCGGTGTACTTATTTGAGTAAGAGGAACCTAAAATCTGAAGCGCAAAACTTAGAATGATAATAATATCTAAAATTTGTAATGAAGTAATAAACTTTGTGACGTGCCTGCCCAGCAGGACGCACATGACATAAAGGCAGATAGCAGCGATAACGAACGTCCGCGTAGCTCAATTGGTAGAGCGACTTATTCCGGAATGAGGGGACCCGGGTTCGAGCCCCGGCGTGGATAAAAATGACGGAGAAATTTACTTCGTTTTAACTTCATCTAAAAGAAGTCAAAGAAATTAAACACTGTCAACTAGCCATCAGCACTCAGCCCACCGGACATGTTTCGGGTCACTATTCTCTGTCCATCTTCAACGGGGCCGCCCCGGTGGCGCAGTGGTCTAAGCGATGGCCTCTGATCATTCGTCCGTAAGGGACCCGGGTTCGAATCCCGGTGAGGCAGGGATGTTGTGTTTGTCTAACGGCACTGGCTCTCTCCCTTCCCTGGAACCAGTGACCCTAAATTAGGGACGGGCGACTGCTTATAGCCCATTGAGTTGCTCACGGTGGTCGTTAAACCTCCAAACAACAAAAAAAAAATCTTCAACTGTAAGGTGTCTTTAGATGGTATCAGCCTGCTGAGTGTGCCAAGGAAAGAGTTTGGAAAGGTCGTTATTGATAACGTACGAAGGCATACATCAGAAAAGGTGTGGCACTGTACAGATTGGTTTTTGCCTTGAAAGAGCTGCACTCACTAAATTTTCGTATTATGTATGATGGTTAAAAACCATTTATAGGAAAGCTTTGCTGCCTTCATAGATTTAGAGAAGGCTTGTGACCGAACAAACAGGATATTTCCATGGAAGATCTTGAATAATTATGGCATCACTGGGAATCTGCTGAAAAATATAAGAGCTGTATGATGGCAGTAGTTTACGGCAGTTTTGGGATACAGCACGTTCTGAACATGTCAGATGTGAAAACAGGAATTTGTCGGAGACGGATATCCTCGCTCCGGAGTAAATTGCTCTGACTAAGCTGCACCGATGGAATGTATCGCTGAACATCTGTCGTCTTGACACGTGTTTGTTCTCTGTAGTAAGTCACAGGTGGAATGAATATGTGTTGCAGATTGGTAATGTGAATCAAAATGTTGTTAGTAAGGTGGAGGCAAATATTCTTAGGTGATTTGGACATATATTTAGTTAAAAATGAAACAATGAGTTGTGAGATGCTTACTAAGAGAATTTATTCAGCCCAAGTGGCAGGAAAGAAAGGTAGAGGAAGGTCAAGGAAATCATGGGAGGGTCGGATTCAGGAATGTCTGCGTGAGAAAGAGATAATGAGTATAAAGTACAAACAGTGCTCGAAATGGAAATTTTGAAGTGCGGGTATGCTCATATTTAGCTAAAAATCATCCGGAAAAAATTACTTTGCCAGAAAATCTGCGAAACTGATAAAGTAAATAATAAAAAAAAAAGATACCTGAAAGAAAATGTCCTTTGTTTGAAAATGTAGTTGACAATTCCGTGGAATACTATCACGCCATAAGTCAGAAACGATGGCGGTCGATTTCAGGTGGTTTGTGGATCCAGCGGACACTACTTATGTTACCCCGACTATAACGAAGTAAATTTCTCCGTCATTTTTATCCGCGCCGGGGTTCGAACCCGGATCCCCTCACTCAGGAATAAGTCACTCTACCAGTTGAGCTACGCGGACGTTTTATTCTGATTCCTATCTGCCTTCATGTCGTGTGCGTCCTTCTGGCAGGTACGTCACATCTCCTGGTACGTTACACGAGGACTGGGGTTTAACTTGTTTATAACGAGGAGTCTATACCCCGGGACCAACGGATTTACGAGACTTCCGAACTTCGGCTAATCATTAGTGATTCAGATGGACTTGAACCCAGAAGGTCCCGAGCTCAGAAGGTAGTCCCCTTCCAATAGGGACTTTCATGAAGTACAAAGTCGGACATTTAGAATCTCCGTAATCAGAATGAATATTGTCTTAAATTAATAGCAATCTCACCAACAAAATACAAGCAAACTCCGAAGTGGAAAACATTTATACTTACTGCTGCAAAACTAATATTTGTGTTTTATCTATTGCTCCTAATTCCTCATTCAATGAAGAAGCTCTTCAAATTGAATATACACTCACTGTCATTAAAATCCGCGCACCAAGAAAGAGGTGTCGGATTGAAATGAAATTTTAGTGGTGAGATGGTACATACAAAGAACAAAGGTGATTACAATATCACAGCAGCAGGACGATTTCTCGCGGACATACGGTACACATTCCGGTCAGCGTTAGTACCGCGTCGGACCGCCTAGTGCTCCGATACATGCGGTGATACGGCCCGGCGTGGAGTCAAACAGACGCCTGGGACAGATTGGCCCCATACTTCTTGCAACTGACGCTCTAAATCACGAACACTGAGAAATGGAGAAAGCTGGCGTCCCATCTAGTCCCACGCGTACTCGATAGGTGAGAGATCAGGCAATCTGGCAGGCAACAGAAGCGTCGAAGCCTAATGTAGACAATCCTAGGAAACCCCAGCCGTGTGCGGACGGGAGTTATCTTGTTGTAAAATGGCTCCGGGCCGTCAAGCCAAGAAAGGAAACATATGGGACCACAGGACATCCTGTACGTAGCTCTGGGCTGTCAACGTCCCTCGGATCACTGCGAGGGAAGTCCGGCTGTCATACGCGATGGATCCCTGGACCATCACGCCTGCAGTTTGAGGCGTGTGCCGCTGTACAGTGACGTTGGGATTTTAGCGCTCACCTGCGGTCTTCCACACTCTGACACGGTGTTCGACCGTTCCCATACAGAAGCGGGATTTGTCGCTGAACACTATACGTCGCCAGTTCGTAGCATTCCACGTTGCTCGCTGCTGACACCACTGCGATCGACGCCGACGATGGTCAGGTGTTAATGGCAGAAAACGTAAGTGCCGTCGAGAGTGCAGATTCGCCTCTGCCACGCGTATCGAAATGGTTCTGGCGGACACAGGAGTCCCTTGCACAGCCGTTACATGTCTCTAGATATTGGACAAGGACATCGTTGCATTTGTGCTTGTCGCTCTCACTATCCCACGGTCCTCTCTGCTGGTGATGTGTCAGGAGCCAGTCCGCCATGTACGGGTGTCTTTCCGTGCCCATTGCTTCCAACACTATCGCACCGTACTGTCCGACTGGCCCAAATAGCGGCCAATTCGGAGCGTCGGCCACCCTGCCTTTCTCATCCCGACGATACGGCCTCGTTCAAACTCCGGCAGTTTTCCGTAGGCACATCTACGGCGGCTCCTCGGCATGTCATTAACTCAGGGATCTCACCTGACTCTTACCGTGCACCTTGGCACGAATGTGGAGTCCGTTGCGCTGAGCCTTATGAGCCCCAAGGATTGCGATTGAAGCGTCGGTCTTGGACGTGAGGGCATGCGGAATCGCACGAAACTTTAATCATTTGCATGTCTGCCCTCTACGTAGCTATTCGCCGAGTTTCGCGTTAATCGCCCGGTTTTTTTCTTGGTGCGCGGATTTTTATGACAATGAGTGTATTAAATTAATGATACAATAAAAATTACAGACATCCTTAGTGGAATGATCTGGGGCTTGGGGCAAGATGCACTCATCCGCTGTGGGTAGGTTCATTTCCATCCTTTGAAGGATTGAACTTATAGCTCAAGCGTACACCACTCCCCTATCTTTACGGTTCTCAAACTATTTTTCAAGAGGCACATAAGGTTTCTATGTTTAAGAATGCGCACTCGTAAGTCAGAGACCAAAAAATTTCATTTCTGCAGTTCCCACTACTAAAATTAGTGGCTGGAATGTAAATTCCTATTTAAAAAAGTGCCGGTATGAAATACTAGGAAAAATGAAGTGTCGGTATACCATAACAGCGTATACTGGCCCATTTCAAGCACTGAGTACAAATGGCCTTGTGTGCGTGTGGTGGATGTCAGTGAAGCTCAACTGAGATCGCTGTGAATGGAGAGTTTTCACACATCAACACTAAGTAAAATCTAGCATCAGCAGTTTTAAACTTATATCTGGAAGATGAACTTTCTTTCAAAAACTAAGCTCTGCATCTCAGAGAACAGCTTAATGATATGTATGAAAGAAAGAAAAAAAAACTGCATTCTTAAAAGAGAAAACTTACAGAATATGATAGTCGAGGTAGCATACATGAACTCCAAACGTGCACAGTTTAGTCGGATTAGGCATTGAAGTCATTAATTCACCAGCTTTTTCAAATACGGAGTAGGATTCAAAAGTTCGGAAACAGCGTCCACCCGTGACAACGCAAGCCTGTAATTAAAGTTACGGCGTCTGAAATACATCCCGCCATCCCTCCCCTCCGTAGTCAGAATGGTTTGGCCCATGGAAAGTGATTGGAATGCGCGCGCAGACGTTTGCTGCTGTGTTTAGTCGTCTGTCTTCTGCGATGTGAGAAACATGGCTTTTGAAGGGCAACGTTGTAACATTAAATTTTGTCAGCGTTTGGGTAAAGCTGCGGCATGGATCTTAGAAACCCTTTCGAACGTGTACGGTCACTCTACGATAGCGAGATCGAAGGTGTACGAGTGGTATCGGCGTTTTGAAGAGGGCCGAGAATCCATCACATATAATGAGCGCTGTGGTTGACCTGTGACTGCACGGAGTGAGGAAAACATTACGATGGTGGCGCAGTGTATTCGTCACGATCGTCGCGGAACCATTGAGGAAATCGCTAACGCAACTAATTTATTGGGGACCACATGCTGGCGCATTTTGACGGAGGATCTTAATATGCACCACGTGTGTCAGCACATTGCTCCTCGCCTTTTGACCTCGAAAAACAGGATGAATGGATGCGGATATCGGGCGAATTAATCGACAAAGCCGATAGCTATCCTACATTTTTGGATAACGTCATCACAGGTGATGAAACGTGGTGCTACTTGTTTGATATTCAACCAAAGCGTTCTTCTTCAACATGGAGATCACCGTCTTCACCGCGATCAAAGAAATACAGGCACGATCGCAGCAAAGGGAAAGTCATGCTGGAGGTGTTTTTTGATTCTCACGGCATTGTCCATCCCGAATTTATTCCTCATGGCACAAAAGTTAACAAGAAACGTTATCTGGATATTTTACGCCGCTTACGGGACTCAATCCGTCGCAAACAGCCGGAGATGTGGCGAAGTGGACAGTGGTACCCTCTCCATCATGACAACGCGCCTGCATATGGGTCCCTACTGGTCACGGAGCTTCTCGCCAGAAGTCGTACTAATGTAATGTGCTTCCACATCCCGCCTATTCACCCGACTTAGCCCCCTGCGATTTTTACCTTTTTCCACTGATGAAACAAAATCTGAAAGGACGTCGTTTTGTGTCAACAAATGAGGTAAAAACAGCAACGCAGGAGGCATTACGAGGGGTTGTAAAACATGGCTTTCAGCAATGCTTCCGGAAGTTTTACGAGCGCTGGCAATAGTGCATCGTCGCCCGAGGGGATTATTTTGAAGGTGGTTGTGCATTGGTGTTTTAAAGTATTCAAGGTAAGGACAAATACCCCAAGTCCCCGAATTTTCGTATCCTACCTCTTATATTAATACAGAAGCATGAAATACAGAACACACGACAGGACATTAAATTAGCACTTCAGATAAAAACTTACAAATCTTGCGTTAAAGTTAGGATGAATCCTGCTAAGCTAACTCATTATAGTATTTATCAGGTCGTTCAGAAAATAATGGCCGATTTTCTGATGTGCCACATTCAACTCTCCCCCAACCTAAGTAACACACCCTTGCAATTCACGTACGCACAACACTGAGCCTCCGTCTTTTAGGAACAGAAGACGGTGACTCAGTGTTGAGCTTACGTTAAATTACAAGGCCGTGCTACCTAGGTATGCTTGCAGATCAACCCGCTCGCAGCGCCATTCGTACGAGTTGAAGGGCGATTCAGACACCACATACACGCCGTAATCCGTTGAGTTGCGGGTGATTCTGCTTCATGTGTTCAAATTTGGTCGTAATGCGGCACAAACCTACCGTAATGTGGTTGAGGCTTGAGGCGAGAATGTATCATATGAACTTACTGTTCGTCGGTGGCTTGAAACGTCTCGTTCCAGTGGCACGAGTCTACAAGATTCCTGTGACACGAGTCTACAAGATTCCTGTGACACGAGTCTACAAAATTCCAGTGACACGAGCCTAAAAGATTCCAGTGACACGAGCCTAAAAGATTCCAGTAACACGAGCCTACAAGATTCCAATGACACGAGCCTACAAGATTCCAATGACACGAGCCTACAAGATTCCAATGACACGAGCCTACAAGATTCCAATGACACGAGCCTACAAGATTAATGACAAGAGCCCACAAGATTACAGTGAGAAGAGCCTACAAGATTACAGTGACACGAGCCTACAAGATTACAGTGACACAAGCCTACATGATTACAGTGACACGAGCCTACAAGATTACAGTGACACGAGCCTACATTATTCCAGTGACACGAGCCTACATTATTCCAGTGACACGAGCCTACAAGATCAGGAGGGCCAAGGTCGACATTCGGTCATTGATAACGACGCTCTGAAGGCAAATGTGGAGGCAAATCCTCACGTCACAGTTAATGAACTCGCCGAACAGTACAAAGTGTCGGTGACAAGCATTTCCGAACATCTCCATCAAATTCGTAAGGTCAAGAAGTTCGATATGTGGGTCCCACACGAACTGACGGAGCATCAGGAACAACAACGGTTCCAAATGTGCAGAAACCTCTGCTTCACAACAACAAGTTAGTAAAACATGCAATACATTGATTATGATACGCTTTCCAACATACATTACTCAGGTTATGAGGACAATGGCTGTGGAATAAATATCGCTCCTGTGCCCTGACCTTTGACCCCATTTCGATGATATCAAATAAAATTGGTTCAGTATACCTCCGGAAAACGAACCAGGGTTTTGAAGCAATAGAACCATTTTAGTCAAGTTATGAGAATAATGGCTGTGGAAAAAATATCCCTCCTGTGTCTTGACATTTGACCCCATTTCGATGATACTCAACAGAACTGGTTCAGTATACTTCCGGAAAACATACTAAAGTTTTGTCGCAATAGAAGCATTTTTAGTCAAGTTATGAGGATAATGGCTGTGGAATAAATCTCTCTCCTGTGCCCTGAACATTGACTCCATTTCGATGAATTTCAACAGAACTACCTCCGGAACAATATGATAAAGCTCTGTCGCAGTCGAGGCATTTTTACGTAAGTTATGACGCATAAGAGCGATGGAATGGATCCCGCTCCTGTGTCCTGACCTTTGACCCCATTTCGCCCACTTTGAATAGGATTCGTCCCCAATTGTCCCGTACCACATACTAAAATTTCATCGAAATCGAACCATTTTTACGCGAGTTATCGCGCACACACACAGAGAAACAGAAAGACGGACAAAGCTAGAGCATATACGCATCTTCAACCTACGGTTGGAAAGCGTAAAAAAGGAGCCTCTACCGGATCGCATTGTAATCTGTAATGAAAAGTGGTTACTATACAACCACAAGCAATTTGGACAGTGGCTGAACCATGGTGAGCCACCGAAACAACATCCTAAACCAATGCTGACGCCAAAGAAGGTTTTGTTGACAGTGTGGTGGACTGTTCATGGTGTCCTACACTACAGGTTGCTGGTGAAAACATTACCTCAGTCCCATACTATAAAGAAATTGACCGAATGCACCAGAAGTTGTGTTCTAAACAGCCATATTTGGTGAACAGGAAGGGTCCTATCTTCCTCCATGATAAATAGAGACCACATGTGTTACAAATGACGAAACAGAAACTACTAGAACTGAGGCTCGAAACCCTCCTACATTCAGTCTACTCGCCTGACATGGCACCTACCAATATCCACTTTTTCATCTATTTCAGCAATTACTTCAAGCACAGGAGCTTCAGAAACCGAGAAAAGGCCGATATTGCGTTCCGAGGTCTTCTTGCATCCAGGGAGCCAAGTTTCTTACCGACTGGCATTGAAGCATTTGTCACTCGCTGACTGAGAGAGGTGTGTAGCTGCTGAAGGCGCCTATTTCGAATGAAACAAGGTTGTGTGCTATGAGGTATGTCCCTTTCATTTATTTTTTTTTTAGAACGGGCGGGCCTTGGCAGCAGTGACACCTGGTGGGCCGGGAAGAATTGTTGCACGATGTGTGCCACGTGCGAGCGCGCATTGTTCTGTTGAAACATGGCCGCTGGTAGGTCCTGCAGGTAAGGGAGGACTACAGGCTCCAACACGTCGGAGATGTAGCGGTGGCTGTTGAGTGTACCGGCGATGCGTACCAGAGGGGTGCGGGTGTCATATCCAATTGCACCGCAAAACATAACGCCAGGCGACGGACCGGTATGGCGATGCAAAATGCAAGCGTCATACAGTCTCTCGCCGCGGTGCCGCCTCACGTGGATCCGACCATTGTGGTTCTGCAGGCAGAAGCGGGATTCGTCGGAGAAGACAATGTCGTGCCATTCCGTAGTCCAGGTGCGGCGTTCAACGGCCCACTGCCGCCGCACTCGCCAGTGGTGTAACGTCAATGGTAATCGGAGCACCGGGAGCCGTGCGACAAGTCCCCGCTGCTGCGGGCGACGTCGAACGGTAAGTGCTGACACAGGTTGCTGCGCAACACACCCTAATTCCTGCGCTAACGTTCGTGATGTGGCGGTGCGAGCCGTCAATGCCCGCCGCACAACATGCCGGTCATCTTGTTCGGTGGTGTATCGCGGTTGCGGCAGTCGCTGACGTCGGTCCGTCCGTCCATTCTGCACCCACAGAATCCATACTCTCCTCACTGTGGTTGGATGTCGTCCTACACGGGCGCCGATGTCTCGGTACGATAAACCGCTGTCGCGATAAGCCACTATTCGTCCTCTGTCGAACTACGAAACGTCCTGGAATGACTGCCGTATTCTGCGACGAGGCATCAGGAAGCTTCCCACTCACAGGTCCGGCAGCACAACACACTTCCACTACTTACACCCCGCCTTCTGTGCACCCTTCTGATAGTGCTTCTTTGTGGCGTGCAAGGGCGTACATGATTTGCATATGCCCTGCAATGCTAATCGTTTGCATGTGCTCTCGCGGGCGACGCATGCTGCGAATTTCAGGCCAATCGGATGCTTCGTTCTTGGTGTTGCATTTTGGGTGGCCAGCAGTGTATTAGGTGCAACTTAATTCTCGGCCCCTAACCGCAAGCGATCATAGAACGTCGGCAAATGCAAATAGCTGTGTGCGATAACGGCTGATTGCAGCGCCATCCAACAGCTTTCCAGGTAACCGTAACCGCTTACAGCTCTAGTGACAGAAGGGACGAAAGTTGACGGTGAAAGCAATGTTGTTTGAGAAGCAACATTTGAGGCACTGCCTCCTGTTCGCGTTTCAGCTGAAAAAAGTGCCGCGGAAGCTCAGCAGATTATCTGTGTTGCTTTGGGTGTGGTAGCTGTGTCCTACAGTACGTGTAAGAAGTGGTTCCAGCGGTTTAAGCAGGGAAATTTCTATCTCCGTGATGCAGAACGTCCGGGACAGCCACAGAAAGTTGACGATGAGATGAGGAACTGGAACAACTGTTGGACACGGATCCCTGTCGCACACAGTCAGAGCTCGCACAGGAACTCGGAGTAACACGGCAAGCCATTGAAAAGCGCCTGCACAAGCTTGAACGGATTCACAAGGAGGGCCGTTGGGTTCCCCACCAACTCACAGCTGCGAACAAGTCTAGGC
Source organism: Macrothele yani (assembly GCA_039090855.1). NCBI lineage: Eukaryota > Metazoa > Arthropoda > Arachnida > Araneae > Macrothelidae > Macrothele > Macrothele yani. The sequence goes on from CM076989.1 coordinate 24,457,823, forward strand.
GCTACGATGTTGCTGTGGCCATGCTCTCCAGATTCAAGAAGAAGGATTTCCTCCACAAGATTTTGGCCTGTGATGAGAAGTGGATCCTTTACGATAATCCTAAGCGGCGCAAATCGTGGGT